>OX451735.1:1071868282-1072586027 GCA_948472305.1 Vicia faba | reverse complement strand
TATATATATATATATATATATATATATATACACATAAACATATTAATGTTTGTATGTTCTATTTTATTATTAGTTAAATATTATTAGTTCAAATATAAATTTAAAATTTATCAATTGTGTAAATTTATATTTTATAGTGAATATTATCACTTTATTTATAGACATAACAAATCAATATAAATGTTTTGATAGTTAGATTAATTTAATTAACTTTTTATAATTCAAAAATATATTAAATAAATAAGAGTACAAAGGCATCAAAAGTTAGGAGGAGACAAAGGGGTATTGATGTCTTTTTCTAAAAGCTTTTAAAAATGGGTAGAATGGGAAAAACATAATTGAGAGTGTGGTTAATTTCGTATTTTTAAATTTAAAAATGAAACTAAGTTATGTGAATGTTTGCGTCCGTAAAATTCAAAAAAAAAATTGGGATGAAGCGGACACATTTAAGGGCGTCGAACTAAAATCTTGATTCGTCCAACAAAAAAAAATGAGAAAATGCAATGTCCAATATATTAGGTATTTTTTCTCACTCCTACTCGTAATGTTCAAATAATATAAAAAAAAATTAGCTAGAATCATAAGTAAAAAAATAACTAATCATATAATCGAAACTCCTAATCAAAATCTCTAGATTGCGACCAAACATTAAACAACCTTATAAATAAAAACAAATTCAACAATGCTCTTGTCTTGAACTAAACCAAGATCCAATCCATATAAGATTATATCTCCCTATACATTATTCGCTAGGTTGACAATGTGCTAGGTTGACAATATGATTGAAACACTCTAAGTAATTGAATTAAGTTTGACGAGTTCGAAGAAATTGTTAAATAAATAAATTTAAAACATCTTATGACACTGGTTTCTATTGACACTTGTCCAGGAAAAAGATTATGATATTTAAATCCTAAATATTTATTATAATGAAACTAACATTTTAAATACATATTGTTCTAAATTTAACCAAAGAATAATAAAATGATAAGAGATCTCTTCCAGTGTAACCAAAGGTCTTGTGTTTGAACTCAATTTTAGACGCATATTGAATTCTCCTAAAGAAGACTTTTACCACTTATTATGGTACTCTCGAACTCGAAAGATTAATCTCTACAGTAGCGTGTAGGAATAACTGATTTCTACTAGAGAAAAATCTAAAATCTTACATTCATGACTTCTTTTTCTTCAATGACAAGTATAATATATTAAAAAAATAAATAAATACCAGCGTACAACAAAGAATTCACAACCCACAAGAAGTGCATGAGAACAATTACAACTAAACAAGATACAACAAAGGAAAAATCAAACAACCCAAAAACGCAAATAAAGATGAGACCACCCAAAAACAGATCGCAACTACTAAAGAACTACCTTACTACATGTTATATCTCAAGTCAACAAATCTACCTACAAATCATGACTTTTATTAATTTAAGACTTAATTACACTTTTGGTCCTCATATTTTTACCATCTCACGAAATTGGTCCTTCCATTTTAAAACAGAACAAAACAGCTCCTAAACTATCTTGTTGGTTGCAATATTAGCCCTAACATTGCATTTCCCCTCCAAAAACGCTTATGTGTCCAAATTTTAAGTGATGTGGTCAGAAGAACACTTACGTAGCAATGCATATTTGGAAATTTAAATTATTAGTTCATCAAATTAATTTCTAAAATAAGACAAAAATAATAAAATCATTTTTAGAAATTACATATAATCTCTTCCTTCCCATATAGAACATATTCTTCGTATTCTTCTTTGTCTTCCATCTTCCATCAAATCGACCATGTCAGCGAAGGACGATGAAGACAATTCAAAATATTGTTTCAGGTATGTAACTTGTGTTATCAATTAGGTTTTATTGCTCAAAAGTTATTTTGTTGCAAAGAAGTCTTATAAATTAGGGTTTTTTTGTTTGTTGTGGTAGTGATATGCATAGGTCAAGTGATGACCAAAAGTTTGAAGTTACGTATCAACCATGTGGATAAATTTGTATGTTTCTATGTCAAAGTGTATGTGGAGGGTCTTGTTTATGAGATGGAAGACACTTTTGATGTTGATTGGGTGAACTATGAGGATATTACAAATCTGGTGCTCAGTGTTGGATATGTGAAGTTCAAGTATTTGTGGTACCAGCATCCAAAGCTATCATTTCAACTTGGACTTAAGCCTTTAAACACTAATGGTGACCTGTTGGAGCTTGTTTCAGATGCTAAAGAGTATAATTTTAGCCTGGAATTAAATATCATTTTTTGTTTTAACTTTTTTCCTTTTTAATTTATGAAATGTTAAATCAAACATTTTTAAATAATATATTCAGGTTTTAGTTACATGTAAATATTTAGTGGATGACTTTATTGGACACACCAGTGTTTTTTGGAGGGGAAATGAGGGGTTAGGACTAATATTGCAACCAGTTTAGGGACTCCTTTATTCTGTTTTAAAATGGAAGGACCAATTTCGTGAATTGGTCAAAAACACAAGGATAAAAAATGTTATTAAACCTTAATTTAATTATCAGAATATCTACTTATACACCTCCACTTTTGAGAATAACATTTATGAGTTGTCAAACATTACTGCAGTGATTTCATTTAGAGGTGACAAACGGATTTGTCCGCTCTATTTAATCTCCCATCTCGAGTGAAAACCTAAAATCTTGAACAATCCTCCAAAAAAATAAGGGCGAGACGGATGTGGACATGCGAGTCTTGCACCAATAAAAACTAAAAATTGAAAAATTCTTAAAAATATTTGCATCTATAAAAACTTTAAAAAAAACGGAACGAGATAGATCCCACGGATTAAAAAAAAGTGGACTTTAACAACTTAATATGCTCCAAAAAAAATACAGATAAAACTCATATTTTCGATAGACCGGACCCAATTCTCCATTCTCCTTTCATTACCTTCTGATTCTTAGAACAAGAGTGATTTGAGCTATTACCTATAAACCACTTTACAAAAATGTTGGTTGAAGATATAACTACGTTATATCAATATAATATGTGGTGTCAACAGGTTCTTCTAACTCACAAATTACTTACATTTCTTTTATTACAGCAATGCTAATTGCATAGATAAAGACCGATAAATGTGCCAACCTCATCATCATCGATCATAGCATACCTCATCCAATTTTTTAATAGAAAGAAAGTTTGAGCAAACATCTACAAAAAAAAAAATGCAAATTATTCAATCACCAATATCATATGATCAATAAATTATAAAAAAATTCACTTGCAACCTACCTTGTGGCGCGTGGCTATAAGCCTATACCAATACAGCTTGTGTAACATTTTAAAATTAGAGACAATCGCTTTCAAAGATAGCCTTCAATGTCCCAATAATAAATATTCAAAAAAGTTGTTTTTTATAGACAATGGAGAAATGTAATTAAAGTATGATCATATATATATATATTAATTAATACAATAACAAAATAAAGTATTATTTTTATAAGATCTAACCAAACTAATAAATATGTTGAACATTTTGTTTAGTTAAAACTCGAGAATTGTGCACATGAATTTCTAATAGTTATTTTTACTTTTTAATATATATATATATTAGATGAAAATTGAAAAAAAAAAGTATTTTTCTTCATCTAATAAAAAATAATATCTAACCATATATATAGATGTCAATCCTAATTGATGTATTTACAATTTTCTTACAAAATAAGTCATACTTTCTAACAACTACTTTTTAATTTAATTATTTGTTGTACAATTTTTTATATAAATTAAAAGTATTTTTGAAAAAACAAAGAAAAAAGAAAAAATATCCGGATGACATAGACCTAACACAAAAATAAAGAAATAAAAAAATCACCAAATTATAAATAGTTTCTACTCTTTAAACATATATTATGTAATTCATTTTTTTATTCATTTTTTATTGAACAACAAAAGAAGAACAATATAATAGGTTTAACATGAGTATAAAAAGTACTCTCCAACATATATATAGTGAAAGCTAACACATGACTGAGTATCCTCTCAAACCCTTCACAAAGAAGTTAGAGAAATTATGTATTGATGATGAAGATTTAAATGTTGTAATAATTCAATATTTATTTATTTATTAAAAAAACTAACACATGTAATCTTCAATTTTCATTTTGTATTTATTATTAAAATTATAGTCTTAAACGCGTGATTATATCTTTCTGCATAGAATTTTTATATAGTCTCTCTCACATGACTCAAGAAAAAAAAATAATTGAAGCATGGAGAGATATTAAGAGAGATAAAAATCATATAGAATCTAGTCGTATATATATAACTTGAGATTGAAATCTAAACACAATCTGATCCAGCTATGCAATTATTCCTAAGTTTTGTGTTAATAGCTTAAAAAAAGAGCATATGAGATCTCTGATTTCAAAGCAACATATTCATCATCATCTACACCCTCTTGATAGATCATAGAAGAAATTAGAATATGGATAGTAGTAATTATTTTGGAGATTCAAACATGGGAAATGAAAGAGTAAGTGGATCTTCATCATCTTCAAGAAAAGGGAAGAAAAATAATCAAGATAAACCAAAGCAACCACAAAGAGGATTAGGTGTTGCTCAATTGGAGAAAATTAGATTACATGGTGAAATGGCTTATGCTTTTCATCCTCCTCTTCATAATCCTTATCCATCTAGTTTTATCAATGTAAGTTTCTTAATTATTTTTAATTATTTTTTAGTTGTATTATGCTTTAATAAATAGTTTTATTTTTGGATGTATGAAATTAATTAATTTTATGGAATTTAATTTTAATTTATTTTTGATGATCATGTAGGAAGATCCAAGAGTGCAAACACCATATTCATCTATACCTTCTTCTTCCTCTTTTTCTTACTCATCTTCTTCTACATCTTACTCAGCTTCACATGGTTTTCAACCAAACATTGTGGTATGTGAATTTGTTTTGTTGCTTTGGATCCCAATTTTTATTTATTCTCTTAATGGTACTATATGTTTTCTTTTTCATTCTTTTGTGATAAGTAGTTTTACACATATTTTCATAATTGTCATACTAGTACTATAACAATGAATATGATACCAAAATAAAAAATGATATCCAAGTGGGTTGTAATGTTCCTAAAGTAATCAAGGTCACTATTTTTCTAACCCTTAATTGTTATTTTTTCTTTGTTGGAATGACATGACTTGACATGATACTTATCATCTGATTATTCAAAAGTTTATATAACATATACTCAATAACCCTAGAAAATTTATTTTTGGATCTCAACTATTTCTCAATGTTCTATGTATATAGTTAGTTGAATTTGATACAAGTGAAGTATACTAAACCTAGATGATATTAAATATGTGTTGGGCTAGATGGAAAATATATCATCAAAATTAATAAAATAATTTACTTTCATTGGCATCATAATTATAGAAAAACTACCATTAATGAAATAGAAATTTGATTTAACCCAAATATTATCCTTGATATAACATCTTAGTGAATTATTTCTCATATCAAATTGTGTAAAAACATTCCATCCTTTTTTTTTGTTTTAGAGATTTTTGTTGTTTAATTTATGACTTTCTTAATAACAAATCTTTATTATTATCATTTAGTATTGAATTATAGCATTTCTTATGCTCTCTTAGTAATACTATAATCGATTTTCTTCCTCTTTCTTAAACATCTAACTCTTTGTATTTATTATTTTGCATTGAATATATTATAGCATTTCTTGTACTCTCTTCGAAATATTCTTGATTTTGTTGATAAAAAAAGTTGATTTTCTTTTGAAGATGGGCCAACCTCAATATGAAAGAACAAACATAATATATGGAGATTCTCAACCAATTGATTCATTAAGGTACTTAAATTTTTTAGTCTCATTAGTTTCATTATTACTTTTATTTCTTCTATAACAAAATAATCTCTCATGATGAACTTCTTACTTATATGTTTATTCAGATCATGGGAACATGCCAATGCCATTGCTCAATCCAACACAACAAAACCGTTACTTAACCTATATGTAAGGGTTCATTTTTTACATATTTCAACACAAGAAAAAAGTAATGAAATATCAATTAAAATTTAAGACAAAAAAAAATCATTTAACAATATAATTAGAGATGAACTTTTTTTTTGTCTTTATATTTCTGTAGTTATTTCAACTTTTTGTATAAATTTAAATATATATTTAAATTGAAATAGTCTACCAATAAATTTAAAATGAGTTTGATTATATTTGCTTCTATAATTAGGACTCACAATACGTAGATACCAAGAAGCATAGAAGTGGTTCCACAAGCAGTCAGAATTCAGAATCAAGTGACACTCAAGAACCAGATTTGGAGCTAAGATTATCTCTTTGATCTGCCAATATACAAGTGGTGATTCTAGTAATTGTAATGCTTTTGTTTACAATTAATTAAGAATTGCAAAAACACAATGAACAAGAAAATGTGTTTGGTTTTTATAAATTGAAGTTTCATTGTGTATTGAAAGATATATAGTTTGATTTATTGCATGAAAAAGAATGCAAAAAATTTACGTTAGTTAGTGTGCAGAATCATTCTAAAATCATGAATTTATCTTTGTTAATTAATATTGTGCATATTAGCGCTTTCTCACTAAGTACTTATGAATGTGTTAATGAATATTATATCTCAATTGTCTTTGGTAATATTCAACAGTACTCCCATTAGTTCTAGTAAGTTTGAGAGAAGAAATATATTACAAGCAAGTCATATCCATTTGATGTCCACTCACTACATAATCCAATTGGATTCTTATCAAATTCAAACGATGTTTGCTTAGTAATGATATCAGTTGGGTTTTTACTAGTGCAAATCCTCACCACATCAATTTTATTCCTTTCAATTATGTGCATTGAAGTTTCATGTTGCATGTCTCTCTTATATGTTAAATGTTTTAATTGTTTGTCTTTTAAATTTTGATTTTTGTTTATATATATATATATATATATATATATATATATATATATATATATATATATATATATATATATATATATATATATATATATATATATATATATATATATATATATATAAACTTTTTAAGTTGAATGAATCCAGATTTGAATCATCAATGTAATTATTTTCTTAATAGTATTTCAAACACTTAAAAAAATATTTTAGTGTTAATGTGCATAAATACTCATGATAATTTAACCTATATTTGAATTTGTATAAGACAAATGAAATCTCGAATGTAGGGAAGATGGAAATACAAAATTTTATGTGAAAATGATAGGTTTTTGTATATGTGATTTTATGAATCGGGAATGGCCATTTTATAGGTTAAGTGGCGTGATTTCACATGGTTGTGACGCTTAATGTAACACACCATTTCAACAACACTTCACACCAAGTGTTGCTTTAATGCGTTGTGTCTAAGTGCTCAAGTCCCGCCTACAAGCTGCCACTAGTGTCTCTATGTCTACGTCTCTGATCTTGAAGTTGGAGTCGGTGTCGTCGATGGCGATTTCGATGGTGAGAATTGTGGGAAGACAAGTGACATAAAACTTGGGACCAGCACACTTGTCCATGTGACACTTTTATCCTCTTTAACTCCTTTGTTTAGTTAATGAATGTATTTATTTATATAGTCTATTAAAGTGAGTGCAAATTTTCTACCTGGGACTATTTGTCATGTATTGATTGTTCACTTACTCAGTTGCTCGTTTTCTTGTTATTTTGAAACAGACCCATAATCATTAAATATTGATATTCATTACAATAATATAGTTATTGAATCTCCTCACTATTAGAGTTTAGTCCTACTCATTCTTAAAAAACTGATTTGTAAAGTGATGGAAGTCGCTCTATATAAGCTCTTTAGAGATTTTATGTTTAACAAATGTGAGACTTGAAATCTTTTCAATACAGCCCCTCATGCCCATCACTCTTTTTGGGCTTGGTGCTTGGATATAAATGGTGGGTGGTCCAAATTTTTGATACAAGGAACTTGGTTCTTCCCAATATACCCTCTCACGCCCAATTGTAAGGATGAGTTATACCAAACTCCAATATGGTAGAAGAGTCTATCGATCAAACCATGGGCCGTCCACCATTAGTATCCACATATAAAGTCCAAAAGAGTGTTGGGTTTGAAGGGGTGTACTGGAAAGATTCCAAGTCTCATATTTGTTAGACATAGAGCCTCTAAAGAATTTATATAGAGTGACATCCATCACGTTACAAGTCAGTTTTTTAAGGATGAGTTAGGTCAAACATTAATAAGCCCAAAAAGAGTGAGGGGTATATTGGAAAGATTTCAAGTCTCGCATTGGTTAAATGATGACTTCTCGGCAAGTGTATCGATAATGTCAAAATAATAAAAATATATTGTATCCAGAGGGACTTCTATTTAACCAGATAACAATTATGCAATGTTAAGAAAGTAAGAAATGAGGGGTTTTCGAGTTTATATTGTGAAAAAGAAAAGTTGTTCTGACAATTAAGAGAAAGCGGTCGGGTTTTATCTAGAATCTCTTATTTATCTTCTGTTGATGTCTAATGCATTACATGAATGTAACTTAGTTATATTTCCAGGCGAATTAACAAAACCATTATACTTAATCCCTTGGTAGCTTACAAATCTCTATTATAGGTCTCATATCCCTATTCAACTGACGTTAGTGAAATCAAGCAATGACACAATACGTTAATTCTAATGCCACTACTCGAGGTCACTTATCCCTGTTCAACCAGCATAAGTACAATATTTCCCTAGGTCAAACACATAGGCTAAAGGTCAGTATTCCCTATACGACTAAAATTACATTAATAAAGTATCTCAAATAATGCACTTTAAGTATAAGAGGCAATTAAATAGAAATATAACTAAGATTAGTCATGCAATATCAAATTAAACATATGTCCCAATAGGTTCAAAATAAGTTCATCAGACAAAACCTAACCTAAGAGTATTTAACTACTCATACTGATACAATTAAAATACCAATTGATAAGAAGAAGGTTGCATAATAATTTCCTTGAAGAGCTGACCTCCAATATCTTCAAATGCACTCTAAATCTCACTCTCGGTGTTGTAATTCGTCACTTGCAGTCTAAAATCGCAGAACCCTTGAAAAGAATCCAAAATTTCCTTTTTAAAGTCTTTATTTCTTCATACTTGGTCATTTTTGCATCAATCTTTTGTCGTTATTCTTCAAATTTGATCATCTTTGACTTGTTTATCTCTGTTTCTTCAACAAAATACATACAATAACATAATGTCATCATTAAACATAGAGCCTCTATAGAGTTTATATAGAATGAAACCTCTCACTTTACAAACAAGTTTTGTAGGGATGATTTAGGCTAAACTCTACTTATTATCATGGTATTAGCCTAGAAGAGATTGTATTTCCACTGAATTATCATTCACATCATCTTCACCATAGGTGAAGATCCAAACTTCAAAGAAGATCTATCAGTATTAACATCTCCAGGTTCAACATGAGCTCTTCAAATAGCTTCAAAGAAGCATCAACGGTAAAACTTGAATCATCATTAATCAACTCTCTACCAGTCATGAATTCTTCTCAAGCTACTACATCTCAAATAAAGTTTCCAAGTGAAGCAAACACGTTTGATCCAAAAATATCAATCAAGTTGCAAGAAAAAAAATTCTTCCATTGGAATCAACAAGTTAAAGGAGTATTTCTCTCGCATAAACTCCATAAAGTGGTAGTTAATCCGCAGATTCCTTGACTATTCAAAATGGATAATGATCGATTGGTAAACATTGTATCGGAAAATTATGAAGTCTAGATCGTGCAAGACCAAACGATGTTCACATGGCTTCTTTCCATGATCTCTGAAGTTGTGTTACCATGAGTTCTTTCTTACAAGCATGTGTAGGAGGTTTAAGACAAAGTGCATAAGCACTTCAACTCTCAAATGAAGGCTCGTGGGAACTAGGTAATTTATGAACTAAAGACTAGCAAGAAAGGAAGTAGATCCATATCAAAGTATGTGTTAAGGATTCGTGCCATGGCTAATTCACTCCTAGACATTGAAGATCCAATTTCTGAAAGATATCATATTGATGTTATTTTACAAGGATTTCATGAAGAACATAATCCCTTTAAAATGATGATATATAGGAAAAGTGAACCAACAAACAATTATGATGAGGAAGTTCTTATTTATGTGCAAGGAATTACAACTTGTCAAATATAGAAGAAAAAAACTTACATCTCCTAGTTCAACTAGCAATGTCGCACATGTTATGTCAAGGTGTGAGAACACAAGAAAGGAAGGTTTGAATTAGGTTGCACCAAATATAAACTTTTCATAACTCAAACACAAATATTAATAGGTGAATAAAAAGGATAAACACAATTATTTTTATCCTGGTTCACTATTAACTAAGTTACTCCAGTCCACCCTGCAAGGTGATTTTCCTTATCCAGAAGGACTTAATCCACTATAATCAACCGATTACAGACACCCACAATAAGTCTGATCAACCTTGTTGATAACCCCAACAAGTCTGTCGATCCTTATTACCAATCCATGATGACCGCAGTCAAAGTCTTCTTGAGAATCCTGACTCACTAAGACTCTAAAGGAACCTATCAACAATCGTTGATTTACAAAGATGTGTATAAAGAGACGCTTCTAATAAGAAGATTACACAATATTTAAGTACAAAAACACAAAAGTGTTGATAGCAAGAAACAAACAAAAGCTCATTGCTTATTTAAAAAACTATACAAAGAATATCTCAAAAGAGTTTGTGCAGCGCTTTAGCGTAGTTTTGTTGAACTGATTCTGGGTAAATCAAGACTTGATTATGATCAGGTTAGCTTCAGGGGATGGCTGGGAATCAATTGCTAGCCTTGGAATGGTGTAAATTGTCCTCTAATCTGCAATTTGATTCAACACTTTTTGGTGATTTTTTTCAAGTTCTTTCTCAGCTTCTCACGCCTCCAACTCTTGTGCTTTTGGTCTGGATTTGTTCTATATGTAGCCTGAGTGAATTAGGTTTACAAATTTGTTTCAAATCTTCTACAATAATGATCATTGATCGAGATTTTATTCTCATGTAAATCTTTCCAAAACAAGCCAAAAACCAATATTTGTGTGTACAAACAAGCCTTGCACGATTTGATCTCATTGCCAGCTATTCATGGACCTGAAATATGCACAAAATCTCAAGGTTTAAATGATTTTGATATTTTCATGATTTTATTTTGATTTAATTTGATTTAAATGAAATAAAAATCAAAATAAATGACAAAAATGAAATGAAGGCAAGTGGGAAGGATCATGGGTCGTGGACCATGTTACAAACTCAATACAAGCACAAAAAGTTGGGCCCATTTGACAAAATTTGCAATTTGAGGCACATTTGACTTTTGGCAATTTTGCAAAAAAGGTCAACTTCACCCATGCATAACTACCTTAATTTTTATCCTAGAGATGTGTTCTTGGACTTTTTAGAAAGCTTAGAATGTCCTCTAAGCAAATATTTTGGTATCATATTAATTAATTCTTCCATGTTCATGTATGAAGCTTTGACAAAAAAGGTGTTTTTGTTGACTTTTCAAAATGACCTATAATGTCCAAATTTGTAACTTCTTGTGAGTGCATATTTTGAACTTTGGAGATGAAGATTAATTGTAGGGCATTGAATCCTCTTCAAAATGAGATTTGGATGGGTCATTTATAATAAAGTATGAGAAAGTTATGCTTGGTCAAAGTTGGGTTGACTTTTCCTACAAAACCCTAATTTAGCAACTTTTGGGTTTTGATGAATTGTGAGCAATCCTTGATGAATCATGATTAACCCTTGTTCAAATGATGAATAATACTTCAAAATGATAATGTTGACCAAAAATATTGAGGTTTTATTGTATGGGGACCATAGTTGACTTTTGCCCTAGCACAGTCGATTTTCAGGCCTTTGAGCAATTGACTGAGCAAACTTTCTCTGCAAGGCTTGAAACTTGACATGGATGATCTTGAGAACATATTAGGACAATGGTGAGAATTTGGGATCCCTTGGACTCAAGTATCTTTATGCAACATGAAACCCTAATTTGAGGTAGACTTCCTTAGGAGAGAGTTTGTTTGGTCAACACTTGGACTTCCTTGAGCAATTTGAGGATCTCACTTGAAATGTTTTGAGAAATATGGGAGGGAAAATTTCGTGGTACAACAAGAACCAATATTGTTCTTACAATCTCCCCATTTTTGACGATGGCAAACAATGTATTTTGATAGAACAATTCATATAGGGTAATCACCATAAGATGAAAATTCAGAAAAGCTAACCAGCTCCCCCTAAGTTTGTTAATACCCCAAATCTCATTTATTCTTATTCAGAGTCTCCCATTGAGCCCAAGACTCGCAAAATGAATTTTGCACTATATAAGGTAACATAGAGAAGGAATAATTCTCCATTGACGTAGTCTAACTAGAAATGCCTTATCTTCATCTCAGAACCTAACTTACTGTCAGAACACTATGAAGTATCAGAACCTATTTAGTTATTATCTTGATGACTCGCATTAAACATCATAACTAATTCACTGGTTCTTCCAAAAACTTGAATCGTGCCACCAGAAGGTGCAAAGCATCATGTCATCATAAGGTTCATTACCTGAACCATTACCCAACTGACCATGTCTTTTGAACATGTCTTCTGACCATGTCTCAGATCATGTCTTATAAACATGTCTTAGACCATGTCGTAGAACATGTCTTAGACCATGTCTTTGATCATGTCTTAGACCATGTCTTAGACCATTTCTTTAGATCGTGTCTTGGACCATGTCATTTGACTATGTCTCTTGACTATATCTTCAGAAGGTTTACAACCTCTGAACAATGCCTTGTTGAAAGAAGACTTACTAAACTTCTAGAAGTTCTCAACTTCTGAAGTATCAGAGTCTGGTTTATCAGGTTCTCAATACAAAACTTCAAGACAGTTTACAACTTCTGAAAAAGCTTTGTGATAACGGAGAAAATGTTTCTAGAGTACACGTTGACATTCTTTCAGATAGTTCACAACTGAAACAAATTCTTAGTGATAGATCAACCTTGTCTTACTTCCATAAAGTTCACAAATTCTGAAGCGTCAGAGACTGATCACCATACCTTCAGAAAGTTCGAAACTTCTGAGCAATAGGTGTTGTCAAGACACGATTACCTTACTTTTAGAAAGTTCATAACTTTTGAACAGTGTGGGGTATAAGAGCATCATTTAACCATATTTTAATGAAGTTCTTAACTTCTGAACAATAGGTGTTATCAACACATGATTACCTTACTTTCAGAGAGTTCACAACCCCTGAACAATATGTGTATCAGAGCTTGATTTAACATATTTTCAAGAAGTTCACAACTTTTGAAACTTACATTATATCAAAGCCTATTTCAACCTTTGACTTAATCAGAAGGTTCATAACTTCTGATTAATACATAGTATCAGGACATGATTCGTTTTTAGACAATTCACAACTTCTAACGAATACATGTTCTTAGATGCTTAGCTCATCAGAGCATACTTCATACATCTTGATCTTGTCTTTTGGATGCCAAATGATAAACTTATGATACCCAAATAACATGTCTATGACAATCAGTGAACTTTTACAAAGTTCTTGAATCAAACATCAAACATATGGTTAGCAGTAAAAGCATTATATCATGTTTGGGTTTGAGATTATGAGAGTAAATACTATCAAAATCATATGCTCTTTCTCCTTGTTTGTCAGAAATCAAAAAGACTTAAGAGACAAAAGAAATATTTAATTGAAATAAGAGGAATAAAGATACAGTTGTTTTAGAAACAAAAGAAAACTATTATTAAGTTCTAAGACAAAATGCTAAGACTCTAAGCATAATCCTTCATGTCAAAATTTTCCATGAACTTCATCAGCACATCTAACAGTTGCTTGAACGAAGCCTCCTAAGCAGCAATCCTTTCATCCTGCTTATCCAAGCGTTGATAGATGAAAAATCATCTTCCTGTTGTTTATCTAAAACACCCTTCATCCCAGCAGGCTGGTCTTCAGTTTCCATAGCTTGCTTTCCCTTTGAACCAGAAGGTTGGCCATTAACCAAAGTCATTTCAGACCCAGAAGCAGTGGCAATAGCAATGTCTTAAGTACCAATGGAGACAACACCCTATTACTCAAGTTTAGAGACTGGAACCTCTAAAGCAGGAAAACTTATAGAAATGTTTGAGAAGGTTTTGAGCCACTCCTCATACTTACTCTCAGTCTCTTGATGACAAATTGTTTTCATGATATTAGAGTTGATCTCCATCCATCTTCTAAAGGAAATCCATATGGCATTTATCTTCTCAGGATCCATGCACAAGGAAGAACTTTCCAAAGTATGTTGGAGTGTAAGAAAAGCATTTTGCTTAAATTGTTCCATCAACTCACAAAAAGTTAGTGGAAAAACATAAGTTCTATGAAAAGTTTGATGGAATGAGGTGTTTGGAATGTTATAAAAGTTGTTGGAGGGAAGCTTTATGTGAGTGATTTCTGGTGAGGGAACAAAAGAACTTTCTTCTGAAACTGGTGGATTTGTATGAGTGAATTATGTTCCAAGTGTGAAATCAGATGGGAGATTTGAAATGGTAGGTTTAAATGAACTTACCCGACCAACTTGAAGGTTGAGAAAAACACAATAAAGAGGGGTTTGAATTGGGTTTTAAAAACTTTTTCGGTTAAAAGCGCTTTACACAAAAAATTAGAATTAGAAATGATGCTATAGAGAGAAATAATGACACTTTTAGTTTATACAGGTTCAACTTAGAAAAGGTTAATCCTGTCCACCCGCCAAGGTGATTTCGCCTTAGAAACAGGCTTAATCCACTATAATCAATCTGATTACAGATGCACGGGTTACCCACTGGTGACTAACAAATACACGGGCTACTTGCCGGTGACTAACAACAACAATGATAACCTGATAGTGATCCCTTAAGAATTCTGACCTACTCGGTCCCTTAAGAGATATAACGATCACTGACTCCCTAAGGCTTTTGACCTACCTGGTCTCTTGAAGGAGATTTCTTTATGCCTTAGAAAAGGACTTAATCAACTTACAATTGAATGGGGTATTTACAAATTTCTTCTTACAAGAGGATTACACAAATGTTTAAGCACAAATTATTTAACACAAATATGAGAAACAACTCTTGTGTTTAAACAAATTACAATAGTAAAACAATAATGAGCAACAACTTTTATGTTCTAACAAATTACAATATCAACACAATAATGAGCAACAACTCTTGTATTATAGAAAATAGTAATATCAACATAAATATGAGCAACAACTCTTGCGTTTTGGTTCTTTTATTTTCCTTTCTTTTATTTTGGTAGTGTTACTGTTCTTGTTCTCTAGTCTTGCAATTTTCAAATGAAACAGTTGATCCTATATAGAGGCATTGAGGAAGTAGACCATTGTAGTAGTACACACTTCACTTTCATCTTACCAGTTGGCAATGGTAAGAAACGATCATGGGAGACAAATAGTAAACAAAACATCCATATAAGTGGAATGTGTAATTGTACCTTTGTACTAACTCTTCTAGCACACGTTTCTAATGATACTGTCTTTCAATGGATATTACTTTTGATGAGTAGGTTAGTTTGAGAAGATATCATCTTTTGATATTGTCTTTTGATGGACAATATGATGTAAAAATAATGATGAGTTTAGAAAAAAATACTTTCCCTTGATCTTGTCTTCTGATTGGAATACTTATGATGTAAAGTAATATGCATATATTCCACGAAGTAACTGAGTCTTCAGAATCTTGACTTTGTCTTCAGAATTAGAAGCAGTAGCTTTTCTGATGAACAAATCTTGACTTCTCATTCCAAAGTAGAAGCTTTCCTTTGATGTGTTCAGAACCTTGACTTTATCTTCAAAGTTAGAAGCAACAACTCCTCTGATGAATAAATCTTGACTTCTGATCTTTGACATGAAAGCTTGTTTCTGGTGAAATCTAGTTTTTTGATCTTGGAGCAGCAGCTCTAACAGACATTCTTTCTTCTTGAATACTTGTGACTTCTGAAGCAACAACTTGTTGAAAGTTACATGTTGGGATCCTCTTTATGGCGAACATTCAGTATTCTTCAGAACTACTGATGTTTCTTCAGAATCGGATGCTATAGTCTTTCTAATGTGTGCTTGGAATATTTCAAATGATTCTTCAGACAACAGTCACAAATCAATTAGAACTTTCTAATATGCACACTCAAGAAACTACTTGAAACAAAAAAATTTACATATAAAATCTATTTATTGTTATCATCAAAATCAAGAGATTAATTGTAGAATCTGAATCTTGTTCTAACAATCTCTCCCTTTTTGATGAAGAAAAAACCATGTATTTTGATGTAACAATTTTACAAGGTAATATCATAATCAAATCAGAGTTTACAAGAAAACTTCCCCTGATTAGCGTAAGCTCCCCCCTGAGTCTAAGACTTACAGTTTTTAGAAGGAAGGGATATCTTAGCATTTTTTAGAAAAATCCCGCTGAGTTAAACAATCTTCCTCTGAATCTAAAACTTAGGACCTTATTAGAAAGTAGGTTTTTCTGAGCTTGGTTAACATTTTCCAGAATTTTGATTGAAGCGAATGGAAGAGATTTATCAGAGTGTTGTAACTGGTTTTTAAATTAGAGTCGCCCCCTTAATTTTTATCCTAAGGAAGGGAATATAAAGGTTAATCCTAAAAAGTTATATATTCTAGGTTTGGACTGAGTTTTAGACGAAGGGAAGGTGTTAGGCACCCCTCATCTACCTTGTTTACAAGGATACTAGAGTTTAGAAGCGCAATCTTTTAGGAATAGGGTTTTAGTATTTTATTAGGGGAAATCGCCACGATTTTAGTCGCATGCCTATGTATCCTCTTATGAGAAGTCAGAGTCCCAATTCGTAGTTCGCAGTTAGTTTGTGTTTTTGTTATATTACGAAAAATATTTGAATTTCCCGTGTGCTTTTCCTAGGTGTTGTGAATAGGGGAGATTTTAGACGAAGCACACAATTGATTTAAATATTATTGTAATTCTTTTTGAAAAATTGATTGTTGTTTAATTTGATTAGGAAAATGATATTATTACTGGTTGAATATTTTTTATGTGTTAATTGTAGAAAACATTTTTATTTAAATGCATGATTAGAAATATTTTTATGCAATGAAAATAAATAATATTTTGGATGAATTTAGAAAATAATATTCATGTGATTTAATAATAATAATAATTAATATAATAGTATAATTATTAAAAAAAAAATAGAAAATAGAAGATATAAAAATAATAAAGAAAATTAAATAAAACACAAGGGGGTGCAAATAAACTAGGCTAATAAAAATGGGGGGGGGGTGCAGATATTAGAGCCTTGAATTCAGATATTGAATTCAGGCCCAATAAGACCAGGGAGTACATTTTTGAGTGTGTTAGTAAAACTGGGGGGGGGGGGGGGGGGGGGGGCGTGTAAAGCATCAATTAACCATCAAGCTAAGTTAGAGATTACCTTCTGGCACCTTAAATTTCTTTGTTTCGGTTCTCTTTCTAAGTTCTTTCTTTTCGATTCGCAGGTGGAAGTCGGTGATGATGATTAAGGCGACGATTTGATGATAGTGGCACGACGACTAGATCTAGGGTTTCAAATGTTGAAATGCTAGGTGGAGGTGAACGGGGATTACAACGACGATGCTTCTATGTTCTTCTTCTGTTACGAATTTTCCTCCTTCTAATGATTTTCTTCTCTGTAATTATTTCCTCTCCGATTTTTTTGTTGGTTCCCTTTTCTGTATTAGTCTTTAGGTTTTATAGTTTTTTTAGGTTAATATAGATTTAGAAAATATTTTAATGTGTTTGTAATGTTGTATATGATTTTAATTTTGTATTGATTATGAACTTGATTTTGCTGTAAATTTGTGATATCCTTGATTAGTGTATCTATTAATATAAATATTATGTGAACATTTCAATAGGTTTTGATTATGTGCATTAACCTAGTTTCTGTTTTGGTACGATATTGTTTTTAGAAAGTTAATGCACATATTTGCTTATGTTTTTATTATTTGATTTAAACAGTGTTTGTTAGTCCCAACACATGCGTTTCTAGCTCTTGACGATTTGTACAAGTGATGCGGTGGGAGAACTGACTTGAGGTTTTGCGTTTTATCGCAAATGTTGCGGTTAGCAAGAATCACCATCGACTTTTCTTTTATCCAAAAGGAAAGGTTAAAAAGCACAGGAAAGACCTTTGAGATTGTTTCTTGGTTCGGGGGGTAGATTATGAAAAGGAAAGGTGTTAGCACCCTTTTCATCCATGGTTTTCCATGGGCTCTTAGTTACTTGCTTAGATCACTTGGTTTTGTTTGTTTGAAATTGTGTTTGGTGTGGTTTTTGAAAGTATTTTGTAAAAGAGGCCATTCGTTTAGGCAATCTTTGTAATGATTCTCGTTCATAAGAATGTATACAAAGGTGTTTGTCTTTTGAAAATGTTTTCAATGTTTGTAAGATGTTTTGAAATGTGTGTGTTTGTTTTGAAAATAGCAAGGATTGTTGTTTGAAATGGAGAAAGTAACTAGAAGCTATCTACCTACTCAAATTTCTTTCTTATGAATTTTCTATTCCTTTGACATTGTTGTCTTACCATTGATTTGGTAAGCAACCCTATCTTTGGATGTAAACGGGACGGGCGTGGGTCATCGTGTAGCCATGATTAGCAATGTTGCAAAGTATCTTAGTATTTTGAGGGACCAAGATCATTTTTGTAAAGCAACTTTTGAATAGCATCGTCGAGGGACTGTGATCTTATATTTGTTTTGTTTTGCCAAGATACTTCGCATGCGTAACATGGCCATTTCCGTATCTGGAGTGTATCCATACTGTATCTGAAATCTTTGAATATTTGTTAGAGATAACTGTTAATCTTATCCTGAAAAGGGTAAAATTTTAGCTGAAACACAAAGTTGTGTTGCATGAAATGTATGATGCAATAAGATGTGTTTTATCAGTGTTTATGATATATGAATGTAATGTATGCGCATGTAAGCTGATTTGCTGTCTTGCGGAGGAAAATAAATCCTTGATAGTTGGAGATAATAAAATCCTTGACTCCTGCCGGGGAAAAATAAATACTTGACTGCTGCTGGAGATAGAAAATCCTTGGCAACTCGCGGGGATTATCAAAAACTTTGACAACTTCTGTGGGGATGTGAGAATCCTTCACGACTTTCCTGAGGATATAGGGATCCTTCAAGTCTGCTTGAGAAACCTGCTTGGGGAATCCAGAGAACTTTGAAGACTACGGCTGGGGATTTACACAATGGGAATCCTTACTCGGCTGGGGAATAGGGAAAACTCTGACGATCTCTACTGGGGATCAGACAAAAGAAAAACCTTGATCTGTTGGAGAATAAGGAAAACTCTGATGGCTACTGCGGGGAACTAAGAATGAGAATCTTCAATCTTCTGGGGAATTTTAATCCTTGGGGACTTCAAACTGAGGAGTCAAGAATGAAAATCTTCGATCTGCAGGGGATTAAAAATTCTGACAAATTCATGCTAGGGAGTAATGAAGACTCTGGCAACTTCACTGGGGGATCAGGAATGAGAATCTTCATTCTGTTGGGGAGTAAAAACTTTGTGGGGAGGAAGGCTTCCTGCTGGAGAGTAAGTGAAAACTCTGGGAGAGTAGCTATACTGCTGGGAAGTAGCTATCCTGCAGGGGAGATCGGGAGTTTGGGTTGTATGCCAATCTACTGGGGAATTATCCTAGTTTGGATAAGACAGAAGTTAACTTTTACCTGGTAGATTCTCAGACTTTAAGGCAACTTGCTGGGGAATTTAGGGAAATCTGAATGGTTCCCGCTGGGGATTGATGGTAGGAAACTTGACTCCGTTCGGGAAGAAGGTTTCATCTTCGTTGAGGGTCTGTAGTTCAAAGTGTTTACTCCGCTAGAGGTTGGGAGTTTGAAGTTTTAACTCTGATGGGGATTTTGAAATTTAATTCCGCTGGGGATATGTATTTCAAGGTTTTAGCCCCGTTGAGGATCTAGATGATGTACTGCAGGGGATTTCCCTTGGAATAGCCTAAAGACATTTTCCTATACTTTCAGCCTGTCAGTAATTATTCTTTCCCATTTCGTTTATTTGTAAACAGTGATTATATTCAAATGCATATGCTCATTTAATAAATCATTGTATGTTTTCAAATAAAACACAAGTGTAAAAGAAGAAAAGGCAAATAGTTTTTCTGCACTTTGAAGTATCTTTGTATTAACTTTGTGTAAGTATTTTGTACAAAGGAGATAGACATCCTAGTAAGAGAACATTGTCATAAAAAAAATGAGAAGAATTTATACAAAGAAAGATGGCTATGTGTAAAAATTCCATGGGGTTCCCATTCTGCTATAGCCTTCATAACTCTTAATATATTGTCCATTCGTTGCTTCGTCCGAAGATGATTGGATTGATCAGAAGCCAGGAACTTGTCTGTGAAGATATTGTCCTTAAAGTGATCCGACGAGACATAGTCATACGCTTTAATTCCCTAACTTTTGCCTGGACCGCCCTTTGGGTTTTCGATCCACCAGGAAACCCTTTTTTGCCCAAGTCGCCCTTTCGGGGTTTCAACTTGCCGGGTGTACAATTTTTTTTTTATTTATCCCTAATTTTTGCTTGAACTGCCCTTTCGGGTTTTCGATTCACCGGGATGCCCATTTTTGCCCAAGTCGCCCTTTCAGGTTTTCAACTTGTCGGGTCATTTATGTGTAGTATCTTTTAACTATGTCTGCATTCGCAGGGTGCGGCAGGTCGTTGCCGTCCATGGTGGTTAATATCATTGCCCCACCAGAAAAGATGTTTTTTTATCACAAATGGTCCTTCGTAGGTAGGAGTCCATTTTCCCCCGGGATCACTTTGCGGCAAGATGATTCGCTTGATTACAAGATCTCCGAGTTGATATACCTGGCGTCTGAATTTCTTGTTGAATGCCTTGATCATCCATTTTTGATACGTCTGACCATGACAAATAGCAGTAAGTCGCTTTTCATCAATCAAGTTAAGTTGATCAAGTCGGGTCTGAATCCAATCGTCTTCACTCAAAACCAGCATCTTTCATGATTCTCAAGGAGGGAATCTGAACCTCGATAGGTAAAACAGCTTCCATGCCGTA
Organism: Vicia faba; assembly: GCA_948472305.1. NCBI lineage: Eukaryota > Viridiplantae > Streptophyta > Magnoliopsida > Fabales > Fabaceae > Vicia > Vicia faba. The sequence goes on along the minus strand of OX451735.1, from coordinate 1,072,564,840 downwards.
TACCAAAGAATAGGGTGTTACCCCAGTTGAAGTACGTGCCGTGGTACGGTACCCGTGCAGAGAAAACGGTAACATCTCATGCCAGTCCTTGTAGGTAACTCTCATCTTTTGTATGATCTTCTTGATATTTTTGTTCGCAGCTTCGACAGCACCGTTCATCTTTGGCCAATAGGGAGATGAATTGTGATGTTGAATTTGGAACTGTTCGCACAAAGCGGTGATCATAGTATTGTTCAGGTTTGTACCATTTTCGGTGATGATCCTTTCGGGGATACCGTACCGGCAAATGAGGTTCTGCTTGATGAACCGGGAAACAACATTCTTTGTGACGGATGTGAAGGACGCTGCTTCGACCCACTTGGTGAAGTAATCGATGTCCACCAGAATGAAACGATGTCTATTGGATATTGTAGGCTTGATCTCTCCAATCATGCCGATTCCCCACATTGTGAATGGCCAAGGAGCTGTTAAGACATTGAGAGGAACTGGAGATATATGTACCTTGTCCGCATAGATTTGACATTTGTGACAAGTACGGGAATGTTGATGGCAGTCAGCTTCTATGGTAGACCAGTAATAGCCTGCCCGTAGGATATTCTTAGCCATCATATGTCCTCTAGAGTGAGTGCCAAAGTTACCATTGTGCAGTTCAGCCATGATCTGATCAGCCTCAACCTTGTCCACACAACGGAGTAGAATGCAATCATGATTGCGCTTGTACAGGATAGCATTGCTCAAGAAGAACTTAGCTGAGAATCTCCTTAAGAACTTTTTGTCGTTGACTGAAGCTCCTTCGGGATATTCTTGCACCTCGAGATACCTTTTGACGTCATGAAACCACGATCGGTCCACTACTTCTTCGGTATTAATCTCGTGGCAATGTGCAGGTTCGTCCATCCGTTCAATGGTGATTTGGGGAGCCTCATTATCCCAGTTAAGTTTAAACATGGATGACATTGTAGCTAGAGCATTTGCTAGCTGATTTTCTTCTCGCGGGAAATGCTCGAAGGTAATCTGCTTGAAATGTGGTAACAATGTCAAGACATGTTCTTTGTAAGGGATGAGATTGGGATGCTTAGTATCCCACTCTCCTTTGATTTGACTGATAACCAAAGCTGAGTCCCCAAACACAATCAAGGATTTGATTCCCAAGTCTATGGCAGCCTTGAGACCAAAGATACAAGCTTCATACTCGGCCATGTTGTTGGTGCAGCTAAAGCAAAGTCTGGCAGTGAAAGGTGTATGGCAACATTCTGGAGAGATAAGTACCGCGCCGATTCCGTTGCCAAGTGCATTAGAAGCACCATCAAAGTACAGGGTCCATCGGGATCCTTGTTCAGGTCCCTCATACGGTATGATACCTTCAATGTTGTCCAATGTCATGATATCCTCGTCGGGGAAGTCAAACCTCATGGATTGGTAATCTTCGACAACTTAATGGGCTAGATGGTCAGCTAGTACACTCCCCTTTATAGCTTTTTGGGTCGTGTATTGTATATCGTATTCGATAAGGATCATCTGCCATCTAGCGATTCTTCCGGATAAAGCAGGCTTCTCAAAGATGTATTTGATCGGATCCATCTTAGAGATCAGCAAAGTGGTATGAGTCAACATATACTGCCTTAGCCGGCGAGCAGCCCATACCAAAGCGCAACAAGTTTTCTCGAGCAGTGAGTATCAGGTCTCACAGTCGGTAAACTTTTTACTAAGGTAATAAATGGCATGCTCTTTTCGGCCAGACTCGTCATGTTGGCCCAGTACGCACCCCATTGAATTCTCTAGGACAGTCAGATACATGATTAACAGTCTTCCTTCGACGAGAGGCATCAAGGTAGGAGGTTCTAGCAAATACTCCTTGATTTTATCGAAAGCAACTTGACAGTCATCATTCCATTTAACCACCTGATCTTTCTTCAATAGCTTGAAGATTGGCTCACAGGTAGATGTTAGGTGAGAGATGAACCTTGCAATGTAGTTTAGGCGTCCCAAGAAACCTCTGACCTCTTTCTCAATGCGAGGGGCAGGGATTTCTTGTATAGCTTTGACTTTGGCAGGATCAACCTCGATGCATTTGTTGTTGACAATAAAACCCAAGAGTTTACCGGACCTGACTCCGAAAGTGCACTTGTTAGGGTTCAGTCTGAGCTTGTACTCTTTCAACTTGACAAACAACTTTTGTAGATGGTCGAGGTGTTCTTCTTCAGTTTATGATCGGGCTATCATGTCATCTACGTAGACCTCTATCTCATGATGTATCATATCATGAAACAAAGCTACCATGGCGCGTTGATAGGTTGCCCCGGCATTCTTCAGTCCGAATGGCATCACTTTGTAACAGAACATACCCCACTGTGTAACAAAAGTAGTTTTCTCTATGTCCTCAGGAGACATTTTGATATGGTTATAGCATGAGAATCCGTCCATGAAAGAAAATACCTTGTACTGAGCTGTATTGTCAACCAAGATGTCAATGTGCGGTAGTGGAAAGTCTCCTTTAGGGCTAGCCCTGTTTAAGTCTCTGTAATCCACCACATTCTGATTTTGCCGTCCTTTTTAGGCACAAGCACAATGTTAGCAACCCATTGTGGATAGGAAGTAACAACAAGAAATCCAGCATTGAACTGCTTCATAACTTCTGCTTTGATCTTTTCAGACATGTCGGGCCTCATGCAGCGAACTTTCTATTTAACTGGTGGACAACCTTCTCTTGTGGGTAGACGGTGTACCACAATGTCTGTATCAAGTCCCGGCATGTCTTCGTAAGACCAGGAGAAGATCTCAACATATTCATTCAACAGCTAAACTAAACGCTCCTTGATGCTTGGCTCTAGGTTGGCACCCACTCTAACTTCTTTTCTGTCTTCCTCTGTACCCAAGTTGATTGTTTCTAACAACTCCTCGTGAGGTAGAATAACCCTTTCTTCCTGTTGTAGCAGTGTAGCCAATTCTCCCGGCACTTCACAGTCTTCCTCACCTTCGTATTCGGCATGGTAGACCAGATCTTCAGAGTCACTGAAGGTCATAGCAGAATTGTTACCCATGGAATCCGGAATGGATGGGTACCTGCATTTGTGAGTGTGGGTGTGTGTAAGGGATAACCACCTTTAAACAAATAAAGTGTAAAAAAAAAGACAATGAACACAAAAGTTTATATATGAAAACGTCCATGATTAATTGAAATGGCATATGAAGATGAAAAATCAAACCCTTACAAATGGACCTATATGCCTCGGGTAAGGAACAAGGTTAAAAGTGTACGGATTGTTTAAGAATTATTACAAACCAACAGAAATGTTTGAAAGATAAATTACTGATTGATGAAAGTAATGGGAATAAAGTCCTTTGCCTCCCAATTGCTCAGCCCTCCATCAATAGTAGGGAAAATCCAGTCTTCCAAATTTCTCTCCTCTTCAATATCCTCCAAAGCATTGACTCCATGATGGGTGATCTTCAATGGTGGCCCTCCAGCCCGGGAGCGACGCACAACCTTCTGACTAGCCGAAGTGAAACCCAAGCCGAACTTATCAGATTTGAAAGGAAAATCGGCCAGCTGCCCCCAGATTGTGCTTCCTCCTTCTTCAATCACAACCTTTGCATCTTTGAGAGACGACACCCGAGGCAGAGGTCTAGTAATCATGGGTACAGAAGGCACTGTCTTGGTCTCCGCAATCTCCTGAGCTACCTCTTCAAAATGCTGAAAGGGGGTTTCGATGAATTCACCATCCAATTCCACATAGCGGAAAGAATTAAGATGACTTATCATGTATTCCTCCTCGCCGTGAACAGTTACAATCTTCTCCTGGACAGGGTACTTGAGCTTCTGATGCAGAGTAGAAGTGACGGCTCCAGCATGATGAATCCAGGGTCTTCCCAACAAGCAAGAATAGGAAGGACGGATGTCCATAACATAGAATATGGAGTTGAAGGTTTCAGTTCCCAGTTTAATCGGGATGTCCACCTCCCCGTGGACCATCCTTTTAGAACCATCAAAGGCTCTGACAATGATATTAATGGGCTTCAAATTTAGACCTTCACAATCCAGCCTATCCAATGCCTTCTTTGGCAAGACGTTAAGCGAAGAACCAGTGTCCACCAGAACATGTGCTAGAGTAGTCCCTCTGTATTCCACTGAGACATACAAAGCGTCGTTATGTTTTCTCCCTTTGATTGTTAGATCAGCATCGGATAATCCTAAACTGTTGTCAACTGTTAGGCTAGCTACACATTCCTGGAACTGATCCGCGGAGGTTTCGTGAGGCACATGGTCCGTCTTCAAAAATCTGATCAGAGCAGCAAGGACAACATAGAGATCTTTGAGGGGGTTTGCCCCAGTTGTTCCACAACATTATAATCACTTTTCTTGATTATTTTCAAAATCTCTTCCATTTCTTTTTTAGAGGTTTCAGGGATGATCAACGGCTGAGCCGTCGTCCTGACGGGCTCTTCTTGGATCCCTTTTCCTCTATCATCAGCAGTAGCAGAGGGGACAACCATAGGAGTCACAACTTCTTCAATAACTGGAGTTCTCACAGATATGTTGACCGGTGCAGGGGTAACCTTAGGAGCAGCTGAGGGTCTGAAGATTGCCTTTGGAGGGGAAATCTCCGGAGAGAAAATTCTTCCACTGCGGGTGATTTTACTCGTCCCGGCAATGTTTCCAATGTCGGAAGTCTCTTCATCAGAACTCTCTTTAGTTGATTCAATTTGTTTAACACCATGGTAAAAGATCTCTCCCCCATAGTTCCACGATATTGATTTATTGGACTTGTACGGGATAGGACCCGACATGGTTATCTTCAAAGGTACAATCTTCAGATCGGATGTAATCTTAACAGGTCTTTTGGAGACCTTGGAAAGATTGGCAGATATGGTAATTATCGAAACATCATTGACAGGAGTCGGTGTAACATGAGTCTTTTGAAAAAGGATTTCTTGGTTATCCATTAGGCGTTGGATGCCTAACTTCAACAATGGAAAGTCGGTTGGAAAGGATGAACAAAGGTAGCAATCTTCTTCACAACCTGGGAAAATCCCAGCCTACAGCAAATTTAACTTGATTATCGGTAGCGGAGTCATCAAATCATCAACAGTAGCAACAAAAAGATCCTCTTCAATAGCATGAGCATTGTGGCCATGCTTTGGCATTGGAGCAGAGATCACATTAGGCTTTTCAGGGGCGTCAAATTCAACTTCTTTAGCATCTATAAAATCCTGAATTTTATTTTTGAGGGCGCAACAATTGTTGGTGTCGTGCCCTAGGTTGTCTGAATGATAAGCACACTTAGCATTTGAATGGTAGTAAGGACAAGATGTATCCGGATTCTTCGGCGCCTCTTTCAAACTCGCAAGATTTAACTTCAAGAGATGGGGTAAAACCTGAGCAGGAGTCATGTTTATCCGGGTGAATTGCCGTGCAGGCCTTTCCACCCTTGTCTTATTGGTTCTTGGTTGATTGTTTCTAGGCTGATCAGCTGTAGTCTTCTGAATCATTACGGCCCCCACCGTTGGCCGGCGCTCAACTCTTCCTTGACCTCTTTGGGAGTAAACAGCTGATACTTCCTTCTTTGCTGGAAAAGTCTTTTTGATGGCAGCGGAAGCAGATGCATCCTTTTGAATTTTCCCGCTCTTTATGCCGGCTTCAACTCTCTCAACAGTTAGAATCAACTCGGTGAACCCCGCAGACGAACTTCCAATCAGGTGATTGAAAAAGGGGCCTGACAGTGTACCCAAGAATATATCAACTAATTCCCTCTCAGATAGAGGTGGTTGTACTCGTCCCGCCAAGTCTCTCCATTTTTGGGCATACTCTTTGAAACCTTCATTTGAGACCATGCCCATACTCTGTAATTGAGTATGGGTTGGTGCTAAGTCCATATTATATTGATATTGTCTGTAGAAGGCGGCCTCCAAATCCTCCCAATTGTGAACATCAGACCTCTCTAGCTGGTAGAACTAATCTAACTGCGTCCCCGAAAGACTGTCCTGGAAGAAATGGACCCATAGATCCTTGTCAGAAGAATGCAGTTGGATTTTTCTGACGTAAGATCGCAGATGCATCTTCGGACCAGACAAACCATCGTACTTAGCAAAAAGAGGCACCTTAAACTTAGGGGGAATCACAATCCCAGAAACTAGCGCTAACTCTTCAAAGTCCAGCCCAGGCACTCTCTGTACCTCCATGGCAGCTAGACGCTCTTCTAGATTCTTGTATTTGTCATCTGCAGGAGGGTACTGCTGTTCAGAATAGTCTTCATCCTCTTCTTCTTCTTCTTCCTCAGAGTCAGATGGCACTGCAGTCTCTTTACCTATTCTCACCCCTTCATCAGATGTTGAGGGGAAATCCAGGACCCTTCTAGCTTGACCTTCAAATCTTCTACCCATGGTAGCCACACCAACCCTCTTCTTTTTCTTTTTCTCCTTTTCTTTTTCCAGTAGAGTTTTGAGCTCCTCCTGACCCTTAGCTAAGGTCATGAGTAGCTGTTGGAACTATGAATTCTGCGCTTGTAAGTCTTTGATCGTCTGCTCAATATCCATCTTGCTGAAATAAACAACAGAGAGATAAGGAAACCTGGTGTGAAGACCTGCTTATGCATATGATGAATGATATGTATTCATGTAATGCATTCAACGATTCAGAAATTCAAAATTTTTTTAAACAAAAAGGAACACACGTCATATTAATAAGATAGAATTTATTAGTACATAAATGCCCCATGGGCAAAATAATACAAAATTCTAATGTAAAAAGACGTTGCGCATCCTCTTTGGTGCAATGTAGGTGTTGAGAGTCTACTCTTCGTGAAGTTGATGAGTAAGTTCCAAAACCTTCTTCTCACTGGCGTAGAATTGGGCTTCAAAAGTATTGCGCTCTCCCTTGAGCTGTATTCAATTCCTTTGAAGATTTTCTAGTGATGTTGGAATGTCAGGATGTAGGAGGGTGTATGGAACCTCTCCTTCCATAACAGGCTCTTTGATCACAGGAATAATGTAGGGGTAAGGCATCATAAGACTTTGGGCGCGGGTTCGTACCCACTTGAGGTAAGGCTCAAGGGGGATGGAATTCTTATGTCCCAAGGTCTTACTGTCCACCTTGTTGGGCATCCTCCAAGCTCGGATGAACCTTTGTCGGAGTCCTTGATCATCGCTATTAAAGTCGAAAACCAAGTCTGGAATCAGCATGTCATGTGGGCCATCCCTTTGGGCATACCCAAACTGTCTCAGAGCCAAGCAGGGGTTGTATGTGATTCCTCCCCTAATACCAAGTAGAGGGACATTAGGGAATTCCCCACAACAGTCAATGATGATAACATTTTCTCGGGATCGAGAACATCAATGAACATCTGAATGTGTAAGAGTCATCAATCGTTGTGACCAACTCAAACCTTGCTCATTCTTCAAAACTGATTGGGGAAGATGAGAAATAAACCATCTTACCAGTAGAGGAGTACAGCACATGAGAACACCTCTTTTCCTCATTGTTCGAGTGTGAAATGAGTGGAGGATATCCCCAAGCAATGTAGGCACCGGGTTGTGAGCCATGAAGATTTTGACAACATTGACATCTATAAGCTGGTCAGGGTTTGGGAACAAGACCAACCCATAGATGAGAAGAGCCACAATCTCCTCAAAAGCTTGTAAGTCCAATGAATTCCAGCAGCTTTGGGTCTTCTCAAACAGAAACTTTGACAAGAAACCTTTGACACCACTTCTAGTTTCCCAATGGCCTATGATATCAGATGGTTGCAAGTGTAGGGCTTGAGCAACATCTTCAGGCTTTGGATCTCTTTTCGTACCGTTGTAGGGTAGTTGATTGAGAATAGGAATCCTCAGGAGTTGAGAAAATTCCTCCAAAGTAGGCACAAGCTGGTAATCGGGAAATGTGAAACATGGTGTAGGGGGTCAAAGAACTGGAAGAGAAATTTCACCATGTCTTCCTCAGTGTTGGTGTTGACTAAGTTGAGAAGACGACCATGCCTCTCGGTGAATGGAGAATTCTTAGGAATCCTTGAAGCTAGCTCCTTGAGTTGAGTATGAATTCTTACAAGGTTGACTTGGATGGTTTTCCTGCGAAGTGAATCCATTACCTACAAAACAGGAACAAAGATGAAGATCCAAATCCTTGAAATGGTTAGTGGATGCATATGATGCTTCATGATGTCCATGATGTTATGCACAAGTATATGTACAAACAAGTCACACAAGTTCCTAGTTTCAGGCTTGCATGGGGTTTCATGGGTAAGTACCCTCTTGAAGTTTAGTTGGCTCAACCTGTCCTATAAATAGTAGCCGGGTTCTAAGGAGCTCAATATCACTGGATTATTTTCTGTGTTCATTGTTTCAGTTTAGCCACTTTACTGGCAACCAAAATATTCCAAGAAAAAAATCCTCAATGAGTGTAGTATCGAGTATCTACCAACTTCGAACTGCACCAAAGCCGGTAATGTCACTACTCCTAAAAGGCCAAGTTGGTCAAGTAAAGGTTCTAAAACTCCATTAGTGCTTCATGACATCACTCAGCGGCCCCGTATTCTCTTTGATTAACTCAAAGGCTACCGGTACCCACAAATATGTCGCACTAATATAGCTATTGCTTCAACCATGTCGGTATACCCCGCACAGTTTCCACAACGTATTGCTATTTACCTATGAATGTTTCCCAAATCCGGGTAGAGGATTCAAACCCAAACAATAGAACCAAATGTAAAGCAATCAAGTCAAGCAAGATAAGCATGTAAAGGTGATCTAAAACCCTAAGGTAACCCCACTTTTAGATCAATCCCCAGCAGAGTCGCTAGTTCTGTAATGCGGTGGGAGAACTGACTTGAGGTTTTGCATTTGTGTTTGCAAATGTTTCGATTTAGCAAGAATCGCCACCGAATTTTTATTTTATCCAAAGGAAAGGTCAAAAAGCACATGAAAGACCTTTGAGATTGTTTTTGGGTTCGGAGGGTAGATTATGAAAAGGGAAGGTGCTAGCACCCTTTTCATCCATGGTTTTCCATGGGCTCTTAGTTACTTGTTTTAGATCACTTGCTTTTGCTTTTCAATTGTTTGAAATGGTGCTTTTGTGTGTGTGGTTTTGAAAGTATTTTTGAAAAGAGGCCTTTGTCTAGGCAACCTTTATAATGATTCTTGTTTGAATGTATACAAAGGTGTTTTGTCTTTTGAAAAATGTTTCAATGTTTAAAAGTTTGTTTTGGGAAATGTTTTGAAATTGTGTTGTGTTTTTTTTGAAAATAGCAAGGATGGTTTGCAAATTTGATCAAGTAACTAGGAGTTGTCTACCCTACTCAAATATCTTTCCTACACATTTTTAACCCTTTGACATTGTTGTTTTACCATTGTATTTGGTAAACAACCTTGTGTTTGGATGTTAAACGGGACAGGCGTGGGTCATCGTATGACCATGATAGCAATGGTGCTAAGTATCTTAGCAAGTTTTTGAGGGACTAGATCATTTGTTTTTAGGCAACAAGATAGCATCATCGAGGGACTATGATCTTTTTGTTTTGATTTTGATTTGCCAAGATACCTAGCATGCATACCATGGCCATGTTTAAGGCAACAAGTGGATGAAACCCTAGGGGTGCTTGTGTGCATTGTGTTGTCATTTTCATGCATTTTTGTCTTGTGTTTAGTCATGCTATTTGTTTTGATTTTTGGTTATCATACAAACCCTAATCTTACTATGATGCATATAAAAGCAATAAAATGCATAAAAGTAAATCTAAGACTATTACAACATTATTATGGGGACGGGGATACAAGTTTGAATAAGGGATATTGCTCAAAATAAAGCCCTAAAACTATTACAACCATATTGAATTTATTTGTACAAATAAATAAATAGACAATTATTTAAATATGCAATTAAATGTAAATATGCAAAATGTTTTTTTGTATTTGTTTTTATGTATGTAAAATAAACTTATTTATGTCTCAAAAATAAGAAAATAAAAATGATCATTTTTTGGAAAGGGTAGAAAACCCTAGTTTTTTTGTTTAAAAGAAAACATATATATTCTAATTATTTATTTATTCATTTATGCACAAGAAAATAATAAAAATAATATATACAAAAATGTTAAAAAATAATATTTGTGAGAAAATAATATTTTGAGTGTATAAATAATAAAAATAAAAATATATAATATTTTTGTATTATTTACAAATTTTATTTAAGAAAATAAGTTATATTATTATTAATAAACTATTTCTATGTCCAAAAAATAATGAACATAATAAAATAAAATGTGAAAAATTAAGAGAATACTTTTGGTGATTTTCAATATTTAGAAAAAAAATGATAAAAGTCAGAAAATATAAAAGAAATGAAAAATATATAAAAATAAAACAAATGGGCCAAGGGGGGTGCAGAAATTAAAGAGAGGGTGCAAATAGCCAGAAATACCAAGCCCAGCCCACGTTCCAACTTCATCCCTGTCCTTTGAACCAGAAAACGCGCGCTTTATGTACAAACTTGTAACTCCTGCATACGCGCTTAAAAACAAAAACTTGCAACATGAAAGTTATAGCTAATCATTACACGATTCTAACCATATAAAAAACTTGATCTAACTCTAAGAAACCAGGGAGAATTTTATCACCCCCAATTTCGGACCTAAAAAATTCAGCAACTTCAACATCCAAATTCTCCTAGCTCAGCTAACATAAATGAATTCTATGCATATGTACAGTTCAAGGACATTAAGGGCTACATTTTTGCTTCACAAACCTAAGCCTAATGATTCCTAAATAAAGAGATAGAAGTTTGACAAATACCTGTTTCAGCCAAGTTCGAATATGGCAATGTAGGGGTTTTGGATGAGGCCTAAAGGTCGTGTTAGCTTGCCTGAAGTTCACTCAACCTTCCCCAATGCTTGGCTTGCCTTGAACTTGCCTGAATGTGCTTGTAGAACTCAACCTGCAAAGCTTCAAAGTAAAAATGGTGAAGTGTGAAAATTGAGTTACATTTGCTTGAGAAGGTCTTGGATAGTTTAGGTGTATTGTTTAGAATGTGTTTGAAATGATTTGGGACAAAACGCACGAGGCAAATATGTTTTGGCTTGGTGTTTGCAGAAAATGCCCTGTTTTGAGATTTTTGTGTTAGAGGGTGTTTTAGGGCTTAGCAATTCGTGCTTTGGCTTTGTTACAATATGTTGAACTTGTTTGAAATGTTCACCAGTTTTGGTTTTAACAGATGCAAGAGATATGTTGACTTTTGCAAGTTACTTGCTTTTGAAGCAAAAGTTAAAATGGCAAAGCTTAAGGGCTGTACTTGCTAGCTTGAGGCCTGCTGAGAGTTGGTGAACTTTTCCTGATGTTTGTGGATGTTGTTTGCATAAAGAAATCAGGTACATGGCTCAAGACAAACAAAATTGCCAAAAGCATGCTTTATCAAAGTGGCAATGTTAACTTTTTGCCATTTTTGGATTAAACCTTTGTATAATGCTTCATAGATCAGAACAATGCCATAATCCAATGTATTGCATTTAATTTATGAGTGTAGAAAGGATTAGAACCTGTAAACCAAGTACAAGCATGATCCAAACTGATTTGCAAGTTGTAACATGGTGCAAAATGCCTTGGACAAAAGTGATAATTTTCCATTTTCAAACTTCCGATTCTCCCTAACCACAAATGATCTTGGAGAGTTCTTGGATATTTTGGAAATCTTGTAACATGATATAAAATCCATATTTGAAATGAATTTTGAGATTCCACTTGGAACTATGTGAAAAATTGCCATGAAGATAGGTCAAAATCCTGCCTAAACTAGGGCAAAATTTCACTAAGTTAAAAGTTTCATGGACCCTTGTTCACAAAATCATAACTTGAGATTAAAGAATATTTTGGGAAAACTTTGTGAATAAAAGTTGTAGATTTTGTGGAGGACTACAACTTTCATGTTGGAAGTTTTCTTTGAATCCAATTGCATCATGGTGAAAAAGTTGGGAAAAAAAAAGAAATTTTCATAACTTAGAAAATTTCTAAGTTATGAAAATTTTCCATTTTAAACCCTAATTTTCAAAATTAGCTTTCTTGGTGAACAAGTTTCATGTTTTGACACATCTTGATGAAAAATGACCCTTGAAACTTGATTTTGACCAAAAAGTCAAAGTTTGACTTTTCAGTGTATAGTTGATTTTTGATCAGTTGACTGGAAAATTCATCTGTCAATCTAATGCATTTGAGATCTTTTGAACTTTGTGATTAGGTAAAGATGATGTCATTGAGTCCTTGAACCCATTCTTGAACCCAACTTTCCATTGGATAGGTGAAAAATCAGAAATTGCCCTACTGCAGTCAAAACCCTAAAAATGACCATTTTGCCCTTTTGATGATCTGATCAAATTTCTTGAGGAGTTGTGGTCCAAACTTGATCAAATGGTTCATATGAGTCTATAATGTTGATATGGATCAAAAATTATGAGGTTTAACTGTAAATTGGCCACAGTTGACTTTTTCCCCAATACAACTGATTTCTAGGTCAACTGTCCAATTGACTGGGCAAAAATTTGATTCAAAGCTTGAAACTTGGTATGGGCAATCTTATAAGTCCAACATGAAGTATGAAAGTCACATTAGGCATTGAAAGTCCAAAAATACCTGTGCAAACTCAAACCCTAATTTCAGGTTATCAGTGCAAGGAGATGTCTTGAGCTGAGCAAACCCTAATTTGGTCTTGAGTCCAAAGAGTCTTGTAAGGAAGATCTTGATAAAATGAGAGGGAAAATTTTGGGGTACAACACCTTGATACTTTTCTTGAATTCATACAATCAACACAAAATAAAATATTAAGCGTAATAAAATCCAATTAAAACAAGACTTGTGCCTCCAGCATATGTGAACAATGGAAAGCTACCTCACAAAAAGGGTGAGAACTAAAGTGATTCATAAATTAACAAGTATACAAAAGAATGAATGACATAAAAATTGTAAAAAGTCTAAGTATCATGAATATGCTAAAGTATAGAAAGCGATAAACACATATCTCGAACGTGTATAAAACTTTAACAAAAATCATTACCACACATTTGCAAGTCGAAATGATCAAACTTGACAAATCACCTCAATATTCTACAAGTTACCGGACCAAAAATTGAGTCCAAAAAACAAAAAAAGAATTAGAAAAATAATACTAAATCTAATTACTACATAATTACACAAAACATATAATATTTTCAAACTTTTAACAAACTTCCTCAAGCTAAACACGACAAGCTTTCAAAAAAAACTCAACTGACATAACGAAACAAACGGGTGAGAGTGAATTAACAAGTTGAAAAGTGAATATTTGAAATTTAAAAACTAATATGAGTTCAACTTGTTAAAAGACAAGTCACCACACTATCTAAACTAACACAAATTAAAACAATAAAACATGCTTGTTTTACGTCGTAAGCTCGACGCCTTTATTCTGCAAGCTAGTAACCTCCTATCGTCATTCCATGGTATTGTCACACCGTGCAAACCTAAAGAAAGTGTCCTAACAATCACACAACAAATGTTACGAAAATGAGACAATTCACAACAATACGTGAAAACACATATATGCATAAATATCATATACAAGTTAATGTACAATTTATATACAACATATACATTAATTACAAAACTCAAAAACAAAAGAATTATCACAATGTGAAATCAATAGAAACAATCCACGGAAATGGCCCCATTTTGTTGTTGCGGTATAGCAGCAAGTAAAAAGTAAGTTATTAATTTAATGGATGATATAGGTTATATTGTATCGTGTCCACAGAGATTGGTTATTGAATTTCCGTTCGAAAAACCATTTGTTAATGAGTTTGGGGTTTGAATGGTATAGAAAAGTATCAACAGAAAATAAATGTAAACAAATGGAAAAAACCAAGGAAGAACTTATCAAGCCTGCATATAATCTACTCATCACGGACTTAAATCTATCGACTAGTTACATTCAACCTAACAATAATCATCAATGTCACAATGTATCACTCACAATCTAATTCATTTCTAACCCAATAGAGAGACCGACTGTATTACCAAGGAAATGATCTCTCTACCTCCTTAATAACACAAAAGACAACTATGTAATCGCATTGACGATCTGTCAGCACAACACAACCACACTAAGGCATTAAGATCTGATACCCAAGTAGATGTCAGCTCTAAATCTATCTCTAGAGTTCAGAAACTAACAGTTAATCATTCTAGATAAGAATATAAATAATATATGTCTATAACAACTCAAATCCCTAGCATGAAGCAAAAATCTAAGACAATAATCCACAAAAATTTGTAAATAAAGTTTAATATAACACCATGGGCGACAAATATACATAAGTTCAAAGTAAAATACATAAAAAACCAAAAAAAATAGAAATACATAGAGAGGAGAAGAGATAAACCATAAATCTTCTGGTTTATCAGAGCCAGTCAATAAGAAATCCACCTCAAATTATCCATAAGCAAAGCCCTAGTGTTGTTATCTAAGCTAATCCACTACAAAAATGAGGTGGATGGAATTGGGAGAACAAAAATCATCCCTAAAACCAACACCTTCTAAGTGAAATGAAATGAAAGATATAACAAAATTCCGATCCGCACGCGTCGTTTGATGACACAACTCACATCACCCGACGACAGCTTCTATACATTGGCCTAGGTTACACCATGCATGCAACTTGGGAAAATATATTTCTCTTGCCCGACGGCAGATACACATCGCCCGACGACACATGGAAGAAGCAACATGGAAATTTGTCTTCAACTTTCACCCGACAATAGGAATTTTCTCCTGGCGATCTATGACAGTCCATCAACTTCTGTTGCTTTCCTGCATAACTTCCAATGGCCTTCAATATTTCTCCTTATTCCTTTATTGATCCAAAATTCATCTAGGAGCTTTATTCCTCATTGCTCCAACCATGCTCAAATACCTACAAAACATATACAAAAATAATTAACCGATATAATATGTACATAAAACACAATTAAACGTATTTACAACAAAAAGCGGGGTTATTCAACTAATATTAACAATAAAGAGTTGATAAGTGCAACAAAAAGTATATACAACATAACTACACTTTGCACTTATCAAGATTGTAGATTCTTTTGCATATCTACAAATTTTGAAAAAGTTAACTTACTAATGCTTGGAGACTAATATAGTAAGTTTTGATTTGATTCGATTTAGTCTATTCAGCACAAGCTAGGAGATGAGTAAAACAAGGTTTGATAATACATTGCTTCCTGGAGACTAATGTAATGGATTACACAGATTCATTTGCATATGTATTGCGACCTAGGGGCTAGATAATTAGAAAACCTTGATAACTACATCGTTGCATAGAGCCTAACGCAATGAGTTATATTGCAAACAAATGCTTGATAATAACATTATTGCATGGAGACTGATGGATTGGATTATATCTCAGAAAATGCTTGATAATAACATTACTGCATGGAGACTGATGTAATGGATTACACAGATTTATTTTCATATCTATCGCAACCTAGGGGATAGATGATTGGAAAAGCATGATAACTACATCGCTGCCTGGAGACTGGGGTAATGAGTTATACCGCGGATTTCCCACATTGTTGCATGGAGACTGACACAATGGGTTATATCGCAGAAAAAGCTTGATAATAACATTGTTGCATGATGACTGATGCAATGGATTATGCAGATTTATTTGCATATCTATTGCAACCTAGGGGATAGATAATTGGAAAATCTTTATAACTACATCGCTGCATGGAGACTGAGGCAATGAGTTATATCGCGAATTTCCCATATTGCTGCATGGAGACTAATGTAAGGGATTATATAGATTTATTCACATGTCTATCATAACCTAGGGGATAAATAATTGGAAAAGCTTGATAACTACATTGCTACATGGAGACTAATGCAATAAGCTATATCGCAGTGGAGGAAACACATTGTAACACCCTAATTCTACCCGACAGTATAAATGTAAATTAGAGTTATAAAAATTATACAACTGAATTAGGATGCCACAAATTCAACTTAAAACCATTGCATTCAACATGGATACATAAAACTTTAAGACTTCAGATGAACCAACAACAAAATAAATTAATCTTTTAAGTCATCAACTTGAACAACTATGCAGCGGAATCATAATAACATCTTTATCCAACATGAAAGAAACTTTTGAATATCAAGTAATTAAAAAAAATCAACTTAAAGTTCAACAACTGAAATAACAAATACTAAAGCAACTAGCGTTCATCCCCCCGAGTGTTACGTATCAGAGCACTGAAATCGACACGAACTACTGAAGTTCATCCGCCTTCACTCTGGCTTACCTGCACGTTACCAATATAAGGATAACATTCAAGCAGAAGGGGTGAGATATCAAACACTATAATAGAATGTATGATAAATATTATATTATAATCAGTTCATGCAAAAATCACCACTTCACAACTTATAAACAACAACAATCACAACAAAATACAACAATTAATTCATCAACACAACAACTCAATCATACTACTTGGAATGTGACTCAATACTATGAGAATGCATGTGGTACCATTAGAGCAGAACCCCCATCTTAAAAACGGATCAGAACTCCCATCTTAAAAACGGAGCAAAACTCCCATCTAAATAATTGCCAATTAATAGAGGCATTAATAAGGCATAAGCCTTCTTCACAGTTTGCCAATCCAGGCTATCACAGAGTATGCAAATGTATGTGACTCAGTGAATGCACTATCACATACTCATAAAAATCATCATCCACCGTAAGGCATAAGCCCACATCACCATTATTACCAGTAAATAGAGGCAATTCATCATCATGTAAATTCCCTGCAACTTCACATTATCAACGGGAATTCACAACAACAATCACAATATCACAACAAATCAACATAAATCCACATTGGACATAAACCTATCACATCATTCAAAAATTTAGTCATTAACATAATCAAACAACAACTTAACAATAATTTCACACAGTACTGGTAACGACCAAAACACAACGCGTATGAGCAAAAGGGATAGGGAACTACGTGCCCCTCGACATGCATAGCAACTAGGACAACATAACAACTAAATCTTACTCCTCGACAGGCATAGGGGAAAACAAGGCAACGACCAACCTATGCTCCTCGACACATCCTGCAAACTAATTCTGCTCGAAAAACCCAACGCATCATTCCCCGACACGCCATGCAGCCTAAAACACCGCTCGGTACCTACTACTTCTGTATCCTCCCCGACCACTAATTCGGTCAATAACACAATCACGATATAACTTCTTAACGACCACTCTACTATAATTAATAACTTCTGGCCAACCGCTCAAAATAACACAGCAGCGGGCAACTAGATTTCTATCGATAGATTTGTTTATTATACAAGACTGACTACAACAATAATTCCTAACTTCTTACCAATTTCCCGAATCACTACAACATCGTGACGACCATACCATCATACCGACCGCAACAACTTAACAAACACAACAATAGGCAAGAATCTATACTAACCTACGCATCAACTCTATTGGGAAGTCATGCAGACAACACAAAACATCTACAACATAACATAACATGCATCTTCCCTTAACAGGTTCAGCAACATCACGGGAAACAATCATAATTACGACCAATTATCCATAACAAACATCATAAATTCCATTATTAGGTCATAACGCCACCCTTACCTGGATTGAAGGTCTCCTAACCAAATCTTCGGCAGTAATCCTTGATTCTCTCTGCTCGACACCGGGCAGCTTGCTCCTCGTCCGTGCAGCTCTATCGGTCAACATACAGAAATCCTTATTCTCCAAATAAAACAAATATTTGTGTTAGCTTCTCCTTATATATCAATCCTCTTGGGCCTAACCTACACCCCCACTTTACTATTTCCAACCAATAGCATAAGTCCAACATTATTTCATATATTCCCTTTAATTCCATATTATAATTGTTATTAATCAACTAATTAATTAATTAATAATAATCCAACAACTTATATCAATAATTCTTAACCTCATGTAACTTCACAAATAATCCAAAAATAAAAAAATTAATTAAATTACGGGCGTTACAACTCTCCCCCATTTAGAATATTTTTGTCCTCGAAAATTTACCTCATTCGAACAACTCAGGATAGGATTCCCGCATCTTGCTTTCCAACTCCCAAGTCATGCTTTCTCCAGCAGCTCCTAACCAAAATACTTTCACCAAAGCAATCTCCTTGCCTCTTAGAGTCTTCGTTTCACGATCCACGATTCGTGTATGCATCGTCTCAACAGTAAGATTATCCCACACTTGCACATCATCCATATGAATCACATGAGATGGATCTGAAATATACTTCCGGAGTTATGACACATGAAACACATCATGAAAATTCGAAAGATTAGGCGGTAAAGCCACTCTATAAGCCACATTCCCAACTCTATCTTAAATATGATATGGACCAATAAAATGAGAAGTGGGCTTTTTAGACTTCAATGCTCGCCCAACACCAGTTACAGGTGTAACTCTCAGAAACACATGGTCACCTGCTTGAAATTCTAAATCCTTCCTTCACTTATCAAGATAACTCTTATGTCTACTTTGAGAAGTTTTCATCTTTTCCCGAATCAACTTCACCTTCTCAGTAGTCTCACGAACAAGTTCATGTCCAAGCACTACACTTTCTCCAGATTCATGCCAACATAAAGGAGTTCTACATCTCTGACCATACAACGCTTTAAAAGGTGCCATCCCAATACTAGAATGGTAACTGTTATTATAAGTGAACTCTATCAACGGAAGATAAGTATCCCACGAACCTCCCTGCTCAAGAACACATGCTCTCAACAAATCCTCCAACGATTGAATAATTCTTTTTATCTGACCATCCGTTAGAGGATGATACTCTGAACTCAACCTCAACTTAGAACCCAACGCCTCTTGCAAACTCTTCCAAAAATCAGAATTAAACCTCGGATCTATATCCGACAATGCACAAAGGAACACCGTGAAGCTTCACAATTACACTAGTGTAAATCTCTGCCAACTTCGACACTGGAAAGCTGATGTTAATATAAATAAAATGAGCCGACTTTGTATGCATATCAACAATCACCCAAATCAAATTATGTCCTCTTAAAGTATTAGGTAACTCCGTCACAAAGTCCATTAAAATGTTATCCCATTTCCATTCTGGAACTACTAACAGTTGCATCAACCCTGTAGGCTTCTGATGTTCAACTTTTGAATTCTAACAAGTCAAACATGTGTACACAAACCGAGCCACATCACCCTTCATCCCAGGCCACCAAAACAAATTCTTCAAATCCTGATACATCTTTGTAGCTCCTGGATGAATACTCAGCTTACTTCTATGACTCTCTTCAAGGATTACTTTCTTCATCTCTACATCATCAGGAATACAAATTCGATTACGAAATCTCAACACACCTTGTGCATCTAACTTAAAATCACTATTCTCATACTGATCGATCCCAACCATCGAACCTACCGGTTTCACATCTAACTTCCGAGCTTCTCTGATATTATCCAGAAATTCATTATTAATCTTCAACATTCCCAACATAACACTCTGCGGTGTCACTTCGCAAACTAAGCTCATATCTCTAAACTGTTAAATTAATACCAATTCTTTAACCATCATTGCTGACATATGTAAAGTATTTCTACTTAATTCATCAGCTACCACATTCCCTTTTCCTGGATGATAATTCAAACCGAAATCATAATCCTTTAACAACTCCAACCATCTTCATTGTCTCATATTCAATTCCTTCTGATCAAATAAATACTTTAAGCTCTTATGGTCACTAAACACTTCAAATCTAGAACCATAAAGATAATGCCTCCAAATTTTCAACACAAAAACAACTACAACAAGCTCTAAATCATGTGTAGGATAGTTCTTCTCATGATTCCTCAACTGCCTTGACGCATAAGCAACTACCTTATCATTCTACATAAGCACACCTTCTGAACCCATATTAGAAGCATCACAATATACCACAAAAGGCTCTCCTGGATTAGGTAACATCAAAATCGGAGCCGACGTCAATATTTTCTTTAATTCTGTAAAACTTTCTTCACAATGGACATCCCACACAAAAGCTCTACCTTTAAAAGTCAACTTAGTCAATGGAAGTGCCAACTTAGAGAAACCTTCTATAATAACCAGTTATTCCCAAAAAGCTCCTAATATCGGTAGCCGACTTTGGAGTTTACCATTGCAACACAACATCTACTTTTGATGGGTCTACAGCAATGCCACTACCTGAGATTACATGACCAAGAAAACTAACCTCCTTTAACCAAAATTCACACTTAGACAACTTTGCATACAACTTCTTCTCTTTCAAGACTTGCAATACTATTCTTAAGTATTCTGCATGCTTTTCTTCTGACTTAGGGTAAATCAAAATATCATCAATGAACACCACTACAAATCGATCCAAATAAGTATGAAAGATGTGATTCATGTATTCCATGAATACTCCCGGCGCCTTGGTAACACCGAAAGGCATCACCAAATACTCATAATGTCCATAACGCATCCTGAAAGTCGTCTTCTGGATATATTCATCCTTCACTTTAATCTGATGATATCCCAACCTCAAATCTATCTTACTAAACACACGAGAATCCATGAATTGATCCATCAAGTCATCTATTCTTGGAAGTGGATAATTTTTCTTAATCGTCACTTTATTCATATGTCTATAATCAACACAAAGCCTCATACTTCCATCTTTCTTCTTTACTAACAACACTGGAGCTACCCATGGTGATACACTTGGTCTCACAAATTTCTTCTCATGTAACTCTTCCAATTGCTTCTTTAGTTACGTCAATTCAGATGCAAACATCCTGTATGGTGCCATAGACACAGGTCTGGTACCAAGTACAAAACCAATAGAAAATTCAACTTCTGGCGGTACATCAGGAACTTCATCAGGGAAAACTTCAGGAAATTCATTCACCACCTACAATTCCTCGATTATAGCTTGATTCTCAACAGATATTGACGCCATCAACGAAAATATATGAGCCTCTTCTTGCATCAACTTCCTCAACTGCCTAACAGACAACAAGCCAGCTTCTCTTCCTCAAGAGTAGAAAACCTCACAGACTTATTATAACAGTTAATATGAACATAGTTATGCTCTAACCAGTTCATACCCAGAATCACATCCAACCCTCTTAACGTAAAATAAACCAAATCAACAGCAAAGTCTCTGCCGAAAATCGACAAAGGACACTTTAAACACACAAAAGAAGTAGTCACTGACCCCTTGGCTGGAGTGTCGACGACCATCTCTCCATTCATAGAAGACAACATAAGACCCAATCTTTCAACACAATCAGTAGCAGTAAAGCAATGAGTAGCACCAGTATCAATAATAGCAATTAAAGGAGTACTATTAATGAAACATGTACCTCTGATGAGTCTGTCCACAGTAGCTTCCCGATCTTCAACCAAAGTGAACACTTTACCATTGGTTTGCGCCTTCTTTGGTTTATGGCACTGACTATCAATGTGTCCTTCTTCACCACAATTGAAGCAAATCACCTCCTTATGCTTGCACTCAGACACAACATGTCTAGTCTTACCACAACAGAAATACCTCTTCACCTCAGCAGCACACACATTACTCTTATGCCCAGGTTTTCCACATTTGAAACAAACCACACCAGCAGGAGCATCTCCCCCACTAGGCCTCTGACCATGAGCAACTTTTTGTTTACTTTTACCAGCTGGGGCATCATAAGGCTTACCACGATTTTGTTGGTGCTTACCCCTCTTCTCACTAATAATCTTTTAATGAGCATTATTATCCTCTTCATAAATACTGCAACTATCAATCAAATCAGCAAAGACACGGATCTTCTGGTATCTAATTTCCTTCTTGATCTCTAGGTGTAACCCATTCTCAAACTTGATACACTTAGAAAACCCAGCATTTGCCTCAATATAGTGCGGATAAAACTTAGCCAACTCAGCAAACTTTGTAGCATACTCTACAATCGACATATTTCCTTGCTTCAGCTCAAGGAATTCAATTTAGTTCTTACCATGAACGTCTTCAGGAAAATACTTCCTCAGAAATTCTCTATGGAACACACCCCAAGTGACATTTTCACCCGTAGCTTCCAACCTCTGACACGTCTCTAGCCAACAGTCATCAGCCTCGACTGCTAGCATATGAGTACCATATCGAACCTTCTGTGCTTGAGTGCAGTCTGTCACACGGAAGATCCTCTTAATCTCCTTCAACCAATCCAATGCTCCATCAGGATCATACTTTCCCTTGAACGTAGGCGGGTTCTCCCTCTGGAAAGTCACCAAACTACGAGATCCAGCATTCCCGTCAGTGTTTGGCTGATTCTCCATAGTATGCGCCATTGCTTCTAAAGCAGCAGCAAGTGAAACATCACTCCTTATAGCCATCTCAACTTATCACTACAACATAAGAAACAGTTAGAACTCAAATTAACAATACTCGATTGTTAAACAAACTACGACTCGAGAACTTGGTCGGATAGACCAACTATTGCTCTGATACCAACTCTGTAACACCCAAATTCTACCCGACAATATAAATATAAATCAGAGTTATAAAAATTATTCAACTGAATCAAGATGCCACAAATTCAACTTAAAACCATTGCATTCAACATGGATACATAACACTTTAAAACTTCGGATGAACCAACAACAAAATAAATTAATCTTTTAAACCATCAACTTCAACAACTACGCAGCGGAATCATAATAACATCTGTATCCAACATGAAAGGAACTTCTGAATAACAAGTACTTAACAATAATCAACTTAAAGTTCAACAACTGAAATAAAAAATACTAAAGCAACTAGCGTTCATCCCCCCAAGTGTTATGTATCAGAGAAATGACACCAACTCGAACTACTGAAGGTCAACCGCCTTCACTCTGGCTTACCCGCACATTACCAACATAAGGGTAACGTTCAAACAGAAGGGGTGAGATATCAAACACTATAATAAAACATATGATAAATATTATATTAGATTTAGTTCATGCAAAAATCACCACTTCAAAACTTATAAACAACAACAATCACAACAAAATACAACAATTAATTCATCAACACAACAACTCAATCATACTACTTGGAATGTGACTCAATACTATGCGAATGCATGTGGTACCGTTGGAGCAGAACTCCTATCTTAAAAATAGAGCAGAACTCCCATCTTAAAAACGGAGAAAAACTCCCATCTTAATCATTGCCAATTAATAGAGGCATCAACAAGGCATAAGCCTTCTTCACAGTTTTACAATCCAGGCCATCACAGAGTATGCAAATGTATGTGACTCAGTGAATGCACTATGACATACTCACAACAATCATCATCCATCGTAAGGAATAAGCCCACATCACTATTATTACCAGTAAATAGAGGTAATTCATCATCATGTAAATTCCATGCAACTTCACATTATCAACGTGAATTCACAATAGCAATCACAATATCACAATAACTCAACATAAATCAACATTGGCCATAAACCTATCACATCAATCAGAGATTCAGTCATTAACATAATCAAACAACAAATTAACAATAATTTTACACAACACTGGTAATTACCAAAACACAACATGTACAGGAAAAAGGGATAGGGAACTACGTGCCCCTCGACATGCATAGCAACTAGGATAACATAACAACTAAATCTTACTCCTTGACACACACAGGGAAAATAGGGAAACAACCAACCTATGCTCCTCGACACGTTCTGCAACCTAATTCTACTCAAAAAACCCAATGCATCATTCCCCAACACGCCTCACAGTCTAAAACGCCGCTCGGTACCTACTACTTCAGTATCCTCCCCGACCACTAATTCGGCCAACAACACAATCACTATATAACGTCTTAACGACCAATCTACTATAATTCATAACTTCTGGCCAACCGCTATGAATAACACAGCAGCAGGCAACTATATTCCTATCGATAGATTCGTTCATTATATAAGACTGATTACAACAATAGTTCCTAAATTCTTACCAACAGCTCGAACCACTACAACATCGTGACGACCATACTATCACATTGACCACAACAACCTAACAACCACAACAACAAGCAACAATCTATACTAATCTACTCATCGACTCTATCAGACAATCATGCAGACAACACAAAACATCCACAACATAACAGAACGAGTATCTTCTCTTAAGAGGTTCAACAACATCACGTGAAACAATCACAATTATGACCAATTCTCCATAACAAACATCATAAATCCCATTATAAGGTCAGAACCCCACCCTTACCTGGATTGAAGGTCGCTCAACCAAAGCTTTGGCCATAATCCTTGATTCGCTCTGCTCGACACCGGGTAGCTTGCTCCTCATCCGCACAGCTCTACCGGTCAACATACAGAAATCCTTATTCTCAAAATAAAACAAATCCTTGTGTTAGCTTGTCCTTATATATCAATCCTCTTGGGCCTAACCTACACCCCCACTTTACTATTTCCAACCAATAGCATAAGTCCAACATTATTTCATATATTCCTTTAATTCCATATTATAATTATTATTAATCAACTAATTAATTAGTTAATAATAACCCAACAACTTATATCAATAATTCTTAACCTCACCCAACTTCACAAATAATCCAAAAATAATTTAATTAAATAATTAATTAATTAAATTATGAGCGTTACACACATCACTGCATGGAGACTGACACGATTGCAGAAAAAGCTGGTTTTGATGATCGAATCTTAGGTAACTAAATCAAAGATAGGATCAGATTGTTTTATCGGTTGTGTTTGTTCTCAACCAAGGTATCAACAAGAAGAAATGAACCCCAAATTTTGCTAATGTACATGCACCAAATGTTATGAATAATCTTGATATTTTGATATGGTTACGTGTATGTTATGCTTGATGTGATGCTTTTAGTGGGAAATCTACTGCCGGGATTTCCGAGGAATCTACTGCTGAGATTCGATTGTGAACTACCTACTGCTAAAGTATTCTAGAAAATCATTTACCGAGATCAACCAAGAGAATCTTCTGTTGAGATTCGATTGGGAGTTACCTTCTTCCAAGGTATTTTGAATAATCATTTGCCAAGATCAACCAGGGGAATCTACTGTCGAGATTTGATTATGAATTACCTTCTGCCGAGATCTTTTGAATAATCATCTACCGAGATCAACCATGGGAATCTACTGCCTAGATTTGATTATGAATTACCTTATGCCGAGGTCTTTTTAATAATCATCTGCTGAGATCAACCAGGGGAATCTTCTATCGAGATTCGATTGTGAATTACCTTCTGCCGAGGTCTTCTGAATAATCATCTATCGAGATTAGCTTGGGGAATCTACCGTTGAGATTTAACATAGAATTACCTTCTGCCGAGGTCTTCTGGAAAATCATCTGTTGAGATCAACCAGGGGAATCTTCTTCCAAGATTCAATTGTAAATTACCTTATGTCGAGGTCTTCTGAATAATCATATATCGAGATTAACTAGGGGAATATACCTTCGAGATTAAACATAGAATTACCTTCTACCGAGGTCTTATAGATAATCAAACGCTGAGATTAACCAGGGGAATCTACTGCTGATATTTGATTGTGAACTACCTTTTGTCGAGGTCTTATGGAAAATCATCTGCCGAGTTTAACCAAGAGAATCTACAGTTGAGATTTAACATATAATTACCTTCTTCCGAGGTCTTCTGGATAATCAATTGTTGAGATTAACCTGGGGAATCTACTGCCGAGATTAAATTGAGAATTACCTTCTGTCGAGGTCTTCTGGATAATCAACTTCCAAGATTAACCAGGGGAATCTACTGCTGATATTCAACATAGAATTAATGATTTGATTGACAAAGATGATTGTCTTCACATGCAACATGGTTTATGCTATGTATGTATATTTGATTGATGCATGAAATGTAATGATTGATTGATGCATGTAATGAGTGACTTGGATATGCATCGATGGATGTTGGATTTTTAAAAGCGAATGCAAAATTGGGTATTTTGAGATATGCTCGATCCTTGCTGTCAGAAATCGTTAGATGGATGAGATGATAAGTATAGCTTGATTCATGATCGAGGAGCCCTAATGCATTATCTATGCAGCCTTATGCTTTATGATTATGAGTCAAATGGTTTTTTTTGGTGCCCCTGTGGTGGGTTGTGGATGATTAAAGGGTAGAGGTTTACCTATTTTAAAAGGTTGCTTGCCACATGATGGTTGAATATTATGCCATGATTCCTCGATACTTGATTTGAAATTGAACATCACTAATGTAGGAGAAATATTCACTAGAGGTTATGAAAGTGCGCAGAGAGCTTTCCCCTATGTGGATTGTCTTTCCTTAATTTGTTGGTAGGGTCTCAGAGGAGGTTCTCATTGATATGAGTTTGGAAACCGTTTGATCATAATATGAATGACCCTATTATTTTGTATTATGCCCCTGATTAAAAGATTCTTGAAAATGTTTGGCTTTGATGAACCATTTTGAATCAACTCCTTTTGATCGAGCCTCGCAGTGGTTTGCCCCAACATTTAAAATTTTGAAAGATGTGCCCCTCAATCTCCAGGATCTGGAGGAAGTACCTTCAGAAAGAACTTAGACCTCACCATGAACTAGACATAGATTTCCCCAAGTATTTGAAGCTTGAAAAGTTTATACTTGAAGTTTCTTGAAGGGGAATTTGGACCATACATCCATTAGGATGAACTTGGTACATACTTCCCCAACATTTGAATCTTGGAATTTTTCTCCTGATTATCAAGGCCTTGAGAGGTTTGTTAAAATGAGGAAACCAAGTCATACCTTGTTGTGATATGACCTGATTAAGGAATGTTGCTTCGAAAGGTATTCCCCAAATTGAACAGTGCTTTAAAACTTGATCCAAGTTTATTGAATCTCAGAATGATCTTTATGTGATATACCCCCATGATCATTAGTCTTTCCTATGAGTATAGAGTTCTTCCTTAGATGCTTTTCCCCCTGAAATGGATCGCTTTTGAATAAACCAATTTTTTTTGATCTCTCCTTGATGCTAAGTATTGATTCGTAGATAAAATTGTACATTTTGAAAAATTAATTCTGTTTGATGCACATGCAAGTTTTTAAATAGAATTTTGAATAAAAATGGATGATTAGAGATGGAGATTCGAAGAAGTGGTTAGTAATAATTTTAACAACCATAGGAGTCAATTTATCACAAATTTTGTCGAGTATGCTTTCATAGTGAACCTAGCTTCAATTAGGACTTTTGAAGGTTGTAACGCGGCCTAGTTCACGGTTTTATATTACAAAGGATATAAGGCTCAAAATTTTTATTTTTCCCACCCCATTCTCCTTGATATTCACCATTCCTAAATCCAATTAATACAACAAATACGTTCAATCTCTGAGAGAAATTTTGTAGTTGCGCAGATGATGAGGAGCGTAGGTAAAGACCCAAGCGCCAACGAAAAGCATTGATAAGATCCAAGCTTTGATGAGAGGCCTTGATTTTTTTGAGGTGGCAGTCATAAGATTGTTCTCCAATTTTGTTTTCAATCCCTTATTTTTGCATGGACGTATTTTTTTTTAATTTTTCGATCCATCGGGATACCTTAACTTTTGCCTAAGTCAAGTTTTTTTGATCTTTACTTGGCTTAGCGGGCTTTGTTTTTTCTTTTTGCTTTTAGATTTTGACACTTGTGACTGTCATGCTGATTGCTGTAAGCTTCATCTTCATCATTTCCTCGATCTTGATTGATGTACTGAGCAAAATGACATCGTGGATTTTGTTTTCGTTGATTCCTCAATCTTGGATGATAAACACGAGGAAAAGGATGTGCTTGAACATTTCCTTAGATTGTTTCCTCAATGATGTATCTAGGAAAGAGATATGCTTGAACCTTACTTTTAGATAAATCACTTCTCTTGAGAATAGAATGCGCCATTGAATTAATTGAAAGGCTACCCTTCCCCTGGTTGAAATTAAGGTTTTTTATAGAAAAATAGAACAAAACTCCAACTCCTGGCTCGAGGGGGTTGACTAAGAATCATCTCTTTATCATCATTCTATTAAAAAGCACACGCCAGTGAAATTCAATTATTTTTTATTTTCATCATTCTCCCTCAAAGTTTGTTAATTGAGAATGAAAGAGAGAAAAGTGAAATGGGATGTGATGAAAGAGTGAATACGAATGGAATGATTTCAAAAATATGCATGCTTATTTTATTAGAATTACTGATCTAAAGATACAAATTTATAGCAAATGAAAATTAACAACTAAGATATCACAAATTAAAATGATAAAGGTCTAATGATCTAGAGATAAGCCCCCTTATTGATCCACTGACTTTAGGGGATTCTTCTTAGTCTTTGGATTTGTCAAACAAGGGGCGACCATTTACCAATGGGATCCCTTCTTCAAAAGTCAACTGCTTATTGTCGATTAAATCTTGGACTTTGTATCTGAAATTCCAATAGCTTTCAAGGGTATGTCCTAGAGAGTTGGCATGATACTCGCACCTGGAATTTTCATCATACTTAGGCGGGAGTGTCCCATTCGGAGGATTCAGTGACTTTTGCTCTACCAAAGATGCCTTGAGTAAATGTTGTAGTAGCTGACTGCACGGTAAGGGAAGTGGATCAAATCTTCTTGGTGGTAGTTTTTGTCTTCCCCTTTGTTGGGCATATCCCTTATGTTGATAGTGTTGTTGTAGTTATTATTGAGGTGGGGGAACTTCCCATGATGGTAGCATCTGTGGTGCTGAATAGGATTGTGTCTAGGATGACGAAGGGTTACCTTCACTCCTTAGTAATAATTGCATGATCAAATTCATTTGAGTCTTCAACTGGTGAACCTCCTCCTTCAACAACTCTTGGCCTCTTTTCAGTTTCTCCATGGCTTCTTGAGACATGCTTTGGGTTTGCTTGTGAGTATCAGGAATCTTACTAGCTGGATCACAGTTGGATAAGGGTGGAAGTTTTATGTAAGTGGAAGAGATATGAACTTTATGCAGATGGATGAAAATGGAAATCAATGAAAAATGCCTGGGTGTGCAAATTTTGATGGAGTTAGACTCAATACCATGGATCCAATGATGTTAACAAAGTTCATGATAAAATATTCAACCTAAAATCAACAAGAAAATAATCACCAAATAATATTACATTTAATATATATATATATATATATATATATATATATATATATATATATATATATATATATATATATATATATATATATATATATATATATATATATATATATATATATATATATATATATATATATATATATATATATATATATATATATATATATATATATATATATATATATATATATATATATATATGTGTGTGTGTGTGTGTGTGTGTGTGTGTGTGTGTGTGTGTGTGTGTGTGTGTGTGTGTGTGTGTGTATGTGTGTGTGCGTGCGTGCGTACGTGTGCATGTGTGTGTGTGTGTGTGTGTGTGTGTGTGTGTGTGTGTGTGTGTGTGTGTTGAAAAGGGTTTAAAAATGAATAAAAATGAAAATAAAGGAAAAAAAATCAACTATATTCAAATTGATTCATAAAAAGAAATAAGGTCATAGAAAAATCAGAAATAGACTCAAATATTTTTATAAAATTTTTGGTAATTTTTTAAAGTCAGAAACTATTTTTAAACTAATTAAAATTGCTCAAACAAATAGAAAATGGATTAAAAATATTAAACATCAATATAAAATTCCATAAAATTTTCAAAAAGTCCGAAATATGTAAAATGGTATTTATGAATTTTTTTAGAATTTAAAAATGTCAGAAAGTATTTTTAATGTAATTAAAAGAAATAAAATAATGCAAAAAATATAAAAAATATCAAATGTCAAAATAAAAATGTGAAAAAATTGTCATGATACCAGAAATAATTCAAAGTATTTTTGTGAATTTTTTCATAATTTTTGGATAAAAAATAAAAGAGTTATGAATTTTTGAAAATTAAATCAATTAAAATATAAAACCAGAAAATAAAATAAAACCAAAAAGATATGGGCCATCAGACCATAGTCAAAACGCGTTAGTAAGTTAATCCAATGGACCAGACGCGTTGTGCTTGATATGGACCTTAGTGAGATACGCATAGGATCATAAAAAAGGCAACCAATGAAATTAAAACGTTTGGCACGCTATCATTGTCTGAGACGAGACATGTCATCATCTTCAACCTCCAGACGCCCTGCAATGGAGATTTTGTGAGATCCTTCAAATGGAAAAATTAGGATCCCAGACTAGTATCATTGGATTCGTCTCTTCAAGACGATCCTAACATCACCATCGCGCCAAATTTATATAAGGTATGCAAAGAGATATGAATCCAAAACCCAGAAAACAGCGAGCACCTTCAATTTGAGATTTCTCTCTCAATTCTCAATGGATTTAAAAATTGTAAGAAGCACAAGAATCATGGAAGTAAGAGCTTCACAATGATATCAAAGTTTGGAAGAATTGATGGAGAAATCTACCTATTGAAATTCAGTTGCAGAGCTCTGTAAATGGACTTGGTCAGATCAATTTAGAATGTTTCAAGGCTCAATTCTTTTTCTGTTAGCTTTAGAGAAGATCAAGGAAGGTGAATTGATAGAAAAAATGGATTGAAAAAGGCTGGAACAATGATTTCGAAGTTGCAGAAAAGTGAGTTATGGAGCGATTTCGGCAGGGTGATTTTGGTTGTTCAAGCTTGAGAAAACAGATGGGATAGCTCATGTATTTAAGGAGAATAAAATGGGATCAAAAGGAAGGGTGAATGATGCAATTTGGAGGGATTTCGTGTGGGTCTGCATCATGAAGAAAGTGTGACTTCTCTTTTGTCAAAACTCATCCAAAATGCGTGTTTTAATGCACTAATCCACTTGGGAAAGTTGGATATGTTTAGACCCAAAACACATGCTAATTTGAGGGTTAGAAGTTGTAACATGAAATTCAAATTCTGACTTGCAATGAAACTTCAATTCCAAGTTACCACTCTTGATGCTTTAGAAAGATGAGATTACAAGATTTGAAATGTGAAAAGAATGGAATCAAATGGATGTTTGAGATGAAAGTTGCAATGAGTCAAAGTTGGGAAAACGAGGTTGACTTTCCATACTTAGAAATATTTCAAGCTTTTCTTCAAAAGTGACCTATAATGTTTTGCATCCAAACATGACCTTCCTCTTGGAATTTGTTCTTGACCAAAAGAGATGGCGTGAAATAGACCTCTTGAATGACATTTTGGAACTTGAACCATTTAAAATCTCCAAAAATTGAGAGAGTTATGAATTGTTGAAGTTGGCAAAAAATCATGAAATGACCTATAATCTTTTGTATCCTTAGGGCATCTTCCATCCATTTTCTCACTTTGCACATAAACGAAGGAATCAAGTTCACATCCTCAAGATTATTATGGAAAAAGAGTGGGTTCTAGGTGATAAAAATTGACCAAGTTATGATCATTTGAAGTCACACATGGGAAGTTGGGGGTTCATTTGGAGGACTTGTAATCTTTCTTCATCATCAAGTTTCTTCCACATGAAAAATACTTGAAACTTTTGAAGTGATTTTTTAATAACCCTTTTAAGAGAAGGATGTTTTTGAAATCACTCAAAAATACCAAAATATGAGCAAGATATACTTCTTTGAAGTTCAAAACCCTAGCTCCTGGATCAAGAAAATGCTTTGAGGAACTTTGACAATTTTAAATAACCTTCTTGTACCAAGACTTTTGCTTTGTAGGTAGGAGTTGTTGAGGATGATAATGAGAACTCGTAGGAACCAAAACCACTTCCATATCTTGAGAATTGAGAGAAATATGCACTTGTGACCATGGGAACAAGTCCTTGTCCAACCATGACAACTTCTTCAATCAACCCCTTGTACTTTTGAATCAATCTTGATAAATTTGAAATGTGGTGAGTCAAAATAAACCTTGCCATGTCATTTCTTCCAAAACAAATTCAATTGTGAAGTTTGAATTTATCAAGCTTTATTGATTAGGGCATGGAAATAAACTCATGAACCCATGGATCAACTTGCTAAGCCACATTGCCCTTACCTACATTATTAATAAGTAAGACAAACCAACATTACATTTTATTAATTAAAAGGAAAGTAAAAACAAAAAATGCATGATCAAAAAATAAAAACAAGTCAAGGTGCTTGGTGATTCCTCAAAGAGCAAAGCTAAAGATATGGAGGAGAACCAAAATCCATAATGTGATCTTGTTGTGATTGAATAAATATGGTATGATGAAGGGATCTTAGGGGCAAAAATTGGGGTACAACAGAAGGTAAAAAGAAGTAGCATAGCATTAGATCACTTAAGTGAAATTGAAGAAAGTTCTGGGCATATTGAACTACATGGGATCAAACTCAAGAGGAAAAGACCTAGAGACATAGAAGAGATATTGGTTCAAAATGTTTTGTTTAAATCAACATGAATAATTATAGAACGTTCAAAAAATGTAATCATATCATTACAACACCATTAAAGGTCACCATTGAAAAGAAAAATTACAAAGAATACATGAAAGTGTCAAAGTCTTTTTATCCTAAAACCTAAGCTAATCAGTAGGACATCTCTTTTTCCTAATAGTGGCAAGACAACTTCAACCTCCCCAGGGCCAAACTTCTAATCTTTAATCTGTCTTTATGCTTTTGCTCCTTTAATGTTTGAAGCCTCCCCCATGGAAAACTTATGGTCATGTCATCACACCTACCAGAAAAGCCCTGCATCAGTATTAAACAAAACAAAATTGCTAAATCAAAAATAGCAACGATAACCATGAAGCAGCCTGCTTAAACCGTACCCCATATCAATGATTTACCTAGAAGCTCTGCATAGACCCTCATCAAGTAGCACTTGCATTTCAGACCTTTACAAAATATCCGCAACAGATAACCTGCAATAGTTCATATCAGTCCATTAACCTGACAAGAAAGATCCAAAACCAGTTAGCACTAATCTATATAAACTACTGCACCAATTAACCAGCCCCAAGACTCCTTCATGGAAGGCTTCATGCAAGCATACTTGCAAAGAAAAACCCTACATCAATATCAGGCAAAACAAAATCAAATCAAACAGATAGTAAACTGGGATAATTCATGGAGAAACTTATTTAGATGATACCTCATGCTTGCCAATGCTTATGCATCCAATATGCCTTATACAAATGCAAACCTGTCACAATATTACCCAACTAAAATCATAGTTTTAATTACAAGGAATCATAAAAGAACAGTAAAAAGAAAACTTAACTCAGCCTCATCTTTTTTCTCCTTGATTCTAGAATTTCTAAAACTATGAAATCACACTTGTTCTTGACCTGCATCAGTACAAGGACAAGAATTATTTTCAGCCTACAAATCCAACAAGATATGAAATATCAGGAAGTGTTAGGTTTCATACCATGATTCAGGTTGAAACTCTCCAAGCTTTGCCATGTACTGATAATTTGAATTAGTACCTTATATTAAGGAAACAAGTACAGAGAATCAGTTAAACTTCAGAAAAACAGTTTATAACAAGCAAACCAAGACAATAAGGTATTGAACCCAAAGCGGAAACTTAATAATTTCGAAAATATGCTATAACAGAGCAATATTCAAAAATCAAGGGACATAAACACATGAATTAATGCCCAGTAAACAAAATCGGCAAGTGCAGAAACATAATCAGGACATGATCAGCTAATTGTGGAAACAATTTGGAAAAGCATTGAATCTTCTGAATGCAGAAACTCATTTAATCAAAATCGTAAGCAAATCAACTAATTGTAGAAACAGACTTAAAGAAAATCAATGCAAAAGAGGAAACAATTTGAATTCGTAGCATATAACAGAGTAAAGGCTTTCCTAAAAAAACTAATTTGTAAAAACACTATAAATTGAAGCGAAATTGACAGATTAGAACAAATGGAAAAAGTTACAACAGGTGGAGACTATGCTGGGGAGTTAGGGTTTTAGGGTTTTCTTATTTTTGAGTTTTTGTATTTGTTTAATTATTGTTTATTTATTTTATTTATTTATTTTCTTTCTTTTTATTATTATTCATTATATTTATATGTTTGTGGCGGGATTTTAATTTTTTTTCAAAATATTTTTAAATGAACCTTAGATAGAAGGTTCGTCTATTAGCCAAGGGGATATATCATCCCTATGAGTTTAGGTGACGACTTCGCCTAGAGCCGGTGGAATTCCGTAAAAGAAATACGTCTCAAGAGACATCCTCTTGGGAAGTAGGACTTTGGAACGATGCTTATGGCTCTTTGTATAACCCTAAACTAAAATATCGTGATGAGACCTTTAACGACCTAGAGAAGAAAGTTTCGGTCTGCAAAGAAACTCCGCTAAAGGGAGGCCCTTGCGCCTTTCCCTCTAGCGTTATTCATGATACCCTTAAGGAAATTACCGTAATGGGAGGGTAGAATATCCATAAAACCAAACTAGAGCCCATGTTCTAAGGGTTACTGTTCACTAAATCCCGTAAGTTAAACATTTTATTCATATGTTCATGCATCTCTACATTTCACATGTTCATCATACACTGTTTACTTGCCTTATTCACAGGGTATAAAAAAAAGAGTAAAGGTTTTTGTGTAAGTATCTGAAAATGATTGCCAAAGGAAAACAACTCATCCGTATTAATGCTACCAAGCCAGATGTAACTCAAATCAAAGTTGTAAAGGAAAGATTGTCTGAAAGGGCCATGAAAACATTTTCTCGTCGTTATGGGGATATCTTGGACTTAATTAAAGTTGAAGTACAGTTTGGCGCCATCTCTTCTCTAGTACAGTTCTATGATCCTCCACTGAGATGCTTCACATTTCAAGATTTCCAGTTAGCCCCGACCTTAGAGGAACTGGATAGAATTATGAATTTCTCGAAAGAGAAAACTTATACAGGTATTGGACAAGCCATTGATATCAAGATACTGGCCGAGGGTTTGGGAATCCCTTATCCTAAGTTTGCCCTTAACTATAAGAAAGAAGGAGAAGTGCGAGGGATTAAAAGGTGTTATCTGGAGTGTAAAATAATAAGGAATGGGAATCTTGTGTCGATTGTCTTGGGTTGCTGATATTTGGTGTTGTTTTGTTTCTACGCACTATAGATTATATTTACCCTACAGCCATCAGTGTGTTTTGGGGTACGAAGACCTTTAATACAGACCCCACTCCGGCTCTACTTGCTGATATCTACTATTCCATTCATACACAGTACGAAAAGAAGAGAGGTACTTTGAATTGTTCTATCCCATTACTATACTCCTGGTTTAGGAATCACCTTTACAAAGAGGATTACTTAATCCCAAGTCTGACAAGGTATGAATGGCCTCAGAAGTTAAGGTCTTTCACTGCTAGCTTTGTGTTGTGATATGCTAGGAAGCTAGATATTGGGGATATTGTCTATAGTTGTGGGTATTTTCCTAATGTCCCACTAAT
Organism: Vicia faba; assembly: GCA_948472305.1. Classification (NCBI taxonomy): domain Eukaryota; kingdom Viridiplantae; phylum Streptophyta; class Magnoliopsida; order Fabales; family Fabaceae; genus Vicia; species Vicia faba. Next base: position 1,072,529,321 of record OX451735.1, on the reverse strand, counting down.
CGGGTCACAATGCTGCATCAATTATAATCCTATCTTGGCCCTACGACAGCTAGGGATTCCTCTGGAAGAAAAACCTTGGGATGAGCAACTTCAGCAACTGATTATTCACGACATGGGCAGAAATGACAGAGAACCACTCAACAAAATCATCTGGGCTTTGAGTAGGATTAACAAAAGAAAAGCATAAAAGAAGAATGCAGTGTTAAAAGAACCTTACACTCAATGGGTTCTAAATAGGGTACAGATTATCAAACTTCCTTTTGATATAGATCCTGAGTATAAACAAGAGGCCCTAATTACTCCTCCTATGCCTTTAGAATAGGTGGATGATCTAAAAAAAGCACTGAAGCAGGCTCAGAGAGGGAAAGAAGAACTAGAGCTCAATTTCCTTAATCTTAACAAGGAGAAAAGACAAATGAAACACATACTCGAATCAAAAGATTAACAGATACAAAAAGAGCGTCAAGCATTTGAAAAGGAAGCAGTCAAATGAAGGGCTCTTAAGTGCTACCTTTAATCTGGATTCCCATAAACAGAGGCTGAAAGATGCTGCCAATGAAATCGGAAAGTTGAATAGATGGTATGAAAAGGCTGTGCTGGAAAAGAGAGTGCTAGAGGAAGAGTTAAAAGCTCAAATCCAAAGCTTGGCCCAGGAATCCTTAGACCAAGAAGAACAGTTGAAGTACCTCACTATTAGACTACAGGATAGCCAAGAGTCAGAAGTCAAAGAGCATATGATGAAAATGAGGGAAGAGAGACATCTGACCCAGAAGACTGGTGAGTATGAGCAAGTATGCCTCAAACTGGAGGGGCTCCAGAAGAACTTCCTGATACAGCGAAGACTCTACATAGAGCTGGGAGCTCAAAAGATGTATTGGGAAGAACAATATGCAAAAATTGCTCAATCGGGAAGGGATAACCACAAGATAATTCCCCACCTCTACCAAGAGTACTGATACTACAAAGATAAGCATGAGAAGCTCACGTTCTTGGCCAAAACCTTTTTCGAAGACATTCCCAGAAGCTTAAAATACGCAAAAAGTGTAATGGTCCCTCTCCCAGCGGATGTTGACAACTTTCTCAATCTGTGTAGGACAATGGTGGATCGTTTCAGAGAAGATATTTGCAAACGGGCTTAGAATTTTGTTTTCATTTGGTTTATTTCCCTTCCTAACAAATTTACTCTTTTTAGAATTATAATATTTTTCAGTATCTGAGACGTATTATCTGTTAAAGACAGTTGATGTTTCAATGAAAGCTTTGTGTTTCCTATCTTGTTGTGTATTCATTTTTCAGATACTTACTAAATAAAAATGAAAAAAGTAAAGACCTATATATATATATATATATATATATATATATATATATATATATATATATATATATATATATATATATATATATATATATATATATATATATATATATATATATATATATATATATATATATATATATATATATATATATATATATATATATATATATATATATATATATATATATATATATATATATATATATATATATATATATATATATATATATATATATATATATATACTCAGATGAATAAGACAAGCAAGGCATAAAGCACCACACATACTTGATCATGCATTCATAAAACATTCCATCTCATGTATTTTCCATTCAAGAGCTCATCGTTTTTCAAAAATATTCTCCAGTTGAACCATTGGTAGAAGGAAACCACCACCTCCTTGGTCGTCATATCAAACAAGAGCTCACCAATTAAGAGCCACGGAACAAATAGAAGAAAACTAGGCAGCTTTCAAGTTAGATCTGGAATAAGTTAAGAGCAATGTTGACTCAATGAGGGGAGATATGAGTTAGGTTCTTCTAGCCTTGAAGAACATCATTGATAGGCCAAAACAGATTCCCAGAGTAGCCTTCGAAGAAATAAACCAAGCTATTGGTGCATCGGGCGGTCACCAACCAAAAAAAGGACTAGAAGCAGGGCCATATATATCTGTCATGGCTCAACACGAGACCAGACAAGAATCTGAAGGGTTTATCCCACCTCCACCAAAGGCAGGGGCACCTCGTACCCTGCAAACTACAGTTAATCATGCTGACGATTACTTAGATTTACAATACAGAGATCACAATTTGGAGGATGTTAATCAGGCATCGCAGAAGGTGATCGAAACCCTTGTTGTTGAAAACTCATCGGCATTGGATCCATACAAAGCTCTAGAAGAAAGGTTGAAATCTGTGGAAGGATATGATGCTTTTGACGCGATGCCCTCGAGATGGGTCTCGTTTCGGATGTAATAATACCGTTGAAGTTTAAAGTACCTAACTTTGGAAGATATAAAGGGCCCACTTGTCCAAGAAACCACTTGCGCATGTATTATAGGAAAATGCATGCCTATGCTCAGAACCAGAAGCTAATGATTCATTGCTTTCAGGACAAACTATGTGGGGCATCACTGGATTGATATATGCAGTTAGAAAGGACACGTATAAAAACGTGGGCAGATCTTGCCAATACATTCCTAAAACAATATAAGTACAACCTGGATATGGCACCTACCCGCACCCAGCTCCATAACCTATCCCAGAAGAAGGAAGAGTCCTTCAAAGAATATGCTCAAAGATAGAGAGAGATGACATCTCGAATACAACCACCACTTCTGGAGAAGGAATTGGTCGACATGTTCATGGGAACTCTACAAGGGGTATACTATGATAAGATGGTAGGAAGCATTTCTTCAGGATTTTCCGACTTAGTAACCATTGGAGAAAGAATTGAGGCAGAGATACATAATGGAAAGATTCAAGGGGGTTCGTCAAATGCTCCTTTTAACACAAAAAGGCCGATGCCTAATTTTACAAAGAGGAAAGAGGGTGAAGTTAATGTTGTGGATTCGCAACCAAGAACACAACAATCGTTAATAATCCCACAAGGACCACAAGAAAACAAATTTGAGAAGCCTCTAAGAAAATTAGATCCACTTCCTATGCCACCCAGCCAATTACTACAACATCTGATCAAAGCATCTTTAATAAAGATGAAACCTTTAGCTCCCCGAGTTAGGCCATTGCCTCCCAAGTACAACACCAATGCCAAATGTGAGTACCATGATGTTTTACGGTGGCAGAACCGACTATTTAATATGTTAGTTTTTTTGCGTTTTTTGCATTTTTTGTTCGTAAATATGCGGTAAGCAAGAGTCGCCACCATCTTTTCTTTTATCCAAATTAAGGAAAGGGTGGAAAGAACAGAAAAAGACCTTTTCGAGAGTTTTCTGAGTAAGGGGGGTAGATTATGGAAAGGGAATGTGTTAGCACCCTTTCCATCAGTGTTTTCCACGGGCTCTTAGAGGTTTGCCCATTCAAAAATGATTTTGTGCTTTGTGCGTTTGAAAATGTTTGGAAAATTCCTTAGTGCGGAGTTTTTCTTTGTGTTTAACTCTTGTGTCAGTCCTCAAGAGTGTTAACAAAGCAAATGTTTTTGAAACTTGTTTTTGAAAAGTAGTTTTTGTGTGTAAGTGCAAAAAGTATTTTTGAGCAAACTTCTAACAGCTATCTACTCTTATTACTCGAAAAGGGTCATTCTTTTTCTCTTTTCCTTTAGACAATGCTATCCTACTATTAGTGAGTAGGTAGCCTTATCGTTGGATGTTTGAGGGACATCGAAAGGGACATTACAGTCACGAAGGAAATTATGGAGATGCTTTAGCAATTCTATTTTTAGGGACTAGATCATTTACCGAGAAGGAAATTGTAGGGTCATCGAGGGACTATGATCTTTTGATTTTTATGGGTCTTTGCTAAAGCATTCCTGCCTCATAAGTGTTTTATTGAAAGCAACCAAAGTGGGCATACCTTAGAGGTGTTTGTGTGAAATTGTGTTGTGTTTCAGTTATTTTTGTCTTTTTATTAAGTTTGCTAGCGTTTGATTTCTGTCTTTGTCATACATGTCTAGTTACTAGTAGTTAATGTAAAGAGCGTTAAAATGCAGAATATAGAGGTCCTACGCTGTTACAATGCTTCGAGGAGGGGAATTATTTACATATCCAAAATTGGGGAAATAAAACAGTAAAGTATAAATGTCCTAATTAAACTGTTACATCCGGTAAACAGATACAATAATAGTAAAATATTAAACTAAATAAACGCACACAAAGTAAAAGAATTTTTTTATTGTTTTTTGGGTATAAAAGAAAATAAGACCAAGGTCTATTTAATTTTAATTTTAAGAAAAGATGTTAAAATAATTAATGATTAATTAATAAAATTAATTTTAATGAAAAAAACTATCCTAATATTTTTGTGGTTTTTGGATTGATTTTATATTGATTAAAAAAAAGAGATTAAATAGTTGAAACAAAGTTGCAGTCGAAGAAACGGGCAATGGATCGAAGAAAGAATGATTCTGGAGGCCTGGATCAAAAGAGGCTTGGACTGTCTTTCAATCTAGTGAGGAGGCTTGATCGAAGGTGCATGAGGGGGTGCACTTTGGAGTGTTCGGTCTGAATATATCAATCCTTCGATCTGGGAACCTTGGACTCAGTTCGAAGCTGAGCTACTTCGAAGCTCTGAACTATGTTCTGAGAAGATATTCTCTGCAAAACAAAACAAACGTTAGAAATCTAGGGGGGACTTTACCCTTCTGATTCGAAATTTCTCTTAATTCGACTCCTTCCTTAGTTCGAATTTGCTGAGTCTGGGCCTGGGTTCGTTTTGTCCTGTGATTCGAAGGAACAACTTAGATCGTGCCCCAACAATGGCATGACCCCATCTCTGCGCCTTAGCTCATATGCAGCATAATCAGTAATAACAAGAATACATATATGCAACGTGTAGTTAAATGTCACGAAGGTGCAAGCTTGGTTTTGCAAACCCTTACCAATAGAAGATGATGACCTGTGGCTCTGGGTGTGGAGATGTTTTCTTCGGAGTTGGGGTGGACTCCTGGATGAGAGAACAAGAACCTGGTCTTTGTTTGGGCTGAGGGTCCCTGCAACAAAAAGGGTGTTTCGATTTGCAATATGGCAGCATGATCTGTTCATGTATAAAAGTATATGTGTTTGTTCTCTCTTTCGTTCCTTATGTCCTCCCTTTTGTTCGCTCTACCCCCCCACCTTTTGTAATGTATCCTTGGCCTCATACTTATAGGAGTGTGAGGGGACAAGAGAAATAATGTTGGTAATGGTCATTTGAATGCCATGAATGTAAAACGTAACCTTGGCCAAAGTTAAGGGATCTTGTCCTTTTTTTGGAATTTTAATGATACATAACTGGCCTTCGAATACCCTCTAGAACTTCTCTTGTATTGGCTTTCTTAGTTCATCTTCGAATGGGCCTTGTTACTTCCTTCAAACGGCTTTCTGAATGCATCTTTGAATGGACTCTTTGCAAGCTTCTTCGAATGGACCTTTGAAATCTTCTTTGAATGGACCTTGTTGAAATGCCAATCAAAGAGCCTTGTTAAAATTCCAATTGAAAGGCCTTATTAACAGGTCATTCGAAAGGCCTTATTAATAGGTCAATCGAAATACCTTTGTCTCTGTCAATCGAAGGGCGCTATATGGATGCCAATCGAAAGAAATTTTGGGGATGCCAATCGAAATGAATTTTGGAGAAGCCAATCGAAAGGCACTTTGGAGTGTCCAATCAAAAGGAACTTTGGAGAGGCCAATCGAAAGGCACTTTGGAGTGGCCAATCGGAAGGCACTTTGGAGATGCCAATTGAAAGGCACTTTGGCCAATTTCAAAATTGTTGTTTTTCTTCAAACAAGTGTTTGTAACTACGCATGTAAGATAAAATCTTTTAAAAAATGAGGGAAAATTTTGGGGTATAACAGTTGCCCCTGTTCAATCTTCTTAAACTTGAAGATGTAGATTGGCTTATCTGCCTTTCGTGATCTGAACGTGGAAGGTGATTAAACACTAGAGTGCCCAGAAATTTGCACTCGTCTGAAGTGATACTACTGGTGAATAGTATTGGGAATGGGCTTACAGATACCATTTGGAAAAGGTGACAGGAGACTGTCGGAGATGGGCTTAAAGATTCCATCCAGAAGACTGTTGATTTCATGAGATACTCCTTTGTGGGGATTCCTGTTCTTGCTGTCTGCGGAGGAGTCCGCTGAGTAATGTTGATCTCTGTCTTGGAACATAGAGTTTTAAGAGCTTTATTCGTCTGTTACTCTATTGGGGAGTCATCTCTTGATTGAAGAGATTGAAGTGAACTGCTATCTGGTCAGGATCCAGGCTTTGCAGTGACTTGCTGAGGATGATAAGGCTGACTACTATCTGGTCGTATTCCAGGCTTCACAGTGACTTATTGGGGAAATGAGATTAAACTGTTATCTGGTCGTGTCCAGGCTTCAGTGATTTGAAGAAATTAAGCTGTTATTTGGTCGGATCCAGGCTTTAACTTGAATATGAGGTGTAACGGTATCTGGTCATATCCAGGCTTTGGTAATTTGAAGAAATTAAGTTGTTATCTGGTCGGGTCCAGGCTTTAACTTAAATCTGAGGCATACTACTATTCGATCGAATCCAGGTTTCATTGTAATTTGATAGAGTAAACTGAAATTTGGTCGGATTCCAGGCTTCACATCACCTTATATTTTTATCTGGTCGAAACCCAGGCTTTACAGCAATTTGACAGAGTAAACTGCTATCTGGTCGGGTTCCAGGCTTCGCAGCACCTTATATTGTTATCTGGTCAAAATCCAGGCTTCGCAGCGTCTTAAATTGTTGGTTGACTATTATCTGGTCGGGTTCCGAGCTTCATAGTAACTGATAGGGTAAACTGCTATCTGGTTGGATTCCAGGCTTTGCAGCGCTTTATACTGTTATCTGGTCAAAATCCAGGCTTCACAGTGTCTTAAATTGTTAGTTGACTATTATTCGGTCGGGTTCTGGGCTTCATAGTAACTGACATGGTAAACTTATATCTGGTCGAATTCTAGGCTTTGCAGTGCTTTATACCATTATCTGGTCGAAATCCAGGCTTCGCAGTGTCTTTGAAGAAGAGAACTACTTTCTGGTCAGATTCCAGGCTTTGCAGCACCTTATACTATTATCTAGTCGAAATCCAGGCTTTATAGTTTCTTCAATTAGAAAGGAAATTAGAGAGATCTTAGTGTCGATCTGAATGAACCAGAGAAAATCTTAGGAGGACATCTTTCCAAGGAAATTGCTGAAAATAACCCTCCATCAGGCGTAGCTTTTGAGAAGACTACCCAGTCACATGAGTAGCGGTGTTCGTTGATTTGATCTTTCCCTGAAAAAGGAAAAAAGTTAGTTATATGCAATGTCATGATGTATGAAATGTATTGTTACGATGTTCTCAAAATAAATGAGATTATGATGTATGTGATATGTATGCACATGCCATGATGTATGAAATATGGGATGTTATTGAGATGTTTCCCAGTCTAGGAAAATAAATCCCGGACTACTGCTGGGGAGTATTGGGAAGTTGAATCCTTCATTTCCACTGGGCATGATGAATAGATATGATTCGCTGAGGATTTCCTCTTTCTTTTTTAGGATAACCTGCTGGGGATTGAATCTGCTTGAGAATTGATTCTGCTTGAGAATTGATTCTATGGAGAGAGATGCTTTTTGGAAGATTCTGCAGCTGTAGACAAATAAACTCTATTGGGGAATGGACTTCCGTAGTTTGAGAAATAAACTCTACTCAGGAGGAGGTTTTATAACTGTTTGAAATTATAAAGCTCGGCTGGGGAACATAGACTTCATCTCTCTGCGGGAGGAACTTGGCTGGAGGAAGTAATTCCTGCTTGGGGATGAAGGAGTCAAAACTTGGTTGTTTCTTCTCTGTGGGGAACATAGATGTCTCGGATGTATGTTGAGGATACGGAGATGACCTCGCATCAGGACGTTTCTTCCCCTGTTCCTGTTGGAGATTTCGTGGATGGATCTATGTCTTGATTGTACTTGAACATGTATTGAATGAGTGTCATAATGACATTCGTCTCTGGATCATATATGCACTATACTGTTGCTAGAAGATGATCTAAATAAGTATCAGGATAACATTCGTCTCTGGGTCGTACTCGAACTGTTGCTAGTAGATGATCTGAATAAGTATCAGGATGACATCCGTCTCTGGATCATACCCGAACTGTTGCTAGAAGATGATCTGAATAAGTATCAGGATGATATCCGTCTCTGGATCATACCTGAATTGTTGCTAGAAGATGTGTTGAGATAAGTGTCAGAATGAAATCCCCTTTGGATCATATCTGCACTATACTGTTGAGAATCTGGACTAGGTGTCAGGATGACATCCGTCTCTGGATTGTATCTGAACCGTTTCTGAACCGTTTCTAGATGATGTGTTGAGATAAGTGTCAGAATGACATCCACCTCTGGATCGTATCTGCACTGTACTGTTTAGAATCTAGAGTAGGTGTCAGGATGACATCCGTCTTTAGATCGTACCTGAACCGTTTCTAGATGATATGTTGAGATAAGTGTTTGCCTCTGGATCGTATCTGTATTTTACTGCTGAGAATCTAAAGTAGGTGTCAGGATGACATCCATCTTTGGATTGTACCTGAACCGTTTCTAGATGAGAATATGGAGTAAGTGCCAGGATGACATCCGTTCTTGGGTCATACCTGAACCGTTTCTAGATGATGATATACTTTATTCAGAATGCTTTCGTTGGGAATTCTTGTTTTGTTATTTTTGAGAAGAAATCCATTGAGGAACACTGATTTTTCTTGATTATACATGATTCGTCGTTGGAACTCGTGTCTAATGCCCTAAGTGATTCAGATGAAGATCCGCCCCTGGCTATTTGGAATTTTTGAGAAATTCCTTGAATCTTGACTTGACTGTCCCAGATGACGGACAATGATCATGCCGTGCCCCTTGGTTGGAAGTGCCTTTCCACTTGAGGTGAACCCTTTTATTGAGACATTTCTTATTCACTAGATATTCGTCATGTGAATTTCTCCGCTGTTGGACAAATAGATATATGCAAACAATGATATTCAAATAATGCAAGGTTTATGCTTGTCTTGAAGTTCTTGAAAATTCATTTTTCTTTGTAAAACAAAAAAAAATTGTGAGATAGTGATATCAACTCACGATTTATATCAAATCCTACAAGAGTCAGGATACCCTTTGTAACAGTATGCTTCCGAACTAACCTATGCTTCAGTTAGGACTTTTAAGGGTTGTAGCGTGGCTTGGTTCACGGTTATAAGAAACAAAGGATAAAGGCTCAAATTTATTTGTACCCACCCGTTCTTCGTGATGTTCTTCAATCCCATGCTCAGTTAATTGTGCATTTAGATCCCAATTAAGTTTGACATCTTATCCTTGCTGTTCCGGTGATGGTTCGGATACTGACAGTTTATTTTGAATAGGCAGACACTTTTGTAACCTTCTTTTTGTTGAGGATTTGTAGAGACCTCCCTTTTTTTGTTTTCGTTATCCCTTCTTTTGCCTGAACTGTTTCTTTTATGGTTACACTCAGCGGGATGCCCAAGTTTTTCTTATGTCTCCTTCATAGGTTTTGACTTAATGGTCTTTTCTTTTGAAAAATGATGACTACCTGCTTTGATGATTATGCATAACTATCACCATCTTTTGATTTGGAAGGACGTCTTTGATGCCATTCATTGTGTACGAAGTGGAAGATTGCGACTGAATGCGCGTCTGAATTGACTGAGACACTACCCTGCCCCAGGTTATGAATAAGGGTTTTAATTCGTGGGAAAGAAAAACTCCTACTTCTTTGGCTCAAAGGGGTTGACTAGGGATTATCTTCCTTATAACCCCACTGTTTGGTATTTGAAACAATGCATGTACATCGTCAGTAAGGTATGTTCAAAAGCACACAGTATGGATTGTGGTATCGTTTTCGTCATCCTCCCTCTAAAGGCTCAGAGCTTTTGATCGAGAGTTGAATATCACAAAAAGGAAGTAAGAAAGTAGTTCAAGCATAGTGCAAACAAATTAACTCAAGACAAACATGTGCAATGCATTGATGAAATAACAAGGTTTGATATGAATAAATGATCAAACAATCAAAAGAAAATTACAAATTGAAAATTCTAATGAACGAAAAGCCTTCTTGTCATAACTTGTCACTTCAGATGGTGTGTGTGATCGGTGGGAACGAGAACTGACTGTTTTGGAATGTTGGTTCGCGTTTGCGTTTGTTTTCGCAAAGTGTCGCGGTAAGTAAGAGTCGCCACCGTCTTTTATTTTATCCAACAAGGAAAGGACAAAAGCACAAAAAAATTCCTTTTCGAGATTGTTTCTCGGGTTCGGGAGGTAGATTATAGAAAGGGAAGGTGTTAGCACCCTTTCTATCCGTGGTTATCCACAGGCTCTTAGGTACTTGCTCACTATGTTTTCAAAAGTTTGCTTTTCTTTGTGATTGTGGGTTTTGAAAAGAGTTTGTTGTTTTGAAGAGAGTGTAAGTGCGAAAAGTTTTGTTTTGTTTAAAAGAGAGCAAGTACTTAAGAACATCTACCTACTCAAAAAGGAATTTAATTGTGCAAATGTCCTTTAGACAGTGCTATCCCACTATTGAGGAGTAGGTAGCACCGTCGTTGGAGTTTTCGGGTCAATTCGATTTAAGGGACGTGTGGTCACTAAAGCAACGTTAGGACGTCTTAGTGGTAATCCTAATGGCTTAGATCATTTTTATCGAGGCAACCATTTTCAGGCAACTTTGATCTTTGGACAGAAGGACGACCTCTAAAACATCCTATACTTAATGACCACATTCGAGGCAACCAAGTGAGGTGTACCTTAAGAGTGGCATGTGCAAGTGTGTCAATTTTCAGTTATATTATCTTTGCACATGTTAATGGTGAGCTACTGTTGGTTTTAAGTTTAAGAGTTTAATCTTGTCATGCATAGCCTAGTTAGCATACATCTAAACAGTTAATATATGTACATGAATTTAAAATGCGGGAATTGTAAATCCTACGCTATTACAAGGCTTCAGGGAGGGGGATTATTTACATGTCCAAAAATTTGGGGGAATAAAAGCAGTAAAGTAAAAGTCTTAGCTAAGTTATTACAAACCAGTAGGCAGTTACAATAAAATAAACGCGCGCGAATCTGAAAATAAACTCTAAGAAAAAAGTCCTAAGAAATAAATCTTTTTGTTGTTTTATTTTATTTTGGAAAAAATGATCTAAATCTACTAAATTTTAGTTTTTGAGTAAATGTTAAAATAATTAAAAAGTTAATTAACAAAGTTAATTTAATAGAAAAAACTAGCCTAATGTTTTTGTGGTTTTCTTATTTTAATGTTAATTAAAAAAGATAAAAAGATGTCAATGAAAACAAAAATAAAATACAAGGGGAAATCCTTCGATCCAGGGAAAAAAGGGAGTTTCGACCCATGGAGGGAATGGAAGCTTCGATCCAGACAGGGTCATGGCTCTTTCGATTGGGCCAGGAAGTGGGCATGAACAACCTTCGATCCAGGGAAGGGGATTGTCTTTTGATCATGGAGGTCATGGCTTTCGATCCAGGAATGAGATGCCTCCTTCGATCCAGCATGCTAATGAGTTCGATCCAGAGAAGGTATCTCCTTCGATCTGGAATGTTATACCTGCAAAAGTATGTTAGCAAAATAAAATGCAGGGCCTGGGTATTGAACCCCAGGCCCTTCGATCCTGCGCTTGCTGGGTCTCTTCAGGCTATGTCTGCAGCAAATATTAGCAAATGAAGAACATGACTTGGGCGCCAAACCCAGGCCTTTCGATCCTGTCTAGGATGGCAAATCAAAGGTAACAACAAGTAATAATGTGTTATGCAAATGTAAAGTTGGACAATTTACCCTTTTCTTACCAGCAGATTGGACTTTTAATTTGGGCGCTTCCTAGATGTAGGAACCTTCGATCTGGGCACTTCCTGGATGTAGGCACTTTCAATCTGGGATTTCTGGGCGTGGAATGGCTGGTGCAAGGATTGGGTATGGCTTCCTGGAAGTGCTGATGATTTCTGGCAGCGTACCTCCAAGTTCTCTATTTTTCTGTATATTTTTGTGTGTTGGATATGTATGTTGGCCTCTGTATTTATAGGGGTGTGAGGGTGCAGTAATGGCAAGAGACAGCCATTAAACAGGCCATTAAATGCCATGAGACAAGAAACGGACACATTAAAAGTTTTCCTTTTTTGAAATATTCCTGTCTCTTGAATGAACCTGGACACTTTTGATTTGAGCGCCCTCTTGATGACCTCCTTCGAATTGCCCTTGTCCAAAGATCAATCGAAGGGTGTTGTTTCATGCTAATCGAAGGACATGGCTAACATGCATGTCGAAGCTGCCTTGACACAATGCTAAATCGAAGGATCCCTTGGCATGCCAATCGAAGGCCTGGCCCAGGGTGCCAATCGAAAGGCTCGTTCAGAATCCCAATCGAAGGTCTTTCAGAATGCAAATCGAAGTGCTTATCCATAATGCCAATCGAAGTGTCCCTTCAAAGTACCAATCGAAGGGCCTTTCAGAATGCAAATCGAAGGCCTTGACATAATGCCAATCGAAGTGCTTGTCCATGCCAATCGAAATGCTCCTTCAGAATGCCAATCGAAGGGCCTTGACAGAATGCCAATCAAAAGGCTCCTTCAGAACACCAATCGAAGGGTCTTTCAGAATTCCAATCGAAATGTACTTAAAGCACCACTCAAAAATTTTCCTTTTCCTTAGGCAAGAGTTTGTGATCAACCATGCAAGGGGAAGACTTTGGAAAACATGAGAGGGCAAATTTTAGGGTACAACAGTGTGCCTTGGAGGAATGGCAGAAGAATTCCAATTGACCATCTTGTGAGAATTCTAGCGCTCCTTCATCAATCAGGTCTTGAATTTTATTTCTCAACGTCCAACAGCTGTTGGTGCCATGTCCAGGACTGTTGGAGTGGTACGCACATCTTGCATTTGGATTGTACCTTGGGGAGGCTTTGTTGGGATTTTGAGGAGGGTCCCTTAATGTAACCAGCTCAGCCTCCAACATGCGTTACAATCCTTGAGCCAATGACATGTTGATTTCGGTGAAGCGTCTTTCAGATGTATTTCGCTTATGCAGATTTCCTTGTTATTGTTGGTGAGGTTGTGGTTGGGTTTGTGACGTAGCAGCAATTTGGAAAGGTCTACTCTCCAAGCCAACTTTTTGTCTCATCAGGGGTTGATTAATGACTTGATCTCTAGCCTCGACTGCTTGCTCCATACAGTTGTATTCATCTTGAGGAAGTTTGTTGATAATGGCTCTCAGCTCTTCTTGTCCCCGGGATAGGCCTTGGATAAGAGCCATCTGCCCCAGCATCTAGGTTCTCATTGCTTTTACCTCAGCTTGCAGTTGTTCTAACCATTCGTCCTTATTGTCTTCAGGACTTTTCTTGGCCAAGTCCCCAACGAGGAGTGCTTTCAATTCTTCATTCCCCTGAGTCAGAGTCAGGAACATTTATGGGAATTGAGCGTTTTGAGCTTGAAGGTCTTTGACTGTTTGTTCGAGATCCATTTCTTTACTTGCTGAAATAAATAACGAATAAGATGAGGACCCTGCTTTTAAACCTGTTTATGCAATAACACGCATGATATGTGTATGCAATTTTTTCAAGGACCTCGCGGGGTAAATAAGAAAATGTCAGCAGTTGAAATTTGCAGATTTGATTGAAGAACTTCGTATCATTGAGTGTCCTTCTATGAGAGTCAAGCTCACCATATCAAGTGGGTCATAGCCCCCGACTCAAATTGTTGATTTTGATCTTTTGACGGCATTGGCTAGAGGAAAATAAATCTTCTTTCCCCTTGCTAGACGTCTGATTTATCATAACCTGCATCACAAACCCTTGAGATCCTTGAAATGGTTAAGGAAATGTTGTGGAATGATGTTATGATGTGTATGCTATGCGTTAAGCAAAAATGTAAGGTTATGTAAACAAGTAAACCCTACAAGAAATCCAAGTTATTGGATAATGACTGTAAACAAATCCTGCAAGGAAATCATGTTGTCAAATGATAAAATCCTGCAAGTAGTTCAAGCTAAAGGCAAGCAAGTCACACAAGCAGCCTTAGGTTTAGGCTTGCATGGGGTTTATAGGTATGTACCCTCTTGAATGTTTAGTTGGCTCAACCTGTCCTATGAATAGTAACCGGGTTCTAAGGAGCCTCAATATCACTGACCTTCCCTTCAGAAATTGTTTTAGCTCCACACCGAAGTATTGTGACCGAAAAATCCTAAAAGTCCAGCCTCAATGAGTGTAGTATCGAGTATCAACCAACCTTCGGTTAGAACCAAATCCAGATATCTCACTACCTCCTAATAGGTAGGATGAGTCAATTAAAGGTTCTAAAGGTCAGTTAGACCTTAGTGACACTATGAGGAAGCCTAATGTTATCCTTAACTTACTCAAGGAACATTAGTAAAATCCAAAGCATCGCGCTAACGTAGCCACCACTTTATCCGTATCGGTCTACACCGTACAGCCTCCATGGTTTATTGCTACTTACCTAATAAGGTGCCCTAGATCCAGGTGTAGGATCTATAGTAACCCCAAATAGAGCCTTCAAAAGTAAAGTAAACAAGCCTAAAAAGCAATTTAAAGATGAACTAACTCTAAGGTAAACCCCACTTTTTATTTTCCCCAGCAGAGTCACCAGTTCTATTTTACGGTGGCAGAACCGACTATTTAGTATGCTGTTTTTTTGCATTTTTTGTTCACAAATGTGCGGCAAGCAAGAGTCGCCACTGTATTTTCTTTTATCCAAATTAAGGAAAGGGTGAAAAGAACAGAAAAAGACCTTTTTGAGAGTTTTCTGAGTAAGGGGGTAGATTATGGAAAGGGAAAGTGTTAGCACCCTTTCCATCCATGGTTTTCCACGGGCTCTTAGAGGTTTTCTCATTCAAAAATGCTTTTGTGCTTTGTGCGTTTGAAAATGTTTGGAAAATGCCTTAGTGCGGCGTTTTTCTTTGTGTTTAACTCTTGTATCATTCCTCAAGAGTGTTAACAAAGCAAATGTTTTTGAAACTTGTTTTTGAAAAGTAGTTTTTGTGTGTAAGTGCAAAAATTATTTTTGAGCAAACTTCTAACAGCTATCTACTCTTATTACTCGAAAAGATTCATTCTTTTCCTATTTTCCTTTAGAAAATGATATCCTACTATTAGTGAGTACATAGCCTTATCGTTGGATGTTTGAGGGACATCGAAAGGGATGTTACAGTCACGAAGGCAATTATGGAGATGCTTTAGCAATTCTGTTTTTAGGAACTAGATAATTTACCGAGAAGGCAACTGTAGGGTCATAGAGGGACTATGATATTTTGATTTTTACGGGTCTTTGCTAAAGCATTCCTGCATCATGACTGTTTTATTGAAGGCAACCAAAGTGGTAATACCTTAGAGGTGCTTGTGTGCAATTGTGTTATGTTTCAATTATTTTTGTCTTTTTATTAAGTTTGCTAGCGTTTGATTTCTTTCTTTGTCATACATGTCTAGTTACTAGCAGTTAATGTAAAGAGCAGTAAAATGCAGAATATAGAGGTCCTACGCTATTACAATGCTTCGGGGAGGGGAAATATTTACATATCCAAAATTGGGGAAATAAAGCAGTAAAGTATAAATGTCCTAATTAAACTATTACATCCGGTAAAAAGATACAATAATAGTAAAATATTGAACTAAATAAACGCGCACAAAGTAAAAGAAATTTTTTTGTTGTTTTTTGGATATAAAAGAAAATAAGACCTAGGTGTATTTAATTTTAATTTTAAGAAAAAATGTTAAAATAATTAATGATTAATTAATAAAATTAATTTTAATGAAAAATACTATCCTAATATTTTTGTGGTTTTTGGATTGATTTTATATTGATTAAAAAAAGGAGATAAAATAGTTGAAACAAAGCTGCAATCGAAGAAAAAGGCAATGGATCGAAGAAGAAATGATTCTGGAGGCCTGGATTGAAAGAGGCTTGGACTGTCTTTCGATCCAGTAAGGAGGTTTGATTGAAGGTGCATGAGGGGGTGCACTTTGGAGTGTTCGATCTGAATATATCAATCCTTCAATTTGGGAACCTTGGACTCAGTTCAAAGCTGAGCTGCTTCAAAGCTCTGAACAAGGTTCTGAGAAGATATTCCCTACAAAACGAAACAAACGTTAGAATTCCAGGGGGACTTTACCCCCCTGATTCGAATCTTCTCTCAATTCGACTCCTTCCTTAGTTCGAATCAGCTGAGTATGGGTTTAGGTTCGTTTTGTCCTGTGATTCGAAGGAGAAAATTAGATCGTGCCCCAACAATGGCACGACCCCATCTCTGCGCCTTAACTCATATGCAGCACAATCAGTAATAACAAGAATATATATATATATATATATATATATATATATATATATATATATATATATATATATATATATATATATATATATATATATATATATATATATATATATATATATATATATATATATATATATATATATATATATATATATATATATATATATATATATATATATATATATATATATATATA
The DNA here is from genome assembly GCA_948472305.1 of Vicia faba. Classification (NCBI taxonomy): domain Eukaryota; kingdom Viridiplantae; phylum Streptophyta; class Magnoliopsida; order Fabales; family Fabaceae; genus Vicia; species Vicia faba. The sequence goes on along the minus strand of OX451735.1, from coordinate 1,072,512,803 downwards.
TATATATATATATGCAACGTGTAGTTAAATGTCACGAAGGTGCAAGCTTGGTTTTGCAAACCCTTACTAATCGAAGATGATGACCTGTGGCTCTAGGTGTGGAGATGTTTGCTTAGGAGTTGGGGTGGACTCCTGGATGAGAGAATAAGGATCTGGTCTTCGTTTGGGCTGAAGGTGCCTTCAAGAAAAGGGTGTTTCAATTTGCAATATGGCAGCATGATTTGTTCGTGTGCAAAAGTATATGTGTTTGTTCTCTATTTCGTTCCTTATGTCCTCCCTTTCGTTCACTCTCCCCCCCCCCCCCCCCCCCCCCTTGTAATGTGTCCTTGGCCTCATACTTATAAGAGTGTGAAGGGACAAGAGAAATAATGTTGGTAACTGTCATTTGAATGCCATGAATGTAAAATGTAACCTTGGCCAAAGTTAAGGGATCTTGTCGCTTTTTTGAATTTGAATGATATGTAACTGGCCTTCAAATACCCTCCAGTACTTCTCTTCGATTGGCTTTCTGAATGCATCTTTAAATGGGCCTTGTTACTTCCTTCGAACGGATTTCTGAATGCATCTTCGAATGGACTTTTGAATTCATATTCGAATGGACTCTTTACAAGCTTCTTCGAATTGACCTTTGAAAGCTTCTTAGAATGGACCATGTTGAAATGCCAATCGAAGAGCCTTGTTAAAATGCCAATCGAAAGGCCTTGTTAACAGATCAGTCGAAAGCCCTTATTAACAGGTCAATCGAAAGACCTTTGTCTCTGTCAATCGAAGGGCGCTATGTGGATGCCAATCGAAAGACATTTTGGGGATGCCAATAGAAATGCATTTTGGAGAAGCCAATCGAAAGGCACTTTGGAGTGGCCAATCGAAAGGCAATTTGGATAGGCCAATCGAAAGGAACTTTGGAGTAGCCAATCGAAAGGCACTTTGGAGAGGCCAATCGAAAGGCACTTTGGCCAATTTAAAAATTTGTTGTTTTTCTTCAAACAAGTGTTTGTAACCACCCATGTAAGAGAATATCTTGTAAAAAATGAGAGGGCAAACTTTGGGGTACAACACATGCCAATTCTTAGGGGCATACCATAGATCAATGTTGGGCTTTTAAGCATAAATTACAAGATCTAGTAGACTCCCAAGACATTACTTTTGAAAAACCAAACATCAAATCGAACCACATGCCTTCGCATGGTGGTCCAACAATAAATGCAATTGAAGTAGTCACCAACTGCGGGGCTGGAAGACAAGCAAAGTCTCTGATGAGACTATTGAAGGATTACTTATTAGAATGTGGGTTCCTGTTGGAACACAACGAAGCTTTTGAAAAAACCTTACAACAATTGGTGGATCATGGGATAGTCCAATTCGGGCCATACCCTGAGGTGGAATATATAACGACAATTGAAGGAAGTACGAAGAAACCATTGGTGATTCCTTATCATGACAAGAAAAATCTCGTGATCCCATGGGGAGATTTGACAGACACCCCTACAGTAAAGCAAACTCTAAGAATTTCGGTGGCACTAAAGACTACAATGTTAATTAAAAGGCCATCTCCTACCCCCTACAAAATTGATAAGGATATACCATGGGATTATGATTCGACTATGTATATCAATGGCTTGAAACAAGAATGTGAGTCATCATCAAGTCAAGAACCTGCAATTTCAAACATAGCAGGGACATGGGGCATGACCCGTATTGGCCGGGTATTCGGATCTAAACCATCGGAGGGGAACGACAATGTGTTAAAAAATAAAAATGACTTGTTGACAAAAGAAAAAGGAAAAGTAATAGAAGAGGCGAATCAAGAGCCTGAAAATAAAAGTTTCACCAACCAAGAGGCCGATGAATACTTGAATATAATTAAGAGAAGTGATTATAGGGTGGTTATTGTACCCCAATTTTTGCCCCTAAGATCCCTTCATCATACCGTATTGATTCAATCACAACAAGATCACATTAGGGCTTTTGGTTCTCCTCCCTATCTTTAGCTTTGCTCTTTTAGGAATCACCAAACACCTTGACTTGTTTTTCTTTTGTGATTATGCATGCTTTGTTTTGACTTTCCTTTTAATTAATAAAATTCAATGTTGGTTTGTCTTATTTGTCATTAATGTAGGTAAAGGTAATGTGGCTTAGCAAGTTGATCTATGGGTTCATGAGTTTATTTCCATGCCCTAGTCAATAAAGCTTGATAAATTCAAACCTTACCATTGAAGTTGTTTTGTAAGAAATGGCATGGCAAGGTTTATTTTGGTTCACTACATTTCAAAGTTATCAAGATTGATTCAAAAGTACAAGGGGTTGATTGAAGAAGTTATCATGGTTGGACAAGGCCTTGTTCCCATTGGTCACAAGTGAATATTTCTCTCAATTCTCAAGATATGGAAGTGGTTTTGGTTGCTATTAGTTCTCATTGTCATCCTCAACAACTTCTATCTACAAAGAAAAAGTTTTGGTACAAGAAGGTTGTTTAAAATTGTCAAAGTTCCTCAAAGCTTTTTCTTGATCTAGGAGCTAGGGTTTTGAACTTCAAAGAAGAATATCTTGCTCATCTTTTGGTATTTTTGAGTGATTCCAAAAACATCCTTCTATTCAAAGGGTTATTAACAAATCAATTCAAAATTTTTAAGGAGTTTTCATATGGAATAAACTTGATGATGAAGAAAGATTACAAGTCCTCTAGATGAACCCTCAAATCTCTTCATGTGACTTCAAATGATCATAACTTGGTCAATTTTTATCACCTTGAGCCTACTCTTTTTCCATAATGATCTTGAGGATGTGAACTTTATTGCTTATTATATGTGCAAAGTGAGAAAATGGATTGAAAATGCCCTAAGGATAAAAAAGAATATAGGTCATTTCATGATTTTTTTCCAACTTCAACAACTCATAACTTAATTTTGGGATATTTTGAATGGTTCAAGTTTCAAAATCTCATTCAATAGGTCTATTTCATGCCATCGTTTTTGGTCAAGAGAAAGTTCCAAGAGGAAGGCCATGGTTGGATGCAAAACATTATAGGTCACTTTTGAAGAAAAACTTGAAATATTTCTAAGTATGGAAAGTCAACCCCTTTTTCCCAACTTTGAGTCATTGCAACTTTCTGCTCAAACATCCATTTGATTCCATTCTTTTCCCATTGCAAAGCTTGTAATCTAATCTTTCTAAAGACCCTTTGAGTTGAAAATGCCATTGTTTTGAAATTGGTAACTTGAAACTCAATTTCTCACCAAGTCAGGATTTTGAAATCCATAATGTGGCCTCTAATCACAAAATTTGTGCATGTTTTTTATTTAAACTTGATTAACAAACTTGCCAGAAGTGTTTAGCACCTCAAAACGTAAAGATTGGATGAGTTTTAGTGAAAATGAGATCACACTTAACTCTTATCCAAACTCCACTCAATTTCACTCTAAATTTCTTTGTTTTCTCCAATTTTTATTGCCATTCGTTTTCCAATAAATAGAGGACCTTATTCCCTTCGTTTTCTAAAGCTTAAACAACCAAAATCACCCTGTCAAACTCGCTCCATAAATCACTTTTCTGCAACTTCAAAATTAGTGTTCAAGCCTTTTTAAATCCATTTTTCTATCAATTCACCTTCCTTGATCTTCCCTTAAGCTAACCATATAATTACCTTCAAGAATCGTGACCTATATTGATTCATAGAAGTCCAGTTTCAGAGCTCTTTAACTGAACTTCAATAGGTAGATTCCTTCAACAATTCTCTAAAACTTTGATACTACTGTGAAGTTCTCGTCACCCTGGTTCTAGTCGAAACACTTGCTTTTAACTGGAAACACGTTTTGGCCATGAATTTTCAAATTCCTTTTCAAAACATTCCTTCCAAATTCCTTGAGCTACAATTTATATAAATTTTTCGCGAAGGTGTGGTTGTCTTCGTCTTGCTGAGACGAAGCGAATGACATAGGTATGAGCTTATGAGTTTACAATTTGAGGGATATTTGTTTCACGTTGGCTGAAGGTTAAAGATGACCAACGTGTCATCTTCCAACCAATGATGGCGTGCCATTTGTTTTTTTTTTAATTCTTGATTTAATTAGTGATCTCTAATGTCCATAACATGCACAGCGCGCCATATCTACTTGATATATTTACTAACGCGTTTTGACAATGATTAGATGGCCCATATTTTTTTGGTTTGATATTTTATTTTCTGATTTTCATTTTAATTGATTTAAACTTCAAAAAATCATAGAAAATTCATTTTAAGTCCAAAAAATCTGAAAAATTATGAAAAATATTTTTGATTTTTCTCTTTCTGATTTTTATCTTTTTACAATTTTATTTTGTGTTTTGATATTTTTTATAAATTTTCATTTTATTTGAATTGTTTTAAATGTTTAAAAATACTTTTATGCATTTTTAAATTCTAAAAAAAATGGAATGATCCAATGACATTGTGACAAATATTGGTGACCTCATTTATTTTTTATTTCTGACTTTTTTATTTTTATCATTTTTGGTTTATTTTACTCATTTCTTTTAATTTAAAAAAATAGTTTCTGACTTTAAAAAATTATCAAAAATTTTATAAAAATATTTGAGTCTATTTCTGATTTTTCCATGGTCTTACTTAATCTTTCTTGATTAATTTGAATATAGTTGATATTTTCCTTTCTTATTTTTATTTTAAAACAATTTAAAAAACCTTTTTTAATGTATATATTAAATGTAATATTATTTTGTGATTATTTTCTGGCTGATCTTGGGTTGAATATTTTATCATGAACTTTATTAACATTATTAGATCCATGGTGTTGAGTCTAACTCCATAAAAATGGATGAATGATTTTAATAATAGTTTGATTAAATTTTAATTCAAATGTGGTTTTTATATTCTTTATCACCCCTCTTCATCTTACCCCTTTCTTATTACACTAAGTGTTATTGGAGCTTGATCTCTATATCATGTCTCAAAGCAAATGGTACATAGATTGCTATTGATCAGCCTCAAAATAGGTGTGACTTCTATATAAGTCCACTTACGATTACTTAACATAGTGCTAAATTTTGTCCCGATTCGAATAAATGATCATTCGTGGCCCAAACTTATGTTTGCAAGCCCAAGTATGTTAATTTGATCTCTTTGATCCAATAACTTTGAGATTCATTGTGTGGAGGATTTGGTTCTACCAATCATCTAATGGATCTACATCACTCTTGGTAAACGCGGATCACTTAAACATTGTTGATCATTAAATTTTACTTTTGAGGATTCCTAAATGGATGATATACTTGACAAAAAGCAAATGCAACTTGTTGTGTGGAGGCTTTGGTTCTACCAATCCTCTAATGAGTTCCAAATGCAAGTTTCAAGATGATCATCCAACTAACCACTAATTGCTAATAATTGACTTTATTTTGTGGTTTTGTTTTATGCTCTTTTATTTTATGCACCATTTACTTTTAGCATTTACATTTCATGTTATTTTTCATCTTTGCTCACTTTAGCCCCTTTATATTCTTGTCATTTTTCTTTTGCTCACTTGAGCTTTTCTTTTTTTAAGATACTTAATAATCAACATGAACCATAAAAATCTTTAATGATATTTGGACTATTTGGTTACTATTCTTGGCATTATGGAGTATTGGATTCCTTGGACTTAGGATTAGAAACCTTGGCCTATGTTGGAGACCTTGTGACCTTAATTGATGCTTTGTATGGAGTTCTTGAGGTTTACCTCAAGAAATTAGATTATTTGTTTGTTTTGTATGTAGGTTATTATGATTAAATACTTTGTTTTTAATCTGGAATTCACCCGTATACAGCCGTTACTCTGCCCAATTTTTGTGAAGACTTAATACATTTGAAGTTTAGTTCTCTCAAGAGGTCTAGTATCTTTGCTTGCTTGGTTTCAATCCAAATAATGGGAATTCTATCTTGACTCATAATTTCAAGAATTAGCTTCTTGTTGGTAAGATGGTTCTTATCCCTAGCTTTTACCTCATGCTTTAGGATAGTCTCTTCTTCTCCTCCCATCTTCTTTAATTTCAAAAAATCTTCTCCCTCATTTTGAAAAATCATCTTGTTTTGAAACTTGAACCATTTTCATAATAAACTTGGACTTAGGTCCATGCATTTTCAAAATATTTTTCATAAATAAACTTCAATCAACTTAATAATACCTTGACATTTTTGTGAGAAGACTAAAAGTCAATCAATCTCATTTTAAACCATTTTTACCACTTTGGCTTTTTATTTTAAAACCTTTCTCAAAAGATTAGACTCTTGTCAATCCTTGTAGTGATGCAAATAACTATACTTCTACAATATGTAGTGAAGAGAGATATTTTCCAATTGGGTGTTGAGTGAGGAATTGTTGATTTTAAAATCCAAGCCATATCCTCCACTTTGAGATGATGTAAATTCTCATTTCTCATGATTGTGGGTAGTAAGTATGTTTCCCACAAGGACAATGACGATGATGTCTTATCTCATAAAATTAACCAACACACTTGTGTTTTAAATTTTTTTAAAGAGGAACTATGTGTTCCCTGATCCCTTATTGCACGAAAGATGGTACATAGGCACTAAAGGTTTGCAACGGCGGTGGGTGCAAAAATCATATAAAAATAAATTTCTTTCCTCACCTCCACCATCTATTTTACATACACATTTTATAGCAAAAATATACAGATTTTACAAAGAGGTTCCAGTGAAGTACCATTGATGTTTAGGGTGCTAATACCTCCCCTTTGCATAACCAACCCCCTTACCTTGAATCTTTCCCCCCCTTTTGGGTTATTTTCTCTTTTCCCATTCCTTTGGAAACAATAAAGAGCGGTGGCGATTTTTATTTTGATCTGTATAAGTCTAGTCAATCCAATGGCTTAGTCTTAAACATTTCTACCACTACAGTGGTAGACCAATTGCACCAAATGCCGACCAAGATCTTTATACTCTTATTACTCATTAATTCGGAAGCACATCGGGATTCTTTAATGAAAGTCCTAAGTTCTGCTCATGTTGCAGAAGAAATCACTGTAAGCCAATTTGATAATGCGGTAGTCAATCTGATGTCTCGGTCCTATTTGGGTTTCAAAGACAGTGAATTACCGCCACAGGATCGAGCTCACAATCAAGCACTACACATTTCAATACAAGTAGGTACTACGAGTCTATCCAAGGTAATTAATGATATTGGTTCTGCTCTCGATGTGTTACCCAAATTTAGCCTAACGAAGTTAACACTGGGCAGTATTGTGATAAGACCGAGTTCCACGATAGTCAAAGCCTTTGATGGTTCTCAGAGTACGGTATTAGTAGAAGTGGACCTCCCCGCCAAGGACGGTATGCACATGTTCTACATCACTTTTCAAGTCATGGATATAGAACCAACATATACTTGTTTACTCGGACGACCCTAGATTCATGCGGCAGGGGCAGTCACGTCGACTTTACATCAAAAGTTGAAATTCTTTGTTAAAGAGAGATTGGTCATAATTAGTGGGGAATAGGACATATTTGTAAGTCACATTGAGTCCTACAAGTATAACTGTGCTGACGAAGATTGCATAGCTACACCATTTCAAGTACTGTAGGTTGTCTCCACAGTAACTTTACCGGTGGAAAAAAATCAAAAAGCCCAGTATGACTTCGTGGAGAGACTTGCAAATGGAAGTGGAGAATGGCGATTTGAAAGGTTGTGGAAAGCTCCTCGAGATACCTGAGAAGAAGAATCATGTTGGCTTGGGTTATAAATTGTCAAAGGCTACTCTCAAAGGGAAAGCAAGGTTTCCACCAATCCATGAAGTCTTCATCAGACAAAGAGTGAAGCATGGCGAACAAGTGCCGATGGTGTCCCACAAAAATACCATCAAGAAGGCGACAAATTTCATTCATGATTGTTCCTGGACAAAGAGTTAAAGAACTGGACAGATGTGGAAATTCCTGAAGTAATTTTCTTTGTTTTTGAAAGAACATATGTCAAGCCCGAGGCATAGGGGTTGTTTGTAAGGGTCCCCATGTGTTTCAATCAATATTTATGATTAATAAAAATGTGTTTCATATTCAATTAAGATCCTTGTTTTTCTTCCTGCATTTATCCTATATGTTTCATAAAAATGGCAATACATTTTCTCATATGAATTTTTCAAATTCCCGTACTAAACAAAAATTGCACCAAAACAAGATAAATATGCAGATCCATGCCCAAAATCACTGATGATGTTACTGATACTATCCGATATGAGAAAATAGTTGTCACTCGATACTACGCTCGGACGACTTTTTCTTGAGAATATTACTAATTACCGAGTGAATCGGGAAGTTGGTAATATCTGAAGGAAGGATGTAGAATATGGAAACCTCTAAAACCTTGTTCGGTAGGTGATAACTTTTAGACCATACCTTATGGGTAGTACCTTCAACCTCATGCTCGTGACGTTGAACCCGTGAACCCTATGTTTGTGATCTTGTGTGTGATTGTTACATCATGCATCAATGCACTCATAAGCATCATTTGAAGAAATTTTTATTTCAAAGGACTTGAAAGTTGGCCATTTGTGAATATCTCCGGTACCTTTTGACCATGGATTTTGGAAAAAATAAGACCGAAAAATATAGTATCAAAGATCCCAATATAGATGAGTTGGTCAGTCTAATTCCCGAGATTGAGTGTTTTGCAGATTTTTGGAAGAAGTATGGATCCATCATTCCTCTCATGAAGCTTAGGATGAAGAAGGGTATTCTCTCGACCTTGGTCCAGTTCTATGATTCGATGTATCATAGCTTTACTTTCCCTGACTATCAGTTGATGCCTATGCTAGAGGAGTATTCTTATCTGTTGGATTTACCTATTATTGATCGTGTTCCTTTTACTGGTTTAGAGGGTGAGCCAAAACTACACGAGATTGCTGCTTTGATCCATCCGGGGAAGTTTGAGGTTGAAGCCCATATGACTACTAAAGGAGGGATTAGAGGATTATCAGCTCAGTTTTTATTGGAGAAAGCTTGTTACTTTTCTAGGATGAAGAGTACAGTCGCTTTTGAGGCCATCTTTTCTCTACTTGCTTACGGGTTGTTCTTATTTCCTAATGTAGACACGTTTGTTGACGTTTATGCTATCAGGATCTTCATGATTGGAAACCCAGTTCCTACATTGTTGGGTGATGCTTATTACTCTATTCATCTTCATAATTCTTATCATGTGGGGATGATTATCAGTTGCACGCCTCTGTTGTACCAGTGGTTTATTTCTCATATGCCTCAGTCTGATGCTTCTTGGGATGTCAGGAAGGAACCCCGTTGGGCTCCTAAAATCATGGCACTTACTCACTCAAATATTGATTGGTATCATCGGGCTTACCGTGATGCAGAGATTGTCGGCAGTTGTAGTAGTTTCCCCAATGTACCTCTTCTTGGTACAAAGGGAGGAATTAACTACAACCCTGTTCTTGCACGAAGACAGCTTGGTTATCCAATAAGGGATAAACTAAATAGTATTCATTTGAGTAGTTTCTTATTGGAGGATGGAGAATACCATAAAGAAGCTAGGGAGTAGATTGCAAAGTCCGGGCGTCACATTCATAGGAAGAGTAGGAAAGACCTGCGACCTAGAGGGGTTGTTTCTTTGGAGCCTTATCTTCAGTGGGTCCAAACGAGATCTATGCAGTTGAAGATGCCGTATTCCCAGGAAGCACCTATGCTTGATTTGTTTTTGAAGACCATTCCTCCCCTATTGGATGATGTGGAAGAGCTACAGCTTGCTTTGGTCAGGATGCAGCAGGAAAAGGACGCTTGGAAGAACAAGTGTCAAACTTTAGAGATTTCCTATAGAGCAGACTTGAAGGAGAAAGACGACTTGATTGAGATTCTTGAGAGTCGGGCTGTAGAGACAATGGAGAGGCAAGGGGGTTTATTTTATCCTAAGCCTCAGTCATATGCTAGTTGCTCACTTCCTGATTCACGTGATTGGAATGAGGTTACCACTAGATATGCAGAAGAAAACCAGAGTTTGAAGGCTCAGATTGTCAGGCTTATAGGAAAGCTCCAACGTATAGAGTGATCTCCATCAGCTTTACTTCTTATGATTTTAGACTTTATTTTTCATCTTGTACTTGGGATTATTGAAACTTTTAATCCATTTTGAAGTTATTGTAATAAAAAATTTCAGTATTTCAAATGTGTTATTACTTTGATATTTGAAATGTGTCTATAAATCTTTAAGTCCCTTGAAATATTAATAATAAAATAAATCATGTGAATTGCACATCATGCATCATATTGCACATATTTCTTTCATTTATTATGCATATCCAGGTGTCTTACCAAGCTTCTTTACTTTGTTCAGCAAGTTGTCTCATCACTACAATACTCGAGCTAATTTCAGAAGGGAGATGGACAACTTAGAACAAGAGAATCGCGAGCTGCACGAGGAAGTTTCTGCTCTGAAGGCCGGCATGTCCAATCTCACTGCTCTGATGGAATCTCTGGTGGTTGCTCAGAATCATCCACCGAGTGTTCAACCTCAACAGACAAAATTTACTATTGAAGCTCCAACTGTTCCTGTGTCTTCTACTCCAATTGTTGTTCAGAATCGCATGCCTCAAGGTTATCCATGGGGAATGCCAGAGAACTTTGTTCCTGAAGGTTTCAATCTTGATCCTTAAGTTACTCAAGTTGTTCAGACTACTGTTACTCCTTCACCTCCTATGGTGCATGTTGCTCTTGTTGCACCTCCTCCGGTGAATATAGTTCCATTTGCTAATGATGATATGTATCTTCATTTTCCTCTACCAAGTGAAAGCTTGGGTCTCTATGATAGAATGCATGATTTTCAAGATCAGTTTGACAAGATGTTGAGGGAGATGAAGGCCCTCAGGGGAAAGGAATTGTTCAGGCAGAATGTGAATGATTTATGCTTGGTCCCGAATGTCAAGATACCTGCGAAGTTTAAGGTTCCGGATTTCGAGAAGTACAAGGGAAACACTTGTCCTCGTGCTCATCTTGTGATGTATGTAAGAAGAATGTCTACCCATACTGAGGATCAACATTTGTTGATTCACTTTTTTCAGGATAGTTTGACTGGTGCTGCGTTGAAGTGGTATATGAGTTTAGACAACGTCAATACACATACTTTCAACGACTTGGGAGAAGAATTTATCAGACAATACAAATACAACATGGACATGGCGCCTGACCGTGATCAACTCAGGGCCATGGTCCAGAAGGACAGGGAATCATTCAAAGAATATGCACAAAGATGGCGTGAGGTAGCCACCAAAGTGATTCGTCCCATGGAAGAAAAGGATATGACTAAGATTTTTCTGAAGACTCTGGGTGCTTTCTACTATGAGAGGATGGTAGCGAGTGCGCCAAGTGACTTTACTGAAATGATGGGCATGGGTATCCGTTTAGAAGAGGTTGTAAGAGAGGGCCAGTTAACAAAAAGTGAAAGTTCTGGAAATACGAAGAAGCCATCCTATGGGTTTGCCAAAAAGAAGGAAGGAGATACAAATGTTGTTATGCAAGAGAGGAGGGTTAATCCTCCTAGAAGAAATTACCAGCGTCATGAACAGGTTACCTCAGTAACTCCAATTGTTGGTGTAGCTCTAACCACCGTTGCTTATCAGAGACCATCCCATCAGGGGAATCAAGGGTATAATCAGAGAAGGGAGAGTTATGACCCTATCCCTATGAGCTTTATAGAATTATTCCTGGCGTTAATTCAGAAGAAGTTGGTTCAGACCAGCCCACCTCTTGCTGTACCATCACCATTACCTTAATATTACAAGGTAGACCAAACATGTGCTTTTCATCAGGGAGCACCAGGGCACAATGTTGAGAACCACTATCCTTTGAAAACTGAAGTATAAAAACTAGTGAAGTCTGGTATCTTGTCCTTTAAATATGTTGGCCCTAATGTGAAAGATAATCCTTTGCCAAAGCATGGAGGAGAAAATGTTGTAAATTTGGTGGCCGGTTGTCAAGGCGACTTCCGGATTTTTTTATATTAATTTGGTTAGAGGATATTTGGTAAAAATGCATGAAGACCTCTATGAATTTAGCTACTATACGCATGACCATTCCGGTTGTGCTATTTGTAGTATGGATATACAGGGTTGTGACAAGATAAAGGTTGATTTGTAGGAGATGATGGATGAGGGTCTCATCCATATAATCAGGCCTAGGGAAGAGTATGAAGAGGAAGTAAACATGGTTTTTGGATGTCCTAGAGATTTCAGAATCTTTGATGTGGAACATATGAATGAGGATCTTGTACAATTGCATGCTACTTTCTGCCACATGGCTAGTCAGGTGGAACATCAGTATGGATCTTGCCGAATTTGCTGTCGGGACTCTCGAGGATGTTCAATTGTAAGTAAAGGTGTTCTGTTGTTATTGGATAATGTAACTATCAAGGTTAAAGGCCAAAGGGATGATTACCATGAGGTTAATGAGATTGAGGTTTGTTTGGCGGAAGAAGAGTCAGATGATGAGTATGCCTCTGCGGATGAGTTCTTCTCCTTGGATGAAGATATGTTTTCCAAAGATGACTCTGTAATGACTGAATGTGTTGAGGAGGGAGTAAATGTTAGTGTGCCTTGTTTTGGTGCACCTACCCCTTTTGAAGTTAAATATCATGGCAAGCCAGCTATTACTCCATTGGTGATTAGTTTGTCGTGTCATGTCCCCTACAAGTCAGACAAGGTTGTACCCTACAAATATAATGCTAAAGTTTTAGAGGATGGTGTGGAGGTTCTCATCCAGCCAATGCCTAATGTTGGAAATATTGTTGAGACTAGCACAATAACTCGCAGTGGTCGTGTATTTGCACCAGTTGTTCGTGGATATGTTAGTACTGGAAAGAAAATTGTTAAAGATGTTGAACCCAAGAAGGTAGTGGATGAATCTAGTGGAGCTACGCTAGAAAAAGAAGTGGATGATATTTTAAAGATAATCAAGATGAGCGACTACAGAATTGTAGATCAGCTACTGCAGACTCCTTCAAAAATATCTATCTTGGCTTTATTGGTGAACTCCTCTGCTCACAAAGAATCTTTGATGAGTGTATTGGACCAAGCTTTTATGGAAAGAGATATGCATGTAGATTAACTCAGCAGTGTGGTATGGAACATTACATCATGTAATAACCTGAGTTTCTGCGATGATGAACTTCCCGATGAAGGAAGGAATCACAACCTAGCTCTCCATATCTCTATGAACTACAAGAATGATTCATTATCCAGTGTGCTGATTGATAATGGATCCACATTGAATGTTATACCGAGGATCACACTTATGAAGTTTAAATATCAAGGAACGCCCATGCGCCCGAGTGGAATTATTGTGAAAGCGTTTGATGGATCAAGGAAATATGTTATTGGTGAAGTGGACTTGCCTATTCATATAGGGCCACATTTGTTTCAGATTACTTTCCAGGTTATGGATATTATACTCGCTTACACCTGTTTGTTGGGACGACCATGAATACATAAGGCAGGGGTTGTCACTTCGACTTTACACCAGAAGTTGAAGTTTGTGCGTGAAGAAAAAGTGGTAATTATAAATGGAGAACAGGCATTATTGATATCTCATTTATCCTCTTTCAAAATTGTGGAGGCAGATGAAGTTGTTGCTGGAACCCAGTACCAAGCTTTATCCATTGATAATATAAGAGGAAATGAGAATTCTATGGCTTCGTTTACGGATGCTCAACAGGTTGTGCGTAATGGCCATAGTGAAGTATAGGGGCAAATTGTTGGTCCACTTGTAAACAAGAATAGAGTCGGCTTGGGGTTCGCTGTGAAGAATGATAAAGGTAAGAGCATGAAGCTGAAGTCTGCTGCAAGCAAGTATCAAGACATCTTTCGTAGCGGAGGTTATCTTCATCAAACTTTTTCCGGGATTAATGCCATTGTGGAAGATGAAGTAGAGCCAGAAATACCAAATTATGTGACGCACAAATTTAGGGTTCAGAACTAGATCACCATTGATGTTCCCTCTTGCATACATGTTTCAAAGTATTTTGTTTTTGTTAATATTTTTGAAAAGCTTTCACTTGCCCAAGGTGAAAGTATTGATATTATATGGGCTTATCTGTTTGCTTTGATTTTTAAAATCAATAATAAAAGTTGTGTTTGTTTCACAAATTGCGTTTTTACTTTTTGCTTTTTTTCTTGGAAAATGGTAATCAGAAGAAAAAAACCTTCAAAATAAATAATAACTGAAATTCAATATGCATGATCACTTGTTATATGTATCAGTTTCTAAAAGCAATCATAAATCATATGTGCATATTAATTAATAAAAAACCCTTTGAATACAATGACCCTGCACCCTCTCCCAACTTTGAATGTCCTGTGTATAGGTCCGAAGAAGAAAACTATGATGACATGCCGGAAGAGGTGTCATGGTTGCTTGAGCGCGAGGAGAGTGCTATTCAGCCATATAAAGAGCCATTGGAAGTAATCAATTTGGGTTCAGAAGAAGATCCAAAGGAAGTCAAGATTGGGGCATTACTGAATCCTAGTGTGAAGAGAAGGTTGATTGAGATGTTGAAAGAGTATGTGGATATTTTTGCTTGGTCTTACTGTTGTACCCCAATTTTTTCCTCTAAGATCCCTTTATCATACCATGTTGATCATTCACAACAAGATCACACTAGGATTCTTGGTTCCCCTCCCTACATTTAATTTTGCCTTTTTGAGGGATTACCAAGCACCTTGACTTATATTCCTTTTGTGATCATGAATATTGTTTTTTTTTTTAACTAATAAAATGCAATGTTGGTTTGTCTTGATTGTTATCCATGTAGGTGAAGGCAATGAGATTTAACAAGCTACCCCATGGGTTCATGAGTTTATTTTCATGCCCTAGCCAATAAAAGCTTGAGAAGTTCAAACCTCACCATTGGAGTGGTTTTAGAAGAATTGGCATGGCAAGGTTGCTTTGATTCATCACATTTCAAGGTTATTAGATGTGACTCAAAAGTACAAGGGGTTTATTGGAGAAGCTGTTATGTTTGGACAAGGCCTTGTTCCTATTGGTCACAAGAGCATATTTCTCTCAAATTTCAAGATATGGAAGTGGTTTTGGTGGCTATGAGTCCTCATTATCATCCTCAATAACTTCTATCACAAAGCAAGAATATTGGTACAAGAAGTTTGTTCAAACTTGTCAAAGTTTCTCAAGGCATTTCCTTGATCTAGAAGCTAGGGTTTTGAACTTCAAAGGAGTATATATTGCTACCCTTTTGGTATTTTTGAGTGATTCCAAAGATATAATTCTATTCAAATGGTTATAAACAAATTACTTCAAAAGTTCCAAGGATTTTACATGTGGAAGAGCATTGATGAAGAAGAAAGATTACAAGTCATCCAGATGAATCCATAATTTTACATAAGTGACTTCAAATGATCATAACTTGGTCAATTTTTATCACCTTGAGTCCATTCTTTTTCCATAATGATCTTGAAGAGGTGAACTTTATGCCTTATTTTATGTGCAAAGTGGGAAAATGGATGGAAGTTTCCTTAAAGATGCAAAAGAATTTAGGTCATTTCATGATTTTTTGCCAACTTCAACAATTCATAAATATTTCAATTTTTGGAGATTTAAAATGGTTAAAGTCCCAACATGTCATACAAGAGATCTACTTCATTCCATCTTTTTTGGTCAAGAGCAAATTCTAAGTGGAAGGCCATGTTTAGATGCAAGACATTATAGGTCATTTTTTGAAGAAGAAATTGAAATATTTCTAAGTTTGAAAAGTCAACCCTTTTTCTTCAACTTTGACTCAATGCAACTTTCATATCAAGCATCTATTTGATTCCATTATTTTTCCATTACAAAGCTTGTAACCTCATCTTTCTAAAGCATCAAGAATCATGCCCTAAGACCCCTTGAGTTGAAAATTCCATTGGTCAGAAGTTGGCACTTTGAAATTGAATTTCTCACCAAGTCAGAATTTTGAAATCCATAATGTGGCCTCTAATCACAAGTTTTCCACGCGTGTTTGACTATAAACATGTTTAGTGAAGTTCCAGATTTGTTTAGTACATCAAAATGCAAGAACTGGATGAGTTTTGATGAAGTTTGTATCACACTTCACTCGTGCATCAGGTGTGCATGATTTCCCTCCAAAACGCATCATTCACTATTCCTTTTGATCCCATTCACTTCTCCTATAAATACATGAACTATCCCATTCAATTTCCCAAGCTTGGATAGCCAGAATCACCCTGCCAAACTTATTTCACAACTTAGAATTCAGCAACTTCAAAATCCATTCTCGACCCTTTTTCAATCCAATTTTTCCATCAATTCACCTTCCTTGATCTTCCCTGAAGCTAACCATATAATTACATTCAAGAATCGTGCCCTATACTATTCCATAGAAGTCTAGTTTCAGAGCTCTGCAACTCAACTTCAATAGGTAGATTCCTTCATCAATTCTTCAAAACTTTGGTATCATTGTGTTTCTCTCATTGCCCTGGTTCTAGTCGCAATATTTACATTTCACTGGAAACACATTTTGACCATGAAATTTCAAATCCCTTTTCAAAACTTTCCTTCCAAATTGCTTGAGCTACAGTTTATATAAATTTGGCGCTAGGGTGTGGTTGTTTTTGTCTTGAAGAGACGAAGCAATTGGCATGGGTCTGAGCTTCTGATTTTACAGTTTGAGAGACCTGCAAATCACGTTGGCTAGAGGTTGAAGATGACCTACGTGTCATCTTCCAACCAATGATGGCACGCCACTTGTTATTTTTGAAAATCTGATTTATATTTGATTATGTACATTATTCACTAATGACCATGATATGCACAGTGCGCCAGATCCCTTGGATTTGATTACTAACGTGTTTTTCCTCTCATCCAATGTTCCACATATTTTACTTTTCTTTTCTTTTTCTGATTTTTATATTTTAATTGTTTTAAATTTCAAAAAATCATAGAAAATTCATTTCTAGTCCAAAAAATCTGAAAAAATTATGAAAAATATTTTTGATTATTCTCTTTCTGATTTTTATTTTTTCACAATTTAATTTTGTGTTTTGGTATTTTTATAAATTTAACTCCAATGTTTTGCTTGTTATCCATGTAGGTGAAGGCAATGAGATTTAACAAGCTACCCCATGGGTTCATGAGTTTATTTCCATGCCCTAGCCAATAAAAGCTTGAGAAGTTCAAACCTCACCATTGGAGTGGTTTTATAAGAATTGGCATGGCAATGTTGCTTTGATTCATCACATTTCAAGGTTATTAGATGTGACTCAAAAGTACAAGGGGTTGATTGGAGAAGCTGTTATATTTGGACAAGGCCTTGTTCCTATTGGTCACAAGAGCATATTTCTCTCAAATTTCAAGATATGGAAGTGTTTTTGGTGGCTATGAGTCCTCTTTATCATCCTCAACAACTTCTATTCACAAAGCAAGAATATTGGTACAAGAAGTTTGTTCAAACTTGTCAAAGTTCCTCAAGGCATTTCCTTGATCTAGAAGCTAGGGTTTTGAACTTCAAAGGAGTATATCTTGCTCACCTTTTGGTATTTTTGAGTGATTCCAAAAATATAATTCTCTTCAAAGGGTTATCAATAAACCACTTCAAAAGTTCCAAGGAGTTTACATGTGAAAGAGCCTTGATGAAGAACAAAGATTACAAGTCATCCAGATGAATCCACAATTTTACATAAGTGACTTCAAATGATCATAACTTGGTCAATGTTTATAAACTTGTGTCCATTATTTTTCCATAATGATCTTGAAGAGGTTAACTTTATTCCTTATTTTTTGTGCAAAGTGGGAAACTGGATGGAAGTTGCCTTAAAGATGCAAAAGATTATAGGTCATTTCATGATTTTTTTGCCAACTTCAACAATTCATAACTCTCTAAATTTTTGGATATTTTGAATGGTTCAAGTCCCAAAATTTCATTCAAAAGATCTACTTCATGCCATCATTTTTGGTCAAGAGAAAATTCCAAGTGGAAGGCCATGTTTGGATGCAAGACATTATAGGTCATTTTTTGAAGAAGAATTTGAAATATTTCTAAGTATGGAAAGTCAACCCTTTTTCTTCAACTTTGACTCAATGCAAATTTCAGCTCAAGCATCCATTTGATTCCATTATTTTTCCATTACAAAGCTTGTGACCTCATCTTTCTAAAGCATCAAGAATCATGCCCTAAGACCCCTTGAGTTGAAAATTCCATTGGTCAGAAGTTGGCACTTTGTAATTGAATTTCTCACCAAGTCAGAATTTTGAAATCTATAATGTGGCCTCTAATCACAAGTTTTCCACGCGTTTTTGCCTCTAAACATGTTTAGTGAAGTTCTAGATTTGTTTATCACATCAAAACGCTTGAATTGGATGAGTTTTTATGAAGTTTGTATCACACTTCACTCGTGCATCAGGTGTGCACGATTTCCCTCCAAAACGCATCATTCACTCCTCATTTTGATCCCATTCAATTTCCCAAGCTTGGATAGCCAGAATCACCCTGCCAAACTTATTTCACAACTCAGAATTCAGCAACTTCAAAATCCATTCTCGACACATTTTCAATCCAATTTTCCCCTTAATTTACTTTCCTTGATGTTCCCTGAAGCTAACCATATAATTACATTCAAGAATCGTGCCCTATACTCTTCCATAGAAGTCCAGTTTCAGAGCTTTGCAACTCAACTTCAATAGGTAGATTCCTTCATCAATTCTTCAAATCTCGGATATCATTGCGTTGCTCCCATTGCCCTGGTTCTAGTTGCAACATTTACATTTCACTGGAAACACGTTTTGACCATGAAATTTCAAATCCCTTTTCAAAACTTTCCTTCAAAATTGCTTGAGCTACAGTTTATATAAATTTGGCGCGAGGGTGTGGTTGTTTTCTTCTTGAAGAGACGAAGCGATTGGCATAGGTCTGAGCTTCACATTGGCTGGAGGTTGAAGATGACCTACGTGTCATCTTCCAACCAATGATGGCACACCACTTGTTATTTTTGAAAATCTGATTTATATTTGATTATGTACATTATTCACTAATGACCATGATATACGCAACACGTCAGATACCTTGGATTTGATTACTAACACGTTTTGACTCTCATCCAATCGTCCACATATTTTACTTTTATTTTCTTTTTCTGATTTTTATATTTTAATTGTTTTAAATTTCAAAAAATCATAGAAAATTCATTTTTAGTCCAAAAAATCTGAAAAAATTATGAAAAATATTTTTGATTATTCTCTTTCTGATTTTTTTTTTCACAATTTAATTTTGTGTTTTGGTATTTTTTGTAAATTTTACACTTATTTGATTTGTTTTAAATGTTTAAAAATACTTTTATACATTTTTAAATTCTGGAAAAATTATGGAATGATCCAATGTTATTGTGACAAATATTGGTGACCTTATTTTATTTTTAGTTTCTGACTTTACCATTTTTACTATTTTTTGTTTATTTTATCTATTTATTTTAATTTTAAAAATAGTTTCTGACTTTAAAAAATTACCAAAAAATTTGTAAAATTACTTGGCCCTTTTTCTGATTTTTCTTTGGTCTTACTTTTCATTTGATTAATTTGAACATAGTTGATATTTTTCTCATTATTTTCTATTTTTTTTAAAAAAAATTAAAATCTTTTTTTTTATATATTAAATGTGATATTATTTTGTAATTATTTTCTGGCTGAACTTGGGTTAGATTTTGGATCATGAACTTTGTTAACATCATTGGATCCATGGTGTTGAGTTTAACTCCATAAAAAATGGATGAATGATTTTAATAATAGTTTGATTAAAATTTAATTCAAATGTGATTTATTTTTTTCCCCATCCCTCTTCATCTCATCCCTTTTCTTATTGCACTAAATATTGTAGGAGCATGATCTCTATATCATGTCTCAAAACAAATGGTGCATAAATTACTATTTACCGGCCTCAAAATAGGTGCGACTTCTATATAAGTCCACTTACGATTACTTAACATAGCGCTAAATTTTGTCCTGATTCGAGTAAATGATCATTCGTGGCCCAAACTTATGATTGCAAGCCCAAGTATGTTAATTTGATCTCTTTGATCCAATAACCTTGATATTCATTGTGGGGAGGCTTTGGTTTTACCAATCCTCTAATGGATCTACAACACCTTTGGTCAATGCGGATCACTTAAACATCGTTGATCATTAAATGGTACTTGTGAGAATTTCAAATGGATGATATATTGACAAAAAGCAAATGCAACTTGTTGTGTGGAGGCTTTGGTTCTACCAATCCTCTAATGAGTTCCAAATGCAAGTTTTAAGATGGTCATCCAACTAACCACTAATCATTGACTTGTCTTACTTTATGCTTTTATTCTTTTTATGCTTTATGTACCATTTACTTTTAGCATTTACATTTCATGCCATTTTCATCTTTGCTCATTTGAGTATTTATTTTCTTGCCATTTTTATTTTGCTCACTTGAGCTTTTCTTTTCCTTTCTTAAGATACTTAATAATCAACATAAACCCCAAAAAATTATTTAATGGTACTTGGACTATTTGGTTACTATCCTTGGCGTTATGGAGCATGGGACTTTTCTTGGACTTAGGATTAGAAACCTTGGCCTATCTTGGAAACTTTGTGGTCTTATCTGATTATTTTGTCTGGAGTTCTTGAGGTTTACCTCAAGGCATTGGGTTGTTTGTTTGTTTTTGTGTGCATGTTTTTTGTGATTACACCCCTTGTTTGTAATCGGGGATTCACCCGTATACAGCCGTTACTCTGCCCAATTTTTATGAAGACTTAATACACTTGAAGTTTGGTTCTCTCAAGAGGTCTAGTATTTCTTTGTATTATTGGTTTCAACCCAAGTAATGGGAATTCTATCTTGGCTCATAATGTCAAGTACTGGCTTCTTGTTGGTTAGATGGTTCTTATCCCTAGCTTTTACCTTGTGCTTTAGGATAGTCCCTTCTTCTCCTCCCATCTTCTTTAATTTCAAAAATCTTTTTTCCCTTCTTGAAAACTCTTCTTGTTTTTAAACTTGAACCATTTTCATAATAAACTTGGACTTATGTCCATGCATTTTCAAAACATTTTCATAAATAAACTCCAATCAACTTAATAATACCTTGACATTTTTTGTGAGAAAACTAAAAGTCAATCAATCTCATTTCAAACCATTTTGCCACTTTGGCTTTTTATCTTTAAAACTTTTCTTAATAGATTAAACTCTTGTCAATCCTTGTAGTGATGCAAACAACTATACTTCTACAATATATAGTGAAGATAGATATTTTCCACTTGGGTGTTGAGTGAGGCATTGTTGATTTTGAAATCCAAGCCATATCCTCCACTTTGAGATGATGCAAATTCTCCTTTCTCATGATCGTGGGTAGTAGGTGTGTTTTCCACACGGACAATGACGATGATGTTTTATCTTATAAAATGGGTTTTAAATTTTTGAAAGAGAAACTACGTGTACCCTAATCCCCTATTGCACGAAAAGGTGGTATGTAGGCACTAAAGGTTCGCAACCGCGACGGGTGCAAAAATTATAAAATAAATATATTTCTTTCCTCACCTCCACCATCCATTTTTTTTATATATACAACATTTTTATAGCCAAAATATACAGATTTTTACAAAGAGGTTCCTACGGAGTACTGTAGATGTTTAGAGGGCTAATACCTTTCCTTTGCATAACCAACCCCCTTACCTTGAATCTTTCCCCCTCTTTTTGGGTTATTCGCTCTTTTCCCATTCTTTTGGAAATAATAAAGCACGGTGGCAATTTTTATTTTGATTTGTATGAAGCCTAGTCAATCCAATGGCTTAGTCTTGAACATTTCTACTGCTACACTTACCAAGATATGCCTGGTCTAGATACAGATATTGTAGAGAACCGTCTGCCTATGAAGCCATAGTTCCCGCCAATCAAACAGAAGTTGCAAAGAGCTCACCCAGATATGGCAGTGAAGATCAAAGAAGAATTTCTAAAGCAGATTAATACCGTTTTTCTTGTGACATCAGTGTACCCTCAGTGGATTTCCAATATTGTCCCAGTATTGAAGAAATACGAAAAAGTTCGCATGTGCGTAGATAACAGAGATCTAAATAAAGTTATTCCAATAGATGATTTTCCATTGCCACACATTGATATGTTAGTGGATAGCACAACAAAGTTCAAAGTTTTCTCATTCATGGACGGATTTTCCGGGTATAATCAAATAAGGATGGCTCCTGAGGACATGGAAAAAACAACGTTTATCACACCCTGGGGAACATTCTGTTACAGAGTGATGCCCTTCAGGTTGAAGAATGTTGGTGCAACGTACCAAAGGGCTATGACAACTCTATTCCATGATCTGATGCACAAGGAAATTGAGGTATATGTTGATTATATGATTTCTAAATCCCAGACAGAATAAGGGCATGTAGAAGATTTGTTTAAATTGTTTTAGCGTTTGAGGAAGTATCGTCTCTGCTTGAATCCAAATAAATGTACCTTCGGTGTTCGGTCAGGGAAATTGTTGGGTTTCATTGTTAGCCAGAGAGGGATTGAAGTTAACCCTAATAAAGTCAAAACAATTCAAGAAATGCTAGCCCCGAGAAATGAAAAGCAAGTCAGGGGGTTCCTCGGGCGTTTGAATTATATTTCCATATTCATTTCCCACATGACTGCAATGTGTGAACCGATCTTTAAGTTGTTAAAGAAAGATCAAGGTTATATGTAGACAGATGAATGCCAAAGGGCATTTGAAAGTATTAAATAATATCTGCTTGAACCTCCTATCTTACTCCCTCCTGTTGAAGGAAGACCATTGATGATGTATCTGACAGTTTTAGATAATTCCATGGGCTGTATTTTGGGACAACAAGATGAAACGGGGAAGAAAGAGTATGCCATTTATTATCTCAGTAAAAAGTTTACTGATTGTGAATCGCGATATTCCATGCTGGAAAAGACATGTTGTGCTCCGGCCTGGGAGGCAAAAGATTTACGGCAGTATATGTTGAATTACACTACCTGGTTTATCTCCAAAATGGATCCAATCAAGTACATTTTTGAAAAGCCTGCTCTTACTGGGAGAATTTCCCGCTGGCAGATGATTTTATCTGAATATGACATCGAATACCGCACTCAAAAAGTTATTAAAAGCAGCGTGTTGGCAGATTCTCTTGCTCACCAACTAGTTGATGATTATCAGTGTGTGATGTATGATTTCCCCAATGAGGATGTGATGTTTCTGAAAGTAAAAGATTGTGATGAACCATTGCCTAAGGAAGTCCTGATACTGAATCTCGCCGAAGCATGATATTTGATGGAGCTATGAATGGTTATGGTAAAGGAATTGGTGTTGTGATTGTCACTCCACATGGATCACATATTCCTTTTACTGCAAGGTTGACATTTGATTATACTAATAATATGGCAGAATATGAGGCTTGCATCATGGGTCTCGAGGAAGCTATTGATCTCAGAATTAAAATTCTAGATGTGTATGGCGATTCAGCTTTGGTAATAAATTAGATTAAAGCAGAGTGGGATACTCATCACCCAGGCTTGATCCCTTACAAAGCTAATGCTAGAATATTGTTACCCTTCTTTAATAAAGTTGAATTCCATCACATCCCCAAAGACGAAAATCAAATGGAGGATGCTCTGGAAACTCTGGCTTCTATGTATCAAGTGTATACTTGGAACGATATACCTCGAATTATAGTTTGGGGACTGAATAGGACTGCTCATGTGTTTATAACAGAAGAGGTAGAAGATGAGAAACCTTGGTATTATGATATCAAGCATTTTCTCCAGACTCAGGAATACCCGATTGTTGCATCAAATAAAGATAGAAAGACATTGAGAAGATTGGTTGGCAGCTTCTTCCTCAGTGAAAATGTGTTGTACAAGAGAAATTATGACATGGTCTTGCTCAGATGCGTGGATAGACACGAAGCAGACATGTTAATGCATGAGATTCATGAAGGCTCATTTGGCACTCATGCCAGTGCATATTTGATGGCTAAAAAGATGCTAAGGGTAAGTTACTATTGGCTGACAATGGAATCCGACTGTTACACATTTGCAAAGAAGTTCCATAAATGCCAGATTTATGCGGACAAAATTCATGTGCCTCAGACACTTCTCAATGTTATTTCTTCCCCGTGGCCTTTCTCTATGTGGGATATCGACATGATTGGAATGATAGAACCCAAAGCTTCGAATGGACACCATTTTATCTTGGTAGCAATTGATTACTTCACCAAATGGGTGGAAGTTACTTCATATGCTAATGTTACTAAGCAGGTGGTAGTGCGCTTCATTAAGAATAATCTCATATGTCGGTATGGTGTGCCGAGCAGAATCATCACCAATAATGGCTCGAATATGAACAACGAGATGATGACAGAACTTTGTGAAGAATTCAAGATTGTCTATCACAATTCATCTCCGTACAGGCCGAAGATGCACGGGGTTGTTGAAGCTACTAATATGAATATCAAGAAGATTATCCAGAAGATGGTTGTTACTTATAAAGATTGGCATGAAATGCTCCCTTTTGCTTTACATGGATATCGGACATTTGTCTGCACTTCAGTAGGAGCAACCCCGTTCTCACTTGTGTATGGAATGGAAGTGGTGCTCCCAATCGAGGTTGAGATTCCCTCGTTGCGTGTGATAATGGAAACCAAGTTGTCAGAGGTTGAATGGGTCCAGAACAAGTTGACCAATTGAGTTTGATTGAAGAGAAGAGAATGACGGCTTTGTGTCATGGACAGTTATATCAGAAGATAATGAAGAAAGCTTTTGATAAAAAGGTCAAACCTCGTGAATCCAGAGAAGGCAACCTCGTGCTCAGGAAGATCATGTCTTTTAACGCTGATTCTAGGGGAAAGTGGTCTCCCAATTTTGAAGGCCCATATGTTGTCAAGAAAGCCTTCTCTAGCGGTGCATTAATTCTTGAAACTATGGATTGCGAGGAGTTCCCACGTCTCATGAATGTTGATGCAGTCAATAAATACTTCGCCTAAAGAAATAAAAGAACAGCTCGCTAAGTTGAAAACCCGAAAGGGTGGCTTAGGCAAAAAGGAGCGTCTCGATAGGCCGAAAACCCGAAAGGGAGGTCTAGGAAAAAATTAGAGACATAAACAAAATAAAATTTCATGCTAAGTTGAAAACCCGCAAGGGTAGCTTAGGCAAAAGTTAGGGACTTTCTTGGCAAGTAACTGCATTAGACAATACTTGATCATTGAAGCAACAATCTTCTTGGATCCTCACCATTCTTCAACGGAAGCTGCTGCCCAGAATT
This sequence comes from Vicia faba, assembly GCA_948472305.1. Lineage (NCBI taxonomy): Eukaryota > Viridiplantae > Streptophyta > Magnoliopsida > Fabales > Fabaceae > Vicia > Vicia faba. The sequence goes on along the minus strand of OX451735.1, from coordinate 1,072,487,528 downwards.
TCAAAGTTGTTAGAGGGCATAGTGGTCATACTATCTCAATGTATCTTTTCCATTATATATTACCATTTTCCGAACTTTGTAATCATCCATGGAGTCTCTCCATTCGCAGACTACTATTCTATCAATAAACTTTGAGCGTTTACCCAATTCTTTATATTTCTTATTTTTGTTCAGCTTACAAGGACTCCATTTATTATTGATAATAATTCTCAAAGCAAAAAGATAAATAACAACATTATTTTTCAAATAATTTACAACTTACTTTTACTTTAGATTTTGTGATTCAAGAGGAAAACAAAAGTGGTAGTCCCAGGAATGGACGAACTCCAGTAATATTCGGAAGTTTTTTTTTCCCCGGGAAGGTTTTCTCAGGTCATTTTCACCGGTATACGCGTGATTTTTGTATATTGAAGAAGATACCAATTGGCATAAGGTGTGGTATTGGGTTTGTGATTCCATTGTCCCTAGTCAAGTCTTGGTTTATTTTTTATTTTAGGTTTTCATGGTCTGAGGCCTATATCCCAGATTCTCCAGCGAAGTCTTCCCTCATATGATGAAAGGTCTTGTTCCCTTGGTGTGCTGAGATGGAACTATTTGCAAAATATCGCTATTTCTGCAGTATTGGCATTATTGTTGGTATTCATTTCCCAGGTAACTAGACCAGGGCAATATATTTTCTAAGAAGTGTTGAGACAGTTGTCAACACTTTGGGTTTTCACCCGCCAAGTGTTGGGTTTGATTTAAAATCCCCATGAGTTTGAATTTTTTCTATAATGTTGACTTCTTAATTCCCCAGGAAGGCTATCCCAAGGCATCTTTTATTGGAACAAGTTTGCATGATATGAAGACTCAATCCAAGATTCCCCAGTGAAGGCTTCGCTATTTGATAGAAGTCTTTTCTCCCCGTGCATGCTGAGTTTTGACTCATTTGTGAAGCATCTCCCTTTCGGTAGTACTTGCATTTTGTTTCATTGCCCGATAATCAGGCAAGGGCAATGTTTTATTTAAGAAGTGTTGAGGCATTTCTCGGTTTTTGGGGTTTTCACCCGCCAAGTACTGGGTTTGATTTAAAATCCCCATAAGATTGATTTCTTGTTGTTATGTTTGACTTCTTAACTCCCTAATTTGTTATACCCATGAGGTTTTATACTTTTTCCCCAGAGAAGTTGGTACAATACTTACTCTCAATATTGAAAAGTGCATCTCGATTTCCCCTCGAAGATGTGGTGTTGACCTCCCCAATAGAGTCAGTACGATATCTCCAGTTGACATCTCAATGATGAGGCATTGTCTCCCATAGTGAAGTTTGTATGATATTTCCCCATTGAAATCAGTATTGCAATCCCCAGTAGAAGTACGAACCGTGAAACTTTTGTTTTCCCCATTGAAGTCTGTGTGCTATTCCCCGGTAAAGCCTGGAGAAGGATGTTATATCCCTGTATCTGTATTGTTTTGTCGCTATGATTTGATTATTTCCGGATTATGTTCCTTCCCAGTGAAGTTAATCCGCGAAATAGGATTCTGTTTCCTCAGTTGGTGCTTTTTTCTTATGGAATTTTCATCTTGGATGTGATTTAGCCGAGTATTGATTGTATCCGAGTTGGTTTTTGTCTTTTTATCCCCAGTGTTATATGTCTGTTTTGTCAGCATATACATAATAACACTCATACATTCATACTTACATCTTGCATAGTTAAATTTAGCAAAACATTGCTCATTCACATTCGTTAATATTTTGTTAACATATTACCCTGCTTTGCAGATTTGTGTTATTCTCTCTCCAATAGAGTGTCAACCTTAAGCATAAAGGGTGTGTTCTTTCAATTTCCCCACTGAGTTATCCCTCGTGGAAGATTTTTTCTTTATCCTTCTTGTACAGCTCTTTGTCTAGATAGATTGGGTTTCCCTCTTGAGTTTATTTTTCAAAGGATATATTTTGGTTGACTATTTTACTCCAGTTTATTTCTGGTTTGAATATTTGGATCAAAACAATATCATTACTTTGGATTTCTGCAAGCTTCGAGGCTTGGTTTGAGAATGTGCATTTATTTTGCACGAGAAGACTTTATCTCCTCAGTACGAATATGTTGGCATTTCCCCAGGAAGTCATGATTCATTCCCCAAGAAGTCATATTTCTTTCCCCAGGAAGCCATATTGCTTTCCCCAGAAAGTCATTTTTACAATCCTTCCCATAACAGCAAATAGCAGGTCTCTTTATTTGAGCAACTTATACTTCCCCGTAAGAGTCGACGTTACTTTTTTGCTATCTTCTTTATGAATGGATAGTTTGCAGTTTGTTGTCAAATTACTCCAGTGGATGGCAAGTCTTTCAATATCAGAGACAGTTCGTTGTGAAATATTTGCAAGTGGTAGTCTCTTTATTTTAGATAGCTTATATATTACCCTTTCTAGGTGGAATGCCTTGGTTAAAGAAGAAGTTGAGACCCGTTCTAGGTGAAACGCTGGAATTTTGGGGAAACTTGTTATCTTTTTGCTACCCTCAGTGAATGTTGGTAGTTCACCGTCAGTAGATGGTGGTGATATGGTATTTCTTTTCTCTCTACCTTCAGTGAAAGTGGGTAGTTCACCATCAGTGAAAGTTGGTGATTGTTATCTTTTTGCTACCCTCAGTGAACGTTGGTAGTTCACCGTTAGTGAACGGAAGTTCTATGATATTTCTTTTCTCCCTACCTTCAGTGAAAGTTGGTAGTTCACCATCATTGAAAGTTGGTGATTATTATCTTGTTGCTACCCTCAGTGAATGTTGGTAGTTCACCGTCAGTGAACGATGGTGCTATGATATTTCTTTTCTCTCTACCTTCAGTGAAAGTTGGTAGTTCACCATCAGTAAAAGTTGGTGATTGTTATATTTTTGCTACCTTTAGTGAATGTTGGTAGTACACCGTCAGTGAATATCGGTGCTATGATATTTCTTTTCTCTCTACCTTCAATGAAAGTTGGTAGTTCACCATCAGTGAAAGTTGGTGATTGTCATCTTTTTTCTACCTTCAGTAAACGTTGGTAGTTCACTGTTAGTGAACGTCAGTGCTATGATATTTATTTTCTCTCTACCTTCAGTGAAAGTTGGTAGTTCACCATCAGTGAAAGTTGGTGATTGTTATCTTTTTGCTACCCTCTGTGAACGTTGGTAGTTCACCGTCAGTGAACGTCGGTGCTATGATATTTCTTTTCTCTTTACCTTCAGTGAAAGTTAGTAGTTCGCCATCAGTGAAAGTTGGTGATTGTTATCTTTTTGCTACCTTCAGTGAACGTTGGTAGTTCACCGTTAGTGAATGGCGGTGTTATGATATTTCTTTTCTCTCTACCTTCAGTGAAAGTTGGTAGTTCACCTTCATTGAAAGTTGGTGATTGTTATCTTCTTGCTACCTTTAATGAACGTTAGTAGTTCACCGTCAGTGAATGTCGGTGCTATGATATTTCTTTTCTCTCTACCTTCAGTGAAAGTTGGTAGTTCACCATCAGTGAAAGTAGGTGATTGTTATCTTTTTTCTACCTTCAATGAACATTGGTAGTTCACCGACAGTGAACGGCGGTGCTATGATATTTCTTATCTCTCTACCTTCAGTGAAAGTTGGTAGTTCACCATCAGTGAAAGTTGGTGATTGTTATATTTTTTCTACCTTCGGTGAATGTTGGTAGTTCACCGTCAGTGAACGTCGTTGCTATGATATTTCTTTTCTCTCTACCTTAAGTGAAAGTTGGTAGTTCACCATCAGTGAAAGTTGGTGATTGTTATCTTTTTGCTACCTTCAGTGAATGTTGGTAGTTCACCGTTAGTGAACGTCGGTGCTATGATATTTCTTTTCTCTCTACCTTCAGTGAAAGTTGGTAGTTCACCATCAGTGAAAGTTGGTGATTGTCATCTTTTTTGTACCCTTAGTGAACGTTGGTAGTTCACTGTCAGTGAACGTCGGTGCTATGATATTTCTTTTCTCTCTACCTTCAGTGAAAGTTGGTAGTTCATCGTCAGTGAACATCGATGTTTGTCTCTCTACCTTCAGTGAACGTTGGTATTTCACCGTCAGTGAACGTCAGAGCTAGGATATTTCTTTTCTCTCTACCTTCAGTGAAAGTTGGTAGTTCATCTTCAGTGAACGTCGATGTTTGTCTCTCTACCTTCAGTGAACGTTGGTAGCTCACCGTCAGTGAAACATTGTTATTATTCTTTTCTCTTTCTACCTTTAGTGAATGTTGGTAGTTTCTCCTTCAGTAAAAGTTGATGTATCCTTTGACCTTTTACCATCCTCTATTAGTCGGGTCTTTTTGTTTCACCAGTGATTTATTTTCCTGGTCGGGTTTCTCTTTTGATCAATATTTCCTTTTCTACATCCCTAGTGGTGTTTTGCGTCCCTTTGAAGTTGTTCATATGCATTCATACTCATAAGCATTACATGGCGTCTTAGGGCCAAAAATAGGGATTGTTTTATATTTAAGTATCTTCGATCACGTCGACATGGAGATTTTTAACCTTTGTATCTCCGAATAGAAGAAACTTAAATAAGGGAATCTGTTGTACCCTAATTTTTGCCCCTAAGATCCCTTCAACATACCATATTGATTCAATCACAACAAGATCACATTAGGGCTTTTGGTTCTCCTCCCTATCTTTAGCTTTGCTCTTTGAGGAATCACCAAGAACCTTAACTTGTTTTTCTTTTTTGATCATGCATGCTTTATTTTGACTTTCCTTTTAATTAATAAAATGCAATGTTGGTTTGTCTTATTTGTCAATAATGTAGGTAAAGGTAATGTGGCTTAGCAAGTTGATCTATGGGTTCATGAGTTTATTTCCATGCCCTAGTCAATAAAGCTTAAGAAATTCAAACCTCACCATTGAAGTTGTTTTGGAAGAAATGGCATGGCAAGGTTTATTTTGGTTCACCACATTTCAAAGTTATCAAGATTGATTCAAAAGTACAAGGGGTTGATTTAAGAAGTTATCATGGTTTGACAAGGCCTTGTTCCCATTGGTCACAAGTGCATATTTCTCTCAATTCTCAAGATATGGAAGTGGTTTTGGTTTCTATGAGTTCTCATTATCATCCTCAACAACTTCTATCTACAAAGCAAAAGTGTTGGTATAAGAAGGTTGTTTAAAACTGTCAAAGTTCCTCAAAGCATTTTTTTATCTAGGAGCTAGGGTTTTGAACTTCAAAGAAGTATATCTTACTCATATTTTGGTATTTTTGAGTAATTCCAAAAACATCCTTCTCTTCAAAGGGTTATTAACAAATCACTTCAAAAGTTTCAAGGAGTTTTCATGTGGAAGAAACTTGATGATGAAGAAAGATTACAAGTCCTATAGATGAACCCTCAAATCTCTTCATGTGACTTCAAATGATCATAACTTGGTCAATTTTTATCACCTTGAGCCCACTCTTTTTCCACAATGATCTTGAGGATGTGAATTTTATTCCTTCTTTTATGTGTAAAGTGAGATGGAAGATGCCCTAAGGATACAAAAGATTATAGGTCATTTCATGATTTTTTTGCCAACTTCAACAATTCATAACTCTCTCAATTTTTAGAGATTTTGAATGGTTCAAGTTTCAAAATGTCATTAAAGAGGTCTATTTAATGCCATATTTTTTGGTCAAGAGCAAATTCCAAGAGGAAGGCCATGTTTGGATGCAAAACATTATAGGTCACTTTTGAAGAAAAACTTGAAATATTTCTAAGTATGGAAAGTCAACCTCTTTTTCCCAACCTTGACTCATTGCAACTTTTAGCTCAAACATCCATTTGATTCCATTCTTTTCCTATTGCAAAGCGTGTAATCTCATCTTTCTAAAGCATCAAGAATCATGCCCTAAGACCCCTTGAGTTGAAAATTCCATTGTTTTGAAATTGGTAACTTGAAACTGAATTTCTCACCAAGTCAGAACTTTAAAATCCATAATGTGGCCTCTAATCACAAGATTTGTGCATGTTTTTTATTTAAACCTGATTAACAAACTTTCCAGAAGTGTTAAGCACCTCAAAACGCAAAAATTGGATGAGTTTTGGTGAAAATGAGATCACACTTCACTCGTGTCTAAACTCCACTCAATTTCCCTCCAAACTTCTTTGTTTTCTCCAATTTTCATTGCCATTCGTTTTCCTATAAATAGAGGACCTTATTCCATTCGTTTTCTGAAGCTTGAATAGCCAAAATCATCCTGCCAAACTCGCTCCATAACTCACTTTTCTGCAACTTCGAAATCAGTGTTCAAGCCTTTTTCAATCCATTTTTTCTATCAATTCACCTTCCTTGATCTTCCCTGAAGCTAACCATACAATTACCTTCAAGAATAGTGACCTATATTGATCCATATAAGTCCAGTTTCAGAGCTCTGCAACTGAACTTCAATAGGTAGATTCCTTCACCAATTCTCTCAAACTTTGATACTATTGTCAAGTTCTCGTCACCCTGGTTCTAGTCGCAACACTTGCTTTTAACTGGAAACACGTTTTGGCCATGAATTTTCAAATTCCTTTTAAAAACTTTCCTTCCAAACTACTTGAGCTACAGTTTATATAAATTTTTCGCGAAGGTGTGGTTGTCTTCGTCTTGATGAGACGAAGTGAATGGAATAGGTCTGAGCTTCTGATTTTACAGTTTGAGGGACCTGTGTTTCATGTTGGCTGGAGGTTGAAGATGACCAACATGTCATCTTCCAACCAATGATGGTGTGCCATTTGTTTTTTTTTTAATTCCTGATTTAATTAGTGATCTAGTGTTTTATTCACTAAAGTCCATAACATGCACAGTGCATCAGGTCCACTTGATCTATTTACTAACGCGTTTTGACAATGATCAGATGACCCATATTTTTTTGGTTTTATATTATATTTTCTTATTTTCATTTTAATTGATTTAAACTTCAAAAAATCATAGAAAATCCATTTTAAGTCCAAAAAATCTGAAAAAATTATGAAAAATATTTTTGATTTTTTGATTTTTGATTTTTATTTTTTTACAATTTTATTTTGTGTTTTGATATTTATTTTATAAATTTTAATTTTAATTGAATTGTTTTAAATGTTTAAAAATTCTTTTATGCATTTTTAAATTCTAAAAAAATATGGAATGATCCAATGACATTGTGACAAATATTGGTGACCTCATTTATTTTTTATTTCTGACTTTGTTATTTTTTTGTTTTTTGTTTACTTTACTCATTTCTTTTAATTTTAAAAAATAGTTTCTAATTTTAAAAAATTACCAAAAATTTTATAAAAATATTTGAGTCTATTCTGATTTTTCCATGGTCTTACTTAATCTTTCTTGATTAGTTTGAACATAGTTGATATTTTCCTTTCTTATTTCTATTTAAAACATTTTAAAAAACCTTTTTTAATGTATATATTAAATGTAATATTATTTTGTGATTATTTTCTAGCTGATCTTGGATTGAATTTTTGATCATGAACTTTATTAACATCATTAGATCCATGGTGTTGAGTCTAACTCCATAAAAATGGATCAATGATTTTAATAATAGTTTGATTAAATTTTAATTCAAATATGGTTTGTATATTCTTTCTCACCCCTCTTCATCTTACCCCTTTCTTTTTGCACTAAGTGTTATTGGAGCATAATCTCTATATCATGTCTCAAAGCAAATGGTGCATAGATTTCTATTGGCCGACCTTAAAATAGGTGCGACTTCTATATAAGTCCACTTACGATTGCTTAACATAGCGCTAAATTTTGTCCCGATTCGATTAAATGATCATCGTGGCCCAAACCTATGTTTTCAAGCCAAAATATGTTAATTTGATCTCTTTGATCCAATAACCTTGAGATTCATTGTGTGGAGGCTTTGGTTCTACCAATCCTCTAATGGATCTACATCACATTTGGTCAACGCGAATCAGTTAAACATTGTTAATCATTAAATTTTACTTTTGAGGATTCCAAAATGGATGATATACTTGACAAAAAGAAAATGCAACTTGTTGTGTGGAGGCTTTGGTTCTACTAATCCTCTAATGAGTTCCAAATGCAAGTTTCAAGATGGTCATCCAACTAACCATTAATTGCTAATAATTGACTTTATTTTGAGTTTTTATTTTATGGTCTTTTATTTTATGCACCATTTACTTTTACCATTTAAATTTCATGCTATTTTTCATCTTTGCTCACTTGAACCCCTTTATATTCTTGTCATTTTTCTTTTGCTCACTTGAGCTTTTCTTTTTTTAAGATACTTAATAATCAACATGAACCATAAAAAACTTTAATGATACTTGGACTATTTAGTTACTATTCTTGGCATTATGGAGTATTGGACTTCTTGGACTTAGGATTAGAAACCTTGAGCTATGTTGGAGACCTTCTGACCTTAATTGATGTTTTATCTAGAGTTCTTGAGGTTTACCTCAAGACATTGGGTTATTTGTTTGTTTGTGTGCAGGTTATTGTGATTACATACTTTGTTTGTAATTTGGAATTCACCCGTATACAGCCGTTACTCTGCCAAATATTTGTGAAGACTTAATACATTTGGAGGTTAGTTCTCTCGAGAGGTCTAGTATTTTTTCTTGCTTGGTTTCAATCCAAAGAATGGGAATTCTATCTTGACTCATAATGTCAAGTATTGGCTTCTTGTTGGTTAGATGGTTCTCATACCTAGCTTTTACCTCATGCTTTAGGATATTCTTTTCTTCTCCTCCCATCTTATTTAATTTCAAAAAATCTTCTCCCTCCTTTTGAAAATTCTTCTTTTTTTGAAACTTGAACCATTTTCATAATAAACTTGGACTTAGGTCCATGCATTTTCAAAACATTTTTCATAAATAAACTTCAATCAACTTAATAATACCTTGATATTTTTTGTGAGAATATTAAAAGTCAATCAATCTCATTTCAAACCATTTTTGCCACTTTGGCATTTTATTTTAAAACCTTTCTCAAAAGATTAGACTCTTGTCAATCCTTGTAGTGATGCAAACAACTATACTTCTACAATATCTAGTGAAGAGAGATATTTTCCACTTGGGTGTTGAGTGAGGTATTGTTGATTTTTAAATCCAAGCCATATCCTCCACTTTGAGATGATGCAAATTCTCCTTTCTCATGATTGTGGGTAGTAAGTATGTTTCCCACACGGACAATGACGATGATGTCTTATCTCATTAAATTAACCAACACACTTGTGTTTTAAATTTTTTTAAAAGAGGAACTACGTGTACCCTAATCCCCTATTGCACGAAAGGTGGTACGTAGGCACTAAAGGTTCGCAACCGCGGAGGGTGCAAAAATCATAAAAAATATATTTCATTCCTCACCTTTACCATCTATTTTACATACAACATTTTATAGCCAAAATATACAGATTTTACAAAGAAGTTCCTGTGGAGTACCATAGATGTTTAGGGTGTTAATATCTTCTCTTGGCATAACCAACCCCCTTACCTTGAATCTTTCCCCCCTTTTTGGGTTATTTGTTCTTTTCCCATTCCTTTGGAAACAATAAAGCGCGGTGGCGATTTTTATTTTGATATGTATAAGTCTAGTCAATCCAATGGCTTAGTCTTAAACATTTCTACCACTACAGTGGTAGACCAATTGCACCAAACGCCGACCAAGATCTTTATACTCTTATTACTCATTAATTCGGAAGCACATCGGGATTCTTTAATGAAAGTCCTAAGTTCTGCTCATGTTGCAGAAGAAATCACTGTAAGCCAATTTGATAATGCGGTAGTCAATCTGATGTCTCGGTCCTATTTGGGTTTCAAAGACAGTGAATTACCGCCACAGGGTCGAGCTCACAATCAAGCACTACACATTTCAATACAAGCATGTACTACGAGTCTATCCAGGGTAATTACTGATATTGGTTCTGCTCTCAATGTGTTACCCAAATCTAGCCTAAAGAAGTTAACACTAGGCAGTATTGTGATAAGACCGAGTACCACGATAGTCAAAGCCTTTGATGGTTCTTAGAGTACTGTATTCGGAGAAGTGGACCTCCGCGCCAAGATCGGTCTTCACATGTTCTACATCACTTTTCAAGTCAGGGATATAGAATCGGAATACACGTGTTTACTTGGACAACCCTGGATTCATGCCGTAGGGGGAAGTCACGTCGACTTTACATCAAAAGTTGAAATTCTTTGTTAAAGGGAGATTGGTCATAATTAGTGAGGAAGAGGACATCTTTGTAAGTCACATTGAGTCCTACAGGTATATCAGTGATGACGAAGATTGCATAGCTACACCATTTCAAGTATTATAGGTTGCTTCCACAATAACTTTACCGGTAGAAAAAATCAAAAAGCCCAGTATGACTTCATGGAGAGACTTACAAATGGCAGTGGAAGAATGGTGATTCGAAAGGTTGGGGAAAGCTCTGCGAGACACCTGATAAGAAGAATCATTTTGGCTTGGGTTATGAATTGTCAAAGGCTACTCTCAAAGGGAAAGCAACGTTTCCACCAATCCATGAAGTCTTCATCAGCAAAGGAATGGAGCATGGCGAACAAGTGGCAATGGTGTCCCACAAAAATACCATCAAAAAGGTGACAAATTTCATTCATGAATGTGCCTGGACAAAGAGTTAAAGAACTGGACAGTTGTGGAAATTCTTGAAATTTTCTTTCCAAAGTAATTTTCTTTGTTTTTGAAGGAACCTATGTCAAGCCCGAGGCATAGGGGTTGTTTGTAAGAGCCCCCATGTGTTTCAATCAATATTTATGATTAATAAAAATGTGTTTCGTATTCAATTAAGATCCTTGTTTTTCTTCTTGCATTTATCATATATGTTTCATAAAAATGGCAATGCATTTTCTCATATGCATTTTCCAAATTCCGTACTAAACAAAAACTGCACCAAAACATGATAAATATGCAGATCCATGCCCAAAATCACTGATGATGTTACTGCTACTATCCGATATAATTTTGATAATCCTGTCAACCAAGCTGGAGAGGAAGATGTTGAGCATCTTGAACTTTCTGAAGAACTGGAAAGAAGCATAGAACAAAAGGCCGACAACATACAACCATGTCAAGAGCCTATCAATACCATTAATCTTGGCACAACAGAAGATCCGAAAGAAGTCAAGCTATGGGCAGCAGTATAAGAAAGCATCAAAGAAAGACTAATCAAGTTATTGCACGAGTATGTGGATATATTTTCCTGGTCCTACAAAGACATGCCAGGGTTGGATACACATTGTGGTACACAGGTTACCTCTCAAAGAAGGTTGTCCTCTGGTCCAGAAAAAGCTTAGAAGAACTCGTTCAGATATGTCCAACAATATTCGAGAAGAGGTTCTTGTATAATTCGATGCAGGGTTCTTGGCAGTGGTATACTATCCACCTTGGATAGCTAACATTGTGTCAGTATCCAAGAAAGATGGTAAAGTACGCATGTGTGTGGACTATCGGGATCTAAATAGGGCAAGCCCTAAAGACGACTTCTCGTTACCTCACATAGACGTTCTCGTAGACAACACAGCTCAAGCTTCAGTATTTTCGTTCATGGACGGCTTCTCAGGTTACAATCAAATCAAAATGGGACCTGAAGACATGGACAAAACTACCTTCATGAAACCTTGGGCCATTTTCTGCTACAAGGTAATGCCGTTCGGTTTGAAAAATGCAGGGGCAACCTATCAACATGCAATGGTGACACTATTCCATGATATGATTCACAAGGAGGTCGCAGTGTACGTAGATGATATGATCGCCAAATCTCATACAGAGAAAGACCACATCATACATTTACATATGTTATTTGATTGACTGCGGAGGTTTAAACTAAGGTTAAACCCAAACAAGTGTACCTTTGGTGCCAGATCAGGCAAGTTATTAGGTTTTATTATAAGCCAGCATGGTATCGAAGTGGACCCTGCCAAAGTAAAAGCTATACAAGAAATTCCAGCACCAAGAACAGAAAAAGAGGTTCATGGATTTTTAGGTCATTTGAACTGCATTTCAAGGTTCATATCACACCTGACTGCCACATGCGAGCCTATATTCATATTACTGCAAAAAGATCAAACGGTAACATGGAATGAGGATTGCTAAACATCTTTCGAAGCAATAAAGCAATATCTGCAAGAGCCACCAATATTGATGCTACCAGTCTCGGGGAGACCTCTCATTATGTACCTAATTGTACTTGAAGGATCGATGGGGTGTGTATTGGGCTAGCAAGACGAAACGGGTAGAAAAGAGCATGCAATATACTACCTTAGTAAGAAATTCACTGACTGCGAAGCCAGGTACTCACTCCTTGAGAAAACCTATTGCGATTTGGCTTGGGCCACTAAAAGATTGAGGTAATACAGGTTGACGCATACCACATGGCTAATAGCAAGGATGGATCCTTTAAAATATGTGTTCGAGAAACCAGCTCTTACAGGAAGGATTGCTCGATGGAAGATGTTACTATCAGAGTGTGACATATTGTATGTTACCCCAAAGGCCATCAAGGGTAGTGTATTCGATGATCATCTAGCCCATCAACCATTGCCAGAATATCAGCCCGTGAAATTTAACTTCCCAGACGAAGATATTATGGCTATCGATGACTACGAAATACCAAGACCCAACGAAGGACCTGAGCCAGGGGAATGGTGGACACTCATGTTCGATAGAGAGTCAAATGCATTGGAACATGGTATCGGAGCAGTCTTAACTTCTCCAAAAAACTATCACAGAGCTTATACCGCAAGGTTATGTTTCGACTGCACCAACAATATCGTCGAATATGAAGCTTGCATTCTATGTCTGGAAGCTGCCATCGACTTGAGAGTCAAATATCTTGAAGTATTCGGAGATTCCGCATTTGTCATATGCCAAATCAAAGGTGAATGGGACACCAAACACCCAAACTTAATTCCATATCAGAATCACGTCTTAAAGTTGGTTGTAGAATTTACCAAAATCACTTTCAATCATATCCCGCGAGAAGAAAATCAAATGACAGATGCTTTAGCAACCTTGTCGGTTATTTTTAAAGTAACTTGGCCCAACCACAAGCCACACATCACTATCAGACATTTTGAAGAGCCAGCACACTACCTCGTTGTTGAAGAAGGACCAGATGACAAACCTTTGTTCTACGACATCAAGAGATATCTTGAAAGGAAAGACTACCCTGAAGATGCTTCTATCATCGACAAATGAACCCTGCAAAGGCTAGCATCAAAATTCTTTCTGAGTGGTAATGTACTGTACAAAAGAAATGACGATATGGTGCTACTTAGGTGTGTAGAGAAACAAGAAGCATACACGCTTATGAGGGAAATCCACGAAGGCACCTTCGGAACCCATACAAATGGGCATGCTATGGCAAGAAAGATTCTACGGGAAGGGTATTACTGGTTAAAGATGGAGGCAGATTGTTATCATTATACAAAAACCTGTCACAAATGCCAAATCTATGCCGATAAAATGAATGTACCACTTACTCCTTTGAATGTCATGGTTCTCCTTGGCCATTCTCAATGTGGGTAATCGATATGATAGGTATGATCAAACTGAAGGCATCTAACAGACACCGATTTATACTGGTCGTCATTGATTACTTCACCAAATGGGTAGAGGCCACATCATACGCAAATGTGACGAGCCAAGTCGTTACTCATTTCATCAAGCAAAATCTCATATGCAGATATGGAGTTCCAAACAAAATCATAACTGATAATGGGTCTAATTTAAATTTAAAAAATGATGAAAGAATTGTGCGACAATTTCAAGATCGAGCATCATAATTCCTCGCCATATCGACCCAAGATGAATAGGGTCATCGAAGCTGCAAACAAGAATATCAAGAAAATCATTCATAAGATGGTAAAGACATACAAAGATTGGCATGAAATGCTTCATTTTTCTTTACATGCTATCATACCTCTGTACGCACGTCAACTGGTGCAACTCCCTTTTCACTAGTATATGACATGGAGGCGGTACTCCTAGTCGAGATAGAAATTACATCTCTCCGAGTGCTAATGGAAACTAAGCTCGAAGAAGCCGATTGGGTTCAAACACGACTTAATCAACTCAACCTCGTCGAAGAAAAATGCCTGACAGCTGTGTGCCACGGTCAATTATATCAAAAATGGATGAAGAAAGCCTTCGACAAGAAGGTCCATCCTCGTGTATTCAAAGAAGGGGACTTAGTACTCAAAAATATTCTGTTGTCCCGCCTTGATTCATGTGGTAAATGGACACCCAATCACGAGGGTCCATTTGTGGTATAAACAGCATTCTCTGGTGGTGGTCTTATCCTCACAACAATGGATGGAGAAGAGTTACTGCACCCGGCAAGTACAGACGCAATCAAACAATACAATGTATAAGAAATCTCACTAAGCTCGACCCCTAAAAAGGCGACTTAGGCAAAAAGGAGCGTCCCGGTGGATTGAAAACCCTAAAAGGGAGATCTAGAAAAAATTAGGGACATACAAAGAAAACTATCCCGGTGGATTGAAAACCCAAAAGGGCAATCCAGGCAAAAATTAGGGATTTCATTCAAAGAAATAAAGAACAAAAAGACTATAATCTATGAGCCACGTTTACAAACCACGAAGGGAGGAATCGGTCTAAATCATCTGACTCAAAAGAAAAGAAGATTAGAGCTATCAAGAGAACATTGGGGAAGTAGCAGTAGCAACCATCATTTTCATTTCCATTTACAGCTTTTTACTAAAACTTTCTGTAATTACCTCTTTTTAGGGATTACATCTTATATACTCGCCTATTCAGAGGCATTTTTATCAATAAAAATATTGAAGTCTTTTTCAAATATTACAAATGTGTCTCTTTATTTTAATACTTGTTTGCAAAATACTATCTTTATTTTTGTAAATATTGTTTGAAATCATGTTGAGGGATTGACATACCAATAAAAGCACTAGATAAAACATCGAAAAATATTTTAGTTATAAGAACATTAAAGGAATAGCCACACTTACATCTGCGACTATGTTAATATTCGTGTCGACAACGTCCATGTCTTCATCCATACATACACTTGCGCCCATGCCACAAATATCAAGACCTATGTTCAAATTAAATTCAAAAAAGAATACCACGACGTCGAAAAAGTGGTTGGCATCTCAAAACAAATGGTTTAAAGAGGAGAATACAAAAGAATTTCCGCAACATTTAGGATATATGGTTTACACCAATATATGTTTAAGACATACGCTCATTCGTCGCATTCGCATTTCAAAATCCAACATCCATTCACGCATTATCCAAGTCATTCATCACATCCAATCATCACATCACATATATCAATCAATCATACTACGTCTACATCGCATATGGCATTCCTCGAGACCGACTTCAAACAAAGCCAGTATCTTTAGGGCCCTCCAATCAATTCTTACCTCGGTTAGAAGCGAATAACCAGCTAAATCCGTTCTCAGTTTCAGTTAAACTAAGATATGATCACTCACGATAAGTTTCTTCTTCATTTAAACATGTTATGTCAGTCTCCAAGCGATAATGCGTGAATTATTCTACGTATTATATCAGTCTCCATGCAACAATATGTCTTTTCTTTGCGATTCGAACATGTTGTGTCAGTCTCCACGCATCAATATGTTTCTTTCTTAGCTCGTTGTATCAGACCCCGGGCAACAATGTTGTGAAGTCAGCAATTCCACCCATTGTGTCAGTCTCTATGCGACAATGTGTGATTTTTATATACTTAACTTATTGTGTCAGTCTCCATGAAACAATATGTATTTTCTTTATGATTCAAACATGTTGTGTCAGTCTCCATGCAGCAATATGTTCTTTCTTCGCGATCCAACTCATTGTGTCAGACTCCAGGCAGCAATGTTGCGAAATCAGTTATTCCACTCATTGTGTCAGTCTCTATGCAACAATGTGTGAAATTTTCTATATTTAATTTATTGTATCAGTCTCCACGCATCAGTGTATTCCTTCCTCTGCGAAATAGTTCACTGTGTTAGGCTCCATGCAGCAATGTACGGAATCTGCAGTTTAACCCATTGCATCAGTATCCACGTAGCAACGTGTTTACTTATGGACAATATAATCCATTGCATCATTCTCCATGCAGCGATGTCATTATCAAATTCCTTCCATTGTGTTGGTCTCCATGTAACAATGCTTTTACCAGATTTTGTCTACTGCATCAATCTCCATGCCACAATATTTTTATCAAGCTTTTTTCACAGTATAATTCATTGTGTTAGTCTCCAGGAAGCAATGTCACCATCAGAGTTTCTTCCTCGACATAACTCATTGCATAAGTCTCAATGCAACAATGTTTGTTATCAGTTTTCCTGCGATATAATAAGTCTTTGCATCAGTCTCCATGCAACATTACTTCATCCAACTTTGTTTTATCCATCCCCTAGGTTGCCATGAATAAACAAAATCAAATCAAAACTTGCTATATTAGTCTCCAAGCATCAATAAGTTAGTTGTTCAAACTTGTATTATTTACCTCCTAGGTTACGGTAAATAGACAAAAATCTACAATCTCTCTTAGATATTGACGAGTTATCCACATCGTCGTATCTAAGTTGAATCAAAACTTTGGTTCAAATGCTGGTAAGATGATGAATCATCATCTATGCCTACTCTTCATACTCATGGAAGCGCTGTACGGTGTATCTTATAATCTTTCAGACAAATTTTTGGGGTCTTCCAATATTTAATAAACTTATGATCTGAACATTCGAGACCTGCGTATTCTCGCACTATTCAATTGAAAGATAATTAAATAGGGGCAGTTGTTATACCCTAAATTTGTCCTACCCTCCTCTAGGTATCATCTGGCTTATATATTTCATGCCCCTCATCTAACACATCATGCACCAATAAGATTGGCGTGGGATTAAGGATTTTGTAAGCTAGGGTTTCTCTATGAATATGAGTTTTCCACTTCACTCTAACTTAATTCAACTGGCTCATTCATCTATTGTGAAATTAAGTTATTGTGGACATGGAGTTAAGACATGCAATTAAGGGCTTAATTTAAGGAGGCATTCATTATGCAAAGCTAAACCATGGAGATAGGGACTCATTCAAGGCATCATCATAATATTATACAAAAGAAGAAGGGATATTTGAGTCTAGTTCAATTATTTAAAACCAAGGACTATGAATCAAGGAAGGTGCCAAGGAGTTCCTTTTGTTCGAAGTTAAAATGAAAAGTGATGTATCCATTAGTGAAGGTAAAAAGAAGTAGCATAGCATTAGATCACTTATGTAAAATTGAAGAAAGTTATAGGCATATTGAACTACATGGTATCAAACTCAAGAGGAAAATACTTAGATACATAGAAGAGAAGTTGGTTCAAAATGTTTTGCTTAAACCAACATGGATAATTACATAACGTTAAAAAACCGCAATCGTATCATTACAACACTGTTAAAGGTCACCATTGCAAAGAAAAATTACAAAGAATACATGAAAGTTTCAAAGTCTATTTATCCTAAAACCTAAGCTAATCAGTAGGACATCATTTTTTTTCCTAACAGTGGAAAGACAACTTCAACCTCCCTAGGGCCAAACTTCCAATCTTTAATCTATCTTTATGATTTTTCTCCTTTAAAGTTTGAAGCCTCCCCCATGGAAAACTTCTGGTCATGTCGTCACACCTACCAGAAAAGCCATGCATCAGTATTAAACAAAACAGAATTGATAAATCAAAAACAGCAAAGGTAACCATGAAGCAGCCTGCTTAAACCGTACCACATGCCAACGATTTGCCCAGCAACTATGCATAGACCCTCATCAAGTAACACTTGCATTTCAGACCTTTACAAAATATCCACAACAGATAACCTACACCAGTTCATATCAGTCCATTAACGTGACAAGAAAGATCTAAAACCAGTCAGCACTAACCTATATAAACTAATGCACCAATTAACCAGCCCCCAAGACTCCTCCATGACATGCTTCATGCCAGCATACCTGAAAAGAAAAACCCTACATCAATATCAGGCAAAACAGAATCAAATCAAATAGATAGTAAACTGGGATAATTCACGGAGCAACTTATTTAGATAACACCTCATGCTTGCCAATGCTTATGCATCCAATATGCCCTATACAAATGCAAACCTGTCATAAAATTACCCAACTAAAATCACAGTTTAAATTACAAGGAATCATTAAAGAACAGTCACAACAAAACTTAACTCAGCCTCATCCTTTTTCTCCTTGATTCTAGAATTTCTAAAATTCTGAAATCACACTTGTTCTTGACCTGCATCAGTACAAGGGAAAGAATTATTTTCAGCCTACAAATCCAACAAGTTATGAAAGATCGGGAAGTGTTAGGTTTCATACCATGATTCAGGTTGAAACTCTCCAAGCTTTTCCCTGTACTGATAATTTGAATTAGTACCCTATATTAAGGAAACAAGTACAAAGAATCAGTTAAACTTCACAAAAATAACTTATAACAAGCAAACCAAGACAGTGAGGTATTGAACCCAAAGCAGAAACTTAATAATTTCACAAATATGCTATAACAGAGCAATATTCAAAAATCAAGGGATAAAACACCTGAATCAATGCTCAGTAAACAAAATTGGCAAGTGCAGAAACATAATCAGGACATGATCAGCTAATTGTGGAAACAGTTTGGAAAAGCATTAAATCTTCTGAATGCAGAAACTCATTTAATCAAAATCGTAAGTAAATCAACTAATTGCAAAAACAGACTTAAAGCAAATCAGCGCAAAAGAGGAAACAATTTGAATTCGTAGCATATAATTGCAGACAGAGTAAAGGGTTTCCTAAAAAACTTAATTTGTAAAAACACTATAAATTGAAGCAAAATTGACAGATTAGAAAAAAGGGAAAAAGTTACAACAGTAGGCTCCTAGTTTTGGCCTACGGATATTTTACCCTCCCCATAAGGAGGTTTCTTTAAGGGTATCATGAATGACACTAGAGGGAAAGGCACAAGGGTTTCCCTTAAGTGGAGCCTCTTTGCAAACTGAAACTTTCGTCTCTAAGTCAAGAAAGGTCTCATCATGAGCTTATGGTTTAAGGGTTGTACAAAGAGCCATAAGTTTCATTCCAAGTTCCTACTTCCCAAGAGGATATCTCTTGAGACGTATTCCTTTCGCAGAATTCCATCGACTCTAGGTGAAGTTGTCACATAAACGCATAGGGGTGATGTATCCCATTGTCTAATAGACGAACTTTCTTTCTATGGTTTTTTTTTTGAAATAATTTTTGCAAAATTTAAATCCCACCACAGATATAATAATATGATAAACTAATAATAGATAAATAAATGAATAAGTAAATAGTTAAATAAACAAATAAAAAACCCACAAAATAAGAAGAACCCTAAAACAAAAAGACAAGGCTTCTAAACCTAGGGTTGAGTCCCCAACTTAGTCGCCAGTTATTGTAACTGGTTTTTAAATCAGAGTCGCCACCCTTAATTTTTATCCTAAGGAAGGTAATGTAAAGGTTAACCTTAAAAATTTATAGATTCTAGGTTTGGACTCGGTTTTAGACGAAAGGAATGTGTTAGGCACCCATCATCTACCTTATTCACAAGGATACTAGAGTTTAGAAGGGAAATCTTTTAGGAATATGGTTTTAGTATTTTACTAGGGGAACTCGCCACGATTTTAGTCGTATGCCTAAGTATCCTCTTATGAGGAATTAGAGTCTCCATTCGTAATTCGCAGTTGGTTTGTGTTTTTTATGGATTACGAAAAATATTTGAATTTCCCGTGTGCTTCGCCTAGGTGTTGTGAATAATAGAGATTTTAGATGAAGCACGTAGTTGATTTAAATATTATCGTAATCCTTTTTGAAAATTTGATTGTTGTTTAATTTCATTAGGAAACTTATTTTATTGTTGGTTGAATATTTTTTATGTGTTAATCGTAGAAAACGTTTTCATTTAAATGCATGATTAAAAGTATTTATATGCAATGAAAATAAATAATATTTAAGATGAATTTAGAAAATAATATTCATGTGATTTAATAAAATAATAATTAATATAATATTATAATTATAAAAATAAAATAGAAAATATAAAAATAATAAAGAAAATTAAATAAAACGCAAGGGGGTGCAAATAATACTAGGCAAGTAAAAATGGGGGGGTGTAGATATTAGGGCATTGAAATCAGATGTTGAATTCAGGCCCCATAAGACAAAGACAAGGGGGTACATTTTTTAGTGCGTTAGTAAAACTGGGGCGTGTATAGCATCAATTCACCATCCAGCTAAATTAGAGATTACCTTCTGGCGCCTTAAATTTCTTTGTTTCTGTTCCCTTTCTAAGGTCTCTCTTTTTGATTCTCAAGTGGAAGACGATGATGATGATGATGATTAAGGCGGAGATTTGATGGTGGCGACGCGATGAATGGATCTATGGTTTTAGATGTTGAAACCCTAGGAAGAGGTGAACGGGGATTACAACGGTGATGCTTCTCTGTTATTTTTCTGTTACGAATTTTCCTTCTTCTAATAATTTTCTTCTATGTAATTCTTTCCTCTCCGATTTTTTTGTTGGTCCCCTTTTCTGTATTAGTCCTTAGGTTTTAGAGTTTTTTAGGTTATTATAGATTTAGGAAATATTTTAATGTGTCTGTAATGTTGTATATGATTTTAATTTTGTATTGATTATGAACTTGATTTTGTCTATAAATTTGTGATATTCTTGATTTGTTTCTATTTAATATTAATCTTGTCTGAACATTTCAATAGGTTTTGATTATGTGCATTAACCTAGTTTCTGTTTTGGTACGATATTGTTTCTGGAAAGTTAATGCACAAATTTTCTTATGTTTTTATTATTTGATTCAAACATTGTTTGTTAGTCCCAACACATGCGTTTCTAGCTCTTGACGATTTGTACAGTGTGCATTTTTGTAATAAAAAGTGTATTATTTCTCATAATTTGAACATTGACTGTTGCAAAGTACTAAAGTGTGCGCTTCTTTTCCTTAATTCCTATAATGCCTGTTTTCATTTTGATTTGCCACGGTATTTGGATCGGACCTATTTCGTTAACATTTCAAAAACTAAAACAAACATCTCTCTTTTTTTTACTTAAGTTATAAAATAATGATCTAAAAAGAAAATCAATACTAATAATAATTGATAAAAATAATAATATTAATAATAATGATAATAATGTAATTAAAAAGAAAAAACAATCCTCAAACCAAAAGTTGAACGGGCCTCAATGTTTTATTGGGCTTCTTAAAAAGACTAATTTGTTTTATGGACCCCCTCTTTTAATACTTGAAATGGATTAAAAAAATTACTTGGGCCCTTTCTGAATTAGAAAGTCCCATGATTTTTCAAAATAGTGTACTCCCATAATAAAAAAGCACCCTCTCTCAAAATGAATGAAACCTTAATGGGTCATCAGATATTGATGGTCCATTTTTTAGATCAATGCACCTCTCTTCCATATTTTACACCCCCTGTAGAAATAAAAACTATATAATATTATTTACTCAATTAGAAACCTAAATATAATATAATGGTAGGTAAAATTTGGGGTATGGCACAAAGTTGGTTTATCATGATTTCTTTCTTTATTAGAACCTTCTAATCAATAGAGAGGTTTGTTATCATAGCTTGATCTATCAGATCCTTCTACATGTTTGAAGTTCGTTATCAACACTCAATCTCCCAGAACATTTTATACCCTAGAATTTCTTTATCATAGTTGATCAACAGACCCTTCCAATCATTAGTAGTTCTTTATCACAACTTGATTTGTTTGAACCTTCTAGACTTTAGAAGTTCTTTGTTCATATATCTTTCTTCTGAATGTACCTGAAACACATTCTAAAACTCTTGCATATATAATATTTGTTAGAAATGTAAGCAATGAGATTTTGAGAATTAGGTATGCATTAAAAGCATTATTATACTTTCTCTCCATTTTTGTCATAATCAAAAATATATATTTAATTGATCTAGAGAAAATAGAGAGTACAGGAGAAAAACAAAATAAGATAGAAACAACAAAATATGGTTTCCTAGAAGTGCCTATGGGTTAGAAGACAATGGAAGTTTCTAAATAATTTGCTTGAGCATATCCGAGATGTTTAAGTTGAACGCTTCTTATTTATCAATTTTTTCATTTACTCGCACTTGTTCCTTTTTCCATTCTTCAAGAGTTTGTAGAATAATGGAAGTTTCTCGAGCCTTGGAAATATCTTCTTTTTTCTAGAAGCTTCTTCTTCAGCTTGTTTCTTAGCTTCTTCTTCTTCCTTTTTCTTAGTGGCTTATTCTTCAGCTCTTTTCTTAGCAGCTTCCTCTTCAACTCTTTTCTTAGTAGCTTCTAAAGCCAGATATCTCTCTTCTGCTTCTTTAACACATTTTTCTTGTAGTTGTCTAGCAAGGTTTTTGGTTGAGAGAAACTCATCAGCCATCCATTCTTTAAATTATTCCCAGATAGAATTCAAGTGAGAAGAATCAGTGCTTGAGATAGATTCTTCTCTGAGCTCATTGATTCTCCTTATTTCATCTTCCATGAAGATAGCAATTACTTCTTCCAAGTTCGGAGGAGGAGGAGGAGGATCAGGGTTTTCGAAATTGTTTTCCTTTTCAAAGCCAGTTATATCAGAAATTGTGTCATCATAGTTATCTAAGCTAGAGGTTGTTAGAACATAGTTTGGTTCTACATCTTAGTAATAGTTTTGATGATAACAAATACATGATATATATATATATATATATATATATATATATATATATAAAGAACAAATATGCTATCTAATAAAGTGTTTGAATATTAAGAGAAGTTCTAATGAAAGAGAATAGAATATAATGAGAGAATTGTGTTTCAAAGCTTTTATTAGAAGAAGCATACAAACTTAGAAGCAAATTCGTGTAACACGCTCAATAGAAGAAGTTATGATGTTATTACTTCTGAAGCACCAAAGTTGCAAGCTAAATTCTGATACTCTGATAAGTAAAGTTCTGGAAGAACAGAGGAAGTCTTAACACACTCATCAATACCAAAGTTCTAAAAGACTCATCAATACTCAACACACTCATTAGTAGTATAATATCCTTTATCCATAATCTTAAGTCCTGCTACCAAATTTTTAAACCTTGAGAATAGAGCTTCAATCGTTTCTTCATCTTCCATTCTGAGGACTTCATATTTCTGAATTAATGCCAAGGCCTTAGTTTCTTTGACTTGTGCATTGCCTTTATGTGTCATTCTGAGTGAATCAAGAATATCTTTTGTTGTTTCTCTATTTGTGATCTTTTCATATTCATTGTAAGAGATTATGCTGAGAAGGATGGTTCTTGCTTTGTGTTGATTATTGAAGTTGCACTTCTGATCTTCATTCATTTTGTTCATAGGAATATGAATACCAACCGCACTAACATATTCTTTATAACCATTTGTAACCATTTCCCAGAGATCAATATCATAGCCTAGAAAGAAACTTTCAATTTCTATCTCTCTAATAGTCAAATTTCTCTCCATCAAAAATAGGAGGTTTCGCATCATATCTATCATTATCGTTTGTGTTAGCAGCAGCCATTTAGAAGGTTTTTCTCATACTGGATCTCTCTACATAGTTAAGTGTTTGATTAGAAAATCAATAACAGAGTCAGAGCTCCTGATATCAATTAAAGGTTGAGAAAAACACAAGAAAGAGGGATATGAATTGGGTTTTAAAAGATTTTTTGGTTAAAAGTGCTTTACACAAACAATTATAATTATAAATTATGCTATAGAGAGAAATAATGACACTTTTAGTTTATACAGGTTCACCTTAGAAAAGGTTAATCCTATCCACCCGCCAAGGTGATTTCGCCTTAGAAAATGACTTAATTCACTATAACCAAATTGATTACAGATCCACGGGCTACCCTCCGGTGACTAAAAAATGCACGGGAAACCCGACGATGACTTATAACAATAATAATAACATGTTAATGATCCCTTAAGAATTATGACCTACCTAATCCCCTAAGAGATATAACAATCACTGACTCCCTAAGGCTTTTGACCTACCTGGTCCCTTGAAGGAGATTTCTCTATGCCTTATGAAATTCTGGTATACAGATAACAAATGTCCTAACACATGTCTAAGACATTGATCTCTATGTAACGTACTTGAACAAAATAAAGAAAATGGATATACAACTCTATTAACACAAAGTCATAACATATGTTCCAAAATATTATATGAAATTTCAATCAATCAACAACATCTTCAATATATACATCCCTTGGATGTCTTTTCCACTATAATAGAACAAGAGTTACATGTTCTCATAGACTTGATAATAATACCAATTTTAGTAAATAACCCTTATCCTGTTTAAGAGAAACACCAGCCAGACATATTTGAGAAACATATGCTTGGACACAAATATGTCAAGACATCTCTTCAAGGTCTTCCAACTCCAGAACAGCAGGAACTCCCCAACAAAAAATGGTCCATTATAGTAGATAGCCACATGTAAGCTTCCATAAATATGGCTCCCATAACCAGAAGTATTTTTCAAATGTCAGGGAAAATGTCCTCGACATTTGAACTTGACATCCACATATGAAGAACCTGGTTGAGAAAAAAAATCTCCTCTAGAAGTTTTGAGCTCAACTTCTTCACTCCTATATACCTTGATCAGAAATAAACTGACCTAAGAAGTAAATAATATGTTGATCATCTCTTGAACATCACACATATCTAAGACCTGTTTCTAAAATATAAACTTCTTAGACACACAACCTATATGCCTCCTCTTCTAGTTCAGGAGAAGGTTTTAAACATATGCAACCAACACACATTTGTTTAGAACCCAAAGCATCTGCAATGCCATTCCTTTAGCCAACATAAATCTTCATAACTTGCTCATGTGATGTTCTAACATCTGGTAGTACATCATTCCAAGGAACACAACAAAACATCCTTTATTAAAGACCAAAGATTGGCTTTTTAGGGTTGGAAGCAAAAGTAAATTTCTTCTTACTTTCTTTAGATCTCTGTTTAACAAACAAACTTAAAAGTTCCTTTTATGAGTTGACTTGAGATGAACCTCAAGTATCTTTGGCCACTTTAACAGGTTAGTTGAAGTTATCTTCCAAGTATCACAATGCCATAGGATACACTAAACCATCAGGAGTTTTCAGATTTATATGCATCAGATCACACATCAAAAACTCCTTAACACCTTTCAGGGAAGAACAAGATAACCCTTACACGGAATCACCATAATATAAGTGACAACAGGACACCAGATGTTTGAAAATAAATCAAACATAACATAACAGCTCACAATCAAAGCTACATGTTTGAAAAATTATGACAGGTCCAATACTTACCCTGTCAAAAAATATGAGTTGTCCACGTTCATACTATAGAGACACAAACAGCAGAGAGATGCCTCATAATTAACACCATAGTCATAGAAGCAACTACAACCAACACTTTGTTCCTTCAAGTCCAATGTACCAGAAAGTATCTTCCCTAGGTCTCACCCGGAACAGCATAAGATGTTTGCTCTTATACTAATTGAAATTTTGGTATACAGATAACAAATGTTCTAACACATGTCTAATACATTGATCCCTGTGTAATAACACTTGAACAAAATAAAGCAAACTGATATACTACCATATCAGCACAAAGTCATAACAGATGTCCCAACGTCTTATATGACATGTCAATCAATCAAGAAATAAAATTGAACAATGCAGAATGATAAAAACACAATGATATGATAACCAAGTTTGGTGTACAACAACACCTACTGTAGGGGCTACCAAGCCAGGAAGAAAGTCCACTATCAGTAGTATTAGTTTAAAGCTAAACTCCCACGTTTATAACTTCTCGCATAATTCCTACCCAATGACACTTTTACTTAGGTCATCCCTAAATATGAGAAATCACCATCTCATTTCCTAAATCACCTCAGTGACATCTAACAACCATAAAGTTCATCCAAGACTCTTGACTAATAAACATACTTGGATTTTCTTCAAAGCTTCATCCAAGAACAATAATTGACTATATGCTTAAAAGATTAAGAGAGATTAACACACAAACATTCAATTCTTAAAAGCTTATGAATGAATGACAAAACCTTACAACTCATGGAAGAGTCTTACTCTTCTATCAACACGATAGTCGAGAGGCTCACAAATAACACAGACCAACTCTCCTAGAGAGTGGCACACAAACGAAGCCCTAATAGATTACATCTTTACATTCATGACTTAATTTCTTCTTGGTTAACAATATTCTATTTATAAACCTTTACCCAACTCGATTTTGGGCTTCAAATTACAGCATATCAGCTGCTACAAATCTGCATAAGCTTTTGCATAAATATAGATCTTCAATCATGACTTTCCTAATTTATCTCCATAATTAGAAAGTCAATATTATTCTTGATTTCAGCTTGAATCTTCCAGATCTTAAAATCAGTGCCACATAGGGTTTCATAATATTCCTAAAATATTTTGTATCTGTTAAATCTTAAACTGATCCATCAGCCCAACCCAACACAATCACGATGTCGAATGACTCAGTGTAGGACATCTTAACTGACATGTTGCTTCAGTTGATGAGACATCTCAACTCAACATGTTTCTTCATAAAATATGACTTCTTGATGATCATGTTTTTCTCATGAAGTTAGAATGTCCTATTTAACATACTGATGTTATATTTGTTTTACTAAAATTAACGCCAATCATAAAATAGAGAACTAACACCTTAGAAAAGGACTTAATCAACTTACAGTTGAATGGTGTGTTGACAGATTGCTTCTTACAAGTGGAGTACACAAATGGCTAAGTACAGATTGTTTAACACAAATATGAGCAATAAATATTGTGTTTAAACAAATTACAACAGTAACACAATAATGAGCAATAACTCTTGTGTTCTAACAAATTACAATATCAACACAATAATGAGAAACAACTCTTGTGTTCTAGCAAATAGTAATATCAACACAAATATGAGCAATAACTATTGTGTTGATTCTTTTCTTTTCCATGCTTTGATTTTGGCAGCGTTGCTGTTCTTGTTCTCTATCCTTGAAATTTTCAAATGAAACATTTGATCCTTTATATAGGCGTTGAGGAAGTAGACCGTTATAGTAGTACACATGTCACTTTCATTTTACCAGCTGCCAACGGTAAGAAATGATTGTGGGGGACAAATAGTACACAGTACATCCATTTGAGTGGAATGTGTAATTGTACCTTTGTACGAACTCTTCTAGCGCATGCTTCTGATGATATTGTCTTCTTATGGATATTACTTCTAATGAGTAGGTTAGCTTGAGAAGATATCAACTTTTGATATTGTATTTTGATGGACTATATAATGTAGAATAATGATGAGTATAGAAGATATACTTTCCTTTGATCTTGTCTTCTGATTGGAATACTTCTGATGTAAAGTAATGTGCGCATATTCCACTAAGTAATCGAGTCTTCAGAATCTTGACTTTGTCTTCAGAATTAGAAGCCACAGCTTTTCTGATGTGTTCAAAACCTTGACTTTGTCTTCAGAGTTAGAAGCAAAAACTCCTTTGATGAACAAATCTTGACTTCTGATATTTGACATGAAATCTTGTTTCTGGTGCAATCTTGTTTTCTGATCTTGGAGCAGCAGCTCTAACATACATTCTTTCTTCTTGAATATTTGTGACTTTTGAAGTAGCAACTTGTTGAGAAGAACGTGTTAGGATCCTCTTTATGATGAACATTTAACATTCTTCAGAACTACTGATTTTTCTTCAGAATCGGATGCTATAGTCTTTCTGATGTGTGCTTGGTGTATTTCTGATAATTCTTCAGACAACAGTCTTGAATCAATTAGAACTTTCTAATCTGCACACTCAAGAAACTATTAGAAACAAAATTGTTTACATATAAAATATATGTATTATTATCATCAAAATCCAAAGATTAATTGCAGAATCCAAATCTTGTTCTAACACAACTTTGGGTAAAGAGGTAACAAGAACAATTGGACTAACTTTCTTAATTCCAGAAGACTGTTCCTTGGAATCTATCTTCTTGGATTTCTTCTTGTGCTTATACGAATCATCATGACATTACTTCTTGGATTGTTTCCTTTTCTTCTTATTTTTCTTCTCCTTTCCATAGGAGGCAGGAGAATTATCCTGAGAAGCTTTCTTAGGTTTGACTGTAGATGGATAGGTTTCAACATGCCTTTTAGGGATAAAGTTATGAGAATCTTCTGTAGGAGATCTTCAACGAGAAATTTCCACCTGGTGTAAGGCTTCAAGCACCTTAACTACCTTTGTGATTAAAGACATTTCTAGCAAGTCTTCATTGTTGAATGGTTTTCCAACCAAGATTTCAGGTAAAATTTGTAGATTTAAGTTCTTTGTGAACTTACTTTCGGTTAGAATGGCAGAGATTAACCTTCCATAAGGAATCCAGTTCCTTTGATTTTTAGAGATCTTCTTGGAGAATCTGATTGCACCATGCAGATAAGTTGTGTGACATGCTGGTAAATTGATATTTTCACCCTTGGACAAGTAGTATAGCATGAAATTGAGATCTATATCAATGTGATTAAGAGAATTTATTGCACTTTTGTGAAAGACAATGCCAAAGAAGAATCTGAACCACATCCTGAATTCATCAAAAAGGTCAGAAGCTTTTTGAGAGTCTTTACCATTTTTGAAAAGGACTAGAATGATCTTTTGAACAATATCTTCATAGGTTTTACTCCTTTGTTTTCCCAAGAAACTCTATTTCTATGACAACTGACACCTGAACCATTGTAATGGATAAGTTTGGCAATATCTTCTTCACGAATGCAAATATCTTTACCAAAGACTTTGGAGCATGTTAAACCTAGATTCGAGATGTAAGCGTTAGACCAAAACTCTTTGACTAAAGCAGAAAAGGTAGGTCCTTTGAGAATATTGAAGTAGTTCCTCCACCCATGAGATTCTATCATTTTAGTGAGATCAAACCCATTAGTTGTAATATTATCGAAGTCTACGATCATCTCAGAGATAACATATAGTTGTTCGATTGGAATAGCCGGTGTTATGATAGGATTGTCACTGACCTGAGGTTTTTGTTAAGAACTGGCATGTTGTTGTTGTTGTAGAAGAAGGTGTTAAGCATTTTACAAGGATGAAGCCATTTTTGATGATGAATAAACAAAAACACAAGCAGGTGGTTTTAGGGTTTGAGATTTTTTGGGCTTAAAATTTTAAAGTGTAACATAAATGTAGCAAGGGTGTGTGAAGTGAGGTGAGTGATTTTTATAAATAGTTTTTGTAATGATTAATACATCTAGAATAGTGAAACCAATATGACATGGGGTAAAGCATGAGAATTTATTACTTAATCCCAAGATAAACTTGTTTCCCAATGTGTCACATTAAATTCTAGCATGGTTCAGAAAAGACATTTGTCTTATATTGAATCACTAACCTTTCACTTTACTGACAACTCATTTAATGAAGTAAACTCTTTTATCTCCAACGGATAAAGGTATTCTCAAGAGAACATTCAGACCATGCATACCTATGATATATGATAACTTCACTGGTCTGAAGCATCATGTACCATAAGCTAGCGATAAGAATAATACGTACCTTAGTGGATCATTCATCATTCTGAAAGACTGTAAGCTGAGAGCACATATCTTCCAGGAAAGTCAACATTTCCTGAGAAGCAATAGAGTCTTCTAGTATAGCAAGAATCTAATATTTTCTCAGAAGTTTCATAATTAATTCCTCATCATGTGAAGATCTTTGTCTGTGCTTCAGCAGCTTCTAATTGAACATCTTCAGAGTTTTTGACTTCATGTCCTTATGTAGCAGCTTCGTTATCTTCTGTGCCTGAATAGGTAATATCCAGATCTGTAAATATTTCAACTAGGTTTGACTTTTCAAGGCCAAGCTTATCATTAAATCCAACTTTGAGTTTTATAATCAATCTTGTTAAGATTCTCTTTTCTGTTCAAGATAAACAAGAGCATTAAAAAAGAAAACTTAGTGTAAGTGTTTGCTTGTTGGCATTATTTTTTGGTAAAACCAGATTTGCGAATGTCATGACTGATGTCATAACATTCTGGGATAAAGACAAATTCTGCAGAAGGAATGTTCTACAGGAACAACTCAGTATGAGTGAATATCATGATGATTGAGCTATAATCATATGTACTGAATTCTACCAAAATCAGTGAGCAGGATACATGATGTCATAACCAATGTCATAACCCATGTTAAGACATCCTGTACTGATCAAGTTGTTGTGCAGATTTATTGTTCCTGAGATTTTTCAGGAATCTGGTGTGCTGCTCTGAGTTGAAGTATGTTGACTAGATCAGATGCTCACGTGGATATTAGGTTAACCTTGCTTAACCCTAATCTGTTATGATGAAATCCCAAGACCAAGTCTTTAGGTTAACTTTGGTTAACCCTAGCTATTTTTATGGAAGCCTGAAAATGAAGAATAGACTATATATATATTTCTCACAAATTCTAATGGTGTGCAGCGCTAAAACAGAAGATCAATAAGGCATTTTTGTAGGAGTACTAGTTTTAGTAATTACTGTGAGCCAAGCAATTATCACTTGATAAGTGACTTGGAGTAGGTTTTGGTTGTAAGGGTTGTTTATCACTCAAAGCTTTGAAGCACGAGTGTTGTGTCTCTTGATTAAAGCTTTGAAGCAAAATCAAGTGTGTGTATTAAAGAATGTCTTCATAATCTTATTAATCAGTAGATTAGTATCACTGCTGTGATTGAGGGGGAGTGAGTAGGAACTCAGGTTTAAGTAGGACTTAGATTGAAGTTGCATTGGGTAGGTCTTAAGTGAAGGAGATAAACTGGTTGGTTTATTCCTAAATTAATACCTCTTATAGTGAATTTCCTCCCTGGCTTGGTAGCCCCCAGATGTAGGTGTCGTTATACACCGAACTGGGTTAACAATTGATTGTGTTCTTTACTGTCTTTTAAATTACTGTTTGGTTTGTGTACAATTTGTCAGATACGGTGTCATAACATTCACTGTGACATTAAGTATCTGTTGCCAGAATTACAATTGGCATCAGAGCAGGCACCCTGCCTGTCTTTCTAGGTGAGATCTAGGGATATTATTTTCTGGCGCTATGGACAAGGAAGGAGGATTTGGGAACATACCACCTATTCTGGATGGATCAAACTATGACTACTGGAAAGCTCGTATGATTGCCTTCTTGAAGTCACTGGACAATAAAGCTTGGAGAGCTGCTGACAAAGGATGGAACCATCCCACCATAACTGGGAAAGATGGGACGACTAGTCTGAAACCTGAGGAAGAATGGAGCAAAGAAGAAGAAGAGTTAGCCCTGGGTAACTCTAAAGCATTAAATTCCTTGTTCAATGGAATTGATAGAAACATATTCAGACTAGTACATCAATGTGAACTAGCCAAGGATGTTTGGGACACTCTCAAAACCACCCATGAGGGTACATCCAAAGTAAAAATGTCAAGACTTCAGATGCTCACTACCAAATTTGAGAATCTAAGGATGAAGGAAGATGAGACCATTCATGAGTTTCACATGAACATCTTGGAAATTGCCAACTCCTCAGGAGCATTGGGAGAAAAGATATCAGAAGAAAAGCTGGTGAGAAAGATTCTCAGATCCTTGCCTAAAAGGTTCGCAATGAAAGTGACTACTATAGAGGAAGCTCAGGATATCTGCAACTTGAAGGTTGATGAACTCATTGGGTCACTTCAGACATTTGATATGGGGATCAGTGACAATGTTGATAAGAAAAACAAGAGCATAGCCCTTGTATCCACTACTGAAGATGAAAGCGAGGAGAGTGATGAAGAGAATATATCAGAAGCCATAGCTATGCTTGGAAGGCAGTTCAACAAACTCATCAAGAGAATGGAACCAAAGTCAAGGTCAAATGTCAAGAAGATTTCCTCTGACATTAGCAGATCCTATGACTCCAGCAGAAGAACTAAGTCTGAAGAAAAGGGAAATCAAAGCAGAGGAATCCAATGCCATGGATGTGAAGGATATGGGCACATTCGAGCTGAATATCCTACCTTTCTAAAGAAACAAAAGAAAGGAATGTTTGTTACTTGGTCTGATGGTGACTCAGAAAGTGACTCTGAAGAAGAATCTGCTAAACTAGTTAATGCACTATCTGGTGTTTGTAACTCTGATAATGATTCTAGTGATGAGGAAATGACATTTGAAGAACTTGCTGACACCTACAAGAAGCTATGCATCAGAAGTGCTGAAGTCTGTTAGCAAAATGAGAAACAGAAAAAGCTCATAGTGAAGTTGGAGGCTGAGAAGAAGGCAGACACTGCTACTATAAGCCATCTCAAAGGTGAAGTTCTAATGTTGAACTCCAAACTTGATCAGATGACTAAGTCTGTCAAGATGTTAACAATTGGAACTGACAAGTTGGAAGAAATCCTTCAGGCTGGACAAAATGCAGGAGACATGTCTGGTCTAGGATTTGTGGCTGCAAAGAAATCTGCTGTAGACAAGAAGAAGACCAGGCCTGATAAACAAGTGTCAAAGCAGATGTCACAACATAGGACTCAACATCAAGAACGGAGAAATATGAAGAAAAAGTATAAAAGATGGAGATGTCATTATTGTGGGAGGTTTGGTCACATAAAGCCATTCTGCTTCAGATTATATGGATATCCTAATCAGACCCCATGTGTCAACCCTAAGACTAACAAGGAACCATACACTCAACAGTGGAAGAAAAAGACTGCAGCCCTGATAGCTCACACCTCCCTTAGAGTTTCTGCCAAGGAAGACTGATACTTTGACAGTGGATGCTCTAAACACATGACTGGAATCAAGAATCTGCTGAATGATGTCAAACCTCATACTACTAGTTATGTCACTTTTGGAGATGGTGCTAGAGGAGAAATAAAAGGAGTTGGAAACTTGGACTGCCCTGAAGTTCCAAACCTAAATGAAGTGTTACTGGTAAATGGTTTGACTGCTAATCTCATAAGTATCAGTCAATTATGTGATCTAGGATTCAAGGTCAACTTCACCAAGTCTGAATGTCTTGTAACTAATGAAAAACAAGAAGTTGTAATGAGAGGAGCCAGATCAAAAGACAACTGTTACTTATGGGAGTCTGAGAACACTAACTACTCTTTTGTGTGCTCTATAGCCAAAGAAGAAAAGGAAGTGAAACTGTGGCACCAAAAACTTGGTCATTTACATCTTAGAGGGATGAAAAAGATCATATCCATGGAGGCTGTCAGAGGGATTCCAAGGCTTCAGATTGATGAAGGGAGAGTCTGTGGTGAATATCAGGTTGGAAAGCAAACTAGAATGTCACATCCAAAGACAAGACATCTGACCACCTCTAAGGTGCTAGAACTTCTACATATGGATCTGATGGGTCCCATGCAGGTGGAAAGTCTTGGTGGAAAGAGATATGCCTATGTTGTTGTGGATGATTTTTCCAGATTCACCTGGATAAACTTCATTAGGGAAAAATCTGATGTATTTGATGCATTTAAGGAATTGTGCAAAAGAATTCAGAGAGAAAAAGAAGGATGCATTGTCAGAATCAGAAGTGATCATGGCAAGGAATTTGAAAATAGTAAGTTTGATGAGTTATGTTCCTCAGAAGGAATCAATCATGAGTTCTCTTCACCTATAACTCCTCAACAAAATGGAGTTGTGGAAAGGAAAAACAGGACTATACAGGAATCAGCCAGAGCAATGATACATGCCAAGAAGCTTCCTATTCATTTTTGGGCTGAAGCTATGAATACAGCATGTTATGTCCACAACAGGGTCACCTTGAGAAAGGGAACATCATCCACTCTTTATGAACTATGGAAAGGAAGAAAGCCTACAGTGAAGTACTTCTATGTCTTTGGGAGAAAATGCTATATTCTAACAGATCGTGAACAAAGGAGAAAGATGGACCCTAAAAGTGATGAAGGAATATTCCTAGGATACTCTACCAACAGCAGAGCATATAGGGTGTTCAATTCCAGGACCAAAGTTATGATGGAGTCTATAAATGTCATAGTCGATGATCACCATGAGGAAACAAATGTCCCATATGATGTTGAGACATTCTTTGAGACTTCAACACAAGTGTCTAAAAAGGATGATGTGCCTAATCCTACTCCATCAAAGTCTGAATCAAAGGAAGCTAACAAAGATCCTTCCATCAGAATTCAGAAAGATCATCCTAAGGAACTCATCATAGGAGATCCTAACAGTGGAGTCACTACAAGATCTAGAAAAATCATCACAAACTCTTGTTTTGTGTCTAAGATTGAACCAAAAAATGTTAAAGAAGCTTTGACTGATGAATACTGGATTGGAGCAATGCAAGATGAATTGAACCAGTTCATGCAACATGAAGTATGGGAGTTAGTTCCTAGACCAGAAGGAACAAACATCATTGGCACAAAGTGGATCTACAAGAACAAGTCAGATGCTGAAGGAGTTGTCACCAGGAATAAGGCAAGGCTTGTTGCTCAAGGATACACTCAAGTTGAAGGGGTTGATTTTGATTAGACTTTTGCTCCTGTAGCTAGACTGGAATAAATCAAACTTCTCTTGGGAGTTTCTTGTCTCCTTAAGTTCAAGCTGTTTCAGATGGATGTGAAGAGTGCCTTCCTAAATGGGTACTTAAATGAGGAAGTGTATGTGGAACAGCCTAAAGGATTTGTGGATCCAAATTGTCCTGATCATGTCTACAAATTGAGGAAAGCATTATATGGTCTGAAACAAGCTCCTAGAGCTTGGTATGAAAGGTTGACAAAGTTCCTCACTGACAAAGGATACAGGAAAGGAGGTTTGGATAAAACTCCTTTTGTCAAGTATGAAGGAGGAAAGATAATGGTAGCTCAAATTTATGTTGATGACATAGTATTTGGAGGAATGTCAGATAAAATGGTTAAACATTTTGCTAACCAGATGCAAGCTGAATTTGAAATGAGCCTCATGGGAGAATTGACCTACTTTCTTGGACTACAAGTCACACAGATGGAAGACTCAATTTTTCTATCTCAAAGCAAGTATGTAAAGAATATTGTCAAGAAGTTTGGGATGGAGAATGCCAGTCATAAAAGGACTCCTGCACCTACTCATTTAAAGTTGTCCAAAGACACAAGTGGGGCAAATGTGGATCAAAGCTTGTACAGAAGCATGATAGGAAGTCTGCTATACTTAACAGCCAGCAGACCTGACATTGCCTTTGCAGTTGGAGTATGTGCAAGATACCAGGATGAACCCAAAGTAAGTCACATCAACCAGGTGAAAAGAATTCTGAAGTATGTGAGTGGAACTTACAATTATGGCATGATGTACTCTCATGGATGTGAACCAATTTTGTCTGGTTATTGTGATGCTGATTGGGCTGGTAGTGTTAATGATAGAAAGAGAACCTCTGGAGGATGCTTCTTTTTGGGAAACAATCTTGTTTCTTGGTTCAGCAAGAAACAAAACTGTGTGTCTCTATCTACTGCTGAAGCTGAATACATAGCAGCTGGTAGCAGCTGTTCTCAAATGATCTTGATGAAACAGATGCTGACTGAGTATAATGTCACACAAGATGTGATGACATTGTACTGTGACAATTTGAGTACTATTAACATATCCAAGAATCCTATACAGCACAGCAGGACTAAGCATATTGACATTAGACATCACTTCATCAGAGATCTTGTGGAGGAGAAGGTGATTAAGCTGGAACATGTTTCCACTGAACTACAACTGGCTGATATTTTTACCAAGGCACTTGATGCTAGTCAATTTGAGAATTTAAGAAGAAAGCTGGGTATTTTCCAATATGAAGAGATGTAGCAATTAATCTTGCTTAATACAAGGTTTGACAGAGATTTTTTAATCAAGATTTCCAACTGCTATGAGATTCTTGTCAAACAATTCATAGTAAATTTGTCTGGTGGATGTGCTGATGGAAAGTCGGCTGATTTTAAGAGTGTTTATGTGAGAGGAAGGAAGGTTTGTCAAACCATCACTACCAAGCAAGTCAAGCACTGGCCCTTGAAAAGGAAGCTAACTGCAAGCAAGCTGAGTGTGAAGTTTGCCATACTGCATAAAATTGGTGCAGCTAACTGGGTTCCCAGCAACCACAAGTTCACCATCTCCACTGGTTTGGAAAGATTTATCTATGCTGTTGGAACCAGAACAAACTTTGATTATGGCAACTACATCTTTGATCAAACAATGAAACATGCTGAGAGCTGAGCTATTAAAGGCCCTATTGCTTTTCCCTCTCTCCTGTGTGGTATAATCATTGATCAGTTTCCTGATATTCTGGTTGAAAAGGACTATGTGTGCAAAAGATCCCCTGCACTTGGTTTTCACTATAAGCTGTTTCAGGGAACACATGTCCCTGACATTGTTATGACATCTGTTGAGACATCAAATGTCAAAGCTCATTCCAAGAAAGCTGATGTTATAGCTGTTCTAAAAGAAACCTGCAGAGAGCTTGATGCAAGAAAAAGGAATCTTGAAGAGCTAATTACTAGTCTGGAACAGGAGGAGAATGAAGAACAAATGAGGGAAGAGGATGCTGATGAAGAACAGCATGATGGTTCTGCAAGAAGCTCACCAAAAGATGCTGCTGAAAATAGTGCTTCCTCAGGGGATGACAGTACCTGAAGGTCTGTGTTTGCTGAGTTGTAAAGATTGATGTTGCTACCTTCTCTCTATTTATGTGTTTTTTGGATTTCTTTTTTATGACTGTATAACTTGAAGTACTAGATCCTTTGGCCTCTTTATGGCTAAAAAGGGGGAGAAGTATTTGTGGTTATTTTGGTAAAATTGGATATTGGTAGTTAGATTAGCTGTTATTAAAAATTCTGATGCATTCCAATCTCTGATTGTTTAGGGGTTTTAGCCAAAAAATTTCCAAAGGGGGAGTTTGTAAGTGTTTGCTTGTTGGCATTATTTTTTGGTAAAACCAGATTTGCGAATGTCATGACTGATGTCATAACATTCTGGGATAAAGACAAATTCTGCAGAAGGAATGTTCTACAGGAACAACTCAGTATGAGTGAATATCATGATGATTAAGCTATGATTATATGTACTGAATTCTACCAAAATCAGTGAGCAGGATACATGATGTCATAACCAATGTCATAACCCATGTTAAGACATCCTGTAATGATCAAGTTGTTGTGTAGATTTATTGTTCCTGAGATTTTTCAGGAATCTGGTGTGCTGCTCTGAGTTGAAGTATGTTGACTAGATCAGATGCTCACGTGGATATTAGGTTAACCTTGCTTAACCCTAATCTGTTATAATGAAAGCCCAAGACCAAGTCTTTAGGTTAACTTTGGTTAGCCCTAGCTATTTTTATGGAAGACCGAAAATGAAGAATAGACTGCATATATATTTCTCACAAATTCTAATGGTGTGCAGCGCTAAAACAGAAGATCAATAAGGCATTTTTGTAGGAGTACTAGTTTTAGTAATTATTGTGAGCCAAGCAATTATCACTTGATAAGTGACTTGGAGTAGGTTTTGGTTGTAAGGGTTGTTTACCACTCAAAGCTTTGAAGCACGAGTGTTGTGTCTCTTGATTAAAGCTTTGAAGCAAAATCAAGCGTGTGTATTGAAGAATGTCTTCATAATCTTATTAATTAGTAGATTAGTATCATTGTGATTGAGGGGGAGTGAGTAGGAACTCAGGTTTAAGTAGGACTTAGATTGAAGTTGCATTGGGTAGGTCTTAAGTGAAGGAGATAAACTGGTTGGTTTATTCCTAAATTAATACCTCTTATAGTGAATTTCCTCCTTGGCTTGGTAGCCCCCAGATGTAGGTGTCGTTATACACTGAACTGGGTTAACAATTGATTGTGTTCTTTACTGTCTTTTAAATTACTATTTGGTTTGTGTACAATTTGTCAGATACGGTGTCATAACATTCACCGTGACATTAGGTATCTGTTGCCAGAATTACACTTAGGCTTCTTGTTCTTCCATAATTCAAGGAGTCTTTTGTAGAGACTTTGTTCTGAATGAAATGCAGAATCAAACTCATCCTTGTGACCAAGATACTTGTTTCAAGACCAACAGTTTCTGAGCCTATGATCTTCCCTACTTATCACCTTCGAAATCCACAATTCCTCTAGGCTTTGGAACATATGCCTTCTTTCCACCATGTGTTGCAAGCAGCCAGAGTCCAGTTACCATGATGGGTGTTTCAATTGTGCTTCTAAGAATATCTACAACATAGATTATTTTTTTCTTGGGTGCCCACATCTCCTTAAATCCTCTCTTGTTAGTTATCATGGAGTTCTTAACAACTTTGGGTTTAAAAACAGAATCATCATATTTACAAGAATCAAAAAGAGAAGGTTTAGCCTAAGGTTTTGCCTTAGGTTCAGACACAAATTTCACTTTCTCCTTTCTTTTATCTATAAGCATAGACCTGGCATATATAAAATGGGAATGAATAGTATTAGGTTTTCCTTCTTTATCAGAATTTGATTCATCATAGGAGTTATAACCAACACCATTTGTCCCATTTTTGCTTACGCCATAAATCATAGAAGCCATCATGCTTCTCCCTATGCTTCTGGCTAGGAACTTTTGAAAAGATTTGTCATATTTTTTAATGACATCATTAGTACTCTCAAAAGTTTGTGGAAGAGTTCTCGTGCCTTTGAGGGGAGAGCTCTCATCTTTAAGAAAAAAGTTTTCTTCGTTAATACTGAAGAGATCTTCCTTAAGATTATTGTTTTCAGAAGATATGGATTCATGGGATTTTTTAAGTTCCTTGAATGAAATCTTGAGTAACTCATGTTTTTTGTAGAATTTCAAGTAAACAGGTAGTTAATTCAGAATAAGTAAGGTAATAAAATACCTCTTTAGATAATACCTCTTTCGTGTCTGAATCAGATTTGGCTTCATCTTCTAGAGGGAAATTTTCATCAGAAATTCTAACATGAGCCATCAGCGCCACGTTAGCACGTTCTTCCTCTGAGTCGTCTATCGAGGAATAAAAATCATCCTATGTTGTCATCATCCCTTTCTTCTTGCTTTTGAGAGCTTTCTTCTTAGACTTGTCCTTTTGAAGTTCAGGATAATCGTTCCTATAGTGTCCTGGCTCTTTTCACTCATAGCAAGTGGCTTCTTTGCCACTAGACTTCCTCTGATCAGAAGTAGACTCGAAGAGACCACCAGTCCTTCTTGCACTCTTGAATATGTTGCTTTAATTTGTCTTCTAGATAACGCTTCTGGACATTAGAGACAACTCATCTTCAACTTCATCAAAATCTTCTTCTGAATCCTCAATCTCTTCAGCTTGAAGAGCTTTGGACTTCTTAGATCTTCTGACAGACTTGAGCGCAAAAGATTTCTCTCTCTTTTGAGGTTTAATCTGTTCTAGCTTAATCTAATAACTTCTTAAATAACTAACCAGTTCTTCTATAGAAGTGTTCTTAAGATCTTTTGTAAGCTTGGGCGTAGTTTCCATAGGCCTCTATTTGGATGGAAATCTTATGATAATCTTCTTCATATGATCTAAAGTTGAATAATCTTTTCTCAAAACTCTTTTTCCTGCAACTAAGGTTTCAAACCTTGATAACATCATCTCAAATGTTTCATCGTTCTCCATCTTGAATGCTTCATACTTCTGAATCAAGGTCAGAGCCTTCGTCTCCTTGACTTGATCTTTCTCTTCATGAGTTATTATGAGAGAATCAAATATAGACTTAGCTGAGTCTCTATTTTTTATTTTCTCATACTTAATATAAGAAATAGCATTCAGCAAGATATTTCTTTCTTTATGATGATTCTTACAATCCTTTTTATGTTGATCAGTCATAACTCTTCTTTCAAGCTTTTTCTCAGCAGCATTTGTGGGAGGATTGTAGCCATCAACTAACGTATCCCAAAGATCAACATCATGACCTAGAAAGAAAATTCTAGTTTGTCTTTCCAATACTCAACCATAGTGTTTTTAAAACTTGTCTGGAACTTTATCTGACACAGATAAGTGTTTGATAATAATAAATACCAGAACCGAAGCTCTGATGCCAATTGAAGGTGCGAGAAACACAATAAATGGGGGGCTTAAATTAGGTTGCACCAAATATAAACTTTTTGCAACTCAAACACAAATATTAACATTTGAATAAAAATTATGAACACAATTATTTTTATCCTGGTTCACTGTTAACTAAGTTACTCCAGTCCACCCTGCAAGGAGATTTGCCTTATCCAAAGGACTTGGTCCATTATAATCAACCGATTTTAGACAACCACAATAACTCTTATAACCCTTGTTGACAACCACAAAAAGTTCGTCGATCCTTATTGCCAATCCACGATGACGGCAGCCAAAGTCTTCTTGAGAATCTTGACTCACATAGTCTCTCAAGGAACCTATCAACAACCGTTGATTTACAAAGATGTGTGTAAAGAGATGCTTATGATAAGCATATTATACAATGTTTAAGTACAATAACACAAAAATGTTGATAGAAATATTAGAACAAAAGCTCCTTGCTTATTTATAAAACTATACAAAGAATATCTCAAAAGAGTTTGTGCAGCGCTTTAACATAGTTTTGTTGAACTGATTCATTGATTACAAATTCTTCCAAGACCTCCTTTTATAACTGAAAAAGAGATTTGTTGGAAGGTAGAATAGGAAACACAAATACAGTTGTTTTGTTCCCAATGTTCATGATGGGAATGGTAGAACACAAGTGTTAGATGATGACGCCTTATCTAGAGGGGGTGAATACATCACAAAGCCAAATATTCAGAAAAATATGGTTTTAAAACATTATTTGGAAAAGATTGCACGTGGAAGGTTTTCAAAAAGAGTTGTCTATACAGACCGTGTTATTAGAAGTTGAAATTCTGGTACGACAGGCCCAAGATATCCTAAGACGATGTCGAGACATCTTGTCTGACAGAAACAACACATGCAATATATAAACATTAAAACCAATACTGAAAAGCATAAAACCATACACAGAATTGTTTATCCAGTTCGGTCTAACTACCTACTCTGGGGGCATACCAAGCCAAGGACAAATCCACTACTAGTAGTATCAATTCAAAGCTAAATTCCCCTATTTACAACTTATCACTTAATCACTACCCTCTTTATATTTCTATATAAGACTCACCTAGATATGAGGCCCTCCTCAATCCATCTTCAATCACAGACAGCGATTGGATCAACCAAATTCTGAACAAACATGAAGACACACTTACATGACCATACCTAGCTAAGGCTCAAGGTTAAACTCTCATGTTTACAACGTTTCTCCTAACCAAGAACAACAACTTGGAGTTGCTTCAAAGCTTCTTTCAAGAATAATACTAAACTCTTTCTTAAAAGCTTCAAGAAGAGCATGGTGACAATCCCAAAACTCGGGTGGTTCACCTTGACAAAGCCCTAGACTTTTACATCTTGAACTCATGCCAAACTAGGTTACAAACCCTTCTATTTATAACCTATTCCTAGTTGGACTTGGGCTTTCTAATAACAATAATTTAGTTGTTACGAATCAACAGAAACTTCTGCTACAAACAAGGTCTTCAATCATTAGTTTCCTAAATAATCTCTATATTTAGAAACTATATAATCTTCAAATATTATGACTTGATTCTTTTGACCTTGATTTCAGCGCCACGTAGGATTGCATAATTTTCCCTGAATATTATGCACTTGTTAAATTATAACAAACTTAACAGAATCTCTTTAGCTCAGGCGCGATGTCTTATGCTGCTTCATATGACATCTTATTCGACATGTTGTTCCAGATATTGAAACTTCTTCAACTCAACATGTCCCAACATAAGATAGGACTTCTTGCTTAACCTATTCTTGTTATAAATTTAATATATTCTATCTAACATATTGTTGCCTTATTTGTTTTACAAAAGTTAATGCCAATCCTAAAAAATAGAGAATTAACAATCTCTCCCTTTGGCAAATTTTGGCTAAAACAAATAAATAAAAATTACAACTTAGATTATAGCAATATGAAATTACAATTCTTCAACAGCAGTCTTCAGCAGTTGTTAAACATTGCAGCGTAGTACCATAGAGTCAATCTTCATATGAGAATCAGGACATCTTGTTCGACATCTTCTCTTCAGCATTTTGAATGAAATACATTGCAGTAACAAGAACTCTAACATAAATGAACAGAAACCTCAAGCTAAAAGGAAGGAAAGTCCTGAAGTTATTTGATGCAATCAATCTAGACGAGGAAGATGATAGAGTGCACTTCCCCTCAACCCATAAATCACTTCTTGTCACAGGTGGTGGAAAAAGAGGACCATGGAGAATAACAGACCTCCTGAGCAGCAGCAACCAGTCAACCTGTGGTATCCAGATACCACCCCATGTAACTCAGAACACAAGTCACAACTACGTTCATAACTCAGATCACAAGTCATAAAGTGTTCCTCTAGCAGACATGAGATAGAACATTTTATCCAACATCTTTGTGACTGATCCTGAGAAGCAACCACCAACCAATCACATTGATCACCATATTTATCCCCCTTTTATCCAAAACTTGGCAAAGGAAGCCTTCACAATACCAGTCCCAGGAACAAAATCTACCCATACCTGAACAAAACCCATTGTGATGATGAACACTCTTTTGGTAAAAGAGGATAGAAGATCCCTCTATAAATAACTGATAGGATACATTGAGATTAACGATCCTTGACTGGATTAAGCGTTTTTGGTCAAAGGGAACGTTAATTTAGGAGAAAAATAACTACCGAATCAATGTGCACCGTCCAAAAATTCCATTGCACACCTTTAATAGCTCTGGGCTGGTTCTTTTAAGGGAGAGCAAGTCCCCATTCATGCACAGTCAAACACCTCTTCTGACACGTTTTTGATTATCTCTATCGTAGCACTTTCTTGATGGTCTCACAGGAAACATGTCTTGAATAATATCCTGACATTTTGTCATACATTTGTCTTTACTTATCAGCCTTGACCAACACATCTTCATTCATATTGCCTTCCACTAGATTCTAAGTGTTCTCCTTTCACCTATTATTATTAATACACACTAAGATATCAGAACATCACATTTGTGACATCTCTCAATAAAATAGACCTGAAGAGTCTTTTTGACATCTGTAGAGAAAAATAAATTCTCATAGACATACCTTTAATCACCAGAGAGATATGTGAACTTCTGACTTGCCAAGCTTCACGTGGCTAAGATCAACCATGCCTTGTTAAGATCACCAATAATTCATGATGTC
This sequence comes from Vicia faba, assembly GCA_948472305.1. Taxonomy (NCBI): domain Eukaryota; kingdom Viridiplantae; phylum Streptophyta; class Magnoliopsida; order Fabales; family Fabaceae; genus Vicia; species Vicia faba. Next base: position 1,072,444,301 of record OX451735.1, on the reverse strand, counting down.
ACGACATGTTTATTTGACATCATAACCTCATAAGAGGAACAAGATCTTCACAAGCTTAGACAAATCTTTAATACTTGTACCATTGCAGCAGCAAACCACATATAAACTCATGACTCCTCCTGTCATGTTTAAGCAATGCTCCAGTTGAAGATGAAAAACTTAAGCACCTGATGAATATTCATGAAAAGCACCATGATTTCATGAAGAAAGCCAATTATTCTACCCGCTGAAAATCAAATCCCTCAGTAGAGTTGATTTTGAGTCAGATATTCTCACTCCTTGAGAATATATCCAGACCAGTTGACTCCTTGTAGTTCTACACACAGTATCATGACCTTTTAAATAGGCAAGTTGTCACGTATATTAGGTGTAAAGTCACTCAAAAACTTCAAAAATTCTTAGCTTGCTTAAAATCTTTACTAAGATCCAATCAATACTTTTCTGGGGTGACTTGCAGTAGAAAGAGAAACATGTCTCCTAAAATTCTCTGCTTGAGTTCTTGTAGATGGAGATTACAAAAGAACTGAACATACCTCAGTACCTGACAGCTTCTTCTGTTCTTGCATCCACTAGTAGTTGCTAATACTAGCAGGATCTTCAACCAAGTAGTCATGCATTCATCAAACATGCTACTGTAGATAAGACTAGACTCTCCAAATTATAATCCAGATAGTCAGGAAAACCACTTCTGACAATAATTCTTGAGCATCCATCTGCATAATCCCAAAAAAAACATAGCCAACAACAATCATGATGTTACAACATCATGTGGGACATCTTCTTCAGAATATAAAACCCAAGATGTAAAGTTTTATCAATAAAGACCAAAGGACTCATTATGCAAGAAATCCTTTAAGAAGCTCCCAACTGGACACAGCTAATATACCTCATTCATGTTTTTCCAGACACTTGAATGTTATGGAGAGAAATAAACTCTCACATACCCTCTAAACCATAAGGTTCATAATGCAGACTTGCATTCCTTCTTTATACAAATACCCAGTCTCCCATCAAGATATTCACCATCAGTTTTCATGTACAACCCCAATAGAGGGAAGATAAATACTCAGCTCCCGTCAAAGTATTCGCCATTTTTCAGATAAGGATTACCTTCTCACACAAGGTAGAACAGTTGGTCTAACAATCTTCTTCTACATACGTCTGGTACTAGCTGATTCACAACATAATCCAAAATAGGTCAGTGGCTTGACCTCATGCTCTTCTCTAAATAAACTTCTGCGGCTGAGGAATTTGACATCAATCTCAACCATATGGATCCTTAAATATGGCTTGGAGACACCATAGTAATCCATAACTCTTGCAAGGGGCACAAGAGGATCAACCATCAGTAACTGATAAACCTTCAACCAAGATCTTCCATACATGTTGAGCATGCACACCTCAAGAATCTTCTTCTTCTAAGCATAAAATTTAGATCTTTTGCCTGACTTTGAAGTGATAGTTTCCATCTATATGCACCTATAGAGGAGATTCCCTCTAACAGGTATCTAAAGCAGACTTCAAAAACCATGGCCTTGAATGATCTTCAAACAACACAAGCGGACTATTCAGACTGAATTTTCTTTTTTCTAATACATAAGGATCCCCTCTAATCCTTGCAAACACCAATGTTCTATCATGTAAGGACACCACATAATTGAACCCAAGCAGAAAAAGGAACTTCTCAAGTAGACATCAGGGAACCATCATCCTATGGCTCCAGAAATAATAACTCTTTCTTGCTTCAGGCAATTGGTATGCTCATCCTAGGTGATTCAGATGACTCTCCATAGTGTAGACAACCATCAACCACAAAATTCCGATTGATATATCTTCAATGCTTCACCATCCCTTGGATAACTTTTCCAACAGAACCAGAGTTCCATGCTCTCATAGACTTGATAAGAGATATCAAGTTAGAGTAAACAACCTCCATCCTATCTATGAAAAGTACCACCAGCGATATTAAGAAAAATAAATCCTCAATATAAAGATGTTAAGAAATTATGTCTGACACTCCTTCAAGTTCTTCTAGATAAATATTAAGGACTCCCCTTATTAACTACTAAGAATTCCTTGAGAATTATACAGTAGATGCACAACCCATGGTTGGTATGCACAAGTTATTCCCTTCCAAATAGAATATATTCCATGGCCACCAACAGGATTCATAAATCTGGCTCCTTTGATCAAAAGGATCTTCCATATGTCAGAGAGAATGTCCTAGACATTTGAGCTTGACCTCCACATATAAAGGATCTGGATAAGATACCTTTATCAAGCTTCCATAGGCAGAACAAAGTACAGCAACTACATTCTAACTCACGTAGACCAGAAATGGATCCAATGAGTGTCCAATATGTTGATTATGTCTATAGTGGTAGAAATATTGAGACTAAGCCATTGGATTGACTTAACTCGCACAGGTCAAATAAAAATCGCCACCGTGCTTTATTGTTTCCAGAGGAATGGATAAAGAGAAAATAACCCAAAAAAGAGGGGGAGAGAATATAGGTACGGGGATTGGTTATGAAAAGGAAAGGTATTAGCACCCTAAACATCTATGGTACTCCATAGGAACCTCTTTGAAAATTTGTGTATTTTGGCTATATGTGTTATATACAAAAATAGATGGTAGAGATGAGAAAAGAAGTATTTTTTACAATTTTGCACCCGTCACAGTTGCGAACCTTTAGTGTCTATGTACCACCTTATGTATAATATGGGATCAGGGTAATTGTAGTTCTCCTTTAAAAAATTTATATCACAAGTATGTTGGTTAATTTTAGGAGACGAGACATCATTGTCCTATCCGAGTGGAAAACATACTTACTACCCAAAATTATGAGAAAGGAGAATTTGCATCATCTTAAAGTGGAGGATATAGCTTGGATTTTAAAATCAACAAAGCCTCACTGAATACCCAAGTGGAAAATATCTTACTTCACTGCGTATCGAAGAAGTATAATAGCTCGCGTCACTACAAGGATCGACAAGAGTCTAATCTTTTGAGAAAATTTTAAAGTAAAAAGCCGAAGTGTGAAAAATGATTTGAATGAGGTTGATTGACTTTTAGTCTTCTCATAAAAAATTTCAAAGCATGATTAAGTTGGTTAAAGTTTGATTAAGAAAAGATTTTTGAAAATGCATAGACCTAAGTCCAAGTATATTATGAAAGCAGTTCTAGTTAGAAAACAAGAAGAGTTTTGAAAAGGTGGGAAAAGATTTTTGAAATCAAAGACAATAGGAGGAGATGAAGGGAGTATCCTAAAGCATAAGGTAAAAGCTAAGGAAAAGAACAGTCTAACCAACAAGAAGCTAATACTTAACATAAATAGTCAATGTTGAATTCCCATCCTTTGGATTGAAACCACACAAGAAAAGGTACTAAAACTCTTTGGAATACCAAGCTTCAGATGCATTAAGTCTTCATAAAATTGGGCAGGGTAACAGTTGTATACAGAGGAATTCTCAATCACAGACAAAGCACATAATCAGAATAACCTGGACATAAAGAAAATCAACCCAATGTCTTGGGGTAAACCCCAAGAGCTCCAGACAAAATAACAACAGAGTAACAAGGTCCCAAAGAGTAATCAAAGTTTCTAATCCTAAGTCCGAGAGGTCCACAACTCCATAATGCCAAGGAAAGTAACTGAATAGTCCGAGTAACATTAAAGATTTTTAGTGTTCAAGTTGGTTATTAAGTGTCTTCAAAAATAAAATAAAAGCTCAAGTGAGCAAAAGATGAATATGTTAAGGTAAATGGTGCGTAAAAGTAAAGGCATCAAATAAAGGGCATAAAGTAAAAGCACAAAGTAAAAGTAAAATGTTAGTGAATTAGAAGATAGAGGTTAGTTGAATGACCATCTTGAAAGTTGCATTTGAGAACTCATTAGAAGATTGATAAAATAAAGGCTTCTCATCAACAAGTCTCATTTGCTTTTTGTCAATTATATCATTCATTTCAAATGCTCTAGACGATCTCATATGATCAAGGATGTTCAAATGATTCACTTAGACCAAAGTTTATGAAGGTTCATTAGAGGATTGGTAAGATCAAAGCCTCCTAACAATTAACCTCAAGGTTATTGGATTAAAGGTTTTTAATTAAACATACTTGGGCTTGCAAACATAGGTTTGGCTACGAATGATCATTTCTCAAATTGGGACAAATTTAGCGCTATGTTAAGCAATCATAAGTAGACTTATGTAGAAGTCACACCTATTTTAAGGTCGGTCAATAGAAATCTATGTACTACATGTTAGAGAAATGATATGTAAACTATTATCCAACAACATGTAACACAAGTAAGAAAGGGATAAGATGAAGAGGGAGGGGTGTATCAGATGAAATTAGGGTTTCAAATATCATCAACATCATTAATTTATTTTGGTGGATTCAGTTTTTCAAACTGTCAACATCCAATATCCAATGAGGTTGAGGAATTTGTCCCAAAATAACAACCAAGTGAGGTGATGTAACAAATCGATAATATGATTAAAAGTCTAAATAAACAAACAATACAATCCAATTGAAATTAATTAAATAACTAATTAAATTAAATCATTTTATTTAATTAATTAACAAAATAATTAATAATATTAAATATAATTTGTTTATCCAATTAATTAAAGAAATTATTTTTTTGTATTTTTATTTAATAAAGAAAAATAATTAAGCAAGATAATAATAATAGGAAAAATATAGAGAGAGTGACTAAATGGGCCTGAATTCCAGAAATTGGGGATGCTGAATAGCAGGAATAGCCTTTAGCCCAATAGAGGAATTCGCAGATCCAGTGTGAACAGATCCAGAGAGTCCACCATGAGCTACATCCTCCTAAGGCGTTGGATCTTGATCTGCAGAGATCTGATGGTAAAGATTGAGGTGCACCATGGGGACTCATTTTTGGGTGCTGGATGAGGATCTATGGAGATCTGATGGGTCGCTCCAAGAGAAGTGCATCGTTAGGATTCGCTTTTGGGCGTTGGATGATGATGATGAAGTCTTGATGGGGATCCAAAATGTAGAAAGCGAGGGAACATGTGGACAGCGGTGAAGCACCTGCACGAGATCCACAAATAGTCAAACAGACGGTGACAAATGTCACCACTAGGTTAGCCCACTAATCAATTGTTTAATTAATAAAATGAGAGAAGTAATTAACAGAGAAAATTATAATCTTAAGCTCACTCTTAATCTTTCACGCTGTTTCACTTCTCTCTTTGTGTTCTCTCACTTCTCTATACATTATAACACAAACGGAGACACTGAAAGCCACCAGCGTATGATCTGGTGCGGTGGTTGCTATGAAGATCACAGTGGCTGGGATGAATCTCCACCATAACAATGATGAAGATAGCATCGACGCCTCCGCAGATTACTCTGATCTCAAACTTCTTACATTTTCTGAATCTTCTCCTTCTTCTAAGTACTAAACTGGCCTCTGATTTTATAGGAATTGAATGAAATCGAGTAGATCTTGAAGGGGATTTCGGAAACCCTAGGTTCTCAAGAGATGAAAATTAGTGATGATGATGAGAGATCTGGACTCTGGGATGTGAAATCGGACTCTCTGAAGCATGATTGAGGGTATAACAGTGATGAGGGTGTCTTCCGGATGTCAGAGATCCATTTTGGTGACATATTTCTGAGATTTATTCTTTCGTATCCTTCTGATCCTTGCAATTTTTCTTTCTTCTTCTCTTTTAGAATCTGAAGGGTTTCTGATGAGAAAATGATGAGCGATTTAGGCTTAGGATTTGATTCTTGCACAAATTTTTTGTGATTTGTGTGAATTTTCCTCCCCTCAAAATTTTTGCATTCAATGGTTTTATACTGATAGGGAATTCGGGTTTTGCTGTTGGGCTTTGTAGTTTCCTGATATGTTATTTTTCTGATATGTGAACATGTTTGTTGCTTGGGCTGAAATCATGATTCTGACTTTGTTTTTGCTGCAAACTATGACAGTGATTTTGTGGCCTTTTACTGAGTTTCCAATAACGTTGTCTCTTTGATTTTGTCTTACTGTGAACCACACATGTTTGTGATTCGTAGTAGGAATTAGGTCCATGATTGAATGATTTAAACTCTGATTATGTGTGAAACAAATTGTATGAGACCTCGTGAATATGTTTGCTGCAACAATTTGCTTGTTGGGCTCTGGTTTTTGTATGCAGTGATGCTTTTTATGAGTTGTATTGAGTAGTATATTGTTTTTTTCAACCTCTGTTGTGAACCAAATTCGTTTGTGATTTGCAGTAGACATAATTAGGCCCATGATTGATACTTGCATCTGATTTTGTTGTGAAACAAATCCAATATGAGGCTTTGGTTGTTGTTTGTGAACATGATTGAACTTGATTTCCAAATTTCTGATTCCTTACACAACCCTAATAATGAAGTTGCAAAAACTCTTTTGAAATCCTTTTTTGTTCATGTTAATTGCTTTCTAATCATTTCCTTTATTTTTTGTATCATGAATGACAACAATGGTGAGAGAATGGAGAACGGAGAAGAGATATTTGCGGCTTAGCATTAAGTTTGAAAGGGAGCTTGAAAGAATAAAATGAAGATCTCATTATTTCATAGCATTGAACTTGTTAGATTAGGAATTCCAATTGAGTTTGTGTTGCAAAAATTAATGCATTAGGAATATGGGTCATGCTTGTAACAAGCTTTAGAGGAAGTATGTGTTGGAATGTAAGAGTCCCTTACAAAATCCTTTAACTTTGTATAATAATAACAATTCAAATAGGAATTTCCATACAAAAGTTTTTCCAAAGTGTTTATAAAAACAAGTTAGGCCTTGAGTCAAATATTTGAATGAGTTTGGCAATACTTGAATGAAACTTGCCATGTTGAATAGTTTTGAGATAAACTTGAACCCATGAACTTGGACTAACCAAAACTTTGACATAATGGACTATAATTCCTCAAATTCAACAATCTTGTACCATGGATATTTACTTGACGATACATAATCTCAACACACAAATAAGGCTTCGAGGTAAAGAAACATGGCATTAGAAAAATTGATAACATGAATTGGAATTTAGAGTTTGAGAACATTATAAGTCAAAAAGTGACCTAAAACGTTTCAATAAAATTCATGACCTTCTAAGCACAATTTGATCTTACTCATTTAAGCAATCTTCTAGATAACACCATTGGTGACACCGTGCAAAAAATATCCATCCCGAAAATGAGGAAAACTGAACGAGTTATAATTCTTGAAAGTTGGATTAAAGTCACTTGAAATTAAGTCAAAGTCTTCAAAATGACCTCTAATGTTCTCAAACCTTTGATGGCCTTCTACACATAATTAGCTCTCGACTTGAAAAGATAAATTATAGATGATGTCAAGGAGATTCATAGTCTCAAAGAATCACTCAAAAATATTGAACAATGAAGAATTTATTATCATTTGAACTCAAACTTGCAAATGTTGACTTTTGGTCCGACAACTTCGAATCAACTCGCGAACTTGATCTTTTTCCACAACCCAAGGCACTCTTAAGCACATATCAACTTGATATGTCGAAATCTTGATCAAATCATGCTCACATTTTTTTGAACATGAGATTACTCGTCGAAGAAGGTAAGGAAAAGACACATGAACCTATCTCGATGAGTATTGAGAATTAAGTAACCAAACTCGCCTTAACCATGTTGAATGAAGCTTGAGGATAGCGTGACCTAAGATTATAGATCACCACTCTTAAAACATAGGCTTTTGGCAAATATATTTATCCTAAACAAACCACAACCCTAATCGGAGAACCATCACCTAAATTCCTTGATCCAAAACCCTGTCTTCTAAAGGAAACAAAATAAACAAGAAATAGTTTTGGATTTTGGTTTGAGGTCAGTAAAATATAAAACACATGTATACAAGATACACAATTAGGGTGCTTGGTAATCCCTCAAAAGAAAACTTAAAAATAGGATGACGTAGAAGAAATACCCAAACCCTAATGCGTGATTTGGATGTATTAATGATATGAGATGATGATAAGTGTCTTCTAAACAGAGATTCGAAGGTTAAAATCTTTGTCTCAATGCAATTGAAGATACTTAAATATAAAACAAGCCATATTTTTGGTCCTAAGATGCCATGAAATGCTTATGATTATGAATGCAAATGACCAACTCCAAAGGCGACACAAGACACCACTAGGGAAGAAGGAAATAAAACAAAAGATCAAAAAGAGAGTCCGACCAGGAATATAAATCACTAGGGAACAACACGACTTTGGGGATAGTGGTTCAACTGGGGAAATAAACTCAGCTCCACTAGAGGAAAGTCAACTTCGAGGAAAAGAAACCTCAACTCTACTGGGGTAAAGCTCAGAGAGGAAACAAAGCATCACTAACTCAATAAATGAGGAAAAATCAATGGATAAAAATAATCGACATATAACTGTGAACTACCAACTCGATAGATGAAGGTAGAAAAAACATAATAATACCAAATCAACAGGGGATAGGAACCGAAGGATGCAAAGAGAAATGGTAAGATAATACTGGTAAATACCAATATTAGGGTAGGTAACAAATGATTGACATTAGTACTTATGACTGGAAACAAATGAACTTCTTTAGAGAAAAGTGAAACTCAACAACAAATTATCTCTCATAATGACGAGACTATCATCCATCGGAATAAAAGATCTCAACAATGAACTATCTCCCATAATGACGAGACTACCATTCATTGGAGTAAAACATATCAACAACGAACTATCTCCCATGATAACGAGACTACCATTCATCAGAGTAAACATCTCAATAATGAACTATCTCCCATAACGACGAGACTACCATTCATCGGAGTAAACATCTCAATAAAAAACTATCTCCCATAATAACGAGACTACCATTCATTTGAGTAAAACATCTCAACAACGAACTATCTCCCATAATGACGAGACTACCATTCATCGGAGTAACACATCTCAACAATGAACTATCTCCCATAATGACGAGACTACCATTCATCAGAGTAACACATCTCAACAACGAACTATCTCCCATAATAACGAGACTACCAATCATCGTAGTAAACATCTCAACAACGAACTGTCTCCCATAATGACGGGATTACCATTCATCAGAGTAAGAATCTCAACAACAAACCATCTCCCATAATGACGAAACTACCATTCATCGGAGTAAAACATATCAATAATGAACTATCTCCCATATTGATGAGACTACCATGCATCAGAGTAAAACATATTCTCTGGCATTAACAGACTTACTAGGGAAGAACAGGTTTCTTAAATAAAGACACATGACACTTGTTGTTTATAAAAAGTATTGCGATAATGTTGCGGGGAATTGAATTATGACTTTTTGGGGAAGTGTCAATACATTCTTGTTGAGGTAATAAAGTATTCTCGTGCAAAATAAATGCACATTTGCAATCCAAGGCTCAAAGCCCACATAAATCAAAATAACAATGTCGTCGGGGACCATAGATTCAAAAAAGGAATAAAACGGAGTGAAACAGTCAACCAAGAAAGCACCTAATGAGGAATAAACTCAAAAGAGGATCACATTCCATCCAGATAATGATCTGAATAGGAAGGCTAAAACAAAATTCTTCCATGAGGGAGAACTCAGTGGGGAAAGAGAAAGGATATACACTTTCTGCTTAAGGGTGACAATCTATTAGAGAGAGGGTAACATAACTCTGCAAAGAGGGTAATATGCAACAAAAAAATCAATGAATGCAAATGAGCAATGAATTTTAATTCAGCTATGCATGATGTATGTATGAATGTATGAATGTTATCATGTACATGCTGACAAAATAGACATACATCACTGGAAATAACTAGACAAAACCAACTTGGGTAAGGTTAACATTCAGCTAAATCACATCCAGGATTAAGATTCCATAAGAGTGTAAGCACCAACTGAGGAAGCAAATTCCTACTTCACATATTAACTCCACTGGGAAGAAACATGGATTGAAAATAATCATAGCATAATCTGATAGTGATGAACCAATATAGTTGCAGGGATATAATCCCTTCCCCCGGGCTTCACCGGGGAATATCATACAGACTTTGCTAGGGAAGATAATGTCTTATCGTCTAGACTTCAACTGGGGATTCCAAACCGACTTCATTGGGGAGGACAACACCACATCATTGAGGAGAGCCCAAATACAATCTTTGATATCAAGAGTAATGGTTGTGCAAACTTCTTTGGGGAGAAATTATGAAACTTCATGGGGATAACAACTTTCAGAGAAAAGCATCATCTTGGCTTCATTTTGGGATCTAAGAAATTAATTATACAACTAGAGGTCAAAATTATGTGGATTTTAAATTAAACTCAGCACTTGGTGAGAGAAAACCCAAAAAAATTGACAGTTGTTACAACACTTCTTAGAAAAGATACTGCCCTTGTCTAGCTACTTGGGGGGTACACAACAATAGCATGGTCATAGCTAGAGAAAGTTATACTCTGCAAGAGATTCCCCATCAATTCTCAACATACAAAGGGAGAAAGAAATCCATCAAGGGAGCAAATACTACATAATTTTGCAATTTATGCTTGATCACCACCTGGATGGGGAAAGAATCACACTCAGCTAAAGAAACCTGAATCAAGACTTTAAATGGGGAATATGGGAGAGAGGTATCAAACCACAAAAACCCAAAACTATATAATCAACTTGGAGAAAATATGAATTGAGACTTAACTGGGGAAAATTGGATTACAAACCCGACACCACACCACAACCTGGAGGAAACCCTTTAACTGATCAACAACTATAGAGGAAGCCATGCACACATCTACAAGGCAGATCACGAGAAATAGTCCTACTTGATGAAGATTCTTGGCTTGTGGGAAACATAGTAACTATCTTGACAAAATCTTGAGATACCCTTGGAAACAAATCTAGTGTCCCAAGTTTACCATGTTGATCAAGATAACTTTCATAACTTGCCTTTGGTTGTATGCTTTTAAGATAATTTGTCGAACCAAAAGGCTTCTAGAGACTTGTAGAATCTCAACGTAATTTCCCCATATTGACTAAATGTTGCATACTTGCTGGAGCGGTAAAGCGGCAAGAAAAAAGTAAGTTATTAGTTTACTGGGTGATATATGTTATATCGTATCGTCTCCACAAAGATTGGTTATTGATTCGTCGTTCGACAATTCTATTGTTAATGAGTTTGGGGATAAATGGGTTAAAAGTAATAGTATCAACAAAAAAATAAATTTATAAAAAGGAAAAAGGAATAACTTATCAAGCATGCATATATACTACTTCTCACAAACTTAAACCTATCGACCTGTTATACTCAACCTACAATATTCATCAATTTCATCACGTATCACTCATAACCTAAGTCATTTCTAACCCAAATTGAGAGGCCGACTACATCACCTCGGTAGTGATCTCTCAATCACCTCAACAACGTAGAAGTCAATCGTGCTTGCTTGTATTGACGATCTCTCAGAGCGACACAAACAACACAAAGGCATTAATCATAGACACCTTAAGTGAATAACAGTGCTAAATCTATCTCTAGAATTTAGACACCATTAGATAATCATCCTAGATAAGAATCTAAGCAGTATATGTCTATAGCAACTCAAATTCCTAACACAAAGCAAAAAATATAGGATAATAGTCGACAAAGATTTGTAAAGCAACTTTTATATAACGCCAAGAGCGACAAATATACATGAGCTCAAAGTAAACATACATGCAATACCCAACAAAATAGAAATACAAAGAGAGGAGAAGAGATAAACCATAAATATTCTGGTTTGTCAGCGCTGGTTGATGAGAAATCCACCTCCAATCATCTATAAGCAAAGCCCTTGTGTTGTTTTCTAAGCTAGTCTAACAAAAATGAAGGTTGATGGAGTTGGGAGCAAAAACTTCCCTAAAAGCATCCTCTAAAAAATGAATGAAATGAATTTATAAAACAAGTCTCAGCAGACCGCGCTAAGAGGGGCTGGCGCGCAAAGTACGACTTCCTTATTTTACACATCAAACTGACCTTAACTGCGCTAAGTGCGCTATCCGCGCTAAGCGGGCTTCAAAGTAATGGTTCTACCAAAACAGTAAAAATACAAGCAGCACGCTACAAAATGCTCTAAGCGCACTCGCACTTAGCGGCTTCTGCGCGGTAAGCGGGCTCTCCTGGACAAAACTGATCTTTTATTCCGAAAACGTGCATCCGGAGCCGTGCCTTCGACACTTTATTCCTTTATGCTCCAAAATGCAACAAATATCTACAAAATGAATGGAAAAATATCAAACAGTACACTATGTACACAAAAACACAAACTAAACTTATTTACACAAAAGTCGGGTTTATTCAACGATATTAACAACAAAAAGTCTATAAGTGCAACAAAAAGTATATACAAAAATAGCTACAATTGGCACTTATCAAACTCTCCCCAACTTGAACATGTTTGTCCTCAAACAAAGCCAAACAACTCAAAGAACCAAAAGTAATCAACTAAAATATCTTGAACCAACAAGTTTTGAAAATGGAAAACAAATGCAATGGTTCAAATGAAAAACGGTACACACGAAGAACATACTTACCACTAAACTACGACGTTAACATAAACACAAAATGAATGCTAAATACAAAGAACATGCCAAACATTTTAAAACAACACTAGTTCACAAATGAATAACACCTAGCAAAAACAATCATCGGTAGATGAAAAATACACAAAATAAGGTATTTTCACTCATCCACAATCTTGCAAACAAAAGACTAAATTATGCATTCATCCAAAAACTTATATTGAAAATACAAAGGCAGGAATCTCAAGGGCTTTTCAAGGTTGTAATGTGGCTTGGTTAACAAACAAGAGATAAGTCCTAAAGCTAATCAAAACAAAAACTTGCCTAAACCTAAGGGAGTGATAAACTCACAAAGTCTCAAGCAAAATAATTGCAATCAAACTTCTTCTTTATTCCAAATTTTTAACCAACACACATCACTTATTAGCATAATTATTCGAACTCTTTTTGTTTTTCTTTTTCAAAGCTTTTTTTCATTTTTTTATTTCTTATTCTTTTCACTTATTTTTCACATTTATTTTTTCTTTTCTTTTCTAACTTTTTTTTTCTTTTTCTTTTCTATCACAATCTCATAGCAATCACAACATAAGCACATAAGCATTCCTCTCCCCATCTTGAATTCAACCATCATCATAATGTGAATACTCCCTACTTTCTAAGGTAAGGTAAAAATTTAACTAAAAATCATAGTTAAGGATTCAAGAATACAAAAGAATCAACACCCATGAAAAAATATGAACTAAACACTCATAGACAAGAATTTAGAAAAAATAACATGGATAACGACAAAAATGGTTAAAAGGAGATACTAATGATCACACATTCACAAGGTGAATTGACTATTTGGCCAAGATAGTTATGCTCAAAATACAACAAAAAAAATGCCTTGATCGTGTTATTGCCAATACAAACAAAATATTAAACATAATAAAATCTAGTTAAAACAAGAGTTGTGGTCTCCAGCATATGTGAACAATGGAAAGCTACCTCACAAAAAGGGTATGAACTAAAGTGATTCACAAATGAACAAGTATACAAAAGAATGAATGACATAAAAATTGTAAAAAGTATAAGTGTCATGAATATGCTAAAGTATAGAAAGTTATAAATACATAAATAGAACATGTACAAAACTTTAACAAAATCATTACCATGCATTCGCAAGTTGAAACACTCAAACATGGAAAATCACCAAAAGAGACTTCAAGCTATCGAACCAAAATTGAGTCCAAACAACAACAAAAGAATTAATTATACTTATATTATTTAATATTTAAAGCCTAGGTGGAAGTGGGAAAAAAAAGTCAAGCTAAAAATTAAAAAGAATTCACTAGCTCTGCACAACAGGGCGTGCTAAGTGTGGTCAAGCGCGTTAAGCGTGCTACACCAGACAGCAAAAACCAGTCCAACAGACAGCAGTGCAACCTCCATATTCACCTATACAATCTCAAATACACAATATTTACAACATACAAACACACATCCACGAGATAAACACGACAAGCTTGCGGAAAAACACAAGTTGACATAACGAAACAAACGGGTGAAAGTGAATTAACAAGTTGAAAAGTGAAAATTTGAGAATTTAAAACAAGTCCAATTTCAACTAGTTAAACACAAGTCAACACATACATAAATGAATACAATCAAAACATGCTTGTTTTACGTTGTAAGCTTGACTCCTTTATTGTCCAAGCTAGTAGCCTCCTCTTGTCATGCCATGGTATTGTCACACCGCGCAAACCTAAAGAAAGTGTCCTAACATCCATACAACAAACATTACAAAAACGAGACAATTCACAACAATACGTGAAAATAAAGAAAAACACATATATGCACAAGTATGGAAAGTAAACACAAAACATGTACAGGTAAAAATATACAAGTTTATGTACACATTCTCTACAACATATACATTAATTACAAAACTCAAAAAAAAAGAAACTTATCACAATGCGAAACAATAGAACCAATCCCTAGAAACAGCACCATTTTGTTGGAGCGATAAAGAGGCAAGCAAAAAGTAAGTTATTAATATAATGGGTGATATATGTTATATGGTATCGTGTCCATAGAGATTGGTTATTGATTCGTCGTTCGAAAATTCTCTTGTTAATGAGTTTGGGGATAAATGGGTTGAAAGTAAAAGTATCAATAGAAAATAAATGTATAAAAAGGAAAAAGTAATAACTTATCAAGCATGCATATATACTACTTCTCACAACTTAAACCTATCGACCTGTCATACTCAACCTACGATATTCACCAATGTCATCACTATCACTCACAACCTAAGTCATTTCTAACCCAAATTGAAAGGCCGACGGCATCACCTCGGTAGGAATCTCTCAACAACCTCAACAACATAGAAGTCAACCGTGCTTGTTTGTGTTGACGATCTCTCAGAGCGACACAAATAACACAGAGGAATTAATCACAAACACCTTAAGTGAGTAACAACACTAAATCTATCTCTAGAATTTAGACACTATTAGATAATCATCCTAGATAAGAATCTAAGCAGTATATGTCTATAGCAACTCAAATTCCTAACACAGAGCAAAAATATAGGATAATAGTCGACAAAGATTTGTAAATTAAGTTTTATATAACGCCAAGAGTGACAAATATACATGAGCTCAAAGTAAATATACATACAATACCCAACAAAAGAGAAATACAAAGAGAGGAGTAGAGATAAACCATAAATCTTCTGGTTTGTTAGCATCGATTGATGAGAAATCCACCTCCAATCATCCATAAGCAAAGCCTTAGTATTGTTTTCTAAGCTAATATAACAAAAATGAAGGTTGATGGAGTTGAGAGCAAAAAATTCCCCAAAACCATCCTCTAAAAAATGAATGAAATGAAATTATAAAACAAATCTCAGTAGAGCGCGCTAAGCGGGCCTGGCGCGCAAAATTCGACTTCCTTATTTTACACATCAAACTGACCTAAATCGCGCTAAGCGCGCTATCCACGCTAAGCGGGCTTCAAAATAATGGTTTTGCAAAAATAGTAAAAACGCAAGCAGCGCGCTACAAAATGCATTGAGCGTACTCGCGCTTAGTGGCTTCTGCGAGCTAAGTGGGCTCTCCTTGACAAAACTGATCTTTTATTCTGAAAACGGGCATCAGGATCCGTTCCTTTGACACTTTATTACTCTATGCTCCAAAATGCAACTAATACCTACAAAATGAATGGAAAAACATCAACAGTACACTATGTACACAAAAACACAAATAAACACAAACTAACTGTATTTACACAAAAGTCGGGTTTATTCAACGATATTAACAACAAAAAGTAGATAAGTGAAACAAAAAGTATATACAAAAATAGCTACAAATTGCACTTATCAATACTTTTTGCTCAACAAACTCTTCTCGGCAACATGCCTTATGCTGATACTCAAATGTAAGTTTCCTTGATATGAAACAATTGTTTTGCCGGCAGAAAATGTTTATTCTAAGAATGAAATTTCTAATGCAACAATTATGTAAGTCTTGAAGACTTTATTGAAAAGATTTCGCGAAACCTTGTGAGTGAATCACTAGTCAGGATGCAATATTGATTTTTTGTATGAAAGATGACAAAAGCATATGATACCAATCACAATAATTTAGCAAAACTCATTGGAGTCAGGAAACATTATCTTATTGGAGTATGATTTTGAAATAAACCATGTTTCAATTAGGACTTTTGAGGGCTGTAACGTGGCCTGGTTCACACTTTTTTACAAAAAAGGATTTAAGGATCAAAATATTTAGTGCCCACCCCCTTCATGATGTTCTTCATTCCTACGTTCAGTTAAACCAAAATGAGCACTCATCTCCCGAGAGGATTTAGTTGATGGTTGACTAACCACTGATATTCTTTAAACATGACAGTCACTCACCTTTGCTTATTTTGCGTTTTTGATCACACGACTTTGTTCTTTGCTGGGGATTTTATGTTATAATCCTTTTCACCTTTCAGGCTTTCCATTTCTCTATTACTTTCCCTAAATTTTTCCTGGAAAAAATTCCTTTTGAATTTAACTTTGAAGTCCAGTGGGATGCCCTGACTTTTGCCTAAGCGACTTGTTTTTCAAGTTTCAAATTAGCGGGGTTTTTTGTCTCTTCATTTTTCATCATTTTTTATTCTTTTCATTTTTTTCATTTTTTTTTCATATTACCTTTTCTTTCCTTTTGAACATGTTGCGTGACTTCGAGTCATTTATGACTTGTTGGAAGAATTATGGTTGCCTTATTCCTTGGTATATGAGGGATAATCTTTGTTGTATCGTCATTTGTTGTATCGTTTTCTTTTGATGCACACTAATGATAGGCGAAGATTTACCATTGCAGTTTTGACTTTCCTCAACCTCTTGAAGGATAACCATTGTTGTATCCTTAGATGTGCACTCTTGATGAGTTTTGAACGCTCAAACAGATTAATTTAACAACACCCTGCCTCGGGTTAAAAATAAGGGTTTTCTCTGAATAGAAGAAGAAACTCCTACTTCAAGGCTCAAAGGGGCTAAAAAAGGTTTCACTCACTTATATATCCGGTGTTTTAGAATTTGAAACAATGCTTATACATCATCAACAAGGTTTATCCAAAGGCATACAACCAGATATTTTGCATTTTAATATCATCATCCTCCCTCTAGTCTCTGCCTAGGCAAGAGAATGGGTAACAAGTTGGTATCATAATGCAAACAACAATTTAAAATTGAAAACAAATACGAGTGAAACGAACTTCAAGACGAACATATTCATTGTATTAAGATAATCATTCAAATGAAAATAAGTTCTTACATGCAAACAATGCATTGATAAATAAGAAAAATTACAAATGAAAAAGCAGTAAAAATGATAATAAATTGAGAAGACACTCTTCTTTAAACTCCAAGGTATTCTTCAATCATGTTTTTATTCGGCAAAGACTTGGATTTAACCTCAAGACAAATATCCTTAAATGACAAGATACCACTTCTAACCAATTTCTGGACTTCATCTTTCAATGGATAACAATGTACGATATTATGCCCTGGGACTCCCTGATGAAAGGAACGAGTCAAATTGGCTTTGTAGTACCAAGGCATCTTCTCAGGAATCTTCGGTGGAGGTCGAGTTTGAACCAAATTCCTCTGCATCAGGACAGAAAACAACTTTGTATAGGTAATTGGAATAGTATAAAACTAAGCTTTCCTATGATCAGGAACTTGCTAATTTTGTTGACAAACTGGAGCAACATGAGGTAAATTGAACACACAGGTGACAGGAGAAACATGATGATTATGACAATGATTATTTCTTCCTCTGGTTCTCTTCTTGGAAAATTTATTATCAAACTTCTTCAAACCACTAGCTAAGCCACCGTCTTAAGATAAACATCCCTTTAGGACATCCTCTTCTAGAAGCACTCCCACATTCACCTTTTCATGGAGATCACTGGGTGCATTGACCATCACATTCAAATGAAAGAATGATTTCAGAGTTTCTGTGAAGACCTTCGCCATCTCTTATTCCTTCCTAGAAGGATTGACTTGGGAGGCAACCAAAGTTTTAACCAAAGTAGTTAGATACTCCATAGAAGCCTTCAAAGTAGTTACGTCTTTTCGGAGTTCAAATATCTCTTGCTTAATGTTTTCCATCTTATCTTAGCCCGAATGTTGTATTGACGCGATAACTTACCTTCTGAAGATGAAGAGAAGAGGATAAGACTCCAGTAAACTCTCGAAATCAAGACATAAGTGAGAATGATGCATGTTATACAATGCAAATGATTGTATGAAAGTTTTAAAACCAAGTTTTCGAAGAACTTTGGAACATTATAAACGAATTCCAAACATTTATTAAAACACATGATTGAGACAACTGAAAAAATTCATTTCATTAATATTGGAAGGGTTACATTTGAAGTACAAAACTTCACTAATCCTATATTGAAGATAGAGAAAGCTAAATCCTCAGGTCCAAATGAACAACATCTAAAGAAGAACCCACGCTGTGTTGTAAAATCTTCTTGAGTTTGAATTTGTAATGCTAAAGGAAAATAAATCCTCTCGCACTCTTCTCTTCTATTTTGCTGATAATCAGGAAAACAAATCACCGATGCAAAGGATTGAGGAACTGGATCAAGGTCATGGAGAAATCCATCTTCAAAACAGCTAGGAGAATTTGAAATCCGAAGGAATATATACCAAGGATTCATGCTTTCTCAATTCTTCTGAATCAGGACTATTGACACTGTACTTCTGAGTACTCTTTCCAAAATCCATAATTACAAAACTTGTGATGTTTGCAAGCAGGAGTCTTAAGTTCCTTGAAAATTTGGTTAAAACAATGCTCATGGGTGCATGAATACGTGATGCAACAATCACACACAAGATCACAAATATGAGGGGGTTCATAGGTTCGAAGTCATGAGCATAAAGTTAAAGGTACTACCCACAAGGTATGGACTAATAGTTTATCACCTGCCGAACAAGGTTCTAAAAGGTTCCCAGAGTATACATCCTTCCTTTGGATATTACTAATGTCCCGGTTAACTTAGTAATTAGTAATATTCTTAGGAAAAACTCCTTTGAGTGTAGCATCGTGTGACAACCATTTTTGGATTACTTTGTTATAGTTTTCGCACTACACCTAATGGGTTAAGGGTTCTACAGTCCTCAACTTCAGCAGGCTCCCACGTCGAAAGTAGAACGTCTTCCCGATTACTTGATGAATGAATAATACAGTCAAAGGGGCCTCCACTTAGTGGGGGATCTCATGTCTCCTTTTTTGGGATTACTCCCTCAAAGTTAACATGACTATACCGCCCGTCCTATCTTAAGTTTGCCCAAGTCCGGGTAGAGGACTTATGAGAACTCACCAAGCACCCCTGAAAACCAGGAATATCGAGACAAACATATATACAACATATAATATACAACATATAATATACAATAAATAATAGCACATACATAATAAACAAAGATAGGCTTAACCCATTTAGAGATGGACCATCATTTGGTCGATCTTTCCCCAGTGAAGTCACCATTTTTTTGTAACGGTAGAAATGTTGAGACTAAGCCATTGGATTAACTTAATTTGCACAGATCAAATAAAATCTCCACTACGCTTTATTGTTTCTAGAGGAATGGGAAAAGAGTGAATAACCCAAAAAAGAGGGGGAGAGAATCTAGGTACGAGGGTTGGTTATGTAAAGGGAAGGTATTAGCATCCTAAACATCTACGATACTCCACAAGAACCTCTTTAAAAATTTGTGTATTTTGACTAAATGTGTTGTATACAAAAATAGATGGTAGAGATGAGAAAAGAAGTATTTTTTACAATTTTGCACCCGCCGCGGTTGCAAACTGTTGTGCCCCAAAATTTTCCCTCTCATGTTTTCCAAGATCTTCTCTTACATGGGTGGTTACAAACACTTGCTTAAAGAAAATAAAAATTTTGAAGATGGTCAAGTGTATTTCGATTGGTATCCTAAAAAGGTACTTCGATTGGGCATCTAAAATCCTTCGAGCGAGCTTTGGTCCACCAGCTTCGATTGGGCGTTTGGTCCCCTTCGATCAAGCTTTGGTCCACCAGCTTCGATTGGGCATTGAGTCCCTTCGAGCAAGCTTTGGTCCACAAGTTTCATACCAGCAGTAGCCTCCTACATACATGCTTTGATTCTCAAAGCAATGGCCTCCTACATGTTTGTTTTGATTCGCAAAGCAATGGCCTCCTGCATGCAAGCTTCGTTTAAGCATAGGCCTCTTCAACTTGCCTTCAATCCATAAGACAAAAGGCCCCTTTAACTTGCCTTCGATCCAGATGGCAAAAGGCCCCTTCAACTTGTCTTCAATCCACAAGGCCAAGGCCCCTTTAACTGGCCTTCGGTTCATAAAGCAAAGGCTTCCTCTTCATTCATGCCTTTGTTTCACAAGCACAAGATTGCTACATTATGAACACACATTAGTGGCCCATTCGAAGAATGCGCAAGGGGTGCATGTGGGCTATTTGAAGGACACATAAATGGTGCGCTCGAAGGGCGTACATTTGGTCCAATCGAAAGACACACATTGGTTGAAGACAAGTTTTATTTTGTCTTTTGATGAGTCTTGGTTCAAGATGCTTGCTGGCCAAAGTCTTGCATGCTACCAAGCCCAAGCCTCCTGCATAATTACATTCGAAGGAAGTAACAAAAGAAGCTTCAACTGGCCAGAGTGAAGTGTTTGATTGGGCTAGTTGGGTATTTTCAGATCCATCAAAAGGAGCAGTTCAGAGCCAGTCGAAGAACCAGGAGCGGGGGCATTCGAAAGAGTCAGGGAGTGAAACATGTCCAGGTTCACTCAAGATTTAAAAATGGCAAGAATTATCCAAATATGGCAAACTTACAATATGTTGGATTTTTGTCTCATGGCCTTGAAAGCCTTTGTCTCTTACCATACTTGTTCCCCTCGCACCCCTATAAATACAAGGCTAAGGACACATTGCCAGGGACGGAAAAAAAAGGGAGATACATACCATATCACACAGAAATATTTCCATCAGATAAAAACATTCATGCCTATACACGCATTAGCCAAGCGAAAACATTGCATCCAGGAGTCCACACCAGCCCTTACGCTAGAAATTCCACGCCCAAGTTCACAGATCGAAGCATCTCCTATTGGTAAGGGTTTGCAAAATTGAAACTACACATTCAGGCCATTTAAATACATATTGTGCATACTTTCGTGTTACTAATGATATTTGAATTTGAATGAATGTTTTATATGAAAGTTAAAAGTGTAGGGATGAGACCGTGCCATTGTTGGTGCACGATCTAAGTTTCTTTCAAATTTCATGACTTAGGATGTTTCAGGTCAAACAAACCCAGATTCGGATAAAAGGGGTTCGAATTAAGGGAGGGTCGAAGTAAGGGAAAGGATCTGGGTTCGACACCCAGGTCATGCTTTTATTTTTGCTAACATTTTTCTTGTAGATTCAGTGCCCTCCACAGGCAATCCATCAGACACTTTCAACAATAACCTTTGCTGGATCGAAATCCACATCTTTCCCTAGATCTAAGGATAACATCCTTCATTGGATCGAAGGATAACATCCTTCACTGGATCGAAAGCCATCCTTCACTGGATCGAAATCTATCTCCTTCTCTGGATCAAAAGACTTTTTGTTGTATTTTTATTTGTGTTGATCATTTCTTTTAATGGTTTTCCTCTTTAAATCAACATAAAATATAAAAAAATCAAAAAAAAATTAGGTTCTAGTCCCTTTTTTGTTAAAATTAATTTCGTTAATTAATTATTAATTACTTAAACATTTTTATAAATTAAAATCAAGTAGATTTAGATTTTTATTTTTATTTTTTAAAAGAAAAAAAACAACAAAAAGATTTTATTTTAACTTAATAATTTATAAGGTTTTAGACGTTATTTCCATTACACGCGCATTTATTCACTTTCGCACTTTTCATATTATTGTAACTGTCTAATGGGTTGTAATAGTTAAAATTAGGACTTTATTTTCTGCTTTTTATTTCTCCCCAAATTTTTGGACTATGTAATTAATCCCCCTCTCTGAAGCCATGTAATAGCGTAGCTTTAATTTCCGCACTTTAAATCCCTATACATATATTAACTGTTAGATGTATGTTAATAGGATTGCATGATAAGAACATAAAATCAAACGATAGCAAACTTAAGTTCAAAGACAAATAACTTAAACAAGCACACTTGCACATATACACATCTAGGGTACTCCCACTTTGGTTGCCTTCAGAAAAATAGTAACAACTCTTAAAACGTGTGAGATTTTAGTGGCTACCTTCTGGTTTAAAAAGATCATACGTCCCTCGATGACCCTTTTGATGTTGCCTCGGTAAACAATGATCTTAAAACCCTAGGGTAGTTACTAAAACTTCTTGTCAAGTTGCCTCAGTGACTATAAAACGTCTCTTCGAATGTCCCTCAAACATCCAACGATAGGGCTACCTACTCACTAATAGTAGGCTAGCATTGTCTAAAAGAAAGGAGGAAAATAACGACCCTTTCGAGTAAAGTAGATAGTTCCTAGATGTTATGCTCAAAACAAACTTTTACTCTTACACAAAACAATTTTCAAAAAACTTTTCAAATAACGCTTTATCAACACTCTTGAGGACTGATACAAGAGTTATCATAAAGCCAACTGCCTCACTATGGCATTTCAAAAATACTTTTCAAAAACACACAAAAGCACAAGGTAATTTTCAAATGAGCTAAGCATCTAAGAGCCCGTAGAAAACTGTGGATAGAAAAGATGTTAACACCTTCCCTTTCCATAATCTACCCCCCTTACTCAGAAAACTCTCAAAAGGTCTTTTTCTGTTCTTTTCACCCTTTACTTTGTTGGATAAAAAAAAGTTGGTGGCGACTCTTGCTTACCGCAACATTTACAAACACAAACGCAAAACCAGTATAATAGTTGGTTCTGCCACCGTATCATAGAACTAGAGACTCTGCTGGGGAATTATAAAAAAGTGGGGTTACCTTAGAGCTTAGGTCATATTTAATTTTCTTTCCTTGTATGCTTTGATTGCTTTATCTTTAAGGGTTTTGCTTGGGTTTACTTGTAAAGATCCTACACCCGGATCTGGGGCACCTTTTAGGTAAGTAGCAATAAATTGTGAGGATTGTACGGGGTATACCAACACGGTTGAAACTATAGCTACGTTGGTCTGACACATTTGTTGGTACCGGTAGTCCTTGAGTAGTCAAGGAGAATACGGGGCCGCTGTGAAGTGTCATGAAGCAACAACTGACCTTAGAACCTTTAATTGAACAACTTGGCCATTAGAAAGTAGTGAGATGGCTGGCTTTGGTGTAGTCCGAAGTTGGTTGATACTCGATACTATACTCATTGAGATATGACTTCTGGGATATTTTGGTCGCCAAGAAAGAGGCTTGCACTGAAACAACGCCCGGTGAAGAAGGATCAGTGATATTGAGACTCCCTAGAACCCAGTTACTATTAATAGGACAGGTTGAACCAACTATACTTCAAGAGGGTACTTACCTATGGAATCCATGCAAGCCTAAACCTAAGGATATGTTTGTGTGCTTGTATATATTTGTTTGTACATAACATCATAACATCATAACATCATAACATCATAACATGGCATATCACACTAACCATTTCAAGGACTTCTAGGACTTATCTTTGTGGCTGTTTTATAGGACATAGCTCCCATTGTAGAAATACTATCCAAGTTAACCTCGTAAGGGTGCCTCCTCAACTCAAGGAATTGGCATCAAGGGTTCTTGAGAATTCCCCATTCACCAAAATACATGGTCGACTCCTCATTTTGGTCACCTCAAGTCCTAATGAAGACATGGTGAAAGTTCTCTTTCAGTTCTTTGACCATTTACATCATTGCTTTACCTTTCCCGACTACCATTTGGTGCCTACCATGGAAGAGTTTTCTCAGTTATTGGGTGTGCCTATTCTTAATCAATTACCCTTCAACAGTATGGAAAGAGACTCAAAGCCCTAGGAGATCGCTCAAGCCCTATATTTACAACGGTTCGACGTTGTGATAAATTCAGAAACAAGAAGCGGTATCAAAGGGTTTCTAGCCAAGTTCTTGTTTGAAAAGCTCACTATTTTTGGGATACTTTGGACTTACAAGCCTTCGAATAGGTGTTGACCCTTCTCATCTTTGGGATGGTATTGTTCCTTAATCTGGACCAACTCATAGACGTGAATGCGGTCAAAGTTTTCATGTCTCGTAATCCGGTGCCTACCTTACTTGGAGACATTCTGCATTTATTTCACACTTGCACCGTAAAGAGAAGAGGAACCCTCATGTGTTTCACTCCTTTGTTTGATAGGTGGTTTATTTCGCACCTACCTCGATCTGTGTTGAAGAATGAGCAACGCATGAGGTGGTCTAATAGGTTGATGTCTTTCACATATTCAGATATTCACTGGTGCCCTCGATCTATGGAAGAAGTTACCATCATTGATCGCTATGGGGAACTCCCTAATGTCCCTCTCCTAGGCATTAGGGAAGGAATCACTTATAACCCTTGTTTGGCGTTGCGACAGTTTGGGTATGCTGGGAGGGATGGTCCTCATGATGCATTGGTTCAAAGAATTGCATTTGACTATCAGAATGATGTCCAAGGGTACTGTGATCGGTGGAAATAGAACTGACTGTTTTGGAATGCTGGTTCGCGAAATGTCGCGGTAAGCAAGAGTCGCCACCGTCTTTTATTTTCTCCAACAAGGAAAGGAAAAAAGCACAGCAAAATTCCTTTTCGAGATGTTTCTCGGTTCGGGAGGTAGATTATAGAAAGGGAAGGTATTAGCACCCTTTCTATCTGTGGTTATCCACGGGCTCTTAGGTACTTGCTCACTATGTTTTCAAAATTTGTTTGCTTTTCTTGTGTATGTGGGTTTTGAAAAGGTTTCGTTTTGAAAACTTCTAGGTAACTCTTGTATATGTCCTCAAGAGTGTATGAAGTGTTTGTTAGAAAACTTTTTGAAAGTGTAGGTGCGAAAAGTTGTTTTTGTTTTTGAAAGAGCAAGTACCCAGGAGAAATCTACCTACTCTAAGGAATTAAGCTGTGTAAGAGTCCTTTAGACAGTACTATCCCACTATTGAGAAGTAGGTAGCACTGTCGTTGGAGTTATTCGGGTCAATTCGATTATAGGGACATGTGTGGTCACTAAAGCAATAGTAGGACGCCTTAGCGGTAACCCTAATGTCCTAGATCCTTTTTCTCCGAGGCAACCGTTTCGAGGCAACTGGATCTTTAGACAGGAGGGCGACCTCTAAAACACCCTATACTTAATGACCACGTCGAGGCAACCAAGTGAGACGTACCCTAGGAGTGGCATGTGCATGTGTGTCAGATTTCATGTTAAAATTATCTTTGCACAGGTATTATGGTGAGCTACGGGTTGATTTTATTTTTCATACAAGTCTTGTCATGCATCATTAACAGTTAATAATTTGCGGGAAATAAATTGCGGAAAGTAAATCTACGCTATTACAAGGCGTCGGGTATTTACATCGCCAAAAACATAACCCTTGAAAATAAATGCGAGAAAATAAAGAAAGCGATAAAAGAGTCCTAATTATCTATTACATTCTCGGAGCAGATGCATAAATATGATCAAAATGATAATAATGCGCGAAAAGAAATTGAATCGGGACGTCCTTAGGGTTTTGACCCTTTTTTGAGAAAAGAAAGAATTTAATCCTTTTTGCAATTAATTAATGTTAAACATAATTTACTAATTAATTAATTAATTAATTAAAAGAAAAAGTATTTTTTATGTTTTTGATGTTTTAATGAAAATAAAATATAAAATAAAAGAAATTAAAAGTCAAGAAAACCCTAATTCTAAGTTTATTTTATTTATTATAAAAAAAGCCAAAGTTAACCTAATTAAACTAAGTTAATTATATAATTTATTTACAAAATAATAATAATTGAAATTAATAAATAATAATAATAATAATAAGAAAATATGGTTTTCTGAATTAATTATAAAAATAATTATTTGTTAGTTAAATAATAATAATAGTAATTAATAATAATAATTAGTAAAGATAATAATAAAAAAAGAAAGAACAAAAAAAGAATAAACCAGGGGTGCTGGGCCAGCTTGGAGGTGAGAAAGTAATCTTCAGGCCCATTAACAATCAGCCACGTTTGACTTTGGGAATCAGGTGTGCAAGCGTTGACTGGGGATCATGAGGACTATCACCTCTTGGCCATCAGATTGTTGTTAGTGGCCACTTGGCAAGCTGATGCCTGGAGCGCATGGTGGACTCTTTCATGAAGCCTGCATGTGAACATAGAAGAAAAAATAGAAACAAAGGTTTGGGGGACCTGGGAATCGAACCCAGGTCCCAATGATAACCAGACAGATCACTATCCACTGAGCCAACTGCACGCCTTTGTTAGTATAGTAATCAACAAATAATATATTAGGAAATTAATACATATGCTGAAAACACAAAAAAAACGCGCGCTCGTTTGAACGCTCCAACCATGACTCAACACGTCACCGTCTTCTTCCTCATGCCTGTAAAATAAAAGTCAGATAGCGGGGGTTTTTAACCTCCATAACCTGCAAGGACGAAAAATAGCGAACAGGCCTATGGTCAATATAAATTGTTCGCGAGGGTGGTTTTAGATTCGTCTTGTCTCAACGAATCCAACCATGGGTCTCTCAAGGTCTGATTTTTCCTGTACAGCAAAGCCCTAATCTGGAAGCTTGGAAACCCTAGAATTCATCAATGGTGATTTCTGTTTCAGGGCATTTTAATGCAATTAAACTATACCAAAAGATTCATGTGGATTCAAGCAACACAAAACATACAAGAAATCATGTAAATGATGCACAAATCATGAGGTTCGATTATGAAAAAAATAAGCAAACCGTGAGTTTGTTCTGGACAATTTCTGTAGCTTTAAGACTTGGTTTTGATTGTAAATCGTTTCTCACCCCTCCAGCAATGTTTTTGAATCACTAAAACGCTTTGAATTGGCCTGGAAGATTGAAAACAGTTTTGGATTTTTCTTGATTTTTCTCAATATTGGCTATGGCTTTCTGCAGCAATTCTCACGTGTCATGCTTTAGGTTTAGCTTGTGCATATATAGTAGAATGGATTTAGGTTAAATCTTTGACCAAAAATCCATGGAATTATGGTTTGCATATTTGATTTTCAATCACATCTTTTTGATTGACAAAACTTGCTAATTTTGGAGATTTTTGTCCCCTTGATTGATACACGAAATCTCCAGCATATGTTGACCACTTTTGCTTCACAAAAAGATTGAGAAATCATATCTTTGAATTTCCTACATTTTAAATTAATTAAATGAATTAAAATCAATTAAAAATCCAATTAATTAATAAAAAATAAGAAAATAAATTCAAATAATCCCAATGGGTCGTGCATAGGCCTTGGACAAAGTTTCAAGAAGAAATTTGAGGCCCATTAGCAAAAACATGGTGTTTTGAGCAAAGTTGACTGTTGCAAATTCACAAAAATTTCCCAACTTCTCCAATGCATATCTTGCTCAATTTTGATCATATGAACATGTTCTTGGACATTTTGGAAAGGTCTTGAAGTCCTCTAACCAATGCCTTTTGTCCCATGTCATTTGGATTTACCAATCTCAAGTTATGGTCTTTGACTTAAAGTGCATTTTTGTTGACTTTTAAAATTGACCTATAATGTAGAAATTGATAACTTTTTGTGAGAGCATTTCTTGGACTTGGAATGTGAAGATGAGTTGTAGGAAATGTCATCCCCTTAAAAATGAGCATTGGATGGGATTTTTCTGATGAACCATGAAAACGTTATGCCCTGGTCAAGTTACAGTTGACTTGTCAGCTGTCCAAAAATAGTAACTTTTGCATCTTGATGATTTTTGAGCCATCCTTGTGGAATCATGATC
Source organism: Vicia faba (assembly GCA_948472305.1). Classification (NCBI taxonomy): domain Eukaryota; kingdom Viridiplantae; phylum Streptophyta; class Magnoliopsida; order Fabales; family Fabaceae; genus Vicia; species Vicia faba. Next base: position 1,072,416,276 of record OX451735.1, on the reverse strand, counting down.
AAGACTTGATCAAATGATGATTGTGAGCTCAAAATAAGATGTTGATCAAAAATTTTGACTTTTGACTGTAAAATGACCATTTTACCCCTGCAGTTGACTGTGAAGCAAATAGGGCTTTTGACTGTGCAACTTGAACCTGTGAGTCTTGAAACTTGACATGTAGGTGCTTGAGAATGTATATAGGCCTATGGGACTTGATTGAGCCATTGAAAATCCCAAATTTGAAGGAACCAAAACCCTAATTTTGACTGGCTTAGGAGGCATTTGGACTGTGCAACCCTTGATAAATCTTGAGCCACTTGAGGATGATTCTTGATAAATCTTGAAGAATATGGGAGGGCAAATTTTGGGGTACAACAGGTACCTTTAGAGGTTAATTAGAGAATGGGGCATGGTGAACAGAGTGGATAGCAAGACATTGGGGAATAATAATTGCATCCCTTTGGAGCCTTATCTTAAGTGGGTGCGAGCGTGCATTTAACATCTCATGATGTCTTATCCCGCCATTCTACCTATCATCATGGAACCTATTGCCAATATAGATGTACCTCATACTATTCTCCATCCTGACATGCCGACTACTCTAGAGGAACTGCAAAGAGTTTAGATCCAACTCAAAGAGGAACAAGATACCTTTAAAGCCCAGTTCTACGCAGGCGAGAAGAAGGTTTTGGAGCTTACAAGACAACTGCATGAAGAATAGAGTTTGAATGCCTACATTGCACCAAAGAGGATGCGCTCATGGGAAGCATGAGTCCTGTTTGATTTAGGAGTTTTGTTTTATCTTTATTTATTTTGTTGTAAGCCCAAGAGGCATCGTTGTAATCATTTAAACTTATGAATGCAATTAATGTTTGTTCTTTCTTCGTCTAAGCAAATTTAAATCTTAAAAGTCCTTGAAAACATTGCATAAACATTAACATGCATATCATCACATAAATAGGTATTTTGAGACAGGTTTCTTATTCTTTTCGCTGTTTATTATTCCAAACGAAATGGCTCTTGAACAAACAGTAAAGGATCTTCAAGATCAAAATGCTCAATTCCAGCAAATGTTCCTGGCTCTGGCTAAGGGGCAAGAAGATCTGAAAGCTCTTATCATCAAGGAGAAGACCAAGAAGGCAAAGAAACCAGTTGGTGTCTTGAATTTGGGAAGAAGGTTCAGAGGACCGGCTAAGCGAGCTCTAGATTTCGTAACCCCGTCAAATGAGGGGGACAATTAAGAAGAAAAGCCAACGGAAGAAAACAACAACACAGGGTCTGAGGAAGATGAAGCTGACTACTATGAGGAGCAGTATCCTCCTGCTGATGATAAATACAAACAGCTGGAGGATCGTCTTAATGCTATGGAGATTCAGAGGGTACCCGAACTGGACTTTGAAGATCTAGGACTGGTCTCAGGGGTGGTCATCCCGCAGAAATTCAAGGTCCCCACATTTTCTAAGTACAACGGTGTCTCCTGTCCTAAGCTACACTTAAGATCATATGTCAGGAAGATTTAACCCCACACTACTGATAGGAATATGTGGGTACATTTCTTCCAGGAAATTTGTCGGGGATGCAGTTGGAATGGTTCTATCAACTGGAAAGAACCAGCATTCGTAATTGGGAAGATCTGGTTGCTGCTTTCTACAAGCAGTACTAATATAATGCTGACCTTGCGCCAACTCGTACACAATTGCAAAGTATGTCTATGGGTTCTGGAAAAGGTTTAAAAGATTATACCCATAAGTGGAGGGATCATGCGGGAAGAGTCCATCCTCCTCTATCTGACAGAGAGCTGGTAGACATGTTCTTTGGCACGTTATCTGGTCTATTCTTCAACCATCTGATTAGAAGCTCTTCAGTTGGGTTTACTGAGCTGATCTTGACTGGTGAGCAGGTAGAAGCTGGTATTAAGAGTGGTAAGATCCAGAGAGATACATCCTCCAGTATGGCAAAGAAACCCTTCACTGGAAAGAAGGAGGTCAGTGCTGCTTATGTCCAGAGAAATCAAAGCAAAACTGAACATTGTCTGACGGTAGGGGCTGTTATGATTTCCAATCTTGCATGAAATCAACAACAAAATAATTAGCACAGGTCGGATGTGCCCAGAAGACAGTTCACCTAGATCAACATGACCTTATCCCAGGTTTTGCCACACCTGTTGAAATCCAATCTGGTGACTCTAAAGGAAGCTCCCACGAATCCTAATACTGCATCTCCCCACTACAACCCAAATGCCTAATGTGCCTACCACTCTGAAAGTCTGGGGCATGATACAAATGATTGTTGGGCTCTGAAAAATAAGGTGCAAGATCTCATTGAGGCAAAGGAAATTGAGTTTGGTCCTTCTAAGACCCCCAACGTCATTATTGCACCAATGCCCAAGCATGAACCGGGAATCAGTGCTATTGATGTTGTTTCCGCTACAAAGGATGCTGACAGCGACTGTGACATGGACAAGTGGATCTTCCCAACTATCAGCGGTGGACTCAGCAATTGGGAGGCCAAAGATTTTGTTCCTATTAATTTTATTCAAGAGTAATTGTATTTTGTTTTTTTTTGGGATATGTAATATTTAAACAATTGAAACTCTAAAGCCTTGTGCTTTACCCGAAGCACAATGTTTTATTTGTGAGGGTTATTAATTCATCTTCATATGTCATTAATAAATTATTGGATGTTTTGCATACAAATTTTACGTCTCTGTTTTTCTTTCATGTTTGTACTTTATCAAAACAATTATGCTATTACACACACCCACATATCAAACTGCAGATCCACATCCACTCTGGATCCCATTGATAATGGTTCTTCTATTGCCAATTATGACTTTGAAAATCTGATCTACCAAGTCGAGGACGAAGGTGAGGAAAATTGTGAGGTACCAGGGGAACTTTCCAGACTGTTACAATAGGAGGAAAGGGCAATACAGCCCCATGAAGAGCCAGTTGAGACAGTAAACTTGGGTACTAAAAAGGATAAGAAAGAAGTCAAGATAGGTGTCAATCTGGAGCATAGTGTCAAGGAAAGTTTAATACATATTTACATGATTATGTTGAGATCTTTTCCTGGTCATACGAAGACATGTCGAGACTGGAGACTGACATTATGGTTCATCGCCTACCGACAAAAGAAGACATCCCTCTAGTGAAATAGAAGGTTCGTCGTATACGCCATGGGATGTCAGAAAAGATCAAAGTTGAAGTTATGAAACAGTTCAACGCCAGTTTCTTAGCTGTTACTTCTTATCCATAATGGGTTGCTCATGTTGTTCCAGTACCTAAGAAGGACGGTAAAGTACGTATGTCTGTGGATTACAGAGACCTGAATAGGGTAAGCCCCAAGGATGAATTTCCTCTTCCCCTTATTGATGTCCTGGTTGACAACACTGCACAACATAAGGTATTATCCTTCATGGATCGTTTCTCCTAGTACAATCAGATCAAAATGGTACCCGAGGACATGGAGAAAATAACCTTCGTCACATAGTGGGGCACTTTCTTATACAAAGTTATGCCATTTGGGTTAAAGAATTCTAGGGCAACCTATCAGCGTGCCATGGTAGCTTTGTTTCATGATATGATTCATCACGAGATAGAGTTCTATGTTGATGATATGATAGCCAGGTCTCAGACTGAAGAGGAGCACCTTGATCACCTGCAGAAGCTGTTTGAAATACTAAAAAAGTACAAACTGAGACTGAACCCGAATAAGTGCACCTTTGGAGTAAGATCTCGTAAGCTCTTAGGCTTCGTTGTCAGCGGCAAAGGTATTGAAGTAGACCCTGCAAAGGTTAAAGCTATACGAGAAATGCCAACTCCTTGAACTGAGAAGGAAGTTAGGGGATTCTTGGGACGTCTAAACTATATTTCCAGATTCATTTCCCATCTAACCGCTACTTGTGAGCCAATCTTCAAATTACTGAAGAAAGATCAAGCAGTGAAGTGAAATTACGATTGCCAGATTGCCTTTGACAAAATCAAGGAATATCTTCAAGAGCCTCTAATTTTGATGTCGTCGATTGAAGAAAGACCTATGATCATGTACTTAACAGTATTAGAGAACTCAATGGGGTGTGTGCTGGGGCAGCATGACGAGTCTAGTCGAAAAGAGCATACAATATACTACCTTAGCAAAAAGTTTACTGACTATGAAACAAGATATTCACTGCTCGAGAAAACTTGTTGCGCTTTGGCATGATCTACTCACTGACTAAGACAGTATATGTTGACTCATACTACCTTATTGATATCTAAAATGGATCCTATCAAATACATCTTTGAGAATCCCGCTCTCTCCAGAAGAATAGCAAGATGGAAGATGATCCTGACTGAATATGATATTCAATACACAACCCAGAAAGCAATCAAGGGAAGTGTACTAGTTGATCATTTGGCTCAACAAGCCGTAGATGACTACCAATCCATGAATTTTGAGTTCTCGGATGAGAACATCATGCTAGTAACTGATTTTTAAGAACCTGGACCGGATGAAGGACCTGAAAAAGGATCCCGATGGACCATGGTTTTTGACAGAGCTTCCAACGCACTTGGCAATGGCATCGCTGATGTGATCATATCTCCTAAAGGTTGTCATAATCCTTTCACTTCCAGACTATGTTTTAATTGTACCAACAATATGGTTGAATATGAATCATGCATCATGGGTCTCAAAGCTGCTATCGACTTGAGGATCAAATTCTTGACTGTATTTGGAGACTCGGCCTTAGAAATCATCCAAATCAAAGGGGAACAGGACATGAAGCATCCTAATCTCATCCCTTACAGAGAGAATCTGTTGACACTAATTCCACCCTTTGAAGAAGTTACCTTTGAGAATTTTCCACGAGAGGAAAATCAACTAGCGGACGCGCTAGCTACTATGTCATCCATGTTCAAGGTCAGGTAGGATAATGAAGCTCCTCAGATCACTATTGAGAGAACGGATGAACCAGCATACTGTTACGAGGTTGATACTGAAGAAGTAGTGGACAAACTTTGGTTCCATGAAGTAAAAAGATATCTTGAAGCCCAAGAGTATCCCGAGGGAGCTTCAGTCAATAATAAGAAGTTCCTAAGAAGGTTCTCTACCAAGTTTTTCCTCAGAAATGGAATCCTCTACAAGCGCAATCACGATGCTACTTTGCTTCGATGTGTAGACAAGAGTGAAGCAGAGAAGATTATGGCTGATTTGCATGAAGGTACCTTTGGCACCCATTCTAGTGGGCACACGATAGCTAAAAAGATCCTACAGGAAGAATACTATTGGTCCACAATGGAAGCGGACTGTTATCAGCATTCACAAACTTGTCACAAATGCCAGATCTATGCTGATAAAGTACATGTGCCTCTGGTTCCTCTAAACGTCTTGACTGATCCCTAGCCATTCACAATGTGGGGAATTGATATGATTGGAGATATTAGGCCTACAGCTTCTAATGGGCACTGCTTCATCCTGGTTGCCATTGATTACTTCATAAAGTGGGTCGAGGCAGCCTCTTTTGATTCTATTACCAAGAACATTGTGGCCCAATTCATCAGACATAACCTTATCTGTCGGTATGTGTGATACAGTGGGAGAACTGACTTGAGGTTTTGCGTTTGTTTTCGCAAATGTTTCGGTTGAGCAAGAGTCGCCACCGACTTTTTATTTTATCCTAAAGGAAAGGTTAAAAAAGCACAGCAAAAACCTTTTGAGATATTTCGTGGGTTCGGGGGGTAGATTATGAAAAGGGAAGGTATTAGCACCCTTTTCATCCATGGTTATCCATGGGCTCTTAGTTGCTTGGTTTTTTAGATCACTTGCCTTGATTTTCGATTGCTAGAAATTGTGGTGTGTGTATGTGTTTTTGAAAATGTTTTTGAAGAGATGCCTTGTCTTTAGGCGACCAATCTATTTGACTCGTGTTTGAGTGTTTTACAAAAGTGTGAATCTTTCCGAAAAGATGTTTCAAATGTTTTTGAGAGTTTGTTTGAAAGTGTTGTAGATTGTGGTTTTTGAAAAGAAGGCAAGTGTTTTTTTTGCAAGTTAATCTCAAGTAACTAAGAGTTTTGTCTACCCTATTGTACTCAAAGGTTTTTGTTATGTTTTAACCCCTTTTTAACAATTTTGTTCCACCATTGAATTTGGTGGACAATCTTGCGTTTAGGAAGTTTATTCGGGACGGGCGCGGGTCATCGTACGGACCACGAATGCAATGATGCCAAGTGTCTTTGGCAATTTGTTTTGAAGGGACTATGATCATTCCGTTTAGGCAACATTTTGAGGGACTTATGATCATTTTGATTTTGTTTTGCCAAAGATACTCGACGTGCAAGCATGGCCCATTTTGGAAGGCAACATGTGGGATTACCCTAGAGGGTGCAAGTGTGATTGTGTATTGATTTCATGTATTTGTCTTGTATTAGGTTATCTAGCGTTTGATTTTATGTACATGCAAACCCTAGGTCTAACCATGGTATAATTGAAAGCGGTAAATTGCGAAAATGTAAAATCTACGCTATTACAAAATAGTATCCGGGAGTGGGGGTACATGTGTATGAATGGGGATGAGACTTATAGTATCCAATAAGTTACAACCAAATCGAATTTGCGATCAAATGTAAATGACGAATATCAATGTATAAGATAAACAAATGTGTATAAGGGCAATATATTGTGTATTTGTATTGTGTAAGTGTGAGATGTATTGTGTAAGTATGTGATTATTTACAAATGCGACAAGGTGAAATTAATGTATATTAGGGGATGGTTGACCTAAATGTGTGTTTAATGAATCTTTGATTTGTATATTTTTAATATGCACAAAAGAAATGTTTTAATTGAATGTTCTAAAATTATGTATATAAGAAATGATGTTTTAAGAAAAGAAAATATTTCTAAGTTTTAATTATGTATATAAAAAGTATTTTTTCATTTGTTATGAATTAAATTATGTATATTAAAAAAAGAAATGTATTTTTAATTGTTATGTACAAATGTATATTTAAAAGAAAAAGGTATTTTCAATTATATTGTATGATATGTACAAAATTATATTTAAATTAAATGTTCTAAAATTAGGTATATAAGAAATGTGTTTTTAAGTATTAATGTATTAGTATCAATTAAATGTTAATCTTTAAGAAACAAATTATATTCTTTGTGTAAAAGAAAAGATAATTTTAAAATATAGAGAAAACAAGTTTCTAAATAAACCCCAAAAAAGGAATATTGTAAGTTTTTTTGTATTTTTTATTAATTAAAAAGGAAATAATGTTTTTTTTTTTGAAAACTGAATTTGAAAACAAAAAGAAGAAATGGGCTGAAAGAGGGGTGGGAACGGATCAGGCCCATTGTTCTGAGGCAAACGTTTTTAGGGTTAGAGGTTTTTTTGTCTCAATTGGGAACATGCTCTAGGGTTTGATGATGATTTTTTTTTGTACTGAAAACCTTATCCTGATTTACCTCTTTCTTCTTCTCTTTCGCCTTTACTGTCTGCTTGTTGCCTCTTTTCCACCCTATGATGATGCAAATCTGAGGGCTCTTATTGCCTTTGTTGGATTGCCTAGGTTGTTGCCTTGAGATGCCTGTATTGTTCTTTGCCTTTGCTTTTACTGTTGTCCCTGAGTACTTTCTTTCTTCCTTTCTCGTCGCCTTGAATTGTCGCTTTGAGATGCCTGTATTGTTCTGCTTGCTTATGTTGCTTATGTTGCTTATGTTGATTGCCCCATGATGTGTGCTTACTGAGAGCTCAAGGGTTTTGATTTGGAATGCTTCTTTTCCTCTTCTCTCACAGTTGCCTAGAGCTTTTGTATGCTTCTGAACGATTTGCCTTTGGAATGTTTCTTTCTATTGCCCAATGATGTTATCTTCCTGAGGGCTCGATGTTTGGGTTTGGAAATAGTGTTTTTGCTTAGGCCTGAGATTCGAGTTTAGGTAAGAATGATGCAGGTTATGTTGGTATGGCTTTTGGTTGATGGCTTAGGCAGGGGTTGCTTAGGCCATGATTTTCTGGACTGGTTTTTTAGAAATGCAATAGTAGGTTTTTTACTCCAGGTTCTTAGCAGGTTGGAGTTTGACAGTATGGTGGGTTTTGAAACTGGTAAGGCTCTTAGCTTTTTCAGGTCTTGAACCAACGCAGGTTGTGTGTTTGTATATGTTTTGAATGATGCAGGTTGGGGTGCTTGATAGCAGGTTATTGTTTAGAGGTTATGCAGTGGGTTCTGAGTTTGACAGTAGGTTCATGGCTTGGCTTCAGGTTTAACTGGTTATTTATGAACTTGAGCAGGTTTTCTATGCTTCAGGTTTGAGACTTAGCAGGTTTTCTATATCTTTTCTTTTGTGTTGGTTTCCTCTTTTACTTTGGTGAAAATTCTGCCTCCTCCTTTCTCTTACTGTCTTTTGCTCTTTTGTATATCTTTCTATTTATGCCTCTAAGCCTAAAAACCTGCTCCCTGCTTACTTTATCTCTCTCTCTTCTAGTACAGTTAACTATTTTAATATGCTTGGGCTGTACCTAGTTCTGAAAGGGCTAACCTGATGGGAAATGATGATTTGTACATGTTTGCTTGCATATCATGCTTTCCTCTGCATTCTTTATCTCTTCTTTGACAGCTTTTGTACTTTGTGAACTTTCCATATCTTTGCCAAATCCTCTTTATGACAGCTTTGAGTAGACTTTGGCATTTTTGACAGCAAACCGTACTTTTTGGATTTTGATAGAAATTTGTAACTTGGCCCTTTTGGATTTTGACAGAAAGTTGCATTTTGGATTTTTCAGTTTGGTTTGAACTTGGAGTTTGAGATTGAGTTTGTGCAGTTTGACATTTTGAACTTATGTATTTTTGACATTTTGCATTCATGATTTAAATAAAATTCTTCCCTCTTTGTGAACCGGGAGAAATCCCGTGATTTGCAGAGAGGGTTAACTGATCCCAATCAGTGGCCCTTAATGATGACTGCAAATTTTATCTGTCTTTTCAATTTAACTGCTTTTTGACTTTTCTCTTTTCTTTTGCAGGTGAAAAATGGAGCACCGGAGCGAAGCGAAGAATGAAGAATTAGGGACTTAGAAAATGTTTTAGAAAAAATAGGATAGTTTTTATTTTCAATTTAATTTTTGTACACTATTATTATTTTAAATACTTCGTAAATAAATACTTGTATCCAAATAATAATTGTAACAAATATTAAATATGAAATAAAAATTCTATTGATTCATTTAATTCTTTTCCATTCCTTTTCAATTATTTATTTATTATTCATGGTTCCTTAAATTAAAATAAATGAAAATTAAATTCCAGATACTTAATTCTTAGAACCATAAATAATCAACTAAACATTGATTCTTCGTTGATCAAAATAAATGAACTTGACGTCTCCATCATCCAAAGCAACGCACAGTCGAACGCAATAACTGATCAGACGCAATCCTTTTTTACTGATTTCTTACCAAGCACTGTAAATCCAAACTGCATATTTCTTTTGACTGGCTCAAACAAAACAACGTGAATTCAAACCAACTGCCTCTTTTACTGATTAAATCAAAACAATGCGAATTCAACCCGAATCTCGGAATATCTTGCAAAGTGCTGTGGAATTTTAATCTTTCTGAGAATATGCCCATAAAACCTTAATTCCTGATTAAATGCCAACGAACATTCGCCTGATCGCAATTGAGCCAGAATCAACCAAAACCCTAAGCCAATTATTTGAAGCAATCCAGAGTCCTAAAAATCAATAAAACCCTAATTTTTGTTTGACTGACGAGAAAAGTCCGTTTGTCCGATTCTTGAGCCAGTTTGAAAAATCAGGAAACGCCTGAAGCTGAGATTTCTTGTGGAAAAAATGCGAGGGCAAATTTTGGGGTACAACAGTTGCCCCTGTTCAATCTTCTTGGACCTGAAGAGTTAGATTGGCAAGTTTTCCTTTCGCGACTTGAAGGTAAAAGAAGATTGGACACTAAAGTGCCCAGAAAATTTGCACTCGGCGATATGATGGTAGAGGTGAATGGGCTTAAAAATGCCATTTGGTGATGGGCTTAAAGATGCCATCTGGTGCGATAGAATCTTGTCGGGGAATGGGCTTAGAGATGCCATTTGGTGATGGGCTTAAAGATGCCATCTGGTGACTGCTGGTAGGGGGATGGGCTTATAGATGCCATCTGGACATGTTGAACTGTATGTCAAAAGTGAGTGGACAAGTATCAGAAAGGCATCCATGTTCTGGAACATCTCTGAATTGGGGGTCCGAATAAGCAACAAATTGACGTCCATGTCTGGAGAATCCGTAAACTATTTTCAGGAGTTGAGGTGGAGTGAGCAATAGAACCACATCCGTTGTTGGGAAGCGTCCGTAAACTATTTTCAAAAGTTGAGAAGAGTCTGAACAAGTTGGTAGATTGACATCCGTTGTAGGGAAGAATCTGTAAACTGTTTTCAGAAGTCTTGAAGTTGAAGAGGAAACGGTGTAGGGTTTCCTGATGATGCGTTTGAATGGATCCGGAATAAGTATCAGAATGTCGTCGTGTCTGGGTCACATCTGAACTATTTCTGGATGAATCTCGGGAGACAATCTGTGTCTGTCGATTGTTCTTACCTGAAAAGTAAAGGGTTACTCGTATGCAATGTTATGATACATGATGCAATGTATGTGACATCAATGTTTATGACATGAATGTGATGAATGCGCATGTAAGCTGATGAGCTATCTTGCTGAGGATAAATGAATCCGAGATGGCTGAAGATAAAAGCATCTTGACTGCTGTCGGGGAAAATTAATCCTTGGCTGCTGCTGGGGAAGAGAATTCCTGATGACCTCTACTGGGGAGTTCCAAATTAGTAGACTCATGCTGGAGAGGTAAGATTGAGAATCTTCAGCTCCGTGGGAAGTAACTCTGGCGACTTCACTGGGGAACTCAAGATTTTCCCTCCCAAAACTCTGTGGGGAGAAGGTTCAATGGTCTGGCTCCACTGGGGATTGATAATTTGAAGTTTTAGCTTTGCTGGAGATAATGAAGCTTGACTCTGAGTGGAGTTAGCTTCTGGAAGAATCTGAACAAGCGATAGGTTAACATCCGTTACTTGGAGAACCCGTGAACTGTTTTCAGAAATCTTGAGATTGAATAAGCAATAGAGCCGCATCCGTTGTTGGGAAGCGTCTGTAAACTGTTTTCAAAGGTTGCATCTGAACAAATTGATAGATTAACATCCGTTGTTGGGAAGAATCCATAAACTGTTTTCAGAAGTCTTGAAGAAGAATCTGAACAAGTGATAGGTTAACATCCGTTTACTTGGAGAACCCGTGAACTGTTTTCAGAAATCTTGAAGTTGAATCAGCAATAGAGCCGCATCCGTTGTTGGGAAGCGTCCGTAAACCAATTTCAAAGGTTGCATCTGAACAAGTTGATAGATTAACATCCGTTGTTGGGAAGAATCCATAAACTATTTTCAGAAGTCTTGAAGAAGAATCTGAACAAATGATAGGTTAACATCCGTTTACTTGGAGAACCCATGAACTGTTTTCAGAAATCTTGAAGTTGAATCAGCAATAGAGCCGCATCCGTTGTTGGGAAGCGTCCGTAAACCAATTTCAAAGGTTGCATCTGAACAAGTTGATAGATTAACATCCGTTGTTGGGAAGAATCCATAAACTGTTTTCAGAAGTCTTGAAGAGGAACCGGTGTAGGGCTTCCCGAAGATGAGCTTGTGTAAAACTGCATCGGGTTTTGAACACTTTTGACATTCGAATTCCCCAAGTGGTGATGTAGATGAATTCCTGGCTTATTACAGGTGTTGGTCTACAATCGGTCGTTCACAGATGTTTTCCTGGGTTGTTACAGGAGTTGATCTGGAATTCTTCAGACATGCCCTGGCTGGATACAGGAATCGAATCTGGAAAGGTGATAGTTGATAGATATGCCCTGGCTGGATACAGGAATCGAATCTTCAAACTCTTCAGACGTGCCCTGGCTAGATACAGGAATCGAGTCTGGAAATGTGGTCAACAGATATGCCCTGGCTGGATACAGGAATCGAATCTGGAATTGTGATAGTTGATAGATATGCCCTGGCTGGATACAGGAATCGAATCTTCAAACTCTTCAGACGTGCCCTGGCTAGATACAGGAATCGAGTCTGGAAATATGGTCAACAGATATGCCCTGGCTGGATACAGGAATTGAATCTGGAAATGTAATAGTTGATTTGTTGAACACTTTTGACATTCGAATGCCCCAAGTGGTGAAGAAGGAGTCTTGAATCAGATTACTCTGCATATTGAGAGGTTTCTTGAAATCTTGACTGGACTGCCCCAGGTTAACTGAACTTTGAAAGATCTGTTGGACCTTGACTGGACTGCCCCAGGTTAATTGAATTGTGACATGTCAAGCCCCTTGTTGATAGGAGATTTGATGGAAGTGTCATCCTCTTGAAGTGATTTTTGCTTACTGAGAGAGTTTTCGTTCCTCCGAACATTCGCTGTATGAATTTCTTCGCTGTCAAACAAAAAGGTCAAATGCAGACAGTGATATTCGAATAATGCAAAGTTTATGTTTGTCTCAAAATTTTGAAAAATGCGTTTTTAGCAGAAAACTTTTCATAAGACAAGTTAACACAAGATTTAGAGCAAAGCCCTACAGGAGTCAGGATACCTTTTGTGACAGTATGCTTTCGAACTAACCCATGCTTCAATTAGGACTTTTAAAGGGTTGTAACGTGGTCTGGTTCACGGTTTAAGAAACAAAGGATAAAGGCTCAAAGTATATTTGTACCCACCCGCTCTTCGTGATGTCCTTCAACCTAAGCTCAGTTAATTGCGTCATACTCTGTTTTGAGTTTGGAACGACTTTTGGGCAATTGTTCACCAGTTGAATTTGGGGAGACAGACATCATCTCCTTTTTCTTTTTCAACATTTTTCATGTGGTTGAGGATTTTGTGATGACCTCACTATTTTGATTTTGATTTGTTATCCCTAACTTTTGCCTGACTGTTACCGTTTTCCGGGATTACTGTCAGCGGGATGCCCCAACTTTCTTAAGCCTCCTTTATAGGTTTTGGCTTGGCGGGCTTTTCTCTTTTGAGAGATTGACTGTCTATGTGATAGGGAACCACCCTTGTCTTTTGATTCCAAAGGAACGCTTTCTTTTTTTTGACGTCGTTCGTTGTATTACGAACTGAGAGTTTGCGACTTCAATGCGCGTTTTCTCTTGAATTAACTGAGATACTACCCTGCCCCGGGTTTATATCAAGGTTTTGATCGTTTAGAACAGAAAACTCCTACTTCTTTGGCTCGAAGGGGTTGACTAGGGATTAACTTCCTTATAACTCCAGTGTTTGGGAATTGAAAGAAATGCCTGTACATCATCAGCAAGGTCCGTTCAAAAGCATACTGTATAAGATCATGGTATTGTTTCATCATCCTCCCTCTAAAGGCTTATAGCTCTTTATCAAGAGTCAAATATCATAAAGAAAAGCATAAGAGTAGTGAAACGAATGGATGAATTCAAGACAAACATATGCAATGCATTAATGAAAACAAAGTTTAACATCAACAGATAATTGTTTGACAGCAAAAGAAATTACAACTTTGAAAATTCAAACAGAAACAAAAGTCTTTCAGCTTTGAGCTTCGTCACTTCAAGTGGAGAACCCTTTAACGGAAGATCTTCATCTCACCGTCTGGCATGAATTCCAGCACCCCAATGTCGATCAGTTCTTGAATCTTATTCTTCAAGGCCCAACAGTCGTTGGTGTCGTGTCCCGGGCTGTAGGAGTGGTAAACACAGAATGCATCGGGATGATAGTGAGGAGAGGAGGTATTGAGCTTCTGAGGAGGGTCCTTTACAGTAAGTAAGTTGACCTCCAACAGGCGCTTCAGTATGAAAAATGATGGTATTTCAGTCTCCGTGAACTGTCTTCCCGACTTTTCTTGCTTACGCCGATTACCCCGTTGACGCTGGCGAGGTTGTTGATGGGCTTGTGACCCTGAAGCAAGCAAAGGAGCTTTCCCCTTGTCTTCTTGAGTGGATGGAGGCTGAGCGGTGACTTGCTCTTCGACCTCAGATGTTTGCCCCAGTTGGTTGTTTGGAAGCAGTTGGCGGACAAGAACTCTGAGTTCCTCTTGTCTTTGAGACAGGTCTTGGATGAGAGCCATCTGGCCCACCAACAGTCCCATCACTTGGGTCCTCAAGGTTGTCAGATCAAACTGTAGCTCCGCAAGCCTGTCACTCCTGGCATTATTGGAATTCTCCAAGCCCTTGGTGAGAAGAGCTTTCATCTCTTATTGCCCCAGAGACAAGTTCAGGAACATCTCCTGCAGCTGAGCAGTCTGGTCTTGGATGTCTTTGACAGACCTTTCTAGAGCCATCTCTTGCTGAAATAAACAACAGGAGAGTAAGGAAACCTGAAAAAGGAAATATTGTCAAAATGCAATGCATGATACGTGGATGCATGCTTTCAAGGATCTCTTGGGGTAAACACAAGAAAATGTTAGAGGTTAAACTCTGCTCTTGGATTGGAGATCTCTGCACCGGTGGACGTCCTTCCACGAGAATCAAGCTCACCATGTCGAGTGGGTCATAGCCACTGATTCAAGTTGTTGCACTTGATCTTTGATCGGAGAACTTTGTATCGGTGGATGTCTTTCCACGAGAATCAAGCTCACCATGTCGAGTGGGTCATAGCCACTGATTCAAGTTGTTGTTCTTGAACTTTGATTGGTATTTGTTAGAGGAGAAACCTCTTGCCCCTTGGTAGACGTCTGGTTCAACGTAACCCTGCATCAAAAGAACCCTCGAGATCCTTGAAATGGTTATTGAAAATGCTATGGTATGATGTCATGATGTTATGTACATGTATGCACAAGCAAGTGAGTGTATATACATGCAAACATATTCACACAAAGCAAACAAGTCCTTAGGTTTATGCTTGCATGGGGTTCAGGTACTACCCTCTTTCAGTTCGTTGGTTAAAACATATCCTATCAAAAGTAACCGGGTTCTAGAGGATCTCAAATCATTGGCTACCCTCAATCGGTCATAACTCCAGCATCGCAACCATTTCTCGCGGCCGGAACCATCGCGAGAGTTTAGCCTCAATGAGCGTAGCATACTTCTACTGTTCTAATGGCCAAGTTGGGTCAATTTAGGGTTCTAAGGTCGGTTGGTGCTTAATGACTCCTTGGAAGACCCATATTCTCCCCGTTTCAACACGAGGGATATCGGTACAGACCAAGACGCCACACCAACGTAGCCACTGCTTCACCCATGTCGGTATACCCCGGACAGGTCCCTCGCAGATTATGCTACCTAAAAATGGTTTCCCCTTGATCCGGGTTAGGATCTATGAAGCTCCGATACAAAGCCCACAAATGTAAAAGCAAACAAAGCAATCAATTGAAAACATAGGTGATCTAAACCCTAAGGTAACCCCACTTTGAGTAGTACTCCCCAGCAGAGTCGCCAGTTCTGTGATACGGTGGGAGAACTGACTTGAGGTTTTGCGTTTGTTTTCGCAAATGTTTTGGTTGAGCAAGAGTCGCCACCGACTTTTTATTTTATCCTAAAGGAAAGGTTAAAAAAGCACAGCAAAAACCTTTTGAGATATTTCGTGGGTTCGGGGGGTAGATTATGAAAAGGGAAGGTATTAGCACCCTTTTCATCCATGGTTATCCATGGGCTCTTAGTTACTTGGTTTTTTAGATCACTTGCCTTGATTTTCGATTGCTTGAAATTGTGGTGTGTGTATGTGTTTTTGAAAATGTTTTTGAAGAGATGCCTTGTCTTTAGGCGACCAATGTATTTGACTCGTGTTTGAGTGTTTTACAAAAGTGTGAATCTTTCCGAAAAGATGTTTCAAATGTTTTTGAGAGTTTGTTTGAAAGTGTTGTGGATTGTGGTTTTTGAAAAGAAGGCAAGTGTTTTTTTTGCAAGTTAATCTCAAGTAACTAAGAGTTTTGTCTACCCTATTGTAGTCAAAGGTTTTTGTTATGTTTTAACCCCTTTTTAACAATTTTGTTCCACCATTGAATTTGGTGGACAATCTTGCGTTTAGGAAGTTGATTCGGGACGGGCGCGGGTCATCGTACGGACCACAAATGCAATGATGCCAAGTGTCTTTGGCAATTTGTTTTGAAGGGACTATGATCATTCCGTTTAGGCAACATTTTGAGGGACTTATGATCATTTTGATTTTGTTTTGCCAAAGATACTCGACGTGCAAGCATGGCCCATTTTGGAAGGCAACATGTGGGATTACCCTAGAGGGTGCAAGTGTGATTGTGTATTGATTTCATGTATTTGTCTTGTATTAGGTTATCTAGCGTTTGATTTTATGTACATGCAAACCCTAGGTCTAACCATGGTATAATTGAAAGCGATAAATTGCGAAAATGTAAAATCTACGCTATTACAAAATAGTATCCGGGAGTGGGGGTACATGTGTATGAATGGGGATGAGACTTATAGTATCCAATAAGTTACAACCAAATCGAATTTGCGATCAAATGTAAATGACGAATAGCAATGTATAAGATAAACAAATGTGTATAAGGGCAATATATTGTGTATTTGTATTGTGTAAGTGTGAGATGTATTGTGTAAGTATGTGATTATTTATAAATGCGACAAGGTGAAATTAATGTATATTTGGGGATGGTTGACCTAAATGTGTGTTTAATGAATCTTTGATTTGTATATTTTTAATATGCACAAAAGAAATGTTTTAATTGAATGTTCTAAAATTATGTATATAAGAAATGATATTTTAAGAAAAGAAAATATTTCTAAGTTTTAATTATGTATATAAAAAGTATTTTTTTCATTTGTTATGAATTGAATTATGTATATTAAAAAAAGAAATGTATTTTTAATTGTTATGTACAAATGTATATTTAAAAGAAAAAGGTATTTTCAATTATATTGTATGATATGTACAAAATTATATTTAAATTAAATGTTCTAAAATTAGGTATATAAGAAATGTGTTTTTAAGTATTAATGTATTAGTATCAATTAAATGTTAATCTTTAAGAAACAAATTATATTCTTTGTGTAAAAGAAAAGATAATTTTAAAATATAGAGAAAACAAGTTTCTAAATAAACCCCAAAAAAGGAATATTGTAAGTTTTTTTGTATTTTTTATTAATTAAAAAGGAAATAATGTTTTTTTTTTTTGAAAACTGAATTTGAAAACAAAAAGAAGAAATGGGCTGAAAGAGGGGTGGGAACGGATCAGGCCCATTGTTCTGAGGCAAACGTTTTTAGGGTTAGAGGTTTTTTTGTCTCAATTGGGAACATGCTCTAGGGTTTGATGATGATTTTTTTTTGTACTGAAAACCTTATCCTGATTTACCTCTTTCTTCTTCTCTTTCGCCTTTACTGTCTGCTTGTTGCCTCTTTTCCACCCTATGATGATGCAAATCTGAGGGCTCTTATTGCCTTTGTTGGATTGCCTAGGTTGTTGCCTTGAGATGCCTGTATTGTTCTTTGCCTTTGCTTTTACTGTTGTCCCTGAGTACTTTCTTTCTTCCTTTCTCGTCGCCTTGAATTGTCGCTTTGAGATGCC
The DNA here is from genome assembly GCA_948472305.1 of Vicia faba. Classification (NCBI taxonomy): domain Eukaryota; kingdom Viridiplantae; phylum Streptophyta; class Magnoliopsida; order Fabales; family Fabaceae; genus Vicia; species Vicia faba. The sequence goes on along the minus strand of OX451735.1, from coordinate 1,072,398,746 downwards.
TGTATTGTTCTGCTTGCTTATGTTGCTTATGTTGCTTATGTTGATTGCCCCATGATGTGTGCTTACTGAGAGCTCAAGGGTTTTGATTTGGAATGCTTCTTTTCCTCTTCTCTCACAGTTGCCTAGAGCTTTTGTATGCTTCTGAACGATTTGCCTTTGGAATGTTTCTTTCTATTGCCCAATGATGTTATCTTCCTGAGGGCTCGATGTTTGGGTTTGGAAATAGTGTTTTTGCTTAGGCCTGAGATTCGAGTTTAGGTAAGAATGATGCAGGTTATGTTGGTATGGCTTTTGGTTGATGGCTTAGGCAGGGGTTGCTTAGGCCATGATTTTCTGGACTGGTTTTTTAGAAATGCAATAGTAGGTTTTTTACTCCAGGTTCTTAGCAGGTTGGAGTTTGACAGTATGGTGGGTTTTGAAACTGGTAAGGCTCTTAGCTTTTTCAGGTCTTGAACCAACGCAGGTTGTGTGTTTGTATATGTTTTGAATGATGCAGGTTGGGGTGCTTGATAGCAGGTTATTGTTTAGAGGTTATGCAGTGGGTTCTGAGTTTGACAGTAGGTTCATGGCTTGGCTTCAGGTTTAACTGGTTATTTATGAACTTGAGCAGGTTTTCTATGCTTCAGGTTTGAGACTTAGCAGGTTTTCTATATCTTTTCTTTTGTGTTGGTTTCCTCTTTTACTTTGGTGAAAATTCTGCCTCCTCCTTTCTCTTACTGTCTTTTGCTCTTTTGTATATCTTTCTATTTATGCCTCTAAGCCTAAAAACCTGCTCCCTGCTTACTTTATCTCTCTCTCTTCTAGTACAGTTAACTATTTTAATATGCTTGGGCTGTACCTAGTTCTGAAAGGGCTAACCTGATGGGAAATGATGATTTGTACATGTTTGCTTGCATATCATGCTTTCCTCTGCATTCTTTATCTCTTCTTTGACAGCTTTTGTACTTTGTGAACTTTCCATATCTTTGCCAAATCCTCTTTATGACAGCTTTGAGTAGACTTTGGCATTTTTTACAGCAAACCGTACTTTTTGGATTTTGATAGAAATTTGTAACTTGGCCCTTTTGGATTTTGACAGAAAGTTGCATTTTGGATTTTTCAGTTTGGTTTGAACTTGGAGTTTGAGATTGAGTTTGTGCAGTTTGACATTTTGAACTTATGTATTTTTGACATTTTGCATTCATGATTTAAATAAAATTCTTCCCTCTTTGTGAACCGGGAGAAATCCCGTGATTTGCAGAGAGGGTTAACTGATCCCAATCAGTGGCCCTTAATGATGACTGCAAATTTTATCTGTCTTTTCAATTTAACTGCTTTTTGACTTTTCTCTTTTCTTTTGCAGGTGAAAAATGGAGCACCGGAGCGAAGCGAAGAATGAAGAATTAGGGACTTAGAAAATGTTTTAGAAAAAATAGGATAGTTTTTATTTTCAATTTAATTTTTGTACACTATTATTATTTTAAATACTTCGTAAATAAATACTTGTATCCAAATAATAATTGTAACAAATATTAAATATGAAATAAAAATTCTATTGATTCATTTAATTCTTTTCCATTCCTTTTCAATTATTTATTTATTATTCATGGTTCCTTAAATTAAAATAAATGAAAATTAAATTCCAGATACTTAATTCTTAGAACCATAAATAATCAACTAAACATTGATTCTTCGTTGATCAAAATAAATGAACTTGACGTCTCCATCATCCAAAGCAACGCACAGTCGAACGCAATAACTGATCAGACGCAATCCTTTTTTACTGATTTCTTACCAAGCACTGTAAATCCAAACTGCATATTTCTTTTGACTGGCTCAAACAAAACAACGTGAATTCAAACCAACTGCCTCTTTTACTGATTAAATCAAAACAATGCGAATTCAACCCGAATCTCGGAATATCTTGCAAAGTGCTGTGGAATTTTAATCTTTCTGAGAATATGCCCATAAAACCTTAATTCCTGATTAAATGCCAACGAACATTCGCCTGATCGCAATTGAGCCAGAATCAACCAAAACCCTAAGCCAATTATTTGAAGCAATCCAGAGTCCTAAAAATCAATAAAACCCTAATTTTTGTTTGACTGACGAGAAAAGTCCGTTTGTCCGATTCTTGAGCCAGTTTGAAAAATCAGGAAACGCCTGAAGCTGAGATTTCTTGTGGAAAAAATGCGAGGGCAAATTTTGGGGTACAACAGTTGCCCCTGTTCAATCTTCTTGGACCTGAAGAGTTAGATTGGCAAGTTTGCCTTTCGCGACTTGAAGGTAAAAGAAGATTGGACACTAAAGTGCCCAGAAAATTTGCACTCGGCGATATGATGGTAGAGGTGAATGGGCTTAAAGATGCCATTTGGTGATGGGCTTAAAGATGCCATCTGGTGCGATAGAATCTTGTCGGGGAATGGGCTTAGAGATGCCATTTGGTGATGGGCTTAAAGATGCCATCTGGTGACTGCTGGTAGGGGGATGGGCTTATAGATGCCATCTGGACATGTTGAATTGTATGTCAAAAGTGAGTGGACAAGTATCAGAAAGGCATCCATGTTCTGGAACATCTCTGAATTGGGGGTCCGAATAAGCAACAGATTGACGTCCATGTCTGGAGAATCCGTAAACTATTTTCAGGAGTTGAGGTGGAGTGAGCAATAGAACCACATCCGTTGTTGGGAAGCGTCCGTAAACTGTTTTCAAAAGTTGAGAAGAGTCTGAACAAGTTGGTAGATTGACATCCGTTGTAGGGAAGAATCTGTAAACTGTTTTCAGAAGTCTTGAAGTTGAAGAGGAAACGGTGTAGGGTTTCCTGATGATGCATTTGAATGGATCCGGAATAAGTATCAGAACGTCGTCGTGTCTGGGTCACATCTGAACTATTTCTGGATGAATCTCGGGAGACGATCTGTGTCTGTCGATTGTTCTTACCTGAAAAGTAAAGGGTTACTCGTATGCAATGTTATGATACATGATGCAATGTATGTGACATCAATGTTTATGACATGAATGTGATGAATGCGCATGTAAGCTGATGAGCTATCTTGCTGAGGATAAATGAATCCGAGATGGCTGAAGATAAAAGCATCTTGACTGCTGTCGGGGAAAATAAATCCTTGGCTGCTGCTGGGGAAGAGAATTCCTGATGACCTCTACTGGGGAGTTCCAAATTAGTAGACTCATGCTGGAGAGGTAAGATTGAGAATCTTCAGCTCGGTGGGAAGTAACTCTGGCGACTTCACTGGGGAACTCAAGATTTGCCCTCCCAAAACTCTGTGGGGAGAAGGTTCAATGGTCTGGCTCCACTGGGGATTGATAATTTAAAGTTTTAGCTTTGCTGGAGATAATGAAGCTTGACTCTGAGTGGAGTTAGCTTCTGGAAGAATCTGAACAAGCGATAGGTTAACATCCGTTACTTGGAGAACCCGTGAACTGTTTTCAGAAATCTTGAGATTGAATAAGCAATAGAGCCGCATCCGTTGTTGGGAAGCGTCCGTAAACTGTTTTCAAAGGTTGCATCTGAACAAATTGATAGGTTAACATCCGTTGTTGGGAAGAATCCATAAACTGTTTTCAGAAGTCTTGAAGAAGAATCTGAACAAGTGATAGGTTAACATCCGTTTACTTGGAGAACCCGTGAACTGTTTTCAGAAATCTTGAAGTTGAATCAGCAATAGAGCCGCATCCGTTGTTGGGAAGCGTCCGTAAACCAATTTCAAAGGTTGCATCTGAACAAGTTGATAGATTAACATCCGTTGTTGGGAAGAATCCATAAACTATTTTCAGAAGTCTTGAAGAAGAATCTGAACAAGTGATAGGTTAACATCCGTTTACTTGGAGAACCCGTGAACTGTTTTCAGAAATCTTGAAGTTGAATCAGCAATAGAGCCGCATCCGTTGTTGGGAAGCGTCCGTAAACCAATTTCAAAGGTTGCATCTGAACAAGTTGATAGATTAACATCCGTTGTTGGGAAGAATCCATAAACTGTTTTCAGAAGTCTTGAAGAGGAACCGGTGTAGGGCTTCCTGAAGATGAGCTTGTGTAAAACTGCATCGGGTTTTGAACACTTTTGACATTCGAATGCCCCAAGTGGTGATGTAGATGAATTCCTGGCTTATTACAGGTGTTGGTCTACAATCGGTCGTTCACAGATGTTTTCCTGGGTTGTTACAGGAGTTGATCTGGAATTCTTCAGACATGCCCTGGCTGGATACAGGAATCGAATCTGGAAAGGTGATAGTTGATAGATATGCCCTGGCTGGATACAGGAATCGAATCTTCAAACTCTTCAGACGTGCCCTGGCTAGATACAGGAATCGAGTCTGGAAATGTGGTCAACAGATATGCCCTGGCTGGATACAGGAATCGAATCTGGAATTGTGATAGTTGATAGATATGCCCTGGCTGGATACAGGAATCGAATCTTCAAACTCTTCAGACGTGCCCTGGCTAGATACAGGAATCGAGTCTGGAAATGTGGTCAACAGATATGCCCTGGCTGGATACAGGAATTGAATCTGGAAATGTTATAGTTGATTTGTTGAACACTTTTGACATTCGAATGCCCCAAGTGGTGAAGAAGGAGTCTTGAATCAGATTACTCTGCATATTGAGAGGTTTCTTGAAATCTTGACTGGACTGCCCCAGGTTAACTGAACTTTGAAAGATCTGTTGGACCTTGACTGGACTGCCCCAGGTTAATTGAATTGTGACATGTCAAGCCCCTTGTTGATAGGAGATTTGATGGAAGTGTCATCCTCTTGAAGTGATTTTTGCTTACTGAGAGAGTTTTCGTTCCTCCGAACATTCGCTGTATGAATTTCTTCGCTGTCAAACAAAAAGGTCAAATGCAGACAGTGATATTCGAATAATGCAAAGTTTATGTTTGTCTCAAAATTTTGAAAAATGCGTTTTTAGCAGAAAACTTTTCATAAGACAAGTTAACACAAGATTTAGAGCAAAGCCCTACAGGAGTCAGGATACCTTTTGTGACAGTATGCTTTCGAACTAACCCATGCTTCAATTAGGACTTTTAAAGGGTTGTAACGTGGCCTGGTTCACGGTTTAAGAAACAAAGGATAAAGGCTCAAAGTATATTTGTACCCATCCGCTCTTCGTGATGTCCTTCAACCTAAGCTCAGTTAATTGCGTCATACTCTGTTTTGAGTTTGGAACGACTTTTGGGCAATGGTTCACCAGTTGAATTTGGGGAGACAGTCATCATCTCCTTTTTCTTTTTCAACATTTTTCATGTGGTTTAGGATTTTGTGATGACCTCACTATTTTGATTTGTTATCCCTAACTTTTGCCTGACTGTTACCGTTTTCCGGGATTACTGTCAGCGGGATGCCCCAGCTTTCTTAAGCCTCCTTTATAGGTTTTGGCTTGGCGGGCTTTTCTCTTTTGAGAGATTGACTGTCTATGTGATAGGGAACCACCCTTGTCTTTTGATTCCAAAGGAACGCTTTCTTTTTTTTGACGTCGTTCGTTGTATTACGAACTGAGAGTTTGCGACTTCAATGCGCGTTTTCTCTTGAATTAACTGAGATACTACCCTGCCCCGGGTTTATATCAAGGTTTTGATCGTTTAGAACAGAAAACTCCTACTTCTTTGGCTCGAAGGGGTTGACTAGGGATTAACTTCCTTATAACTCCAGTGTTTGGGAATTGAAAGAAATGCCTGTACATCATCAGCAAGGTCCGTTCAAAAGCATACTGTATAAGATCATGGTATTGTTTCGTCATCCTCCCTCTAAAGGCTTATAGCTCTTTATCAAGAGTCAAATATCATAAAGCAAAGCATAAGAGTAGTGAAACGAATGGATGAATTCAAGACAAACATATGCAATGCATTAATGAAAACAGAGTTTAACATCAACAGATAATTGTTTGACAGCAAAAGAAATTACAACTTTGAAAATTCAAACAGAAACAAAAGTCTTTCAGCTTTGAGCTTCGTCACTTCAAGTGGAGAACCCTTTAACGGAAGATCTTCATCTCACCGTCTGGCATGAATTCCAGCACCCCAATGTCGATCAGGTCTTGAATCTTATTCTTCAAGGCCCAGCAGTCGTTGGTGTCGTGTCCCGGGCTGTAGGAGTGGTAAACACAGAATGCGTCGGGATGATAGTGAGGAGAGGAGGTATTGAGCTTCTGAGGAGGGTCCTTTACAGTAAGTAAGTTGACCTCCAACAGGCGCTTCAGTATGAAAAATGATGGTATTTCAGTCTCCGTGAACTGTCTTCCCGACTTTTCTTGCTTACGCCGATTACCCCGTTGACGCTGGTGAGGTTGTTGATGGGCTTGTGACCCTGAAGCAAGCAAAGGAGTTTTCCCCTTGTCTTCTTGAGTGGATGGAGGCTGAGCGGTGACTTGCTCTTCGACCTCATATGTTTGCCCTAGTTGGTTGTTTGGAAGCAGTTGGCGGACAAGAACTCTGAGTTCCTCTTGTCTTTGAGACAGGTCTTGGATGAGAGCCATCTGGACCACCAACAGTCCCATCACTTGGGTCCTCAAGGTTGTCAGATCAAACTGTAGCTCCGCAAGCCTGTCACTCCTGGCATTGTTGGAATTCTCCAAGCCCTTGGTGAGGAGAGCTTTCATCTCTTCTTGCCCCAGAGACAAGTTCAGGAACATCTCCTGCAGCTGAGCAGTCTGGTCTTGGATGTCTTTGACAGACCTTTCTAGAGCCATCTCTTGCTGAAATAAACAGCAGGAGAGTAAGGAAACCTGAAAAAGGAAAGATTGTCAAAATGCAATGCATGATACGTGGATGCATGCTTTCAAGGATCTCTTGGGGTAAACATAAGAAAATGTTAGAGGTTGAACTCTGCTCTTGGATTGGAGATCTCTGCACCGGTGGACGTCCTTCCACGAGAATCAAGCTCACCATGTCGAGTGGGTCATAGCCACTGATTCAAGTTGTTGCACTTGATCTTTGATCGGAGAACTTTGTATCGGTGGATGTCTTTCCACGAGAATCAAGCTCACCATGTCGAGTGGGTCATAGCCACTGATTCAAGTTGTTGTTCTTGAACTTTGATTGGTATTGGTTAGAGGAGAAACCTCTTGCCCCTTGGTAGACGTCTGGTTCAACGTAACCCTGCATCAAAAGAACCCTCGAGATCCTTGAAATGGTTATTGAAAATGCTATGGTATGATGTCATGATGTTATGTACATGTATGCACAAGCAAGTGAGTGTATATACATGCAAACATATTCATACAAAGCAAACAAGTCCTTAGGTTTAGGCTTGCATGGGGTTCAGGTACTACCCTCTTTCAGTTCGTTGGTTAAAACCTGTCCTATCAAAAGTAACCGGGTTCTAGAGGATCTCAAATCATTGGCTACCCTCAATCGGTTATAACTCCAGCATCGCAACCTTTTCTCGCGGCCGGAACCATCGCGAGAGTTTAGCCTCAATGAGCGTAGCATACTGCTACTGTTCTAATGGCCAAGTTGGGTCAATTTAGGGTTCTAAGGTCGGTTGGTGCTTAATGACTCCTTGGAAGACCCATATTCTCCCCGTTTCAACACGAGGGATATCGGTACAGACCAAGACGCCACACCAACGTAGCCACTGCTTCACCCATGTCGGTATACCCCGGACAGGTCCCTCGCAGATTATGCTACCTAAAAAAGGTTTCCCCTTGATCCGGGTTAGGATCTATGAAGCTCCGATACAAAGCCCACAAATGTAAAAGCAAACAAAGCAATCAATTGAAAACATAGGTGATCTAAACCCTAAGGTAAACCCACTTTGAGTAGTACTCCCCAGCAGAGTCGCCAGTTCTGTGATACGGTGGGAGAACTGACTTGAGGTTTTGCGTTTGTTTTCGCAAATGTTTCGGTTGAGCAAGAGTCGCCACCGACTTTTTATTTTATCCTAAAGGAAAGGTTAAAAAAGCACAGCAAAAACCTTTTGAGATATTTCGTGGGTTCGGGGGGTAGATTATGAAAAGGGAAGGTATTAGCACCCTTTTCATCCATGGTTATCCATGGGCTCTTAGTTACTTGGTTTTTTAGATCACTTGCCTTGATTTTCGATTGCTTGAAATTGTGGTGTGTTTATGTGTTTTTGAAAATGTTTTTGAAGAGATGCCTTGTCTTTAGGCGACCAATGTATTTGACTCGTGTTTGAGTGTTTTACAAAAGTGTGAATCTTTCCGAAAAGATGTTTCAAATGTTTTTGAGAGTTTGTTTGAAAGTGTTGTGGATTGTGGTTTTTGAAAAGAAGGCAAGTGTTTTTTTTGCAAGTTAATCTCAAGTAACTAAGAGTTTTGTCTACCCTATTGTACTCAAAGGTTTTTGTTATGTTTTAACCCCTTTTTAACAATTTTGTTCCACCATTGAATTTGATGGATAATCTTGCGTTTAGGAAGTTTATTCGGGACGGGCGCGGGTCATCGTACGGACCACGAATGCAATGATGCCAAGTGTCTTTGGCAATTTGTTTTGAAGGGACTATGATCATTCTGTTTAGGCAACATTTTGAGGGACTTATGATCATTTTGATTTTGTTTTGCCAAAGATACTCGACGTGCAAGCATGGCCCATTTTGGAAGGCAACATGTGGGATTACCCTAGAGGGTGCAAGTGTGATTGTGTATTGATTTCATGTATTTGTCTTGTATTAGGTTATCTAGCGTTTGATTTTATGTACATGCAAACCCTAGGTCTAACCATGGTATAATTGAAAGCGGTAAATTGCGAAAATGTAAAATTTACGCTATTACAAAATAGTATCCGGGAGTGGGGGTACATGTGTATGAATGGGGATGAGACTTATAGTATCCAATAAGTTACAACCAAATCGAATTTGCGATCAAATGTAAATGATGAATATCAATGTATAAGATAAACAAATGTGTATAAGGGCAATATATTGTGTATTTGTATTGTGTAAGTGTGAGATGTATTGTGTAAGTATGTGATTATTTACAAATGCGACAAGGTGAAATTAATGTATATTAGGGGATGGTTGACCTAAATGTGTGTTTAATGAATCTTTGATTTGTATATTTTTAATATGCACAAAAGAAATGTTTTAATTGAATGTTCTAAAATTATGTATATAAGAAATGATGTTTTAAGAAAAGAAAATATTTCTAAGTTTTAATTATGTATATAAAAAGTATTTTTTCATTTGTTATGAATTGAATTATGTATATTAAAAAAAGAAATGTATTTTTAATTGTTATGTACAAAAGTATATTTAAAAGAAAAAGGTATTTTCAATTATATTGTATGATATGTACAAAATTATATTTAAATTAAATGTTCTAAAATTAGGTATATAAGAAATGTGTTTTTAAGTATTAATGTATTAGTATCAATTAAATGTTAATCTTTAAGAAACAAATTATATTCTTTGTGTAAAAGAAAAGATAATTTTAAAATATAGAGAAAACAAGTTTCTAAATAAACCCCAAAAAAGGAATATTGTAAGTTTTTTTGTATTTTTTATTAATTAAAAAGGAAATAATGTTTTTTTTTTGAAAACTGAATTTGAAAACAAAAAGAAGAAATGGGCTGAAAGAGGGGTGGGAACGGATCAGGCCCATTGTTCTGAGGCAAACGTTTTTAGGGTTAGAGGTTTTTTTGTCTCAATTGGGAACATGCTCTAGGGTTTGATGATGATTTTTTTTTGTACTGAAAACCTTATCCTGATTTACCTCTTTCTTCTTCTCTTTCGCCTTTACTGTCTGCTTGTTGCCTCTTTTCCACCCTATGATGATGCAAATCTGAGGGCTCTTATTGCCTTTGTTGGATTGCCTAGGTTGTTGCCTTGAGATGCCTGTATTGTTCTTTGCCTTTGCTTTTACTGTTGTCCCTGAGTACTTTCTTTCTTCCTTTCTCGTCGCCTTGAATTGTCGCTTTGAGATGCCTGTATTGTTCTGCTTGCTTATGTTGCTTATGTTGCTTATGTTGATTGCCCCATGATGTGTGCTTACTGAGGGCTCAAGGGTTTTGATTTGGAATGCTTCTTTTCCTCTTCTCTCACAGTTGCCTAGAGCTTTTGTATGCTTCTGAACGATTTGCCTTTGGAATGTTTCTTTCTATTGCCCAATGATGTTATCTTCCTGAGGGCTCGATGTTTGGGTTTGGAAATAGTGTTTTTGCTTAGGCCTGAGGTTCGAGTTTAGGTAAGACTGATGCAGGTTATGTTGGTATGGCTTTTGGTTGATGGCTTAGGCAGGGGTTGCTTAGGCCATGATTTTCTGGACTGGTTTTTTAGAAATGCAATAGTAGGTTTTTTACTCCAGGTTCTTAGCAGGTTGGAGTTTGACAGTATGGTGGGTTTTGAAACTGGTAAGGCTCTTAGCTTTTTCAGGTCTTGAACCAACGCAGGTTGTGTGTTTGTATATGTTTTGAATGATGCAGGTTGGGGTGCTTGATAGCAGGTTATTGTTTGGAGGTTATGCAGTGGGTTCTGAGTTTGACAGTAGGTTCATGGCTTGGCTTCAGGTTTAACTGGTTATTTATGAACTTGAGCAGGTTTTCTATGCTTCAGGTTTGAGACTTAGCAGGTTTTCTATATCTTTTCTTTTGTGTTGGTTTCCTCTTTTACTTTGGTGAAAATTTTGCCTCCTCCTTTCTCTTACTGTCTTTTGCTCTTTTGTATATCTTTCTATTTATGCCTCTAAGCCTAAAAACCTGCTCCCTGCTTACTTTATCTCTCTCTCTTCTAGTACAGTTAAATATTTTAATATGCTTGGGTTGTACCTAGTTCTGAAAGGGCTAACCTGATGGGAAATGATGATTTGTACATGTTTGCTTGCATATCATGCTTTCCTCTGCATTCTTTATCTCTTCTTTGACAGCTTTTGTACTTTGTGAACTTTCCATATCTTTGCCAAATCCTCTTTATGACAGCTTTGAGTAGACTTTGGCATTTTTGACAGCAAACTGTACTTTTTGGATTTTGATAGAAAGTTGTAACTTGGCCCTTTTGGATTTTGACAGAAAGTTGCATTTTGGATTTTTCAGTTTGGTTTGAACTTGGAGTTTGAGATTGAGTTTGTGCAGTTTGACATTTTGAACTTATGTATTTTTGATATTTTGCATTCATGATTTAAATAAAATTCTTCCCTCTTTGTGAACCGGGAGAAATCCCGTGATTTGCAGAGAGAGTTAACTGATCCCAATCAGTGGCCCTTAATGATGACTGCAAATTTTATCTGTCTTTTCAATTTAACTGCTTTTTGACTTTTCTCTTTTCTTTTGCAGGTGAAAATGGAGCACCGGAGCGAAGCGAAGAATGAAGAATTAGGGACTTAGAAAATGTTTTAGAAAAAATAGGATATTTTTTATTTTCAATTTAATTTTTGTACACTATTATTATTTTAAATACTTCGTAAATAAATACTTGTATCCAAATAATAATTGTAACAAATATTAAATATGAAATAAAAATTCTATTGATTCATTTAATTCTTTTCCATTCCTTTTCAATTATTTATTTATTATTCATGGTTCCTTAAGTTAAAATAAATGAAAATTAAATTCCAGATATTTAATTCTTAGAACCATAAATAATCAACTAAACATTGATTCTTCGTTGATCAAAATAAATGAACTTGACGTCTCCATCATCCAAAGCAACGCACAATCGAACGCAATAACTGATCAGATGCAATCCTTTTTTACTGATTTCTTACCAAGCACTGTAAATCCAAACTGCATATTTCTTTTGACTGGCTCAAACAAAACAACGTGAATTCAAACCAACTGCCTCTTTTACTGATTAAATCAAAACAATGCGAATTCAACCCGAATCTCGGAATATCTTGCAAAGTGCTGTGGAATTTTAATCTTTCTGAGAATATGCCCATAAAACCTTAATTCCTGATTAAATGCCAACGAACATTCGCCTGATCGCAATTGAGCCAGAATCAACCAAAACCCTAAGCCAATTATTTGAAGCAATCCAGAGTCCTAAAAATCAATAAAACCCTAATTTTTGTTTGACTGACGAGAAAAGTCCGTTTGTCCGATTCTTGAGCCAGTTTGAAAAATCAGGAAACGCCTGAAGCTGAGATTTCTTGTGGAAAAAATGCGAGGGCAAATTTTGGGGTACAACAGTATGGTATTCCAAAAAGAATCATTACAGATAATGGGACCAATCTCAATAATACTATGGTCACCGAGCTCTACATGCAATTTAAGATCCAGCATCATAACTCTTCTCCTTATCGGTAGAATATGAATGATGTTGTAGAGGCTGCTAATAAAAATATCAAAAAGATCATACAAAAGATGACGGTGACATAGAAAGACTGGCACGAGATGTTACCATTTGCTCTTCATGGTTAATGTACCATAATGCGCACATCAACAGGGGCAACTCCTTTCTCTCTGGTATACGGTATAAAAGTTGTCCTACCCATTAAAGTCCAGATCCATTCCTTGAGAATCTTGAAGGATGCATGTTTGAATGAAGACGAATGGGTTTAGACTTGACTTGACCAATTAAGCCAGATTGGCGAGAAAAGGCTTACGGTTGTCTGCCATGGTCAGATGTACCAAAAACGTATGATTAAAGCTTTTAACAAGAAGGTCACGCGTAAAGTATATTAGGCTGGTGACCTAGTAATCAAGCGCATCATACTGCCACAAGGTGATCCCATGGGCAAATGGACTCCCACATATGAAGGGCCATTTGTGATCAAGGACATATTTTCTTGTGGAGCCATGATCTTAACCACTATGGACAGTGACGACCTTCCGCACCCTGTAAACACGGACATAGTTAAAAGATACTACGCATGAACAAAGACCCACTAAGTTGACTGGCCTAGGAAAAAATAAGGGCATCCCGACGAACCTAAAGGGTTCGGCCAAAAAATTAGGGATATACATATGAAAAAAATCTGTACACCCGACAAGTCGAAAACCTGAAAAGGCGGCTTGGGCAAAAAAGGGTATCCCGGTGGACTGAAAACTAGAAAGGGCGGTCCAGGAAAAAGTTAGGTATTTAAAGCGTATAACTATGTCCCTTTGGATCACCTTACAGCCAATCTTCAGTATCAACTATCAAGCTCAAGTGGTACTAATCAATCCAGTCAGCTTCGGACAAGCAGCAAAGAGATGAGACGCTCAAAGACATAAGGGCAATAGCAGAATGGGAACCCCTTGGGATCATTTCACATAGCTATTTTTCTTTGTATACTATTTTTGTATAGTTTTCATTCTTATGACAACATTCTCTTACTAGGATGTTCGTCTCCTTGTACAAAAAACTCTTTTTCAAATTAATACAAAATTGTCTCTTCGAAAGTGAAAAACCATTTGTTTTTTATTTTCCTATTTTGTTTGCGGTAACGTCCATTGATTATTTTTATACATATGCATTTGAATGTGATTACTTCTTGCAAATACATGCATAAAAATAGAAATACAAATACGAATGGCTTTAAGAAACGGGACAGTGTCTAAAGGCCATCCACAAAATCCCCACTGATACTTTCTCCAGTAGGTACAGAGGCAGGGGCATCCTACTATAAAGTCACTGCCATATCTTCAGCATACAGCCTAATGATGTCAGGTGTTCTTATATCCCCGGCGGAACAAGAATCTCCAATTACTTATCTGGCATCTCAAAGAGTTCCTTGGCTTAGTTCACAAGCTTCTCAAGATTCCCCAGCATGATTTCATAAAAATCCCCAAGCAGTTCATGGAGTTTCCCTTCCCCAACAGAGTTTATTTCTCTAACAACGGAATTTTGTTTCCCAGCATTTCAACTTCAACAAAATTTGAAGATCTACATTCTCCACCCCCAGCAACAATCAGGGATTTATTCTCCCTAATTCAACAACACTGCAATAGAAAAGCTGATACGTTCATACATTGCATTCATGCATCATTCTACAAACATCATAGCATATGCAGCACAAATGCATATATCACAATCTCAATTATTTTGAGAGCATCATGCATTCATACATCATGACATCGCATGAAACTAGTTTTACCTTTTCAGGTCAAATTAGCAGACAGACAAACACTATCAACTTATACAGTAGGTCAAAGATTAATGCCCGAAACTAGATGGGGAAACTATCTACACGACCAAGTCGTATGAACTCCCGGAGCAAGACGGGTTTACCTATAAATACAGTAGGCCACAGATTAATGCCCGAAACCAGACGGCAAAACTACCTATGTGACCCACATTGCCAAGTTCCAGATTAATACTTGAAATAAGACAGGACAACTATTTGTGAACGACTGATTGTATATTAATACTTGAAACCAGACAGGAAAAATATCTACATGAGTAGATTAAAGATTAATACCCGAAACCATACGAGAAAACTATCTTTCTTTTACTTAGGTCAGAAATTAATACCTGAAACCAGACAGGACAACTATCTCATCGACCAAAACAAGTTCCAGATTAATACCTGAAACCAGACATGACAGCTATTTATGGACGACTGATTATAGATTAATACCTGAAACCAGATAGGATAACTATCTACATGAACAGATTGAAGATTAATACCTGAAACAAGATGGGAAAATTATCTTTCTTTCTAAGGTCAGAGATTAATACCTGAAACTAGACAGAACAACTATCTCCACGACTGACAAAAGCATGTTCCATATTAATACCTAAAACCAGACAGGAGAACTATTTGTGGACGTCTAATTGTAGATTAATACATGAAACCATACAGGACAACTATCTACATAAACAGATTAAAGATTAATACCCGAAACAAGACGGGAAAACTATCTTTCTTTCTAAGGTCATAAATTAATACCTGAAACCAGACAGGACAACTATCTCCACGACCGACAAAAGCAAGTTCTGGATTAATACCTAAAACAAGACAGGACAACTATCTGTGAAACAGCTGACTGTGGATCAATTCTCGAAACAAGAAGGGGCGGCTATCTACATGACCATCCTGATGCAATATTACATGGGTTTCTTCTCCTAATCCCCAGATGCGGTCTAACACGGACTCATCATGAAGCAACCTTACACGGATTCTTTCTCGCAGTTTTTAGATACAGTCTAACACAGACTCAGCCTGAAGCAGCCCTACGCGGTTTTCTTCTAATACATTTCCAGATAGCAGTTAATTTCATTCTCCCCAGAAAATTATTGTGAATCCTGGATTTCAACAAGAAAATAGCAAAATTTTCCAGAGATAATTCCTCAGTAAAGCCTTGGACAAATGAAGTTCCTAGACTTTATTCCCCACCGAGTTTTCCTCAAGCAGGAGAATAACAGAAATCAACATTCCCCAGCAGACTCCTCCTCAGACAACAGGAACATGAATCCCCCACAAAGAGACCTCTTATGAAGTCAGCACCTACTTTGGATGGCATCTTTAAGCCCGTCTCTGACAACTCTCAGTCATCTTTTCCAAATGGCATCTTTAAGCTCATTCCCTACACAATCAACCATCACACCGAGTGCAAATTTCTGGGCACTCTAGTGTTCAATCATCTTCCACCTTCAGATCACGAAAGGCAAACAAGCCAATCTAAATCTTCAGGTTTAAGAAGATTGAACATGGGTAGCTATTGTACCCCAAAATTTTCCCTCTCATGTTTTTCAAGATCTTATCTTACATGGATGGTTACAAACACTTGCTTAAAGAAAATAAAAATTTTAAAGATGGTCAAGTGTCTTTCGATTGGTATCTTAACAAGGTACTTCGATTGGGCATCTAAAATCCTTTGAGCGAGCTTTGGTCCACCAGCTTCGATTGGGCGTTGGGTCCCCTTCGATCAAGCTTTGGTCCACCAACTTCGATTGGTCATTGAGTCCCTTAAAGCAAGCTTTGGTCCAAAAGTTCCATACCAGCAGTAGCCTCCTAAATACTTGCTTTGATTCTCAAAGTAGTGGCCTCCTGCATGTTTGATTTGATTCACAAAGCAGTGGCCTCCTGCGTGCAAGCTTCGTTTAAGCATAGGCCTCTTCAACTTGCCTTTGATCCACAAGGCAAAAGGCCCCTTTAACTTGCCTTTGATCCAGAAGGCAAAAGGCCCCTTCAACTTGTCTTTGATCCACAAGTCCAAGGCCTATTTAACTGGCCTTCAATTCATAAAGCAAAGGCTTCCTCTTCATGCTTGCCTTTGTTTCACAAGCACATGATTACTACATTATGAACACACATTGGTGGCCCATCCGAAGAATGCACAAGGGGTGCATGTGGGATATTCAAAGGATACACAAATGGTTCCCTCGAAGAGCATACATTTGGTCCAATCGAAATACACACAATGGTTGAAGACAAGTTTTGTTTTGTCTTTTGATGAGTCTTGGATCAATATGCTTGTTGGCCAAAGTCTTGCATGCTGCCAAGCCCAAGCCTCCTGCACAATTACATTTGAAGGAAGTAACAAAAGAAGCTTCAATTGGCCAGAGTGAAGTGTTCGATTGGGCTAGTTGGGTATTTTCAAAGCCATCGAAAGGAGCAGTTCAGAGCCAGTCGAAGAACCAGGAGCGGGGGCATTCGAAAGAGTCAGGGAGTGAAACATGTCCAGGTTCACTCAAGATTTAAAAATAGCAAGAATTATCCAAATATGGCAAACTTTCAATATGTTGGATTTTTGTCTCATGGCCTTGAAAGCCTTTGTCTCTTACCATACTTGTTCCCCTCACACCCCTATAAATACAAGGCTAAGGACACATTGCTAGGGACGGAAAAAAAAGGAGATATATACTATATCACACAGAAATATTGCCATCAAATAGAAACATTCCTGCCTATACACGTATTATCCAGGAAAAAACATTGCATCCAGAAGTCCACACTAGCCTTTACGCTATCAATTCCACGCCCAAGTTCACAGATTGAAGCATCTCCTATTGGTAAGGGTTTGCAAAATTGAAATTGCACATTCAGTCTATTTTAATACATATTGCGCATACTTTCGTGTTACTAATGATATTTGTGTTTGAATAAATGTCTTATATGCAAGCTAAAAGTGCAGGGATGAGATCGTGCCATTGTTGGGGCACGATCTAAGTTTCTTTCAAATTTCATGACTTAGGATGTTTCAGGCTAAACAAACCCAGATTCGGACTCAAGGGATTTGAATTAAGGGAGGGTCGAATTAAGGGAAAGGACCTGGGTTCGACACCCAGGTCATGCTTTTATTTTTGCTAACATTTTTCTTGCAGATTCAGTGTCCTCCACTGGAAATCCATCAAACACTTTCAACAATATTCTTTGCTGGATCGAAAGCCACACCTTTCCCTGGATCGAAGGGTAACATCCTTCACTGAATCGAAGGATAACATCCTTCACTGGATAGAAATCCATCCTTCATTGGATCGAAAGTTATCTCCTTCTCTAGATCGAAAGACTTTTTGTTGTATTTTTATTTTTGTGTTGCTCATTTCTTTTAATGGTTTTCCTCTTTAAATCAACATAAAAATAAATAAATAAATCACAAAAATTAGGTCCTAGTCCCTTTTTTGTTAAAATTAATTTGTTAATTAATTATTAATTACTTAAACATTTTTATAAATTAAAATCAAGTAGATTTAGATTTTTATTTTTATTTTGTAAAAGAAAAAAAACAACAAAAAGATTTTCTTTTAACTTAATAATTTCTAAAGTTTTAGACGTTATTTCCATTACGCGCGCATTTATTCACTTTCGCACTTTTTCATATTATTGTAACTGCCTAATGGGTTGTAATAGTTAAAATTAGGACTTTGTTTTCTGCTTTTTATTTCTCCACAAATTTTTGGACTATGTAATTAATCCCCCTCCCTGAAGCCATGTAATAGCGTAGCTTTAATTTCCGCACTTTAAATTCCTGTACAGATATTAATTGTTAGATGTATGTTAATAGGATTGCATGATAAAAACATAAAATCAAACGTTAGCAAACTTAAGTTCAAATACAAATAACTGAAACAAGCACACTTGCACATATACACCTCTAGGGTACTCCCACTTTGGTTGCCTTCGGAAAAATAGTCATAACTCTCGAAACATGAGAGATTTTAGTGGCTACCCTCTGGTTTAAAAAGATCATAAGTCCCTCGATGACCTTTTCGACATTTCCTCGGTAAATAATGATCTTAAAATCCTAGGATAGTTACTAAAACTTCTTGCCAAGTTGCCTTCGTGACTATAAAACGTCCCTTCGAATGTCCCTCAAACATCTAACAATAGGGCTACCTACTCACTAATAGTAGGATAGCACTGTCTAAAGGATAGGAGGAAAAGAACGACCCTTTCAAGTAAAGTAGATAGTTCCTAGATGTTGTACTCAAAACAAACTTTTACACTTACACAAAACAATTTTCAAAAACCTTTTCAAAAAATGCTTTATCAACACTCTTGAGGACTGATACAAGAGTTATCATAAAGCCAAATGCCTCACTATGGCTTTTCAAAAATATATTTCAAAAACACACAAAAGCACAAGGTATTTTTCAAATGAGCTAAGCATCTAAGAGCCCATAGAAAACTATGGATGGAAAGGGTGTTAACACCTTCCCTTTCCATAATCTACCCCCCTTACTCAGAAAACTCTCGAAAGGTCTTTTTCTGTTCTTTTCACCCTTTCCTTTGTTGGATAAAAGAAAATTCGATGGCGGCTCTTGCTTACCGCAACATTTGCAAACACAAACGCAAAACCAGTATAACAGTCGGTTCTTCCACCATATCACACGAACCTTTAGGGCCTATGTACCACCTTTCGTACAATAGGGGATCAGGGTACTCATAGTTCTCCTTTAAAAATTTTGAAACACAAGTGTGTTGGTTAATTTTAAGAGATGAGACATCATTGTCCTATCCGAGTAGAAAACATACTTACTACCCACAATTATGAGAAATGAGAATTTGCATCATCTCAAAGTGGATGATATAGCTTGAATTTTAAAATCAACAAAGCCTCGGTGAACACACAAGTGGAAAATATCTCACTTTACTATGTATCGTAGAAGTATAGTAGCTCGCGTCACTACAAGGGTCGACAAGAGTCTAATCTTTTAAGAAAAATTTTAAGTAAAAATCAGAATTGGGAAAAATGATTTGAATGAGGTTGATTAACTTTTAGTCTTCTCACAAAAAAGTCAAAGCATGATAAGTTGGTTAAAGTGTGATTAAGAAAATATTTTTTGAAAATGCATAGACCTAAGTCCAAGTTTATTATGAAAGTGGTTCAAGATAGAAAACAAGAAGAGTTTTGAAAAGGAGGGAGAAGATTTTTGAAATTAAAGAAGATAGGAGGAGATGGAGGGACTATCCTGCAACATAAAGTAAAAGCTAAGGAAAATAACTATCTAACCAGCAAGAAGCCAATACTTGACATAAAGATTCAATGTAGAATGCCCATACTTTAGATTGAAACCAGGCAAGAAAAAATACTAAACCTATTAGGAATACCAAGCTTTAGATGCATTAAGTCTTCATAAAAATTGGGCAGAGTAACAGTTGTATACAGAGGAATTATCAACTATAGACAAAGAACATAATCAGAATAACCTGCACACAAAGAAAATTAACCCAATGTCTTGGGGTAAACCCCAAGAGCTCCAGACAAAATAACAACAAAGTCACAAGGTCCCAAAGAGTAATCAAAGATTCTAATCCTAAGTCTAAGAGGTCAAAAACTCCATAATACCAAGGATAGCAATTGAATAGCCTGAGTAACATTAAAGATTTTTAGTGTTCAAGTTGGTTATAAAGTGTCTTCAAAAAGAAAATGAAATCTCAACTGAGAAAAAGATGAAAATATTAAGGTAAATGGTGCGTAAAAGTAAAGACATAAATAAAGAGCATAAAGTAAAAGCACAAAGTAAAAGTCAATTGTTAGTGAATTAGAAGTTAGAGGTTAGTTGAATGACCATCTTGAAACTAGCATTTGAGAACTCATTAGAAGATTGATAAAATTAAAGCTTTTCATCAACAAGTCTCATTTGCTTTTTGTCAAGTATATCATTCATTTCAAATGCTCAAGACGACCTCATATGATCAATGATGTTCAAATGATTCACTTAGACCAAAGTTTATGAAGGTTCATTAGAGGATTGATAAGATTAAAGTCTCCTAACAATGAACCTTAATATTATTGGATCAAAGATTTTTAATTAAACATACTTGGGCTTACAAACATAGGTTTGGGCCACAAATGATCATTTATCAAATTGAGACAAATTTAGTTTTATGTTAAGCAATCGTAAGTGAACTTATGTAGAAGTCACACCTATTTTGAGGTTGGTTAATAGCAATATATGTACTACATGTTACAGAAATGATATGTATATTATTCTCCAACAACATGTAACATAAGTAAGAAAGGGATAAGATGAAGAGGGAGGGGATGTATCATATGAAATTAGGGTTTCAAATCATCAACATCATTCAACCATTTTGGTGGATTCGGTTTTTTAACCTGTCAACACCCAAGATCCAATGAGGTTGAGGAATTTGTCCCAAAATAACACCAAAGTGAGGGAATGTAACAAATTGATAATACGATAAGAGTCTAAATAAACAAACAATACAATCCAATTGAAATTAATTAAATAACTAATTAAATTAAATCATTTTATTTAATTAATTAACAAAATAATTAATAATATTAAATATAATTTTTTTATCCAATTAATTATTTAAAATAAATGATATTTTTTGTATTTTTATTTATTAAATAAAATTAACTAAGTAAGATAATAATAATAGGAAAAATATAGAGTGAATGACTAAATGGGCCTGAATTGCATAAATTGGGGGGGGGGGGGGGGGGTCTTGAATAGTAGGAATGTCCTTTAGCCCAATAGAGGAACTCGCAAATCTAGTGTGAACAGATCCAGGGAGTCCACTGTGAGCTACATCCTCCTGAGGTGTTAGATCTTGATCTGCAGAGATCTGATGGTGAAGATTGAGGGTGCATCATGGGGACGCATTTCTGGGTGCTGGATGAGGATCTATGGAAATCTGATGGGTCGCTCTAAGAGAAGTGCAACGTGAGGACTCGATTTTGGGTGTTGGATGATGATGATTGTGATACGGTGGGAGAAATGACTTGGTTGTTTTGTGTTTGATCGCAAATGTTGCGGTTAGCAAGAGTCGCCACCGATTTTTCTTTTATCCAAAAGGAAAGGTGAAAAATCACAGGAAAGACCTTTGAGATTGTTTCTTGAGTTCGGGGGGCAGATTATGGAAAGGGAAGGTATTAGCACCCTTTTCATCCATGGTTTTTAATAGGCTCTTAGTTACTTGCTAGATCACTTGCTTTTGTTTGAAATTGTGCTTTGTGTGGTTTTTGAAAGTATTTTGTAAAGATGCCTTTGTTTAGGCAAACTTTATAATGA
Source organism: Vicia faba (assembly GCA_948472305.1). Classification (NCBI taxonomy): domain Eukaryota; kingdom Viridiplantae; phylum Streptophyta; class Magnoliopsida; order Fabales; family Fabaceae; genus Vicia; species Vicia faba. The sequence goes on along the minus strand of OX451735.1, from coordinate 1,072,377,452 downwards.
TTCTCGTTCGTAAGAATGTATACAAAGTGTTTGATCTTTTGAAAATATTTTCTAGTTTATAAGATGTTTTGAAAGTGTAGGTGTTTGTTTTGAAAATAGCAAGGATGTTTTGTTTTGAAATTGAGCAAGTAACTAGGAGTAATCTACCTACTCAAAAGTCTCTCGTGTTTATTTCCTCTTTCCTTTGACATTGTTATCTTACCATTGATTTGGTAAGTAACCCTATCTTTGGATGTAAAAGGGACGAGCGTGGGTCATCGTATAACCATGATTAGCAATGTTGTAAGATATCTTAGCATTTTTTAGGGACTAATATCATTTTGAAAGGCAACATGGATAGTGTCATCGAGGGACTATGATCTTGTATTTTGCTTGTTTTTTGCTAAGATACCTCACATGCATAATATGGACATTTTTATAAAGCAACAAAGTGGGTTTACCCTAGGGGTGTTTGTATGCAAGTGTATTGGTTTACATGCTTAATTTGTCTTTGATTAGGGTTTGCTAATTGTTGGTTTTAATCTTTCCATACAAAACCCTAATTACTAGCATTTGTATATAAAGCATTAAATTGCGGAAATTAAAATTACTACGCTATTACATGATTTAGGGGAGGGGGTGTACAAATTACAAATGGAGAATTGCAAGAAATTAAATCTAAATAATTATTACAACCATATTGAACTTGAATAAAATGCACAAAATTGAATAAGTAGAAATGCAAGAATATAAATGTAAAAGAAATGTGATTCTTTGTTTGGTTTTTTATGAAAAGGGGTTTTTGACCTAATTAAATAAAATAATTAACTAAGAATAAGAAAATTAATATTTAAGTTAATAAAAGAAATTAAAGGAAATAAATTTTTAGGGTTTTTTGTGAATTTAATTAAACTAGTAAATAAAAATAATTAAATAAAAGATCCTAAGTTCTAAATTGATTTTAATTTACAAGAAAATAATATAATAATATTTAAAATTTATTATCTAAGTATTTAAAAAAAAAAGTTAATTTATTAAAGAAAATGCTTTTGTTCTTTTGTTTTTGTAAAGAAAAATAAAATATAAATGTAAATAATAAAAATATAAATATTTATTTTTTATTTTTTATATTAATGAAAATAATAATAATAATAATAATAATAATAATAATAATAATAATAATAATAATAATAATAATAATAATAATAATATTAATAAAGAAAATGTAAAATGAAAATAAAATAAAAAATAAAACAAAATAACAAAAGAAAAATAAATGGGCCAGGAGTGTATACAGCAAGGCAGGGGGTCAGAACATAGCAAAAATAAGGCCCAAGCGCTGCAAAAGTCAAAAAATGTGAGAAAATGTGAAAAAAATGCAAAAGGTTGTGCGCTGGGTGTTGAACCCATGACCTCTTGGTTACCAGCGCGCTGTCTTACCATTGGGATGGCTATACATCTGTTAACTTATATCAAACCATAAATATATATTAGAAACTGCTTCCTAAAGACAAACTTTATCTTCAACCTCGCACCTGGCCATACCACCTGCATCTTGCTCATTTCTCATCTATTTGCAAAAGTGTAAACATAAATCTTGTGACAAATTTCCTCACGATTTCAGAAATGTAAAGCATTAAAACTATAGATCAAAGACAAACATTAATTTTAATGGCCCTAATCTGAACCCTAACTTTTCCAGAAATTTCAATCTTAAAATTCTCTAGGCTCAAGCAACATAAATGAAAACTATGGACATGGTTAGCTTCAGGGCAATGATATCTACATTTTTCGTTCACAAATTAAACATTAATGATGCTTGTATGAAGAGTTCCAAGTTAAAGAAACTTACCTCAAAACTGGAAATCGTATTCTGAGTCTGAGCACTCCCCAAGGTGTTGTGATGATCAGAATAGCTCCACTGAGGTCCTAGGAAGCTAATGCAAAGTTTAGTTTGTACTGGAGATGGTTGAATCGTGTTGGAGAAGTCCAAGTGCAAAGCTTTGTTCTTTAAAATTGAGGATGGTGTTAATGGTGTTATAATTTTGTAACAAGTTGTGGGATGAGTTCTAAATGATGTTTAGAAGCCTTAGGAACCAAAAGGCTTGAAAATGCACGAGGGAGATGTGAGTTTCAAGTTTTTGGTCAGATTATGCAAGAATGGAGGTATGTGATACAGTTCTGAGTTATTCTATATTTGAGGGCTTAATCATGCGTGCCTTTTGATGCCAAGGACTTGTACATAAGTAATGAGAAGGTTTGAGTGCTTGAGAGGGTCAGAAGTACAAGCTCTAAATTGATTGCTATGTTACTTGATTTTGAAGAAAAGTGAAAGTAGGGTTCCAAGATGAAGTACAAGCATGGGCTGAGTAATTGTGAGGCTTGAGACAAACTTCTTTTGAGTTATAGGTCGTGTATGATCAGAAGAAAACCATTGCAAGGCTCAAGAACAAGTTTTGTGTATAAAGCTACTTTTTCAAAATGGCATTGTACACTTTCTTCCTAAAATGGACATAAAGCATGGGCATTGTATTGAATGCTTGAGTTGAAGCCTCTAACGGATGTGCAAGCATTTAATTATGGAGTTCCTAACAAGTTTGAGACCTGCAAAGCAAATATTATGCAGCATAGGTTTGAGATTTGAATTCTTGTTCATCATAAAATGACCTATAATTTTAGTTTGCAACCCTAACTTCCTCTCTTCGATTCTCCTTGCTCAAGAATGATCTCAAGGAGTTCTTGGAAATTTTAGAAATCTTTTAATGTTCTCTATAACCCCTCTTTGAATCACTTTTGAAAACTCCCCTTGAAACTATATGAAAAATTTCTATGAAGTTAGGTCAAAATCCTGCCTAAACTAGGGCAAAATTTCACTAAGTGTTTAATTTCAAGACCATGACTTCATGAATTAATAACTTGAAATCCAAGAATTTATAGGAGAAGTTGTGTAAAGAAATGTTGTATATCTCATGGGGATCTACAACTTTTATTTTGAAAGTTTCTTTTGAATCATCTTGCATCATGGTGAAAAATTGGCTCAAAGTTGTGAAAAAACATGAAGTTTTCAACACTTAGAAAAAATTCTAAGTTTGAAAACTTTGACTTTTCAAAATGAAATCTTGACTTTTTGATTTCTTGATGAACAAGTTTCATATTTTGACATGTTTTGATGAATTGTTATCTTTGACACTTGATTTTGACCAAAAAGTCAAAGTTTGACTTTTCAGTGTATAGTTGACTTTTGATCAGTTGACTGAAAATCAACTATCAATCTAATTGATCTTAAGCAATTTTTTGAGTCATGACATTATGTCAAAATGATGCAATTTAAATATTGAGATCATGCCTCAAACCAATTAACCCTTTGCTAGGTCAAAAAAATCAGAAATTTCCCTTTCTCAGTCAAAACCCTAATTTTAATCATTTTCCCCTTTTGATGATTTGGTCAAATTTCTTGAGGAATTGTGGTCCAAACTTTATCAAGTGATACATATGAGTTCATATTGTTTATATGGGTCAAAAATTATGAAGTTTGACTGTAAATTGGCCACGGTTGACTTTTTCTTCAATACAACTGATTTTTATGTCAATTGGTCAATTGACTGGGCAAAAATATGATCCAAGGCTTGAAATTTGACATGAGTAATCTTGGGGGTCCATAATGGTCCATCAAAGTCATATTAGGCATTGAAAGTTCAATTATCCTTGTGCAATCTCAAACCCTAATTTCAGTCATCAGTGCTTTAGGAGGTGTCTTGAGCTGATTCGAACCTTGCGCAGTCTTGAACCAAAGGAGATCTTGTGAGAAAATATTTGATAAATGAGAGGGAAAATTATGGGGTAAAACAATGATGAAGTCTTGATGGGGATCCAACTTGTAGAAAGCGGGGGAACATGATTAACATCGGTGAAGCACCTGCACGAGATCCACAAATAGTCAAACAGACGGTGATAAATGTCACCGCTGGGTTAGCCCACTAATCAATTGTTTAATTAATAAAATGAGAGAAGTAATTAATAGAGAAAATTATAATTCCAAGCTCTCTCTTTATCTTTCACGCTCTCTCACTTCTCTCTTTGTGTTCTCTCACTTCTCTCTATGTTATAACACAAATGGAGACACTGAAAGCCACCGGCGTAGGATCTTGTGCGGTGGTTACTATGAAGATCACGGCGGATGGGATGAATCTCCTTGAAAGATGGGATGAATCTCCACGGTGGAGATGATGAAAATAGTGGCGGCGCCTCTGCAGATTGCTCTTATTCTCAAACTTCTTACTTTTTTTGAATCGTCTCCTTCTTTTAAGTACTAACCTGGCCTCTGATTTTATAGGAACTGAATGAAATCGAGTAGATATTGAAGGGGGTTTTGGAAACCCTAGGTGCTAAGGCAATGAAAATCAGTGATGATGATGAGATATCTGGACTCTAGGACGTGAAATCGGACTCTCTGAAGCGTGACTGATGGTTTGACGGTGATGAGGGTGTTTTCGATGGTTAGAGATCCATTTTGGTGAGATCTTTCTGAGCTTTATTCTTTCGTATCCTTATGATCCTTGTGATTTGTATTTATTCTTATCTTTTCGAATTTGAAGGGTTTGTGTGAGAAAATGATGAACGATTTAGGCTTAGGGTTTGATGCTTGTGCAGCTTTTCTATGATTTGTGTGAAACATCCTTCCCTCGAAATCTGTGCATTCAATAGTTTTATACTAATAGGGAATTCGGGTTTTGTTGTGTTGGTTTGAACTTATAGTTCACAGGCCCCTGAATTTCTGATAGCAGGCCTTTATAAATTTTGTTTTTCTATCGGGCTTTATAGTTTCCTGATATGTTATTTTTCTGATATGTGAACATGTTTGTTGTTTGGACTGAAATCATGATTTTGAATTTGTTTTTTCTGCAAACTATAACAGTGATTTTGTGGCCTTTTACTGAGTTTTCAATAATGTTTTCTCTTTGATTTTTCCTTACTTTGAACCACACATGTTTGTGCTTTGTAGTAGGAATTAGACCCATGATTGAATTATTGAACTCTGATTATGTATGAAACAAATTGTATGAGGCCTCGTGAATCTGTTTGCTACAAAAAAATTCTTGTTGGGCTCTGATTTTTGTATGCAGTGATGACTTTTCTGAGTAGTAAATTGTTTTTTTCAAACTCTATTATGAACCAAATTCATTTATGATTTGCAGTAGACAGAATTAGGCCCATGATTGATACTTGCATCTGATTTTGTTGTGAAACAAATGCAATATGAGGCTTTGGTTGTTGCTTGTGAACATGATTGAACTTGATCTCCATATTTTTGATTCCTTTTAAGAACCTAATGATGAAGTTGCAAAAACTCTTTTGAAAGCCTTTTTTGTTCATGCTAATTTTTTGCTAATCATTCCTTTATTTTTTGTATCCTGAATGGCAACAATGGTGAGAGCATGGAGAACTAAGAAGAGATATTTGTGGCTTAGAATGACGTTTGAAGGGAGATTGAAAGAAGAAAATGAAGATCTCATTAGTTCATAGGATTGAGCTTATTAGATTAGGAATTCCAATTTAGTTTGTGTTGCAAAAATTAAGGTATTAGGAATTTGGGTCATGCTTGTAACAAGCTTTAGAGGAAGTATGTGTTGGAACGTAAGAGTCCCTTACAAAATACTTTAACTTTTTATAATAATAACAATTCAAATTAGAATTTTCCATACAAACTTTTTGCCAAAGTGTTTGTAAAAACAAGTTAGACCTTGAATGAAATATTTAAATGAGTTTGGCAACACTTGAATGAAACTTGCCATGTTGAATGGTTTTGAGATAAACTTGAACCCGTGAACTTGGACTAACCAAAACTTTGACATAATGGCCTATAATTCCTCAAATTCAAAAATCATGTACCATGGATATTTACTTGACGATAAATAATCTCAACACGCAAATAAGGCTTCAAGGCAAAGAAATATGGAATTAAAAAAATTGGTAACATGAATTGGAATTTAGAGTTTGAGAACATTATAAGGCAAAAAATAACCTAAAACGTTTCAATAAAATTCATGACCTTCTAAGCATAATTTTCTCTTACTCATTTAAGCAATATTCTAGATAACGCCATTGGTGACACCGTGCAAAAAAGAGCCATCCCAAAAATGAGGAAAACTGAACGAGTTATAATTCTTGAAAGTTGGATGAAAGTCACTTGAAATTAAGTCAAAGTCTTCAAAATGACCTCTAATATTCTCAAACCTTTGATGGCCTTCTACATATAATTAGCTCTCGACTTGAAAATAGAAATTATAGATGATGTCAAGGAGATTCATATGCTCAAAGAATCACTCAAAAATACTGAACAATAAAGAAGTTATGATCATTTAAACTCAAACTTGCAAATGTTGACTTTTGGTCCGACAACTTCGAATCAACTCGCGAACTTTGTCTTTTTCCACAACCCAAGGCACTCTTAAGAACATATGAACTTGAGATGACAAAATCTTGATCAAATCATGCTCCCACTTGTCAGAACTTGAGATTACTCGTCGAAGAAGGCATGGAAATAAACACATGAACCTATCTCGATGAGTCTTGAGAATTAAGTAACCAAATTTGTCTTAACCATGTTGAATGAAGCTTGAGGATAGCGTGACCTAAGATTATAGATCACCACTCTTAAAATATAGGCTTTTGGGAAACATCTTTATCCTAAACAAATAACAACCCTAATCGGAGAACCATTACCTAAATTCCTTGATCCAAAACCCTGTCTTCTAAAGGAAACAAAATAAACAACACATATTTTTGGATTTTGGTTAGATGTCAGTAAAATATAAAACACGTGTATACAAGATACACAATTAGGTTGCTTGGTAATCCCTCAAGAGCAAACTTAAAAATAGGATGACGTAGAAGAAATAACTAAACCCTAATGCATGATTTGGATGTATTGATGATATGAGATGATGAGAAATCTTAGGGGCCAAAATTAGGGTATAACAGTGTCCTGATCAACATACTAATCTAAGACATGTCTCTCAACAGGGAAACATATTAGAGCCAGATGCCTCCTCTTCCAGATCAGGAGTAGGTTCCAAACATATCTAAAAGTACATATCTTTTTAGCACCCAAGCATTTGTTATGCCCTACCTTTATCCAACAAGATTCTACACAATTTTTCTGGAATGATGTTCCAACATCTGGTAGGACATCAGTTCCATTCACAAGAAACAAAACAAGAGATCCTTTATCAAGGCTTGGAGATTTTCCTTTTAGGTTTGGAAGCAAAAATAAATTGCTTCAACCAGATCTCTTTTCAATAAACTCATACATGAGTGCCTTTATGAGTGGACTTGGGATAAACCTCAAGTATCTTTGGAAAATCTAACAAGTTAGTCAAACCTCTCCTCAAGTATAACATACCATGATATACACCTTCAAAGGAGAATTGAGTGTTGCAGACTCAACACACCAAACCACCAGAAGTCTTCCATCAGATATACACGTAGTTGAACACAAACCAGAAGACTCCTCCCCAACATTCAGGAAAAACAACCTTTGCACAAACACACTAACTCTAGGTGCAACAGGTTAACCTAGATTCAAAAATAAATCAAACCCTGAAAACAGCAGCTCTCATCTAAAGCTATTGGCCTGAAAATAACACAGACATGTCCAATACACCTCATGTCAAGAATAGTTCATCCTCCACTTCTTGGTACCGTTTAAACAACAATATGAACTTTCCAAGTTCAAATAGCTTCTCAATAATACCTTCTTTACTCGTGACCAGAAAGTATCATCACAGGATCTCACCTAGAATAAATCAAGATGTCTGCTCCGGTACCAATTGAAATTCTGGTACGATAGAACCAAGATGTCCTAAGAGGGTGTCGAGAAATTTGGTCTGGCAGAAACAACACGTGCAAGGTATAAACATTAAAACTAGTAATAAAAATCATAAAACCACACATATAATAGTTTACCCAGTTCGGTCTAACTATCTACTCTGGGGGCATACCAAGCCAGGGACAATTCCACTACTAGTAGTATTAATTCAAAGCTAAACTCCCTTATTTACAACTTATCACTTAATCACTATCCTAACTATATTTCTATCTAAGACTCACCTAGATATGAAGCCCACCTCAATCCCTCTTTAATCATAGACAGTGATTAGATCAACACAATTCTGAACAAACAGGAAGACACACTTCCATGACCATACCTAGCTAAGACTCAAGGTTAAACTCATACATTTACAACCTTTCTCCTAACCAAGAACAACAACTTGAAGTTGCTTCAAAGCTTCCTCCAAGAACAATACTCAACTTTTGCTTAAAAGTTTCGAGAAGAGCATGGTGACCATCCAACAACCCAGGTGATTCACCTTAACAAAGCCAGACTTCTACATCTTGAACTAGTGCCAAAATAGGTTACAAACCATTATATTTATAACCTATTTCAAACTAGACTTGGTAGTTCTAATAACAACAATTTAGCTATTACGAATCAGCAGAAACTTCTGCTACAAACAAGTCTTCAATCATTAGTTTCCTAAATAATCTCTATATTTAGAAACTGTATAATCTTCAAATATTATTGCTTGATTCTCTTGACCTTGATTCCAGCGCCACATAGGATTGCATAATATTCCATGAATACTCTGAACTTGTTAAATCATAACGGATTTCACAGAATCTCTTCAGCTCAGGCGCGATGTCTTATGCTGCTTCATAAGACATCTTATTTGACATGTTGTTCTAGATGTTGAAACTTCTTCAACTCAACATTTCCCAACATAAGATAGAACTTCTTGCTCAACCTGTTCCTGTTAGAAATTTAATATATCATATCTAACATATTGCCACCTTATTTGTTTTATAAAAAGTAATGTCAATCCTAAAAAATAGAGAATTAACAGAAGTCGAATATGCAAACATAACAAATAGAATATGGAATGAAAGCAATAAAATGGAATTAACATACTTCAATCAATTTACATCTTATTTAACTTTTATAGCAAATTACTAGCATTATTATTTCCAATGAAAACAATTAAAAGAATAAACTAAACAATTTATCGAACACTTGGTGTGCAGCAGATTTTTCATAGTTTTCCTTTGAGTTAAACAAGCTACACAATTTGTCAAACACTTGGTGTGTAGTTAAAGTTTCAGAATTTTCCTTTGAGTTATGTTGATATGAAAAAACACTTATAATCAAAAGTGATTATAAGCAAATCAACACACAATTCAAACCAAAAACAGTCTCAGAAAATTCCTATGCGTCAATGATATTTGAAAAATTGATGTATGAAAATTAAAGCAAGTAAAACAATAAGAGAAAAGAGACACGAGGATTTATCTTCACAGTTCCCCATTTTTGTCCTCGCGTGTGGGTACGTCTGCGCCTAATTCCTATGGAATTAGGATAATTCTCACTATGCAAAAAGTTTAATACAAGAGAAGTGTTCCAAGAGCCACTCCATAAACCCTAACTTATGTTATTGATTCAACCCCTTATCTTCCTTTTATCTTTATAAAGACCAAGACAGAATAGCTGTCAATTTGTTATATGGATCTTGCTACTCCTTTGTGTACTTTATCTCCAAAGCTTTTGCACACCACTAATTTCAACTATTGTAACACAAGACTTTAATTTTATTTGTCGTTCTCTCACTACTTCCTTTTCATTCTTTATCTCCAAAGGATCTTTTGCGTTCTTTATATCCAAAGGGTTTCACTTGGTCGTAATCCTCTCTTGAATGTCTTACACAAAAACCCAAACCAATCAATGATCTTGGAGGACAAACCTGTAGTTTTTCTGGATGAAGACCCATGTAAATGCCAACCCGTTATTCTCGGCTACACAAGAACCTAATTGGACATTATCAAACCTCGTCTAGATGGAACCCCAATAAAAGATTGTTACAATTGTTTGTTACTGTGTATGCATAGGTTGGAGTTTGAACGTGAAGAGCAATTGCAGGAAATTTTTTATGGTATCATCAATAAGGGTTGATGCATGAAAGATGAATTTATAGTTATGGAAATATTTGGACAGAAGAGGGAAATTTGGAATTAAAAGAAAATAGAAAATTTGACTCTTGAAACAGTGTGAGCCGGCCTGTAGCTTGGATGAGCCGGCTTGTAATACGGTGGGAGAACTGACTTGTTTAGCATTTTATCCCAAATGTTGCGGTTAGTAAGAGTTGCCACCGGCTTTTATTTTATTCAATATAAGGAAAGGGTGAAAGCAACAGGAAAGACCTTGATAGATTTTGAGTTTGGGGGGTAAGTTATGAAAATGGAAGGTATTAGCACCCTTTTCATCTGTAGTTATCTACGGGTTCTTAATTGCTTGATCACTTTAAAAAAAATTAGGTGTGTGATTGTTTGAAAATATTTTGAAATTCGAATGTAAGGAAGACTTTGTAATGACTCTTGTATAAATCATCAAAAATGCATACAAAGTGTTTGAAAGTGTGATGTGTAAAAATAATTTGTTTGTGAGCAAGCAATTTGTTGAGTCTTACCCACTAAAGGTCGTTCTTGTTATTTTCTTTCTCCGTTAGAGACAGTAATATCCACACCATTAGTTGGTAGATAGCCATATCTATTGGATGTGAAGGGACAGGCGTAGGATCGTCATATGGTCATAGAAGGTAACATGTAAGGATACTTTTAGCAATTCAAAGGGACTATCATCATTTTTCTCATAGAGTCATCGAAGGGACTAGATCATTTTGTAGGCAACTCGAAGGGTCATCGAGGGATTATGATCTTTATTCGAAAGGGACCATGATGATATTGTTTAACCGAGGGTCTTTGCTAAAGTATTTTCGTTTTCATGGGACGTGACCATTAGTATCACAAGGCAACAAAGAGAGGTTACCCTAGAGGTGAAGTTTGCAAAAGTGATTCAAGTAAGTAATATTTATCTTGGAAATGTTTAAGGTTATCTACCAATTTATCTTGCCATACAAGCCTATTTACTACACAATTACATATATACAAGGCATAAAGTATAAGTGCAGAAAAAATAAAGTGCAGAAGATAAAACCTAACACTGTTACATGGCCTCGGGAGAGTTACATAATAATTAAAACTTTGCAAGAAATTAAAAATAAGCTATTACAAAAAAAAACCAGTGTGACCTATACAATTGTTTTTAGGAATTTAAATGCAAAAGATAAATAAAAAAAGTTAGAAAGATTTTTTAAAGTCCTAAAAATTCTAGGTGTTAAAAGATATTTTTTTGTATCTTTTATTTATTTTATATGTTAATAATAATAAAAACCTAATGTCTAATTTTAATTACAAATTAATTAATTAAATTGCAAAAACCTAATTCTAAATTAGTTAAATTAATTGATATAAGAAAAAACTAAAACCTAATTATTTTGATTTTATAAGTTTTTCTAATTCTTTTTATTGTCTTTTGATTTTAATTGTAAAAAAAGAAATAAATAAATTAATAGAAATATAAGAAAGGAAAAAAGTTAGAAACAAGTGTTAACAGAAATTTCATGGGGTGGGAATCGAATGATATCCTCCGTTTAGTCTGAAAGTTCCCGTGAGTAGAGATTCGAAGCTTCACCGTGACTATGCCCTAGCAATGGCAAGTCATGATTCATGCGCTCAACCTTGCATGTTTTGGCTCAAACCTGTTCTAATCATCCTGTAGAATATGTTTGGACACACAAAAATAGTTAAGCATACATAAATTAATAGATTTGAATTTTCAAAACCCTATCCAAACAGTGAGTGTGAGTATGATGATCTTGGGCATGGAATTTCTTAGTTCTTTATCTGGGCGTGTTCCTGAGAATGTCAGGATGATGGTTCAGTCTTTGGTTTGGACTGAAAACCACTAAAAAATGGAATTCGAATATGCCTTAATTCTTGACATTTTGGTGATTTTTTGAACTAGCTTTTGAGGTAGAATTCCGTAGTCCCCCTCTTGGTTTGATGTTTGTCTATTTATAAGCCAAATATTCTAGGTCAAGAAATATGGTATAGAACCATATGTAATTATGGCATGATTTCTTTCTAAAACCAATTAAAAACCTTCCAAAACAAGTGAAACTCTTCCTATATTGAGGCAACACGGTTTTGGCAAGTTGGATATGTGTTATTGGGCCTTAAATCTGATCCAAAACCAAGCCTACATGCCTTGGTCCATCATTTGTTATTTTATTTAATTTATTTTGTATTTAATTGAATAAAAATCAAAATAAATATAAATGCATAAATAAAAATCATGGTAAGGTATGAATGATTTTAGGAGTCTTCTATAAGGTCATGGCCATGTTTAGACCTTAGAGGATAGGTTAACTAGTGCAAAATTTCAAAATTGCTCAATTGAGGTTTCATGCATTTCTCAAAAAATTCTCAACTTGCACCAATCATATCTCACTCAATTTTTTGACATATGAAGGTGATATGGACTTTATTGAAAGCTCAAGATGTCCCATGCAACTCTCATGTTGGTTACTTTTTCATTTTAAGTATTTAACTTGATGTAAATTGCTTTGACAAAAGATGTCTTTTTGTTGACTTTCAAAATGACCTATAATATTTTGACTCATATCTCTCAAATGAAGCATTTTTTGTACTTGATCTTAGAGATACAAAGTTGTAGAGAATTAAATTTCCATCAAAACGGGATTTAGTTGAGAATTTTATGATGAAGCATGTGAAAGTTATGCTTGGTCAAAGTTCAGTTGACTTCTTCTAAAGAAAACCCTAATTTAGCAGTTTTTTACTTTTGATGAATCTTGAGTTTTCTTGATGAATCATGATCAACCCTTGATAAAATGATGAGTGTGACCTCAAAATATTGATGTTGACCAAAATATTGAAGTTTGATTGTATGTTGACCATAGTTGACTTTTTATCCAATACAGTTGATTTTCACTCATTTGAGCAATTGACTGAGAAAACTTGTGATTCAAGGCTTGAAACTTGTCATAAGTGTACCTTGAAACATATGAGAAACCATTAAAATAACTTGAGGCATTAGGAGTCCAATTTTACTTGATAAAACCAAAACTCTAATTGTAGGTCATTGCTTAGGAAAGAAGCTTGTATGCTTAAACCCTTGAGTATTCTTGAGCAATTGAGAACCCTTGGAGCATGAGAAGGTGTCTTGAATCAATTATCTTCAAAAATGAAAGTTAAAATTTTGGGGTATAACACGGTTCATAGTGTTAATTTTAACAGCATGAGTCGGCCTGAAATGACCTATGAGTCAGACTGACCAAAATATAGAAGAATTGCTTATTTAGGACAGTACATGAGCTGGCCTAAAATGGCTTATGAGTCGGTCTGACCAAGACAAAAGAAAACAGCTTATCTAAGACAACATATGAGCTAGTGTGTAATGACTTATGATCCGGTCTGTAAATGCATTTTTAGTGCGGAAAATGATTTTTTGAGAATGGGTCAGTTTTGACTATGTTTCCAATGATTCCTAAGACCTCTAAATACATAGGAGTGTCATAATACATTGAGATATCGTCCAATATATAGAATTTCTAAGTTTTCCTAGTTTTGCTATCATGCAAAACATCTAATGGTGAAGTTGTACTCACATACTCCCCCTTTTTTATGATGGAAAAACTTGCGACGATGCATTTTATGTAGTTATCAAAGACTCCCCCTAACTTTTTGTTTCCTAGCTTCATCTCACATGTGTTTCTCCCCCTTTGACAACATAAAAAAAGATAGCAAATCGTGAAAATTATCATATTCCAATACAAATACTAATACATCACTCAGAGGCGTTTTTGCATAGAAGAGCAACAATCACATATCCCCTTATATATATGTAATGATGCGAAATTGAAAATAACCAGCACATAATATTACAACATAAGTAATGTAATACATAATGAATAAAGAATGCAGAGTTAGAGCAAACTTTTCAAGTTGCTTATAAAGTGTCACAATTACGTAACACATCATGTTGGAACTCCCAATGTCGCACACACATGTGTCTAGCATAGCGACAAGAACATGTCACTACTAAAACCAAAATGGATATGTTTATGCTAATATGTGACCAATCTACAACATGAAACTTATGTTGTACATAACACGCATACAAATAAATCAAGCACGAATGCAAGAAATAAGATTACAAAACACGCATGCTTGCACAACAAGAAAAACATTATACAAATGTAAAAGAATTAATACATAAAGTCATTATAAGCATATACGTTAAACAATAATGGTTATCAATCAAAACATTTGGAAGTCAACATTCACAGTTTTCATCATTTGAGAACATATCAAGCATTTTTAACCAACAAGTAACATGCATTAAGAAAAGTATTACTTTCAAGGAGAAATTGAAACGACATTACCTCACTCTTGATGAAACGAAAGTTGCACTCACATGATGTAAAATACTCAAACAAAGAAACATTGGAGATATCAATGATCCTCAATTCCCCATGTATGTTGAAAAATGGTTCGGTTGCGAGAGGTTTAGTGAAAATATCGGCAAGTTTATTTTTACTATCAGCATGCTCGAACACAATATCCCTTTTTTCAACATGACCGCGAAGGAAGTGGTGATGTATCTCAATATGTTTGGTGCGAGAATGTAGCACGGGATTCTTGGTTAGATTAATGGCACTAGTATTGTCGCACATGATAGGAATACGTGAAAGTTTTATGTCAAAATCAAGTAGTTGTTGTTTTAGCCACAAAATTTAAGCACAATAACTACCGGCAGCCATGTATTTCGCCTCGGCTGTTGACAAAGCACTAGAAAATTCCTTATTGGTATGCCAACTAACCAAGGATTTCGAAAACATGTGACATAGCAATGGCACGATCTCATCCCTTCCCTTAAGCTTGCATGTAACACGTTGAAACAATCACAAACATCATTAACAACACAAATATATACGCAATAGGTATTTAAATGACATGAATTTATAGTTTTGATTTCAAGAAACCTTACCAAACGGCGATGCATAGATTTGGCGATCTAGGATGTTCCAAGCCTTGGGAATGGGTTAGATAGGTTCCTGGGAATCTCAGGAGCAATGTATGGTCACTAGTTTGGACTAAGGGGGGCTGCAAAATGTGTTTCGATTTTGACAACTTTCTTGAAATTTTGAGAAAATTGGTATGCTTTTCTGAGGCAGTGTGTCCCTCTCCTTGGCTTATAGAAGTGTTGTGTATTTATAGGAGATGGAGAGAGGATCATAGCATAGAAAGAAATAAAGCTTTAAAGTCATAATGAAAGCAAAATAATTCCATTTGAAAACTTACCAAATTTGAGAGATTTCATGCCATTTTTGCTTGTGCATGAAAATGGAAAGGTTGACAGGCTATATCATGATGTATGGGCCTTAGAAAAAACCAATTCATGTGCTAGCCCAAAGGTTTCACATTTCATTTAATTTATTTTTGAATTTATTTGAAAAAAATACAAAATAAATAAAATTAAAATCAATCTCATGTATGGATAAGTTTATAGGCCCTTAGGCATGTCTTGAACATGCTTGGACCCTAAAAGTTAGGCCCATTAACCTAAAAACACAAATTTGCTCAAAGTATATTTCTTGAAAATTCTCAAAATTAATCAACTTGTGCAATGCATATCTTGCTCAACTCTTATCCTTTTAAGATGAATTTTGAATTTTTGGAAGGCCTAAGATGTCCTCTACAAACCCTATGTTGACCATTTTTGCATTTGGAGAAATCATCTTGGTGTAACTTGTCTTGACAAAAAATGCCTTTTTGTTGACTTTCAAAAAGACTTGTAATGTATGAACTTGTATCTTCCAAATGAGGCATTTCTTGAACTTGAGGATAAAAGAGAAGTTTTAGGGAATTAGATTCTATTCAAAATGAGCTTTGGTTGGTGAAAATGGATAAAGTATGTGAAAGTTATGTCTGGTCAAAGTTTAGTTGAGTTTTTCTAGGAAACCCTAATTTTGCAATTCTTGACTTTTTATGGATTAAGAGCATTCCTTGAGGAATCATGATCAACCCTTGATCAAATGATGATTATCACTTAAAAATGTTGATGTTGACAAAAAAATCTTGAAGTTTGACTGTATATTGGCCACATTTGACTTTTGACCTAGTATAGTTGATTTTCAAACACTTGAGCAATTGATTGAGCAAGCTTGTAGTGCAAGGCATGAAATTTGGCAAGGAAAATCTTGAAGACATATTAGGGACCATGGAAATCATTTGAGGTATTTGCAACCCAAAATTCTTGGTGAAAAGTGAAACCCTAATTGAAGGTTCATTGCCTAGGAGGAGAATTTGTCTGATCAATTCTTGGTCAACCTTGAGCAATTGAGGACCTCAATGAGCATGTCTTGAGTAAAAATGGGAGGGAAAATTTTGGGGTACAACAAAGATAAAATCAAATATAGTCCTTAATATTGCGCAACCATTGAAACACGAACCTTGATCTCAACAGGTGTCACATCTTCAAGAGTCAAAACCCTAGCTCAATACTAAAGGACAGGAGAAATTTTGAACACCTGCAGACTTAAACCCTTGATGAATCAATTGACATATCTTGAAGTCTGAGAAGCCTTGAACAGCTGAAAAACCCTAGAAAAATATCTTAAAGGAAAGGGAGGGAAAATTTTAGGGTACAATAGATACCTAGGGAATAAACAACATAGCTTTAAAACTGGAGTTTGATGATGACGTCGGTTGTGTTTGTTCTCAACTAAGACTTGATGAAAATGCTAGGCTAACCAATGAATATGCTCATATATGCTTGCTGATAATGCTTATGTCAATTGATAAATGATAGTGCTTATGATTTTGTATATGCGCATAATGTTATTCTGAAATGTCGCCTTTTTTTAGACCATTGGGTCTATGAACTTCCTGACTCCCCAATACCTTTTGTTTGTTGATATTGAATTGTCTTTGTACTTGATATGGCATTTATGCATGTAGATGCAAGTGTTAATGTGTAGTATGTAACAATTTGACCAATGCATGTAATGAGTGATTTGGAAACGCATCACGTCGTAATTTTGAAATGCCAATTAATGACTGCACTGGTGGGGTAAATGCCAAGTGATATTGAGCTTTTTATCTATCAGATCCATGTTGTCGGAATTCCTCAAATGGATGAAATGATAGGCATAATTCGATTATATATTGAAGTAACCTAGTGAATGTATTATAAAGACTCATATGCTTTTGATGGATGCCCTTGTGATGGGTCAAAGGTGTTATGCTAACATGATTTCCTGATACTTGTTTTGAATTCGAAGATTGCTGGTGTAGGAGAAGGATCCACTAGGGGATCACGAAAGTACACAGAGAGCTTGCCCTTTGTGGAGGGTCTTGCCCCAATATGTCAGATCTGGGAAGAGATTCTCCTTGATATGAACTTTGAAATAGTTTGATCATAGTATGAATGACCCCACTATTTCGCATTCTGAAAGATTATGCCCTTGACTAATGGGCTCTTGGATAGTTTGCCCTTGATGGGCTATTTTCTGAACCAATTTCATTTGAATGAGCCTCGTAGCGGTATGCCCTAACATTTGCACTTCTTGAAAAGTATGCCCCCAATCTCCAAAATTTGGAAGAGGTACTCTTGGATGATTTACCCTTGATGAACTATTTTGAACCAACTCCTTTTGATCGAGTCTCGCAGTGGTTTTCCCCAACATTAAAATTTTGAAAAGTTTGTACTTGAAGTTGCTTGAAGGGGAACTTAGAACCTACATTTCGTAAGATGAACTTGATATGAACTACCCCAACATTTGAGTCTTGGAGAGCCTTGAGAAGTTTGTTGAAAATATGAAATTGAGTCATACCATGTTGTGATATAACTTGATTAAGGAATGATCCTTCGAAAGGTATGCCCCTAATTGAAAATGCTTTGAAATGTAACCCAAGTTGATTGATTCTTAGAGTGATCACCCATAGTTAATAGGATCTTTATGTGATATACTTCTACGATCATTAGTCTTGCCTATGACCATAAGGTTCTTCCTTAGATGCTCTGCCCCTATTCAGGAGCTTCCTGGAAAGTATCGCTTCTGATTAGACCGATTTTGAGATCTCGTTAATGTTAAGTATTAATTCTTAGATAAATTTGTACATTTTGAAAAGTAATTCTGCTTGATGCACGTGCATTTTTTGAAATCAAAATTTTCATGGAGAAGAAATGGATGATTAGAGATGAAGATTTGAAGAAGCGAAGTGTTTAGAAATAATTTTAACAAACATAGGAGTCAGTTTAATACAAATTTGTCGAGTATGCTTTCATAGTTAACCTTGCTTCAATTGGAATTTTGAAGGTTGTAACTTTGCCTTGTTTTACAGTTTAAGAAACAAAGGATATAAGGCTCAAAATTTATTTGAACCTACCCCATTCTCCTTGATGTTCTCTAATCCAAAGTTTGATTAATCCAAGGGACACATCTAATATGCAAGAGAGTTTTTGTAGTCATGTTGATGACCAGAAGCATTGATAAATATCCAAGCATCAAAATATTGATAAGATCCAAGAATTGATGAGAAGCTTTGACGATTCTTGAGGTGGAAGTAACAAGATTATTCTTCGATTTATTTTTTTTAATCCTTTATTTTTGCATGGACCAAACCTTTTTGAATTTGCAGTCCATCGGGATGACCTAACTTTTTTCTAAGTCAAGTTTTGATTTCCTTTGACTTAGCGAGCTCTTTCTTTTTTTAATTTTTTTTTGTTGCTTTTGCACGCTTGTGACTGTCATGATTGTTGTATGTTTCGTCTTCATTGTTTCCTAGATTTAGAATGATGTATTGAGGAGGAAGACGTCGTGGACTTTATCTTCATTGATTCCTCAATCTTGGATAATGAATGTGAGGGAAAGGATGGGCTCGAACTTTTTCCTATATCGTTTCCTCAATCTTAAACGGTGTATTGAGAAAGAAGATATGCTTGAACCTTTGCCTAGATTGAATGATTCTCCTGAGATTTGAATGCACCATTGAATTAATCGAAATCTACCCTGCCCCTGGTTAAAATTAAGGGTTTTTTCATCTTAGAAAATAGAACAAAACTCCAACTCCTGACTCAAGGGGGTTGACTACAAATTAACTTCCTTATTTATCCACTGTTTAGGATTTGAAACAATGTCTTACATCGTCAGCTTAGTCTTACATTGAAAGCATAGTTTAGCAAAATTTAGTTATTTAACTTTCGATATTCTCCCTCAAAGTTTGTCAAAGTTGAAAAAATGAAAAAGAATAGTGAAAATGGGAAGTCGTTGATTGTTTATAAACGAATGAATTGATTTTAAAAACATGCATGCTCATTTTATTAAAATTACTAATCAAAATATACAAAGTTACGCCAAATACAACTCAACAACTTGGAAGTTATAAATTGAAATTGATAAATTTGATGATCCTATGAAAGAACTTCTTCGTTTTTATCCACTTGACTTTCGGAGATGCTTCTTAGTTTTTGGACTTGTAGAAGTATGGGGTGATCTTTGATTCTTCCTCTAGGCATACCAAGTCTGTCGATATGGCAGTTACTCTTGATGTGGAGGGATCACCCATAGTGGTGGCATTTGAGGCGCTGTGTGGGCCTTTGGCTTGTATGAAGCAACGACGCCTTCTCTCCTTTGTAAGACTCATAGGACCAAGCTCAATTGAGTCTCCTATGTTAGACTTTTCCTTCACCAATCTATGATTCCTTCGCAGCTTTCTTGAAGCATGCTTAGAATTTGTTCTTTGAGCATCGGGAAATTTGCTAGCTGGATTGATAGCGACCAAGGGCGAAGGTGAAAATGCATGAAATTCAAATGTATGAATGTACAGAAAAGCGTGGGTATGAAAAAAAATATTTTTTTGCCTTTGAGGGTATGAAAAATTATTTTTATGGAGATGCGATGCAGTGCGAGGTTAGAATGAAGATATATATAAGGACACCCTTATACAGGTTTTAGGAATATACATACACAATGTGAAACCCCTACAAGCTAGGGATTATGACTTACAAAAGATAACCCCTACATGCTAAGGATTATGATAAGCCAATGGACAGTTCAGGTGATGATTTGAATGAGGGAATAACGTGGAAGATAGCACATGGTGACTAGTAACGGTCACTAAATCCCATGACCTGATATAGGCCATATGGCGTGCATTAGCGAGGACGTCCTTCGTGGCAAGGTTTCATATGGAGAACAAGATCATACAAAGGTTCTAATGGTAATGATGGGCCAAAGGGGGATCCCTATGGGCTAGGGATAGTAACAGACACATGGAAGTCCCTACAGACTATAACATACTTAAGGGAATCCCTATGGACCTAAGGCTTGTAATTGACAAACTGAAACCCTTGTGGATTTAGGATAGTGAATGCTCTATATGGGTTTAGGGTATGTGAATACCCTATACCAATTTTTGGAATAAATATAAAGATGAGGATACCCTTACAGGTTAAGAGGATATGATGTTGATAGAATAACCTATAGGAGAATTCCTATAAAGGTTCTAAGTTTTTCTACCCTTCCCTATAAGGTGGATTCGTTAAGGATATCATGGATAACACTAGAGGGAAAGGCACAATGGCCTCCCTTAAGTGGAGTCTTTTTGTAGACCGAAACTTTCGTCTCTAGACCATGAAAGGTCTCGCCATGAGATTTTGGTTTAAGGGTTATACAAAGAGTCACATAAAAGGTCTCTTGAGACGGGTTTTGTTTTTCGGAATTCCACTGAATCTAGGCGAAGTCGTCACATAAACTCATAAGAATGATGTATCCCCTTGGCTAATAGACGAACCTTCTTTCTAAGGGTTTTTTTTAAATTAAAATGAAAATTCCATCAACAAATAAAAACAACAAATGATAATAATATAACGATAGGTAAGTAGACAAAAATAAATAAATAAAATAAATAAAATAAATAAATAAATAAAACAAATATTGAAAACACCAAAAACCTATAAAAAAAACTAAATCTAAGAGGAAGGCTTCAAAACCCTCGGGTTGACTTCCCAACAGAGTCGTCAGCTGTTATAACTGGTTTGAAATTGAGAGTCGTCACCCTTAACTTTTATCTTTGAGAATGGAATATAAAGGATAACTCTGATTTGGTCAGAGATTCTAAATTGTTGGACTCGTTCTTAGACTAAGGGAAGGTGTTAGACACTCCTATCTAACTTGTTCACAAGGATACTAGGGTTTAAAATTACGGCTTAGGAAAATAGGGTTTTAATTTTTATTAGTGAAACTCGCCACAATTTTAGTCGCATGCCTACGTATCCTCTTATGAGGAATCAGGGTCTCAATTCGTAGTTCGCAGTTGGTTGGTGTTTTTATGGATTACGAAGATATTTGAATTTCCTTTGAACCAAGCCTGGATGTGTGAATAGCGAAATTTGTAGATGAAGTTCGTAGTCGATTAAAAAAAATTTCATAATCCTTTTTGAAAATGATATCTTGGATTTTAAATTATGTTAGTGGAAATTGTTAGTAATTTAATTTCTTAGATATTTTTTAAAATATATTAAGAAATATAAGAAAAATAATTTTAACGCATGATAAAAAAATCTTAATGCAATTTTTAAAAGTAATTAAAGAATGAGTTAGTAAAAAAATGAATTTTATAATAATAATAATAATAAGTATATTAAGTATTAAAAATATTAACAATAATATGAAATATAAAATATAAAAAAGAATAAAATTAATTAAAAATGTAGGAGGGTGTATTTTATTTGGACTGAGTAATACAGAGGTGCAGAAAGTAGGACCCTGAATCCAGATATTAGATTCGGGCCCAAACGCAAGAGGGGTGTAAGCTTAATTGAAAACGGTATAAAATTTTTAGTAATATCCTAAAAAAACTTTAAAGGAGTCCATAACCAACACTACAAATTCTAATCACATAAATAGAAAGCCACTAAGTAATTATAAAAAAGAATGTAAATAAAAAACAACTAAAATTGTACCTTTTAGCAAGGAGTAGACAACACCCTTAATCTAATCCAAATGTGAAGAGCTTTGACTCTTTCTTTTCAAAATTACCAATCAACCAATAGATAAAGGACATGTGGTATTGAAAAAACAAAAACAAAAATACACACACCAACATGTGAGAGAGAGAGAGAAGAAACAATTCATTCAAACTCCACCTCTCTTTTTCGGTCTCTTGATCTATTTTCTCTTTTCTCATATTTTTGACAATACTCTCTATATTTCTCACATTCTTTAACCTTATGCTTGTAAGTCTTATTCCATACCAAATGTGATATGTTATTCATTTGAAATAAAAAATTCAATTGAAAGTATATGAAAGATGAGCAGATATTTACTGTTTTAAAATGCACATAATTTGATATAAATTATTATATATTTTTAAATTAGCGAAATAAATTATTGTTAAAATGTTAGTAAAATTGAACCAAAGAATATTATAAAAAATAATATTGAAAATATTTTTGACGATAGAAATAAATGGTTGACAAATTTGGGATATGACAAAAAAATTAATTAATTAACTATTATAATATTTAATTTAAATAATTAATTGATAAGGCGTTAAATCAATCTACTAATTTCTCGAGAATATGAAATCTTATCAATTATAAAAAGAAGGTGTTTAATTTTATGTATATGTTTATTTACCAGATGTAAATAAATAAAAAATTATTGTTTTCGAACCTAAATAAACAAATTTGAAACTAAGTATATATAAGAAAACTAAAAGAAGTACCCTATTTAAACAAAATTAATACAAATAATTAGCTAAAATAAATAAATAAATAAGTGGATTAAAATACAATTAAGGGTTTGCAAGTTTATGTGAAATAATTTACCAGGCCTAAAAATGACCCTTCTTACTCTCTTCTTTCTCTATCGTCTGCCTCTACTTTTTCTTTTTTTTTCCAAACACAATTTCTCTCAGTAAGCAAGAATTCCCTGCAAATTATATCCAACAAAACAAATCACTAAACAACATCCAACATAAATTAAAGAGAGGGTTACCTGTGTTGACGGTGAAGTGACGAAGATTGCATGTCCGGTGGCTGCGGATTTGCGGGATTTGATCGGAGGGAGGCCGTGCTGCGGCTGAGCTCGCCGGCGTCGGAAGTTCCGTTTGAATTAGAGGAAGCGTGTGGATCATCGGTAATTGTTACTGTAATGTTACTGTGGTGGAAGTGATATGAAAGTGAAAATGGAGATTTTATGGTTTATTCGTTTATATGCTAAGTTTAGTGGTAAGATTTTGTGTAGATGAAGGTTCTATATATATATATATATTGATGGTTTTGAAGAAACATTTTCAAAAAATTTTTTTTAGTGAATCTTTTAAATATGTGCCTCATTAACGGTTACTTTCTCTCTCGACATTTTTAGACCAATTATAATCGAGGTGTTAAAAAATATTCAATAGTTGAATAGTTGCGATAGAGTTTTAAATGAGGTGTTGAAAGTGAGGTGGATTAATTGAGGTTAAAAATATTCAACCTGTTGAATGAGGATGGAGTGAGAGTCACATATAATATTTTGCAAAATATTATGGATTGTTGTGATTGTTTAGATTTGTATTTCACCTTAATTATTTGGAATCAATTATTTTATAGTAAATCAATTATTTATTTATTTTTATTTTCACCAAAATTCATCATTTTTTTTGTCTATAAATAGATATTTGTTTCACTTGATTTAGACATAGAAAAAAAAATCGACTTTATTAAAAAAAAATATAAAAAAAAATAAGAATATGAAAAAAAAGTGATTGGATAGTGTGTTGAATTTTATTAAACAAAATTATTGTAAAGAGTAAAAGTTGAATGAGTATTGAATTATTAGGTAGAAAAAAGAGAAAATAATATAAAGTGTAAAAAATAAAAAATAAGGATGTTGAATCCATGAACCATTGAACATAGTCTTAGGACTTGTCGATCTCCCTTTCTCCGCAAACAATTACTTTTTCCAAAGAAATTGATTTTTTGAAAATATTTGGACAGTAATATGAATATTTCTTGTAGTGCAAGTAACGATATAAACTAGCAACAAGATGAATTTGATGTGTCTAAACTAGAGAGAAATTTAAGATTGAGATACAAATTGTCTTTCTTTTAGTTGCGTGTACAAATTAATTTGTGTTGAGTTTGGCCCTCCACGTATGTTGGCCCAACAAAATGAGTTATAGTTTTATGTATTTATATCGAATATGTATTATACAATAAGCACATAAAATTAAAGAACCATCAACAACCTCTCAAAAACAAAAGTGGGTTCCCATGTAATGCATACTTGCCACATTCGAATTGAAAGGTGCAAAATTTTTGTCATAAAATTAAAGATGCTACTAATTCCAAGGGTTTACTCTCGTCCAAACAAGTTTATAATATCAAATTTCTATTTAAGCAAATGCCTAACAAAACCAATGGATAACTTAAAGCCTACGTAAACTTTTATCATAGATATAAACAAAACCTATCAACATAATACAAACTAAAAACTCCCAAAATTCTTATAGGCCTTAAGAAGCCTTGTGAAAAATTTCTAACTAACATTTCTTTAATCAAGTTTCGTCATCATAGATTCAACCGATCCAACAATAATAACAACAACAACGACGACAACAACAAAAAAGTCATCATCAAAAATGACAACTTTAACTTCGGTTATCGTAATTCTAACAATTTTGACTCTAACATTGACATTCTTTGTTGTTGATGCTAAACAAAAAAAACAAAAACTTCAAATACCTTTTCCAATCTTTGGAGGAGGTCAAGCAACAGCAAAGCCTGATTTCGATACAGCTTCAATTGGACAATGGGAGATACTTTCACAAAATTCAGGTGTTTCTGCCATGCAGATTAATTTGATGCCAACCAACAAGATTGTTGTTTATGATGCAACGATATATCGTCTCTCTAGACTTCAATATACGAAAGGAATGCCATGTGTTCCTTACAGAGATGATAGGACTCTACAAAATAAAATTGATTGTTTTGCTCATTCTATGGAATATGATATTGAAACAAATTTAGTTAGGCCACTCAAGGTAAGTGTCATTATAGGCTTAAGTATATTTTTCATTTTTTTTTAAATTGTGTTTTATATAATTAGAGAATAAAAATGTTATGATTTGATTAAATGGTTGATGTAAATGTTTGATGTAATGTTTTGTGCAGGTGACACAAGATCCATGGTGCTCATGTGGAGGTCTTACACCTGATGGGACCCTAGTAAGTGCTGGTGGATTTCAAGATGGTACAAGAACCATTAGACACTTTGGTGGTCCTACTTGCAAAGGAAACAATTGTGATTGGAGAGAATATAAAAATACTTTGCAAGAAGATAGATGGTATGTGTAATCAAATTTACATAAACACTACAAATATATTGCTACTAGGGCTATGTTATGGTTTAATTTAGTTTGGTTCAGTTTCTTGGCTAGTAAGTTATATGATGATTTTCATTACTTTATTGTTGTTCAATTAGGTATGGAACTCAAACAATCCTTGCAAATGGAGACTTCATTGTAGTAGGAGGACGTAGAGCATTTAGCTATGAGTACCTTCCAAAACAAGAAGGCCTAAAAACTGAAAGAATCTACTTCTTCCCATTCCTCTATGAAACTTCTGATATTGATGAAAACAATCTTTATCCATTTACTCATCTCATACCTGATGGTAACCTCTTCATCTTCTCCAACAACCGCTCTCTTCTCCTTAACCCTAAAACCAACAAAGTTGTTCGCACCTATCCCGTCCTCCCCGGAGGTGCCAGGAATTATCCAGCTTCCGGTACGTCTGCCCTCCTTCCTATAGATCTATCTAACCAAGACAACAATGGTCCTTACAAAGCAGAAGTTCTTATTTGTGGTGGTAACTCTCATGATGCTTTCTATATTGCCGAAACAAAGAAAACATTTGAACCTTGTCTCAAAGATTGTAACAGGTATTACTCTGGTCACTGCTATAAACAAAAAATTATTATTTTTTAGGTTCACCAAATAACTGATGTATTTAATTTATATATAGGATGATAATCACTGATAAAGTCCCGAAATGGGAAACTGAACAAATGCCTTCAAGTAGAACCATGGGAGATTGTCTAAACCTTCCTAATGGACAACTTTTGTTTATCAATGGTGCACAAAAAGGAACAGCTGGATGGTGGGATGCTGATTCACCAAACCTAACACCAGCATTGTATTATCCAGAGAGAAAGAATGGTCAAAGGTTTAAGCAAATGGCTCCAACAAAAATATCAAGAATGTATCATTCAACTTCAGCAGTGTTACCCAATGGAAAAATTTGGGTAGCTGGAAGTAACACTCATGATACATACAAAGATATAGATAAGTTCCCAACTGAGACAAGAGTGGAAGGCTTTTCTCCTCCTTATTTGGATCAAACTCTTGACAAGCATAAACCAATAATGATTGATGAATTTACAGGAAAAAATTTGAAGTATGGTCATAAATTTGAGATACAATTTATGTTGCCAAATGATGTGGGTAATAATGATTTAAGTAAGGCTGACATTAAGGTTACTATGTATTTCCCACCTTTTACTACTCATGGATATAGTATGAGTCAAAGGCTTTTATTGCTCAATATTAGGTCTATCTCTACGGATCGCCAAGGACTTTATAGTATTGTAGCGTTGGCGCCACCTTCT
The DNA here is from genome assembly GCA_948472305.1 of Vicia faba. NCBI lineage: Eukaryota > Viridiplantae > Streptophyta > Magnoliopsida > Fabales > Fabaceae > Vicia > Vicia faba. The sequence continues at coordinate 1,072,350,840 of OX451735.1, read as the reverse complement.
GGTGAACTTGCTCCTCCTGGATATTATTTGCTCTATGTTGTTCATCGCAGCGTGCCTAGCACGGGATTGTGGATCCACATCGAGTAGGGCTCTCGGAGTGAAATGATTATACATAGTACAAAGGAGAATCATTAGATTTAAGAGAGAAAATTCTCAAAAAAAATTCTCTCTTGTTAATCTAATGACTCTTTATTGTGCTATCTTAAGCATGTGATGTTCAATCAATTCACGCGTACTAACAAATAGAGTTTGTTAGTAGTTTTTGATTATTTATGTATAATTTTATGTAGTTGAATTGTAGTTAATGTTTTATGTACAAAATATGGAGGGAATAGTCATGTTATTATTAGTAATGTAAAAGTTAACTTATTGCACAAAAAATAGTATGTTTTCTATACATGTAATGTATATATGAAGGAGTATTTAGTTTTTGTGCAATGTAAATGATGTAAATTGTATTGCAAGAAGTATGGAGAGAATTTTTTTCATAGAAATGATCTTTCACCTTTTAATATATGTTCACTTGTTAGTTTAGTATGAATTGTTTAGCGCTTAATTTCTTCATTGTATTTTGTGTGTAACTGAGATGTTTTTCATCTTGAGCAAAAAGTAACAAGATTCTTAAATTTAATGTTATTCCAGCTTGACCAAATAGTTCATATAATGTTGACAATAACAGATTATAGGTAAGTGGTGATTTCTTGAACCATGATTACGAATCTTAATTGAACTTGGTTCCTGGAAGGTTTGTTTTTCTTGTGAAATCTTAGATTAAAGGAAATTAGCCCATTGATCTTGAAAAGAAACAAAACCTTGGTAATATTTAGAATGGTGATAGAGACTATGTGACAGGGGCTAAGGAGTAAGGTTGATAGGAAGGAAGCGCTACTAAGCTTGTTGATCAGGAGTAGAGGCAAGAATGAAGGAGTGTTGTGGTCCCTTAACAAGGGTCAACAAAATATGACAGAAGCTTCATTGTCTTTAGATCAACATAATGAGTTACAGAAGGTGTTGAAATGCTATGACAGTGTGTTTGAATAGGTGTTCGGGTTACCTCCTAAACGGAGGAGGGAACATGCGATTAACATTCGTGAAGGAGAAGTTCACATTAATGTAAGACCTTATCGCTACCCCCACCTTCATAAAAATGAAATAGAAAGACAAATTCAAGAGATGCAAGAAACCATAATCATTAGACATAGCTCAAGTTCCTATTCCAGTCCCATCATACTTGTGAAGAAGAAGGATCACATGTGGCGTATGTGTGTGGACTATCGTGCTCTTAAGAAGTTGACCATTCCGGAAAATTCCCAATTCCGGTGATTGAAGAGTTGTTAGATGAATTACATGGCGCACGATATTTGTCCAAATTGGATTTAAAATATGGTATCACCAAGTTAGAGTAAAGAGTGAGGATGTGCACAAAACGGTGTTCTGAACACACGAAGGGCATTATGAATTTTTAATTATGTCGTTCGGACTTATGAATGCTCCATCAACTTTTCAAGATCTTATGAATGAAGTGTTTAGACCAATGTTGAGGAAAGAAGCCTTAAGGATTTGTTACAACAATTAATCATAATGGGTGAACAACAAAAATGGGTAGCCAAGTTATTGGGGTTCAATTTTGACATACGTTACAAGCCGGGGAGATTGGATCAATGGACAGATGCATTATCATGAACTCAAGATGGAGGTGAATTTAACAATATTGTGTCTTATCCTTTTTGGGAAGAGTTGCAGCAGGTGCAACAGGAGATACAGGCTGATGAAAAGCTAAGAAAAGTTTGGCAAGAGTTATCTGGGGATCCTGCATCATATCCGGAGTACGGTATACAACATGGCCAATTAATATACAAAGGGAGGTTAGTTCTGTTATCACAATATATGTTGATTCCGAGATTGCTGAAGGAATTTCATAGTTCACCTCGGGGAGGGCATTCAGGATTCTTGAGAATGTACTGAAGAATAGCTACTAATGTATATTGGTCGGGAATAAAAAATATTGTTCAAGAGTTTGTTCCAAGCAATCATAACAACCTTTTCGATGAATATGTCTACCAACCGATTAAAATTCTTAATCTGCAACTAGAAAGGAGTATACTAGCATTTCATTCATGTTTATGATTACTTGTGGGGTTATTGGATGGATGCTTAGTGTTGTTTTGGTGCATGGTGGTGATAGTTATGGTGTATTCTCTAGGATTGTTATTGGTTGGCGTGTATGTTATTGAGAGTTTGGTTTACATATTTTGCAGAAATGTTTCAAACTTTGTCTATAGATCAATTGGAGTGGCTAAATACATCACCATCTGCCATACCATGGACATGAGTTGACGACACTGCTTGAATATTAAGGTGCTATTCTATGATTGAGTAATTTGTAGCCGATTCATAAAGCGAGTAGTGCGGTTAGTCCTTGCTTTCCTACTGCAGGTCATGGAATTCATAGTGGATAAAATGCCTACCCAAGTATAAGTCCAACACTTAATAGAGAGTATTTAACTTTTGAGGCATAATGTAGTTTAATTGTGCGTTCTGTTGCAGCCTGGTTTCAAAGAGTGTCGCCGAGGCGGGTGTGCTATACATTTTTTTTTTTTATTTCAAGTTTTCTCTTTAATCCTTTAAGAACCATTCGATTCGCCGCTTCGGCCTGTCCGTTGCGTGTTAGACGATGAAAATTTATTTAGAGGAGGTGAATAGATTCCCAAACAAAAACTTGGTATTTAAAATTTTGTTTTGAAAATAAAACAAAAACTATGGCAAGCAGAAGATTAAACTTAGATCGAACAAGTCGTTTAAACCGAACCGACTATTGGAAACTCAGATATACGTAAACCACATAATGATATAGAAAATGATGATAAGCCTTAATACAATAATTTCTCAATCAATTGTTTTATAATGAACACAATTGTTAACCAATTTCCAATGGAATTACTGAAAAAAGCTAAAACAAGTAAATTATCGAACACTTGGCGTGCAATCGATTTTTCAGATTTTCCCTTTGACTTTGTTGATATGAAATACCACCTACAATCAAATTTATTGTAATGTAACAAAAAAATATTTAACAATTAAAGGATATGTCTATACGAATCGATTACACAATTAATGAATTGAGAGAGAGAGAGCACAAAGATTTTTTTAGACAGTTCACCAATCGTCCTCGCTATGGCTATGTCTGCCCCTAATTCTATTTGGAATTGAGATAAGAATTCTTACTATGCAAAAAATCATTTACAAGATAAATGTAACAATTAAATCCTACAAACTTTATGTTTGATGTTGATTCTAACACTTTCTCTTCCCTTAATCTAAATTTGATCAAGTTACCCAATAGACCAATATGATTCACCATCTCACGCTACTATTTTGCAAGAACAACCGTTCTTCAAAGCCTTCGCTCGGTCGAATCCAAATTGAAAATTATTGTCACCCTAATATTTCCAATCGATTCACCATTTCGCGCTACTCCTTTGCAAGAACCTCCCGTTCTTCAAAGCTTTTCACTCAATCAAATCCGAATTTCTAAATCTTGTCAAAACCCCCAAATCAAATTATGATCTTAAAGGAAAACCCTCACAATTTTTCCGATGAAACCCCCAAAAACTCTCAACTTAATTTTAGCTTATACCAACCTAAATTGAATGTTATCAACACAAGTCTAGATGACACCCAAACAATAAATGATTATATGTACGTTGTTTGTGTGTATGTATAGATGAGAAGTTGAAGATGATGAGAAATTTTTATATATGTTTATAGTTTCATCAAATTGAAAATGATACATGTATGAAGTATTTATATGTGTGCAAGTTGGATGCAAAAAGGGATGCTTAAAAATTGAAAGGAAATGCATATTTTCTGGAAAATTACAGCAAGTGTCGACACGTATAGGTCATGCGTCGACACATGTAATGACATATGTCGACCTATACAAGGCCATGTGTCGACACATAGGCAGAAGCTTTACAACTTTAAAAATACAGTACATGTGTCGACCCGAAACACGTATATATCGACACATAGATGAAAATTTTCAGCATGTGTCCACTATTGCACCGCAAAAAAACACAGAGTCGTCACCAAACTCTATTTATCCCGAAGGAAGGGAAGATATCGAGAGAATCCAAAATAAATGGATAAGATGGTCTTGCGACCAAGAGAAAGGGTAAGGAAGTCGGTTACGGGAGGGGAAGGTATTAGCACCCCACACATTTGTGGTAGTCCATAGGATCCACTTTCGTTTGCTCTAATCTAAGGGCGTGTAAAAATCTATGTCTAAAGCTTACTGCTAAAAGGGAATGCACGTGAAAGAAAATACGGGGAAAAGAAGGAATATTTACAAAGTTTCGCTCGCCCAGGCCCCGCAGCCTAGTGCCTACGTACTTCCTTGTGCAATGGGAAAGTCGGAGCACCGTAGTTTGGCTCATGTGTTTTGGTTTATTTTGTGTTTTTTAATGGAACAATGTTAAGCTTCGCATTCTACCGCTGCTCGACCCTGGGAGACTCACGCGTATGTAGTAGAAAGGAACTAACATGCTCAGACCTGACGAGGTATCTTCAAAAGAAAAATACCCGATGGCGGATAATGTTTTGTACGCAAATTTTTGGAAAGTAGACATGGGTGCAACCCGACCTTTGGGGATTTATGCGTCGTACCGCCTAAAGTAGAACTAACACATCCTTTTGAGAGTTTCGATGAAAGGCCCGAAGGCGAAAAGAGTTTGGATTGGTTGATGTTTTTTACCTTGAAAAGGGCTTTTTGTATTATTAGAGTACTTTTGAAGTTTGAAAGGAAAAGAAACGGTTTTAGTTTTGATGCATATGCAAAAGAGGGAAGAAAATGCTAAAAGGGAAATGTCTACCTACGTTAGCATACAAAAGACCTAAGGCAAGGATAACTATCCTATAGGGAACCTGCCAAGAGATCTATGTCGTTATCTCAATTCTAATTGAGTGACATCATCGATCGTCAAAAGAATAAAGCCACAAAATCCTATGGGGAGCATGCACAGGTCGAAGTCGTTATCTCAATTCTAATTGAGTGACATCGTCGATCGTCAAAAGATGAAGCAAACACAAGCACAATTAACAAACAAGTGCGGAATTCCTGCTACAAGTCTTTAAACAGCGACTTCGAGCGCACGCTCTTTATTTCCTACTTCTATGATATCTAAAAAATCGGTAAAGCATGCATCTGTATTCCTACTTCTCATTGCATCAGAAAACGGTAAAGCACACATCTTTATTCCTACTTCTCATGGCATCAGAAAGCGGTAAAGAATGCAAGAGATAAAAGGAAACAAATGAGAATTCCAATCAAACGCAAGTTCGTCAATTATCAAACGAAAGCAAAGAAACCCGGAATACTTCGAGCAAGCTTCACCAAATAACAGAGAAACAGTCAGAAAATCAGATATAAAAAATGAGGTCAAAGCATCCATGTGAAAATAAACCACATGCATCTGAGTCGTCATGTAATAGTTGTGTACACGATACAAAACAATACAATGCAAAAGTAATTTGCAAATATCACGGTGCATGAAATCTCCATTGGAAGCATGCACAAATCCACAAAATGAGTTAGAAAATAACAAAGAATCATTCAGGGATCAGAACCTACCATTTAACCACTCATAATACCAAGGAAATTGGATCAAGGATACGGAATCGACAAGAACACGTTAAAATCCTAATTCTAATCATGTACCAAACATTAATTCAATTAATTCTTAAGCTAATAAAAAATTATGGAAAAAATATCACTAGGTCAAGGACTAACATATTAACATCCACGAAAAGTTTCAGGAAAAAAATCATAAAGGATCATCAAGAATTAATTGCACAAAAATTAAGGACAAAATGAAAGTTAGAGAAATAACAAGGTGGTGTAGTGGATCAGGAGGATTTGTAGGAAGCAGATCCAATGTTATATAAGCCCAGGAAGACTTGTTTTTGTTCCAAGTAATTCAGGCTTTCAGGAAGAAATGCTATTGGGCTTAAGCATAAATTGCAGCTCGGCCCAACATCCAGTCTCAATCCAACATATTTCGTTTTTCCCATTTCAAACACCATTCTTGTTCAAAGAAGTAACTCCAAATTCAATGTAAAACAACTTTCCAAAAAAGGTGTGTCAAATGGTATACCATGGGCTTATGCAGCATTTTCGGTCTATCTACATTCAAAACCAATTGGACTCATACTTTTATTGGTTGTTATTGATTAAGAAGAAATTTTTTTTGAGAGAAAGATAAAAGAAAAGAAAACGGTACATTTGGATTTGACCCTTCATCTTCCACTCTTAAGTAAAGGCAATAGGTTTTCTAATGCAAATAGTGTGCAAGTAAGTTTGGTTTTTGGATGATGGCGATGCAGACCCTACAATAATGCTACAATGTCAAATTGATAGGTCTGGACTATATGCAGGTATATGGTAGTTTTGTTGGCAACTGATATTGTGTGCCTTGTGACGCAGATCTGGTTTATTATGTAGAGGTATCAGCTTGATGCATGGCTATCTTGGTTTATGTTTGGATTTTTGTCAATTTCTGTACTATCTTGTAATGTATGCAGGTTGTGGTTATTCATTGATGTTCAATTGGACTGCTTTGGTTTAATTGTTGCAGGACATTGTTTGGTTGCAGGTCTACATTTGAATGCTGCTAGATTTGGACGACGGGTTTGGTGCAAAAGTGATGGCATGCTATTGATGTCAAAGACTTGAGATTTTGGCTTGTCATGGTTGTGAAAGTATGAAGCATGATGGAATCTTGAAGATGGAAGCATAACGGAAAAAGATATTTAAGACTAGGTTTAGGATAGGTTCTTTTTTATGTAATCTCTTTGCTCTGATGTAATGCCTTTATGTTGTAATGGTAATGATGTAACTTGGGAGAAAGCCGCTTCAGAATACTCTTGAAACATAGTTATATGATCTTGTAATTGCTTAAGAATCTTGAAATAGAATTTCTACACCTTGAATGAATGTATTGGTTTTGAATAAATCGTGTGATCCTAGATCTTTTGAATTTTTTGATGGGTTGCGACTTTCCCATTTCTTGGTCGATGAGGGATAACCATTATGGTATCACGTTTGTCTAGACCTCTTGATGCGAGGGAATAACCACTATGGTTTTGATCCTTTTTCGACCTCCTAATGTGAGGGATAAGGTGTGGTGATCCTCAGATGTTCACATCCTTTTGATATTTGAATGCTCGATCTAGTTAGTTGAAAAGCTACCTGACCCCGGGTTAAAAATGAGGGTTTTTTCTGAACAGAAAAGAAACTCCTACTTAAAGGCTCAAAGGGGTTGACGAGGATCTATCTCCCTTATATCTCCGGTGTTTGGGGATTTTAAATAATGCATGCACATCGTCAGCATGGTTTTTACCCGAAATACCATTTGAGATTCTAGGTAAATTATTTCTCATCCCCTCTCCAGAGTTGTTGCTTTATTAACAAGAGTTGAGTATAAAAAACATAGTAAAATAAATAAGAGTGACAACGAATGGATTAATTCAAGACAAACATATTCGATGCATTATGCTAAATATTCAAAACATGAACAAGTTTGGCATACAACAAAGTACTTGAACAAAAACAAGAAAGATTGCAAACGAGAATGCAAATGAAATTTGAAATTACCATGTTGAGGAGACTTCTTCAGACTTGAATTATTTGAGGGGATGCTCTTTGTAGTCTTGGCACCTGTATGAGCAGGGGACTTTAGTTTATGCGCAAATCGCTTGGAGTGAATGTGATTTCTTTTAACTCAATTAGGTCTGGCACATTGTTCTTCGAAGCTTGATAGTTCTCAATTGAATGGCCAGACGCCCTTGAGTGGAAATCACATCTTGTATTTGCATCGTATCCCGAAGGGAGTGATGTTGGAGGAGGCACAAACTCTCTTATCTCAACCAATTGATAATGAAGCAAGAGATTAAGTATTTGACTGTAAGGCATAGGAATTGCATACAACTTTCTTTCTGGCTTCCTTTGCTTCTACTGTTTCTGCTGAGAGTAATTCTGTTGTTGACACCGATTCGAGAATTAATTTCGTCCCGACACTTGATTCCTCTGACCTGGATGAGGCATGGGCAATGGTTGCGGGCAGGGAGTTTATGGAATCTGAGGTTGCAAAGGATAGACACGAGGTAACTCCTGACCTGAAGTGAAACCTGGTAGATAGTAAGGATTGACCATTCCTACTGCAACAGTCGGTGGAGGATTTCCTCCCTTCTTCAACAGTGTTTGTAGGACCTCCGTAATCAGCCCCATTTGAGTCTTTGATTGATTTACCTCCATCCTCAACAATTCTTTCTCACGTTGAAATTCATCCATGATCACATGTCCCCCATTAGAAGAAGAGGAGGGAGAAATATCACTTGAAAACTTATAAATATTCTGTCTGAGTTCCTCTTGTCCCCGAATAACAACATGGAGAGTATCGACAAGTGGATTCATTCTGGAACACATAGTATCCATGTCTTGACGAAGAGCATTCTGATTCTACTCAAAGAGATCCATTAGTCTTTGTTGATTGCTTCTGGTGCGGTACGGATGTAGTTAAGTCGTTGTCGTTGATTCTGAACTTTGAATGAAGAGAAGGACCCAAATAAGATTATGATATGAACAATGAAATGCATGATATTGTGAATGCATGTATCATCTTTCATTTCCAAGGAAACCCAAAGACTTGTCTATCCATAAGTGTTCTTTTGGTAATAACATTCATCTTTTGAAAAGCTTGGCGAAAGAGACTCGTCTTTGGAATTCCCTGGAAATGGGATGCATACACATAATGATGTGATGTTATGGTATGCAACAACATGGGATCAAGGTTCCACAGAATCTGGGTAATAACTGTACAATCCTTTAAATAAGTATTGTACAATCTTCTTGATAAATACTATACAATCTTCTAGATAAATACTGTAAAATCTTCTAGATAAGCTGAATGTCATGAGATCAAAGGTTCAGAACATAAACCAAAGAACCATAGTCGCCAAGAGAAATCCAAAACATAACCATCAGAATAAATAATCACCATTTGTACCTGTAAAGATTATTCCCGCCCCACTCACGGGTAAAGACTAGGTTCGGGTAAGATCAATGGTAACTCAGAATCCCGGGTTTACTTTAAAATACTATCATCGTACACCTACGTGATAATGACAGTACCTCATTAAAATCTCATCTTAGCGTGGACGACATGACCTCACTAGGAAGATATACATCCCCTATCCATCATGTTCCACTCTATTCCTATGCGTTCCTAAGAGTTTACAACTTTGGCCTGGGTATTAGACTTTTTACCTCAATAGTACCACTCACCTAACAAGGAAACAACACAGCACAACAACAATATATGGAAAGCGGTAAAATGTTATGCAAATAAATGCATGAAAGCATGTAAATAAAGAAGCAATAAATCAATAACACACAAAAACACCCAAAGACAAGAAAATAAACAAAATCTAGGAATGACTTGCATAAGACGGACCAAGAGTTGGTCAACCTGTGCCCAATAGAATCGCCAGCTGTCTGCGAAAAAATATAGAGTCGCCACCGTACTCTATTTATCCCAAAGGAATATAAGATATCGAGAGAACCTCAAAGAAAGGGTACAAAAATCGGTTACGCAAAGGGAAGGTATTAGCTCCCCACTCGATTGTGGTACTCCACAAGATCGGCTTAACTTTTCTCTAATATAAGGGTTGTTATATCTAATGTTTACTTTCTAAGGACAAAATGCAAAGAAGGAATGCATGCAAAATAAAACACGGGGAAAAGAAGGAATATTTACAAAAATTTGCTTGCCTAGGCCCCGCGACCTAATGCATACGTATCCCTTTCAAGGAATCAGAGCACTGTAATTTGTCTCACATGTTTCGGTTTATTGTATGTTTTTTACCTTGAAAAGGGTTTTAAAAGAAAAGCCAAGTGGCAAAATGATGTTTGAATAGATTGGTGTTTTTTTTCTCAAAAAAGGGTTTTGTATTATTAGAGTGTTTTGAAGTTTAAAGAAAAAAAAAGTTTTAGTTTTAATGTGAATGCAAAAGAGAAAGCAAAAGGCCTAAGGAAAACTAGAAAAGTGAGCCTAGAGTTGCCATGCATGATTTGCAACCTAAGGTCTATCTCAATTCGCTTTCTAAGATTGAATCTAGAAATCCTACGGGAGCATGTAGTCGTGCAATGGAAAGTAAACACACAAAGCTTGAAGAATATCCACCCACTTAAGTAGCACACACCTAACAAAGGTATTATGTCACCAAGGTAGGAAAGGGAGATGGATCACGCCTAACCATGATATCGTGTCATCGAGGTAGCACAAGGGAGAAGGGACACCTAACCATGATATCGAGTCATCAAGACATGATAAAGGGGAGGCTTAACCAAGACATCGAGTTATCGAGGAAAGTAAGAATGGTGGAATAGGAAGTTCTTAACCATGATATTTCATCATCAAGGAAAGAAGAATAAGGGGTGTCGACTCTTAACCAAGATATCACGTTATCTAGGCAAGAGAAGAACGAGAGTGAATCTTCATACGCGACTAAACACCTTACTAAGATATTGCATTATCGAGGTAAGAGATAGAAGAAATAATGAGATCACATTGGAGAATCGACGTGCATGGCACCTGAGATAATGACAAAGCGTGGGGGTTGATTGGGAACCCTTCTCCACTTGTCTGACTCGATACAGGAATAACACGATTCGTAACATCGATATACGACACGAGCTACGAATGACCTGTAGACTAGAAATTATGGGGGTCGATTGCAGACCCTTTTCCATTTGCCTTCTTTGAGGACTTATCAATGTGGAATAATAATGGGATGCCTTCATCGAGGTCTTTGGCACAAATGTAAACACACAAAATGGTAAACAAACAATCACAAGTAGGAATTGTTTACTACAGGTCTTTTAAAACAACATTGCCCCGGCCTAACGCAAGGACTCCCAGTCATACATCTCTAGTCCTACTTCTCATGGAAAAGAGAGCGGTAAATGATGCAAGAGATAAAAGGAAATAAAAGAGAATACCAATCGAACGTAAGTCTGTCAATTATCCGACGAAAGCAAAGAAACCCGAAAATTTCATGTAAGCTTGACCAAGCAACAAAGAAACAGTAAGAAATAATATCCAATATCAGAATCAATGTCGCAAATACGAAAATAAATCGCATGAAGAATGTCTGTCGCATCGAATCAAAGTCTCTGCACAAGATAAGTCTATACAACAAGACAATAATCCAAGTGTCGCGTGTCGCACGACAAAGCCTTCGGAAACTTGCACAAGTCATAAATGAGTTAGCAAATAACAATGCAACCTGAAGAATCACATTATAACTAAAAAATAATGATAACATGCAAATAAGCAAGGTACGTATAAGCAATGGAAGACGAGAATAAAAAACCGGGCAGCACTACGCAACAATATGAAAGCATAAAAAGTCAGAATAAAAACGAACCAAAATGGTAGCGGTAACCACCAAATGTACCAACAAGCTTAAATAAGTTAAAACTAGGAATTAAATTAACACATGAGTACCACTTACCATCTCCAGGTAGCAACTTCACAATTTCTAAATGCATGAGAAATTATCTAAAAAACAAACGAAATCGATACCGTTATCAACCGATATGCTAACAAGCTCAAGTATACATGAAACACGAATTAAAACTCAATGGAGATGCATAAATTTTTTTACGGACATCAACTATTTCACCAATAGAATGTGCAAATATTTGATTTAAAATAATTAAAAAATGATCCCGCTAACCACCAATTATCCGCTTAAGCTCAATAATGCATGATGCAAAAATTATTTCTCAATGTGTATGCAAAAGCACTTTCTGGACAGCAACATTGCAATTTTTGAAGCGCTCGAAAAGTCGGAATAAAATCCATCGAAATTAATACAGGTATCCATCAAATGTGCAAGCAAGTTCAAGTAAGCATCAAGTTTGAATTAAATCATGTGTTACAGTGTGTTTCTAAGTTCCGGACAACACTATGCAGATGTTGATATTCATCAAGAATTGATTAAAAAATCACGGTTTTAAAGCCCTTAAATCGAATATCAACATATGGAAGTTTAATCGGAATTTACAAACAACAAGCATCTGCAAAATCGGTATCGAAACCACAATTCTAAGCATGGAAATTACAAACATCTTACGTGTTGAAATCAATATATAGTCTTGACAATTGGGCCTTGGTTTGGGCCAAAAGAAAGCCAAATCAATTTCTTCACAAAGCTGAATTTTTAGTGTCAGCAAACAAAGTTGAACAGAAAATCCACAAACTCGATGATGATTGGCGTGTAATCTCGATGCGAGACAAACAAAAAAATGATAGATGACGAAATTTGTGATGTCGTGTCGAAAGAACGGACGCGATATGATCAAAATCGAGCAAGTTATGAATTTCTGAGTGGGGAGAATATTTGACATTGACATTGTCCTTTTCTGTAATGCAGAATTTTCCACCGATCAGTTTGAGATGCGAACCATGAACCGAAGTCTTCGTACCTGAGTCCAAACTCAAGCTCTAAAGAAAACTTGTAGCCAACATCATTTGTGAAATTATGCCGCAAGAATCGTCTTGATACGATAAAAATCGAAGAAGTTATGATTTTTATAGTACCAAAAAACGGTGGAATAAAAATCCGAGTCAGCACAATATTTTCTCTAGTAATTCACATTTCTGGGGTTCTTCCTCAAAGAATCAGTCCTCAACCTGAACATACGGAATGAAGATGACACCAAGACATATTTTTCCCCAAAGAACCACTCAAAAACATTGAGCCGGGCGGAACTTATGAATTTTTGAACGTCTAAAAAACAATGGTCCAGCGCACCGTCTTCACTGTATTTCCACTGCATCTTTTCAAAGTATCCGCACATTCGGAGTTCTTTCTTACCGAATCAAATTTTGAGCCGAACATATGAACCGAATATGATATTAAGAAGGTTTTAACGCCGCAAGAATCACTCCAAAACAGTATTCCAATCAGAAGTTATGAGTTTTTAAGTACCCGCGAAACGACGGACCATCAATTAAATCCAGTACACTGTCTTCAAAGAATTAATTAAAACTCACAGAGATCTTCTTCACAAAATCATCCTTCGATCCGAACACGAGAAATGATAAGAAAATAAAAACGGTCTCAATGCTCGAAGAATAGATCGAAAACACTGAACTGCATAAAAGTTATGAATTTTTAAACACTCGAGAAACAAATAACCAGTCATTAAATTCAAATACTGTTTCAGGAAAATTATATTCTTTGGAGACTTTCTTCACAGAATTGGCTTTCGGTCTGAACAGATGAAATACAAAAAATACCGAGACGGTTCGAATGTCTGAGGAGCCATTTCAAAACAGTACCCCGGTTGAAAGTTGCAAATTTCTAAGCTCAAACCAGTAAAAACGTTGTTTCTGGTTCACACCGTCTCAAATTCACCGAAACATTTGATTCCTCCGCAATTTAGAGTGTGCTGAAATACATGAGAGCTTGACATGATGATGGCTTGATTGATTATTGATTTGATATATTTCGAAACATGCGGAACACACTTAAACCTTGAAAAATCAGAATTTTGCCTTATTGTGCTGCCCGACGAAACAATCTTTTTGTGCGTAGCTTCCGAAAAGGAATACCTTGATCCCATGACCATTTACTGATTAATGATGCATGCGATGCTAGATGACCTAATGAGAAGTTTGTACACAAAGAATGCGAGATGCATAAGCCAGATGATTTGAATAAAATGGGTATGACAAATTTGGGGTATGACTCGTGGATGTTTGATTTAATGAGTTTATTTGTATAATATTTGAAGCTTTAAATTTGAACCATTACAACTTTATAATATTTACATTAGGTTGTGTTGTGATCTCTGTTTGTTTCAGTAGATTTTATTAGTATTGTATTTTATAACTATTAGAAACTGATATTGTATTTTATAACTATTAAAAAATTGATATTGTACTTTCATATTTATCTGAAAATTTGTATTGTATTAATACTTTTATGAATAATTAAAAATCAAATAATTGAGTAAATCAATCCATTTAAACTGATAAATCGATTTAACCGAATCAGTAAAATCGATTAAGAAATCAGTTGAAATTAAGCCTCATAAATTTACCCATGATTTCAAACGATTTAATATTTTGGGTCTGAACCCAATCCAAACCAATCAATATCCACTTCTAGAAGGCACAACTAACCAGCCCAAGGTATTTTTGTTACTCAATGAGGTGTGCACGTTTGGAGGATTTCTTTACCACTAAAAAAAAAAGCTGTAAAGAATAAGGATAAGTCCTACCCACGACATTCTGTAATGAGGTGTGCACATATTGCTTGGAAAAGTTTTGCATTTGTTTTATTTTAGTTTCTAATCCTGTTAAAAAAATAATATTAATTATTTATTTCTCAAAATTATCTTATTAAAAATAAATTTTTAATTTATATAATTTCATAGGCATTTTGTGCTAAGAATAAATTTTTGATTTCATGCTTAAAGAACTCCATTATTTATTTGTTCCAATAGTTAGCATATAAGTCCACAAAAATAGTTGTGTCATGCATATATTATGAGCTAAATTTATTTATAATATAGTTGACATAAATTTCTATGGCTCTCCCAAATAACAATAATTTCATACAAACTCCATAAAAAGGTCAATATACTTGACAACTATTTAAATTAAATTTATAAATATTTAACGCGGAGTTCTTTTTCATAATGTTGTCACATTAGTTCTATATAAAGACATTACAAACCAAAAGAAAAAAATATCCAATTGTAAGATTTCAACTTCATAAAACATCAATTTCATAGCAGAAAAAAAGTTATCATTAATTAAGGGACTTAACATGGCAATTTTTGAATTATTTTTTACTTTGTTCTTGTTTGCAATTATACACAGTAACATTGCCCAAGTAGATGCAACTTTTTCCAAAAGCATGTATATTACATGGGGTGCTCAACATGCATCACTTCAAGGTGATGATCTCCAACTTGTGTTGGATAAAACTTCAGGTACAATTAAATTCTGTATTTAAATTTGAATCGTGGTTAATTAGTCTGTATTGATTTTTTAAGTATTGGTTTTCATTTTTTAAGTCTAATGAGCCAATAAATCGAACCAATAAGTTTTCTAAATTATTATATTTTGTTTCAATTTTTTTTAATTATATTTGGAATTTATTTTGTTTCTCAAATTTGAGTGAAATGTTAAGTCATTTATGTGATCTATATCAGATCATTTAATTAGTTTGTATTTGAAATTTGTTTAGTATTTAATTAGCTTAAATTTTAGATTGCATTTAAATTAGTTAGTAATTTGAAACATGAAGATTTTGAATTGTTTCAAAAGATGATTGCGGTAAAATTTGTGTTTTAAAATCTTTAGATAAAAATTACATTTATAGAAAATATTTCATGTTTGAGAATATTCATTATTAGGAAAATCTCAAATCCTGGATTAATTATAGATAGAGTTTAGAAAAAAAAAAATCATATATAGTGATACACGCCAAACTTTGATTTTAATATGACATCAGATCTTATTGATCGTGTCACAAATTATCTGTTATTTATATTTACACACCAAATTTAATAGCGTTGAGCGTTAATTAGTGTATTGAGAAAATTTAAAATGCATCATTGATTTAGATAGAATTTAAAAATAATTTATATAGAATGAAGTCCATATTAGTCGATTTTGTACAAATGAGTTATACTAAACCCTAATTCTAATATTGATCAACTGAACTAAATCGAATATCATTGATTTAATTTGGTTCGAATTCACTTTTAAAAACTAAAGAAAAACTAATCAAGGAGACTTAGTCGATTTAGATCTTCTGTTAGTCAAGTTGAACATCGAATTGAATCAGAGTTGAATCATGGTATAATCATATATGTTACCGTTTCAATCGATTTCTTTTATATTTAATTTTCTTTTTTTTGAATTTCACCACCAATATTAGACCAAAATACCTAATATATTTTTTTTAATTATAGGATCTGCGGCACAAACAAAGATACCATTCTTATTCGGAACTATTGAATCAAGAATCAAACTAGTATCAAACAATTCTGCAGGAACCGTTACAGCTTACTACGTAAGTTTAAAAAAAAATGAAAAATTGCATTAAAATCTAAATCAAATTTTAGATAAAGTAAAAATACTGATAATTGATTTGACAAAAATTATGCAGCTATCTTCCACAGGAAACCAACATGATGAGATAGATTTTGAGTTCTTAGGAAACATTTCAGGACAACCTTATACAATCCATACAAATGTATACACACAAGGAAATGGAAGCAAAGAACAACAATTTCATCTTTGGTTCGACCCATCTACTGATTTTCACAACTATACTATCCATTGGAACCCTACTGAAATTGTGTAAGATGATAATAAACTAAAACTATTCATTATTAATTGTGTTTAATATTGATGTACCATGATTATAAATATTTATGATGGTTCAATTTATTATAAAATTTTATACGTTAAAATCATTGACTTTGATCATTATTTGTACCTCTTTTTATAAATATAATTTGTATAAGATGGTTTACATTATTTGTAACACAGGTGGTATATTGATAGTATTCCAATTAGGGTATTCAGAAACTATGAAAATGAAGGCATTGCATACCCTAACAAACAAGGAATGAAGGTGTACACAAGTTTATGGAATGCTGATGATTGGGCCACTAGAGGTGGACTTGTTAAGACAGATTGGAGTAATGCACCATTTACAGCTAAATTTAATCATTTTAGAGCAAGAGCTTGCAAGTGGAATGGAGAAGTGAGTATTAGCCAATGTTCTTCAAATGTAGCTGCAAATTGGTGGATTTCTCCAACATACAAACAATTGGGCTATGCTCAATTAGGGCAAATGAATTGGGTTAGGAAAAATTATATGATCTATGATTATTGTCGTGATACCAAAAGATTTAATGGACAAATGCCTCTTGAATGTTTCAAGGCACAATTCTAGATTTGAGAAGGAATCACAAGATAGCTTGAAGGGGGTGTCTTTTGTCTTTTTTGTTTTTTGTTTTTTCTCATTTGTTTGATGTTACAAATTTGTGATTTGATTTAATTCTTGTTTTTCAAGAAGTGAATAATAAGATATATTTGTTTGTTTATTGCAATTTAAAATATTTTGATTTTAGTCTTTAGAAATATTTTGATCCATGCCAAAATCATTCTAATAAGACAAAATCTATAGTGTTTTTATTGAAGAAATTACAATGACAATAATAGGGAAGACTTGGACACAAGGATTGGAAGAAATGAATAAAAAAACAGACAAGTTTCATAAGTTGAATTCACTAGCAAGTCATTGGAAAAAATATGTCGCACATTTTATAACAATGTGATGTTTTATGTGAAGATCTCTGAAGACACATATGCAAAACTTCATAACTTTTTACTCATCTTTTTATGAATTTTGATGTATGTAATTGTTTTATATGTTTACCTACACAACTAATGTTTTAGTTTTGAAATGTTTAGAATATTTTATATAAGTTTGAAGTACGAATATTAAATAGATAAAGTTTGAAATAATAATAATTATTTTCAATTATTTTTTATTTTTTATTTTTAAATAAAATTCAAAAATAAAATTGAATAACAAAAGATGAAAAAAAACAAATGTTACCAGAAATATAAAAATTAAAATTTATTATCAGTTTAACCTGATATGAAACATATATAAAATGTTTTTTTTTTTAAGAAATGGTTTGGTTCGAAGTGTCACAATTTTATATTTGAGGCGATTGACAATATTCGTAATTAATCTTCAAAAACAAAATATCAAATAAAATTGACAACGATTAAAATTTCGCAATTAAATTTTGGAGGTAGTTTGAGAACCATCGCAATATGTTGTACTAAAATGGATACTCATCCAAGTCTCACATCGAGTAATGTGAAGGAAAAATGAGTAAAAAGTTATTATAAATATAGAGAATTAGTTTGAGTTTATTTACCACAACAATTCTAGTCTTTGGGTGTATTGGGGATTTGGGTAGTTGTGTGTCTAGAGAGGATTTATAATTTTTTCGTACAAGAATTGTGGTTGAGAGGGTTTTCTATTTTTCTGTTCAAAAATAGTTGTTGAGAGTGTTTACAATTTTTCCGTCCATAAATTGAAGTTAGTAATAAATTTTTGATTGCAAGTTTATTTTATTCTATCTGTATCAATTTTTGGAGATTTACTTTGATATATTCCCAACAACTGGCATCAGAGCAATGATTTCGGTCAATGGAAGAAATCACATTGCTATCATCTTATTTGATTTGAGTTTTATTTTCATAAACAATATTATGGCTACGTTGAAGTTGAATATTCCTTTGTTTGATGGGAGAATAGATTTTCCCTTATGAAAATGCACGATACAAGACTATTTGGTCCAACAAGGTCTTGATTGTGCTTTGGAAAAAGCAAAACCAAGTGAGATGAAAGAATCAGATTGGAATTCAATACAAAAAAGGCAGTGAGTATAATTCGGTTGGCACTTGCTCTACAAATTAAAGTGACTGTGTTGAAAGAAACCTCTCCAAAAAAACTGTGGGATTTATTAGAAAGCAAATTGCATCAACCACATAAATCAATCGATTGATGATGAAAATGAATTTATACTCATTGAAGATGGAAGATGAATGTAATGTATTTGACCATATTAATAAATTTAATGAGTTGGTATCTAGCATTATGAATGCAGGGGAAGATATCAAAGATGAAGAGCAATCAGTATTTTTGTTGGCTTCTTTATCCAAATCTTATAAATCATTAGTACAATCAATGTTAGCAGGGAAGAACACACTACAGTTAGATGAAATAGTGAAATCATTAAAGGAGATTCAACAAATAATGGGTATTGATCAATCTTCCGGAAAAAAATCAGGTACTAGTAGCTAAAGGAGGACAAAGAAAGAACTATAGTGATCAATATAGTAGGAATTTTAAACCAAGAGATATGAGTTATGTCAAGTGTCATTATTGTCAATAATTTGGTCACATGAAATCTAGATGCCCAGAATTATAGAGGATGTATGGTGTCACTATTATAAATAGCGCTTCTAACATCGGACGCAAAATGTGTTTTACCTCAGCATTTGAAGCGAGGTAAATAAGATCGTCATTAAAAGTATGGACTTAATGCCTCAGTGTTTATAAGACCGGGGTAATATTTTTTAGCGAATGGGTTCGAACCCCAGTTTCTACATTATTATTATTTAAAAAAACTAGGGCCTCTTTTATTTCGGTTTATCAAGAAAGCCGAGGGGTTATTCTTTTTTTTCTTCAATAAAACTCGTTACTTTATTTACCCAAAATATTAAGTATTTTATACAAAAAAATAAAATCAATTTTTCATGAAGATCATAAGTTGAAGGTGTGAAAAACACAAGAAGGGGAGGGGGGGGGGGGGGGGGGGGGGGGTTGTAATAACAATAATTAAGAACAGGAAGTAAAGAACAAGATATGTTTATACAAGTTCACTTGAAAACTATCAAGCTAGTCTAGTCCACCCATTAATGTGATTTCGCCTCTCTCTAACGAGGACTTAATCCAATAATCAAAATGATTAATACACTTGCACACACCAATTGTATGTGACTAAATATACAATCTTTAAAACACACAAGTCTTAAACTTCTCAAGAATACTTACCTAACTGATCTCTCAAGGAACAATCTTTAAAACACACAAGTCTTAAACTTCTCAAAAATACTGACCTAACTGGTCTCTCAAGGAACAATCTTTAAGATACATAAGTCTTAAACTTCTCAAGAATTATGACCTAGTTGGTCTCTCAAGGAACAATCAAACAATTGTTTTAATAATTCGTTTACAATGAAAATGCTTCTACACAAGCGGATATGTAAATATTAATTTTAGAACATAGACTAGAGAAATATGAAAGTGTATGAACAGTCTCTTTAGAATGTGAATAGGCGTGAATTCACAGCTTTCTCTCATAGTCTTCAAGTCTTTATATAGCCAAAAAAAAATATTATAACCGCTGAAGGATATTTCTGGAATTTCAGAATCTTTGGCGGCTTTAATCACGTGGAGGACAAGATCGTACGTAGTGTCCGTCCTTCATGGTAGTGGAATGATACATTTTGATTGTATTGTACCCCAAAATTTTCCCTCTCATCTTTTCCAAGATTTTCTCTTGCTTGGGTGGCTACAAACAATTGCTTAAAGAAAATATTTTTTTTTGAAGATGGTCAAGTATCCTTCGATTGGCATATTAGAATGAGGTGTACTTCGAAGGCAGGTCAACAAAGTGTCCTTCGATTGGCATATTAGAATGAGGTGTACTTCGAAGGCAGGTCAACAAAGTGTCCTTCGATTGGCATATTAGAATGAGGTATACTTCAAAGGCAAGTCAACAAAGTGTCCTTCGATTGGCATATTAGAATGAGGTGTACCTCGAAGACATGTCAACAAAGTGTCCTTCGATTGGCATATTGGAATGAGGTGTACCTCGAAGGCATGTCAACAAAGTGTCTATCGATTGGCATATTGGAATGACGTGTACCTCGAAGGCATGTCAATAAAGTGTCCTTTGATTGTCATATCAGGATGAGGTGTACTTCGAAGGCATGTCAACAAAGTTTCCTTCGATCGGCATATCAGAATGAGGTGTACTTTGAAAGCATGTCAACAAAGTGTCCTTCAATTGGCATATCAGAACAAGATGTCTTTTGATAAGAATATCAACAAGTTGAAATTTCGATTGGTCCAAATTGAGGGAAATCGAAGAAGGAAGAATGAAGCTTCGACCAGTCCATAAGGTAAGTCTTTGATTGGTCCAAATTGAGGGAAATCAAAGAAGGAAGAATGAAGCTTCGACCAGCCCATAAGGTAAGTCTTTGATTGTCCCAAATTGAGGGAAATCAAAGAAAGAAGAATGAAGCTTCGACCAGCCCATAAGGTAAGTCTTCGATTGGCCCAAATTGAGGGAAATCGAAGAAAGAAGAATGAAGATTCGACCAGCCCATAAGGTAAGTCTCCGATTGGTCGAAATTGAGGGAAATCAAAGAAGGAAGAATGAAGCCTCAACCAGCCCCAAAGTCACTTCGAATGGCCACCTAAAAGAGCAAAGATTGGGAGCATGTCGAAAGAATCAGGCAAATCGAAGAGGCCTATTAGGATGAAGTTTGTTGGGTTTGTACTGGTTATCTTAAGGCCCAAATTCGAGCAAGACACCAAAACCATAACATGTCTAGGTGCATTATGCTTCGAAGATGGCAAGAAAATGATCAAAATGGCAACTTTTGATACAAATTGAAAGTCCCATATTTTCTCATAAGTGACTAAGATTTTATACAGGTTTTGGTTAACCTAATTCACCCCTATAAATACCAGACCAAATAAGAAGCAAAAGGACACTTTCACACATACTACCTCATACGCGCAGCCTACCTCCAAGAAACTCCAAAAAGTTTCATAAAAAATTCCAAAGTTTCCGAACTCAACACCTATTGCAGACAACCTCCATCCAAATTCACATCCAAATCGTGTTCCTGGGGTTTTCACAGACGCATACCCACCCTTGCACAAGCCATCTCACGCCCAGGATTGCAGATCGAAGCGCCTCCAGTTGGTAAAAAAATCCAGTCTCATTCAATCTATAATTTAAAATCATGTTGATTGCATGTTCATATTATTATTGTTTTGTGAATGATTTAACGTAATATATGTAAGTTTCAGTGCCCAGATGATAGGATATCATAGCTAGGACTTTTGAAACTGGTCACTTTCGAAACCCATGGTACAGACTGTTGCAGATCGAAACAACCCCAGATACGGGTTCAGGGGCTGATTTTGAGTGGAATAGGGTTCTCCTTGTTTGGTTTTGAAACTAACAAACTTGCAGGATTCAATGTTAGTTTCCTTTATTTCGATTGAACAACTAGCTCAGACGGTAAAGGAATGTGTGCGTTGGATGAAGGACCTGGGTTTGAATCACAGGTCAGGCATTTTTGTTTTCTTTCTAACATATTTGTTTGCAGATCCAGTACTGGCGTATCCCATGCGCACACCCTACATCTTCAGATCTTGTCCATCAGATCATAGCTGATCCAGATCCGTGCGCCTCAACATGCAGCCTATGGAGCACCCTCTGAAGGCCAACAACATTGAAGTCAGGCGCAACCTGGACTTCTCCTAGAATTGGGCCAAAGAATTTTCAAACACACCCCCGACCTTCTAGTTAGCATCCAGGCCCATTTGCCTTTCTTTGTTTTGTTTCTTTCATTCCTTATTGCTTTTAGTCTTTTTTATTTAATAATTATAAAAATCACAAAAATTAGGTTTAGTTTTTTAAATTAAAAATAATTTTGTTAATTGATTAATTGATTACTTTAACTTTATTTTATCCAATTTAAAATCAATAGACCTACAATTTAATCAAATTTTATTTCATAATCAAAATAAAACACAAAAAAGATTTCCTTTTACCTTAGGATTTTTAGGCGTATTTTCAATTCACGCGCTTATTTTAAATTTCGTATTTTTATTATTAATGTACATGCTCATGGGTTGTAATAGAATAACTAGGACATTTACTACTTTTATCTCCCCATTTTGGACTTGTAATAATCCCCTCCCTGAAGCCTTGTAATAGCGTAGATTTAAATTCCCGCACTTTAAATTTTTGTTCATATATTAACTGCTTAGATGTGTGCCTAATAGGATTGCATGACAAGAGCATAAAAATCAAACGTTAGAAAACCTAACACAAGACAAAATAACTGAACACAACACACCCACACATGCGCACCTCTAGGGTACTCCCACTTCGGTTGCCTTCTAAATAGTCACAACTCTCGAAACTTGAGAGATTTTAGAGGCTACCCTCCGGTTCAAAGATCATAAGTCCCTCGATGACCCTTTCAACATTGCCTCGGTATGATCTTAAAACCCTAGGGTAGTTACTAGGGTTTCTTGCCAAGTTTCCTTTGTGCCTATAAACGTCTCTTCGAATGTCCCTCAAACATCCAACGATAGGGCTACTAACTCACTAATAGTAGGATAGCACTGTCTAAAGGAAAATAGGAAAATAACAAAAAAAATTGAGTAGGTAGTAGTTCTTAGATACTTTCTCAAATAAAACATACTTTTTACACTTACACTTCTTTCAAAAAACAATTTCAAAACACTTTGTATACTTTCTCTACTACCCCGAGAAACATTACAAAGTTCGCCGCACTAAGGCACTTTCAAATACTTTTCAAACACACAAACACAAGGTATTTTCAAATGAGCAAATGTCTAAGAGCCCGTAGAAAACTACGGATGAAAAGGTTGCTAACACCTTCCATTTCCATAATCTACCCCCTTACTTAGAAAACATCTCAAAAGGTATTTTTCTGTTCTTTTCACCCTTTCCTTTGTTGGATAAAAGAAAATTCGGTGGCGACTCTTGCTTACCGCAATATTTGCAAATACAAACGCAAAACCAGTATAACAGTCAGTTTTGCGACCATATTACAGAACTGGCGACTCTGCTGGGGAGATAAAAGTGGGGTTACCTTAGAGTCTAGTTCATTTTAAATTGCTTTACCTTGTATTCTTTGTCTGCTTTACTTTTGATGGCTTATTGGGGTTTGTAGCGGTGAAAATCGGAGATCAAGCTATTAATTAACTTGACTCACAAAAGCAAGAGTCGCCACCGCGCTTTATTATTTCCAAGGGAAAAGGGAAAAGAGCGAAATAAAACCCTAAAATATGCAATGTAAAGTAATATTTAAAAGTAATGAAAATACAATGCGTTTTTAAAAGAGATTGAGAGTTTGGGGGTTGGTTATACAATGGGAAGGTATTAGCACCCAATGCATCTGCAGTACTCCGCAGGAACCTTTTGAAATATTTGTTTTTGGTTAAAATTGTTTGTTTAGTTAAATGGGTATGGATGAGATTTTGAAGATACGACGACCTAGTGTTGAAGTTTTGACTTAAAAGGGGTGTGAGTTTAAAAATTGATTTGTAGGAGATTTTTCTTAAGATTAACAAAACTAAAAAGTATGAAGGGATTTCACATAATCGTATTAGATACTCGATGACATGAAGTCAACAAATTAATTCTTTCCCTTGGATTTAAAGCCACAGACAGATAAGTAAGCTAAGAGTATACCAAACCTTAGGTGAAAATAAATCACAAGCCGACAGCATCAAAAAAACCTGATGTGAGATAATACTCCAAGCATCAGATAAAGCGCATCAAGTGAAAATAAATCACATACGAGAAAAGTGTGTCAGGAGAGGAATCAGATAAAGCGCAAAGGCGATGGATAAAGCTCACGGTGTCAGATAAGAATCCCTGCATCACAAGAGATATACCGACAAAATCTAACAGCACGGGAAACTTATGTGCGTCCGCACAATTTTCAGAAGTTAGTTGGAATTAAAAATAAAATCACAATGCAATGAAAATAATATTTACATAGACTGAATTTATTTACCAATGAAATGAGTAAAATATACAGTAAAAAATATTATGTACAAGTATATATTTACAGTACCAAATATTAAATAAGAATAGTAAAATACAATAAAAAGGTAAAAGGGAGAAGTGTAGGAATTGTGGACACGCTATGCGGGAATGAATTGCTTGAAACGATTTTCAGAAACCTTCACAGTAAACAGACTTGTTAGTAGCATAAGCGGTATAAAAATTAAAATGAAGGAAATTTAAAAAATTAGTATTTATGTTAGAAATCATAAAATAAAGAATAGAAATGAAATTGTATGATGTCCATGAACAAATGAATATTTACACAGATGAAAAATCAAGAATTCATTATGTAATTCAATCCAATTCCGATACATGAAAAATCAAACTTAAATATGCAAATCAAAAGTTGGACATCATAAAATCTCATGAAAAATCAATTTCCAAGCTTATGTACAAACACCGATATTAACCAACAAATTTTTGTGAATCGAATACAAATTGAAACATCATCAAAAATCACCTTCAAATGGCTCAAATAACAGGACAACATCAACACCGATAATTTAATCAACTCATGCCATTTTCATATTAAGTCCAAAAAGTGATTAAAATAAGTTTTAAATCAAAATTTCAGCAAGATATAAATCCGGACAACAACTTAACAATATGTCGGTGCTCTACGAAATTCAACTCAAACGAGTGTTCAACGCAAACGGAAAACATCTATATCAACACCAAAATTTCATCATTCAATTTCAATGTGTTCATGATTCAACCAACAACAATAAAAGAGCAAATTACCATAAAAACCAACTCCAATGCTTTTCATCAAAGATTCTATTATTTTCAGCATTCTATTTCCAACGATCATCACCTTCAACAATTAAACAATCTAATAACAAATATCATAATTCAATCACAACTAAACCAAGAACGAAATCACCATTATGTAATTCAACAATAATAACATGACTAAATCATTAACTTCTTGAACACCAAATTACTAACCAATCATCATCAAATCAAAACAACTCAACAAAGCAAAATCAACAAAACAAATGATGTCATCACCAAACTATGCATAATTTCAACAATACCGATTTCATGTTTTATTCAACAAAAGTAAATAAGAAATTACTAAAAAAAAGGGATAGAGTTTTACCGCAACTGCAGAAAACGTTATAGCTTGTGAGCGAAAACCGAGTTGCAATGTCGGAGCTGTTAGTAGAGCTAGACAGCAGAACTGATGAAGGGCGATTGGTTGTGGGTGTTTCACGGTTGAAACAGAGGCGGAGGGATATGCTAGCAGAGACGGAAGGCGAGGGAGATGCTGGAGCTTGCGGTATCACGGTGATGATGAGAAATCCGGTTGGGTGTTATTGTGAGGATGTTGAATCACGAATTCCAAACAGAGGGAATTTGGTAGGTGGTGTTGTAATAGAGAAAGGGCGAAGGAGGTGAAGCGGATTTGCGTTTGATGGTGTTTGGAAACTGAAGTGAGGAATTGGAAGTGAGATGTGGTTGTATGATAGAAATGGAAGGGAGGTAGATAGAAGATGGGTGGAACAATGAATTTGAAATTGAAGATGGGGTTACTGTACGTTGAAAGAGAGAAGAGAAATAGAAAGTTTAAGAGTAGAAGTAGCTACTGTGTTGCTTTTTGTTTTTTGTTTTTTTTTGTTTTTGTTGTGTGTCCTTTACAAAAGAGAAATAGTTCTCTTTAAATAGCCAAAGTGAAGAAAAAAATTGATTTCAATAATTAATCTCATCCGTTCAAAATAAACTCAATCTGTATTAATCCACAACTATTGCTATCAACCAATAAGAAAAAAGCAAAGTGTAATTAATTATTTTTATGACAAAAACGCCCTTAAATGATAAAAATGAAATAAAAAACTGAAAGTATTTAAATTAAATCAATAAAAAAATATTTTTTTGAATTTTTTCATAATAAAAAATAAAGACCCAAAATTACCGAAAACAATAAAAAAACGGACGAAAATTTATCCGAAAAAAATAAAATGAACACATTAAAATAAACTACATGTCACAAAGATTAAAGAAAAAATATTCAAAAAAAGTAAAAATAGGAATAAAATGATAATGAAAATACCAGGCTAAACAGACGTTTTACGGTTAAAAACGAGACTTCAAACTGTATCGAAAAAATAAAGCGAGCATACCGTCATAATCTATGCGAGATGCAGATTCATAAAATGATCGGTAAAAGGTGAAAACTTGAAATATTTTTCTCGCTAATTTTTCTCACATTGTTGAATCGCTTTTAACAGTTTGTCTATAAAACCAAAATATTTTTATTATCGACATATAAACAACTTGGAGCAATGCAAGAAACGAGTAAAGAGATAAAAATGCATGAAGTGAAATGTCAGGTATTTTTTAACTAAAAGACGATGCAAACTTTGATTTAAACTGACTTTTTCTGGTCAACTTAAATACGACTAATGATGCAAAATGTGATGAATGAAGATATTTACTAATGATTGTGACTAAATAACAAAATATGATATGAAAGTGCGACTAAAACATTGTAGGTGTTTAGGTATTGGCTTGCATTTTTGGTAAATTCCAAGTGTATGTGTGAATGTCATGACTGATGTCATAACATTCTAGTTCAGGTTGTACTAACTCTTTAGGTACATGTGCAGAAAAATATTGTAACTCAAATACTGATGTTTATAAGTGTGTATCTGAGCATGTTTGCAAAATGATCACATTTTGCTAAATCAGTAGACAGGTTTTCTCAGATGTCATAACAGATGTTATGACATCCTGTTCTGAACTAGCAGGATTACAGGATTGGATAAGTCTGAGTTTTTTCAGGAAATAACTCAGTCCTTCCTAAACAGAATCCTGCGTTTTCTGAGGAGTAACCTAGCTCAATCCTAACCTGATCAACAAAGTACTGTGACCTGGTCTTTAGGTCAAACGGAATCAACCCTAGGTTTTTGGAAACCCTAACTGAAGTTGCAACTGCTATATATTCAACAGAGCTGCGGTTTTTGAAGAGATTCCTGCTGATTGATTAGAAGATCAATTTTGTAATCTGTATAGATTTGTTTATTGTACTCCAAGCAATTATCATTGTGATAAGTGCCTTGGAATAGGTTTCAATTGTAAGGGTTGTGTAGCACTCAAAGCTTTGAAGCAAGAGTGTTTGAATGTTACTTGACTAAAGCTGTGAAGCAGAGTCAAGTTAGTTGTGTACAACACTCAAAGCTGTGAAGCACGAGTGATTGTGTTACTTGATTAAAAAGCTGTGAAGCTTAATCAAGTGTGTATTTTTGAAGAGTGTCTTCATTAATTCTTAAGTCAAATTGGTTTATGTATCACTGCTGTGATTGAGGGGGAGTGAGTAGGAACTCAGGTTTAAGTTGTACTTAGATTAGAATTGCATTGGGTAGGTCTTAAGTGAAGGAGATAAACTGGTTGGTTTATTCCTGAATTAACATCTCTTATAGTGGATTCTCTCCCTGGCTTGGTAGCCCCCAGAGTAGGTGTTGTTGCACACTGAACTGGGTAAACAATTGACTGTGTTATTTACTGCTTTTATATTTACTGTCATATAGTAAGTCAGATACGGTGTCATAACATTGGACGTGACATTGAGTATCTGTAGCCAGAATTTCAATTGGCATCAGAGCAGGCACCCTGCCTGTATTACTGGGTGAGATCTAGGGATATCACTTTCTGGCACTATGTACAAAGAAGGAGTTTTTGGAAATAGACCACCCATTCTGGATGGAACTAATTATGACTACTGGAAACCTCGTATGATTGCCTTCCTAAAATCTCTGGACAAAAAGGCTTGGAGAGCTGCTGACAAAGGATGGATTCATCCCACCATAACTGAGGAAGATGGGACAATCAGTCTGAAGCCTGAGGAAGATTGGAGTAAAGAAGAAGATGAGCTAGCCCTGGGAAATTCCAAAGCTCTAAATGCCTTGTTCAATGGAATTGATAGAAATATTTTCAGATTAGTTCATCAATATGAACTGGCCAAGGAAGTTTGGGACACTCTCAAAACTACTCATGAGGGAACTTCCAAAGTAAAAATGTCAAGGCTTCAGATGTTGACCACTAAGTTTGAGAATCTAAAAATGATGGAAGATGAAACCATTCATGAGTTTCACATGAACATCTTGGAGATTTCCAACACCTCAGGAGCACTGGGAGAAAAAATGTCAGAAGAAAAACTGGTGAGGAAGATTCTCAGATCCTTGCCTAAAAGATTTGCAATGAAGGTGACTGCCATAGAGGAAGCCCAGGACATTAGCAAGTTGAAAGTGGATGAACTTATTGGGTCTCTTCAGACTTTTGAGATGGGAATCACTAATGATGATGTCAAAAAGAACAAGAGCATAGCACTTATGTCCAACACTGATGTTGAAGAAAACATTTCAGAAGCTATAGCCATGCTAGGAAGACAGTTCAACAAACTCATCAAAAGAATAGATCCAAAGTCAAGGTCTAATGTTCATAACATTTCCTCTGACATTGACAGTTCCAGCAGAAGACCAAGGTCAGATGAGAAGGGAGTTCAAGGCAGAGGAATTCAATGCCATGGTTGTGAAGGATATGGGCATATTCGAGCTGAATGTCCTACCTTTCTTAAGAAACAAAAAGGAATGACAGTTACTTGGTCTGACTGTGATTCAGAAAGTAATTCTGAAGAAGAGACTGCCAAACGAGTTACTGCTTTAACTGGTGTTTGTACCTCTGAAAGTGACATCAGTGATGAAGAGGTGACTTTTGAAGAACTGGCTGAAACGTACAAGGAATTGTGTATCAGAAGTACTGAAGTCTGTGTGCAGAATAAGAAACAATCAAAACTCATCATAAAGATGGAGGCTGAAAAACGGGCAAACCTTGAAACTATAAGTCTTCTAGAAGGAGAAGTTCAATTGCTGAACTCACAACTGAATCAAATGACCAAATCTGTCAAGATGTTGACAAATGGAACTGACAAATTGGAAGAGATCCTACAGATTGGACAAAATGTGGGAAATAAATCTGGTCTAGGATTTATGAAAGCAACGAAATCTGGTTCTGGTAGGCAAATGTCAAAACAGATGTCTCAACACAACTCTCGACATCAGGAACAGAAACATATGAGGAAAAGGTACCAAAGATGGAAATGTCATCATTGTGGTAGATATGGCCACATAAAGCGTTTCTGCTTCAGATTACATGGATACCCTAATCAGAATTCAGGTGTCAAACCTAAGTCTAAAAAGGTACCACATGCTCCTCAATGGAAGAAAAATGCTACTGCACTGATAGCTCACACTTCCCTGAGGGTCTCAGCAAAGGAAGACTGGTACTTTGACAGTGGATGTTCCAGACATATGACTGGAATCAAGAACCTCCTCAATAATGTTAAGCCTCACACCACCAGTTTTGTGACCTTTGGAGATGGGGCTAAAGGTGAAATCAAAGGAGTTGGTGATTTGAACTGCCCTGGAGTTCCAAGTCTAAATGAAGTACTGCTGGTGAAAGGACTGACCGCTAATCTCATTAGTATCAGTCAACTGTGTGATCTAGGATTCAAGGTCAATTTCTCAAAATCTGAATGCCTTGTAATCAATGACAAACAAGAGATAGTAATGAAAGGAGTCAGATCCAAAGACAACTGTTACTTATGGGAGGCTGAGAACACTAATTTCTCATCTGTGTGTTGCATTGCAAAAGAAGAAAAAGAGGTGAAACTGTGGCACCAAAAACTTGGCCATCTTCACCTAAGGGGTATGAAGAGGATTATCTCCTTGGAGGCAGTCAGAGGGATTCCAAAACTGCTAATTGATGAAGGAAGAGTTTGTGGTGAATGTCAGGTGGGTAAGCAGACGAGGATGTCACATCCAAAGTCAAGACATCTGACCACCACTAAGGTTCTAGAACTCCTCCATATGGATCTGATGGGACCAATGCAAGTAGAGAGCCTTGGTGGTAAAAGATATGCCTATGTGGTTGTGGATGATTTTTCCAGATTCACCTGGATTAATTTCATTAGAGAAAAATCAGATGCATTTGAAGTCTTTAGAGAACTGTGCAAAAGAATTCAAAGAGAGAAGGAAGGATGTATTGTCAGAATCAGAAGTGATCATGGCAAGGAATTTGAAAACAGCAAGTTTGATGACTTCTGTGCTTCAGAAGGAATCAGTCATGAGTTTTCTTCTCCCATAACACCTCAGCAAAATGGAGTTGTGGAAAGAAAAAACAGGACCATACAAGAATCTTCCAGAGCAATGTTACATGCCAAAAGACTTCCTATGTATTTTTGGGCTGAATCTATGAATACAGCTTGCTATGTTCATAACAGGGTCACCTTGAGAAAGAGAACCTCATCCACCATATATGAACTCTGGAAAGGAAGAAAACCAACTGTGAAGTACTTCCATGTGTTTGGCAGCAAATGCTATATCCTGTCTGATCGTGAACAGAGAAGAAAACTGGACTCCAAAAGTGATGAAGGCATATTTCTAGGATACTCCTCAAACAACAGAGCTTATAGAGTATTCAACTCCAGAACCAAAACCATGATGGAATCAATAAATGTCATAATTGATGACTATCATGAAGAAACAGATGTTCCTTGTACTGTTGAGACATTCTTTGAGACTTCAACCCAACAGGATGATCTACCCAACTCCACCACAACAGAATCAGAATCAAAGGAAGCTAGCAAGACTCCTTCCATCAGAATTCAGAAGGATCATCCAAAAGAGCTCATCATAGGAGATCCTAATAGTGGAGTCATCACAAGATCTAGAGAAATCATCTCAAATTCTTGTTTTGTGTCCAAAATAGAACCAAGAAATGTCAAGGAAGCCTTAACTGATGAATATTGGATTGGTGCAATGCAAGATGAACTGAACCAATTCAAGCAACATGAAGTTTGGGAACTGGTTCCTAGACCTGAAGGAACTAACATCATTGGGACAAAATGGATATTCAAGAACAAGTCAGATGCTGAAGGAGTTGTCACCAGAAATAAGGCGAGACTTGTTGCTCAAGGATACACCCAGGTTGAAGGGGTTGACTTTGATGAAACCTTTGCACCTGTAGCCAGGTTGGAATCAATCAGACTCTTGTTGTCAATTGCTTGTCTTCTGAAGTTCAAGTTATTTCAGATGGATGTGAAAAGTGCCTTTCTAAATGGGTACTTAAATGAGGAAGCTTATGTGGAACAACCTAAAGGTTTTGTGGATCCAACCCATCCCGATCATGTCTACAAATTGAGAAAAGCTCTATATGGGCTGAAACAAGCTCCTAGAGCATGGTATGACAGGTTAACAAAGTTTCTCTCAGACAAAGGCTACAGAAAAGGAGGCTTGGACAAAACTCTATTTGTCAAAACTGAAGGAGGGAAGTTGATGGTTGCCCAAATATATGTTGATGACATAGTGTTTGGCGGAATGTCAGAACATATGGTTAAACACTTTGCTGACCAGATGCAGGCTGAATTTGAAATGAGTCTCATGGGAGAACTAACTTATTTTCTTGGACTACAAGTCTCACAGATGGAGGACTCAATCTTCTTATCTCAAAGCAAGTATGCTAAGAATATTGTAAAGAAGTTTGGTATGGAGAATGCAAGTCACAAAAGGACTCCTGCTCCTACACATCTAAAGCTCTCCAAAGATTCAAGTGGGGTTAAGGTGGATCAAAGTCTGTACAGAAGCATGATAGGAAGCTTGTTGTACTTAACTGCCAGCAGACCTGATATTGCCTTTGCAGTTGGAGTTTGTGCTAGATACCAAGCTGATCCCAAAGTCAGTCATATCAATCAAGTGAAGAGAATTTTGAAGTATGTAAGTGGTACTTACAACTATGGATTGTTGTATACTCATGGCTGTGAACCGACTCTGACTGGTTACTGTGATGCTGATTGGGCTGGTAGTGCTGATGATAGAAAAAGCACCTCTGGAGGATGTTTCTTTTTGGGAAGTAATCTGGTTTCCTGGTTCAGCAAGAAACAGAATTGTGTGTCTCTTTCCACCGCTGAAGCTGAATATATTGCAGCTGGTAGTAGCTGCTCTCAAATGTTATGGATGAAACAGATGCTCAATGAGTATAATGTCACACAAGATGTTATGACATTGTACTGTGACAATCTGAGTACAATCAACATATCCAAGAATCCCATTCAGCACAGCAGGACCAAACATATTGACATACGACATCACTTTATTAGAGACCTTGTAGAAGAGAAGACCATCAAATTGGAACATCTTGCCACTGAGCTACAGCTGGCTGACATTTTTACCAAGGCTTTGGATGCAAACCAATTTGAAAACTTAAGGGGTAAGCTGGGTATTTGCCAACATGAGGAATTGTAGCAATTAATTTTGCTTAAAACAAAGACCAAAGGACTTATGCCTGTTCTGATTGGTTTAAAATTGTATTTTCTCATTTCCTACAACTCTCTTAAGAAGTTGAATAGGCACTCCTTTGCTTCGTTCCTCTCTCGTCTTCTCATCAATCAGGAATTTCTTCTCATTTGCTGTTGGTCCTTCAAAACTGACAAAATGTCTCAAACGCCATCATCATCCAATACGACCATCTCAACCTCTTCATCTGATCAAGATTCTGGGACAATCTCTTCCTGTCTGGACTCTGATGTTCTGGAGATCTGTTCTCATAGAACTAACCCCACCAAGGCCAAAGAGTTGAGAACAAGACATACAGGTAATCCATCTCATCCTTCCTCTTCAGTTCCCCCTGAAATAGCAAATAGGGAAGGGACAACCTATGTTAATCAAGCAATAGCAAAAATTGTTTCCCAAATTCTAAACGAGAACCACTCAGTTCCTGGCATTTCTGTTCCTCTGAACCAAGAAAACTAAAATGCTGAAACAAATCCAAATGTCTCTAAGAATGTTGAGACATCAAACAAAGAGAAAAATGCTGACATTGCTCACAAGAAAAGAAAGAAGCCTGAATTCTCTGGATCTGATGACAGTACTTGAAGGATGTTTGCTACTTGGTGGTGTTGCTGGTGGAGTTTGGAAGTGTGTTCTGTTGCTGATCTTATTATTTTGTTTTGGATAACTGTATAACTTTATAAACATGTAATCTTTGGCCCATTTGTGGCTAAAGTGGGGGAGAATATTTTGGCACTGCTTAATTAGTACTTGACACTATATTTTTCTGCTGTCACTTCTTTCTGCTGCTATTTATCTATCTCTGATTGTTTAGGAACTTTAGCCAAAAATCTGCCAAAGGGGGAGTTTGTAGGTGTTTAGGTATTGGCTTGCATTTTTGGTAAATTCCAAGTGTATGTGTGAATGTCATGACTGATGTCATAACATTCTAGTTCAGGTTGTACTAACTCTTTAGGTACATGTGCAGAAAAATATTGTAACTCAAATACTGATGTTTATAAATGTGTATCTGAGCATGTTTGCAAAATGATCACATTTTGCTAAATCAGTAGACAGGTTTTCTCAGATGTCATAACAGATGTTATGACATCCTGTTCTGAACTAGCAGGATTACAGGATTGGATAAGTCTGAGTTTTTTCAGGAAATAACTCAGTCCTTCCTAAACAGAATCCTGCGTTTTCTGAGGAGTAACCTAGCTCAATCCTAACCTGATCAACAAAGTACTGTGACCTGGTCTTTAGGTCAAACGGAATCAACCCTAGGTTTTTGGAAACCCTAACTGAAGTTGCAACTGCTATATATTCAACAGAGCTGCGGTTTTTGAAGAGATTCCTGCTGATTGATTAGAAGATCAATTTTGTAATCTGTATAGATTTGTTTATTGTACTCCAAGCAATTATCATTGTGATAAGTGCCTTGGAATAGGTTTCAATTGTAAGGGTTGTGTAGCACTCAAAGCTTTGAAGCAAGAGTGTTTGAATGTTACTTGACTAAAGCTGTGAAGCAGAGTCAAGTTAGTTGTGTACAACACTCAAAGCTGTGAAGCACGAGTGATTGTGTTACTTGATTAAAAAGCTGTGAAGCTTAATCAAGTGTGTATTTTTGAAGAGTGTCTTCATTAATTCTTAAGTCAAATTGGTTTATGTATCACTGTTGTGATTGAGGGGGAGTGAGTAGGAACTCAGGTTTAAGTTGTACTTAGATTAGAATTGCATTGGGTAGGTCTTAAGTGAAGGAGATAAACTGGTTGGTTTATTCCTGAATTAACATCTCTTATAGTGGATTCTCTCCCTGGCTTGGTAGCCCCCAGAGTAGGTGTTGTTGCACACTGAACTGGGTAAACAATTGACTGTGTTATTTACTGCTTTTATATTTACTGTCATATAGTAAGTCAGATACGGTGTCATAACATTGGACGTGACATTGAGTATCTGTAGCCAGAATTTCAAACATATTAGGGGCGAAATTTAGGGTGCAACAGTTGTGCCTTGATGAATCAGTCTTCGAGAATCCATAATCAACCCTACTTTTGGCTTGGGAGACTCAAAACCTTAATTGAGGCGCGACACTTGATGTTCTTGATTCAAACCTGTCTATGCACGTGAAACAAAAGAAAACATGAACATACACCTTTGTATGCGATTAGAAATTAGTGATACATAGGCTAAAAATGTTCAAAACACTTGACAATCTTCACATAGTCAAAGCTCGAAGGTGAGAGGTTAAAACCGACCGTATTTAGTGACCTTGACTTTTGTAAAAATGCTAGTGGGATCTTAGGTCAAAAATTGGGGTATGACAGCTGCCCCTATTTAAGTTTCTTCTATCTGGAGATATGAATATTGTAATCTTCATTTCGACGAGATTGAAGGGACTTAAATATAGAATACACAATTTTTGGCCTTAAGATACCGCAATTATGTTTATGATATGATATGAATGTAATATTTTGAATTTAATGAGGAACGATGCCGCATGAGGCAAACTATGCTGGAGAAACCAAGCATATTATAGTAATCCTACAGGGGAACAG
Organism: Vicia faba; assembly: GCA_948472305.1. Classification (NCBI taxonomy): domain Eukaryota; kingdom Viridiplantae; phylum Streptophyta; class Magnoliopsida; order Fabales; family Fabaceae; genus Vicia; species Vicia faba. Next base: position 1,072,315,372 of record OX451735.1, on the reverse strand, counting down.
ATTATAACACCACTGGGGAAACAAAATCATAGACTTCAAATGAGAGACTCTTGAATGATTTACATCAGTATTGAGACTGGAAAAGGTAATGATTTACATCAGTACTGTGACTGGAAAATGATTGACATCAGCACTGTGGCTGGATATAAACATCTCTGATTTCTGAATTTTACCAAGAACGGTAACATATTTCTTCTCTAACCAAGATATCGCTTGAAAAGGATAAAATAACAAACTTCCCCACGGGACTTTTCCGAAGGGATGCCATTTGCTGGGTAGACATTATTGTTGGGGATACACAAGCTGCTCAAATAAAGAGGTCGCCACTTGCTTCCTTTCAAAGGTGTCAATAACACACAAGCTGCTCATGAAGAGACCGCCACTTACTGTCTTCAAAGAATATTAAAGCACACAAGCTGCTCATGAAGAGTCCGCCACTTGTTGCCAAAAACCCACAAGCTGCTCATAAAGAAGCTGCCACTTGATGTCTTCAAAGAATATCAAAGCACACAAGCTGCTCATGAAGAGTCTGCCACTTGTTGCCAATAACCCACAAGCTGCTCATGAAGAGCTTCCACTTGCCATCTTCAAAGAATATTAAAGCACACAAGCTACTCATGAAGAGTCCGCCACTTGTTGCTTATAACCCACAAGCTGCTCATGAAGAGCTGCCACTTGCCATCTTCAAAGAATATTAAAGCACACAAGCTACTCATGAAGAGTCCGCCACTTGTTGCTTATAACCCACAAGCTGCTCATGAAGAGCTGTCACTTGCCATCTTCAAAGAATATTAAAGCACACAAGCTACTCATGAAGAGTCCGCCTCTTGTTGCTTATAACCCACAAGCTGCTCATGAAGAGCTGCCACTTTCCAATTTCCATACAAGCTGCTCATGAAGAGCTGCCACTTTCCGTTTTCCAAAGAAAAATAACGTACAAGCTACCCATGAAAGGACTGCCACTTGCCGTTTTTTCGAGGTGTCAATAATATACAAGTTGCCTCGGGAAGAGACTGTCGCTTGCTGTTTGTCAAGAGTATCCATAACACACAAGTTGCCTCATGAAGAGACTGCCGCTTGCTGTTTCCCAAAAAGATACCCATAAAATATCGTGAAGATATTGCTGGAGGTGAGAACCAATAATTTCATCGGGGATGGACAAACTGCTCATGAAGAGACCGCCATTTGTCATAAAGAAATCAGAAATAATCAAACTGCTCAAATAAAGAGTCAGTCACTTGTTGTCATGTCGATATTCCAGAAGAAGGTTGTGATAACACTACTAGGGAATAAAGTTCATCTTCAATGGGAAACCAGGAATGGATTCTTCCCGAGAAGACCAAGTATTTACATTGTAAAATAAATGCACTCTCCATCTAGGTTTCACAGCCTAGAGATATCCACAGGGTATCGTTCACAAGAGACAAAGCTCAATCCAGGAATAAACTGGAGAGAAAAATAGTCAAACAAGACTCCACCCAATGAGGAAACAACTCAAATGGGGATTTATCCTATCCAGAGATAGAAAAGGAAAGCTAAAGCAAGATTCTTCCACGAGAGTTAACTCAGTGGGGAATTAGAAAGAAGACGCACTTTCTGCTTAAGTTGGCACTCTACTTGGAAAGATCAAATACATTATTTGAATAGACACCACCAAGGTATACGAACTCAATGACATCAACAAATACAACTGTGCGTGCATGATGCAAGTGTGAATGAATAAATGAATGCCATGTATGTGCTGACAAAACAAATAGACAAGATAAACTGGAAATGATAAGACATCATAGCACAACCCAACACTCGGCTAATCTCAACAGGATGGGAACATTAGCGGAGATAAAACTCAGGCCACCATTGGAGCAAGGTCCTTTTACAAGGCTTAAATATCTCTGGAGAGGTAGATATTTTCAGGTAGAAAACCCAAAGTCCAGTCTTTTATTGCAAACAATCCATTGAAAGGATAACAACACAAACAAAGTTTCAGCTGGAAAGAAGTCTTGCTTAGCTGGAGATACTGGGAACACCACCCTCTGATAATGTATGAAAAACATATCTTGACAAATCTGGATTGCCCCAAGTTTACTGCTGATAAGCTGCGTGATGCACGACAATTCTTGCGAATAGCTTCACCTCTAAAATGCCCCGAGCTATATGGTTGATGAGGAGAAATCGTCTCAAGAGGATTTTACAAAAGACCTGGAATTCACCATGCTCTGGTGTCTTCAAACTCTTAGAGAGATTCATCAAATCTCTACGTGATTGCCCCGGATTGACTGTAGTCGGCACAACAAAGTCTTCGAATTTTTGCCCCAAATGAGCAAACAAGTTGGGAAAAGCATTAACTGGGAGAAGCAACATGTTCGTGCTTACGGTCTTCAGGTGACATGCCCATGGATATGATTTTTTCTTGACGTGATCCGCCAATTACTCAACATAGTTTCAGGCCTTAAAAGAATAAACTCATCACTGGTGCTTATGTGAGCTTCCTTGATATCAAACAAATGTTTTGCAGTTAGAAAAAGTTTACAATGAGAATGAAAATTCTAATGCAACAGTTATGTAAGTCTTGAAGATTTTGAAAGATATCGCACAAATTTTGCGAGTTAAAGCACCATTTATTTTTGTATAGGAAAAACATATGATACCAACATAACTATTTAGAACATTCATGGGAGTCAGGAACACTATCTCATTGAAGTATGCTTTCAAAATAACCTTTCTTCAATTAGGACTTTTGAAGGTTGTAACGTGGTCAGGTTCATGGTTTTTTAGAAAAAAGATTTTAAGGCTCAAAATATTTGGTGCCCACCCATTCTTCATGATGTTCTCCAACCCTATGTTCAGTTAATTCAACATGAGTGTTCATCTCTCAAAAGGATTTTGTGATGGTCAAGGAAACGACGAGGCTTTCGGAATAGAAACCACCCTCATGTCTTCGTGTTTGTAGTCACCAATTTGTTCTTTGCTGAGGACTTTTCTTTGCAGTCCTTTTCTTTGCAATTTTATTTTCCCTAACTTTTGCCTGAACTAATTCTTTTGAATTGATAGTCCAGCGGGATGCCTTAATTTTGCCTAAGTCACACGTTTTCATGTTTTTTTTTGACTTAGCAGGCTTTTCTTTTTCTTGATTTTTGACTTTTTGAACAAAATGTGTGACATTAGCTTGTCTTTGCTTGTTGAGAGGATTGTGATTGCCTCGTTTCTTGATGAATGAGGGATAACATTGTGGTTCCACATCCTCTAGATTCATTATACATGAAGGATAGCCCTCGTAGTTTCTCTTCAAAAAACATCTACCTTATGAATTTTGAACACTCAGTCAGATTAACTAAAAACTACCCTGCCCCAGGTTAAAATTCAAGGTTTTTTCGTATAGAAAAGAAACTTCTGCTTCAAAGGCTCAAAATGGGTTAGCAAGGGATTATCTTCCTTATATCTCCGGTGTTTAGGGATTTGAAACAATGCCTGTACATCATCAGCAAGATTTTATCCAAAAGCAAACAACCAGAGATTTTGTGTTCTTTAGATCATCATCCTCCCTTCAATCTCTGCCTAGGCAAGAGAATGGGAAACAAGTTGGTATCATAATGCCAAAAGAAATTTAAAATTTGAAAACAAATATGAGTGAAACGAATGAATTTCTTCAAGACAAACATACTCATTGTATTAAGATAATCATTCAAATGCAAACAAGTTCTTACATGCCAACAATGTTTTGATAAACAAGAAAAATCGCAACAAGCAGAAATAAGTTAATGATCGGGGAAGGCTTTCCATCTGGACTTGAATCACTGAAAACATCCTTCAAAACTCAAAGTGACCATCAATCGTGTTTACTCTTCGACACGTGCTTGATTTGAACTTCAAAACCAACGTCCTTGAATGACAATCAGTGAATACTTTTATCATCGCTTCCTCCTTCTTAGAAGGATTGACTTGGGCAGCAACCAAAATTTCAACCAAAACAGTTGAGTGATCCATACCAGCTTTCAAATTAGTCACCTCTCTGCGGAGTTCAGAAATCTCTTGCTTGATATTCTCCATTGTTCTCTTAGCGTCAGTGTTGTACTGGTGAGACCAAAGGAAAAATAAGACTCGGAAAAAGACCTTTGAAAGTGAAAAAAAAATGTAGAATGATGTATGATATGCAAAAGAGAGTTTTTATTTGATTTTCAAGGAACTCAAGATATTAAGTTGTAAACATCAAAGTATGAAGATAGAAGATGAATTTTAAATTGGCTCCAAACATTGATCAAGTTATCATCAAGATCAATCATCCATTTTGGTGGATTAGGGTTTTCGCCCTATCAACACCCAAGATCCATTGAGCTCGAAGAAACTTGTGATGTTTACAAAGAAAGACCTCCAAATTCCTTCAAAGTCAAGTGAAAAGGGTTTTATGGATGCATGAATGCATGGCTATGCAACAACCACAAGCAAGGTCACAAATAAAGTCGAAAGGTTCAACGTCACGAGCATGGAGTCAAGGTAAGGAACACCCCCAAGGTATGTACTAACGGTTTAATCACACCTGTAGAACAAGGTTCTAAGAGTTCTCGGAGTCTACATTCCTCCTTCGGATATTACCAACGTCTTGATTACTCAATAATCAGCAATATTCTCAAGAGAAACTCATCCGAGCGTAGCATCACGTAACAATTACTTCTGGATTACTCCGTTATAATCTCCGCGCTACACCTAAAAGGCCAAGATGGGTTAGGGTTCTACGGTTCCCAGCTTCTCTGGCTCCCAGGTCGAAAATAATAATGTCTTCCCGATTACTCGGTAAACAAATATTACGTTCAAAAGGGCCTTCCACTAAGTGGGGGATCTCATGCCTCCTTCTTCGGGATTACTCCCTCAAAGTTAACATGACTATACCGCCCGTCCTATTCCTAAGTGTAACTTAGTCCGGGTATAGGACTTGTCCTTTGCAAAAACCCAAATAACCACAATATATCACAATTAATCAAACAAACAAGTAATAATAACAAAAACAAATATGACAAATTAGGCTTAACCCACTTTAGGGATGGACCAGCAAGAGGTCAATCTGTCCCCAGCAGAGTCGCCAATTCTGTAGCGGTGAAAATCGGAGATCAAGCTATTAATTAACTTGACTCACAAAAGCAAGAGTCGCCACCGCGCTTTATTATTTCCAAGGGAAAAGAGCGAAATAAAACCCTAAAATATGCAATGTAAAGTAATATTTAAAAGTAATGAAAATACAATGCGTTTTTAAAAGAGATTGAGAGTTCGGGGGTTGGTTATACAATGGGAAGGTATTAGCACCCAATGCATCTGCGGTACTCCGCAGGAACCTTTTGAAATATTTGTTTTTTGGTTAAAATTGTTTGTTTAGTTAAATGGGTATGGATGAGATTTTGAAGATACGACGACCTAGTGTTGAAGTTTTGACTTAAAAGGGGTGTGAGTTTAAAAATTGATTTGTAGGAGATTTTTCTTAAGATTAACAAAACTAAAAAGTATGAAGGGATTTCACATAATCGTATTAGATACTCGATGACATGAAGTCAACAAATTAATTCTTTCCCTTGGATTTAAAGCCACAGACAGATAAGTAAGCTAAGAGTATACCAAACCTTAGGTGAAAATAAATCACAAGCCGACAGCATCAAAAAAACCTGATGTGAGATAATACTCCAAGCATCAGATAAAGCGCATCAAGTGAAAATAAATCACATACGAGAAAAGCGTGTCAGGAGAGGAATCAGATAAAGCACAAAGGCGATGGATAAAGCTCACGGTGTCAGATAAGAATCCCTGCATCACAAGAGATATACCGACAAAATCTAACAGCACGGGAAACTTATGTGCGTCTGCACAATTTTCAGAAGTTAGTTGGAATTAAAAATAAAATCACAATGCAATGAAAATAATATTTACATAGACTGAATTTATTTACCAATGAAATGAGTAAAATATACAGTAAAAAATATTATGTACAAGTATATATTTACAGTACCAAATATTAAATAAGAATAGTAAAATACAATAAAAAGGTAAAAGGGAGAAGTGTAGGAATTGTGGACACGCTATGCGGGAATGAATTGCTTGAAACGATTTTCAGAAACCTTCACAGTAAACATACTTGTTAGTAGCATAAGCGGTATAAAAATTAAAATGAAGGAAATTTAAAAAATTAGTATTTATGTTAGAAATCATAAAATAAAGAATAGAAATGAAATTGTATGATGTCCATGAACAAATGAATATTTACACAGATGAAAAATCAAGAATTCATTATGTAATTCAATCCAATTCCGATACATGAAAAATCAAACTTAAATATGCAAATCAAAAGTTGGACATCATAAAATCTCATGAAAAATCAATTTCCAAGCTTATGTACAAACACCGATATTAACCAACAAATTTTTGTGAATCGAATACAAATTGAAACATCATCAAAAATCACCTTCAAATGGCTCAAACAACAGAACAACATCAACACCGATAATTTAATCAACTCATGCCATTTTCATATTAAGTCCAAAAAGTGATTAAAATAAGTTTTAAATCAAAATTTCAGCAAGATATAAATCCGGACAACAACTTAACAATATGTCGGTGCTCTACGAAATTCAACTCAAACGAGTGTTCAACGCAAACGGAAAACATCTATATCAACACCAAAATTTCATCATTCAATTTCAATGTGTTCATGATTCAACCAACAACAATAAAAGAGCAAATTACCATAAAAACCAACTCCATTGCTTTTCATCAAAGATTCTATTATTTTCAGCATTCTATTTCCAACGATCATCACCTTCAACAATTAAACAATCTAATAACAAATATCATAATTCAATCACAACTAAACCAAGAACGAAATCACCATTATGTAATTCAACAATAATAACATGACTAAATCATTAACTTCTTGAACACAAAATTACTAACCAATCATAATCAAATCAAAACAACTCAACAAAGCAAAATCAACAAAACAATTGATGTCATCACCAAACTATGCATAATTTCAACAATACCGATTTCATGTTTTATTCAACAAAAGTAAATAAGAAATTACTAAAAAAAAGGGATAGAGTTTTACCGCAACTGCAGAAAACGTTATAGCTTGTGAGCGAAAACCGAGTTGCAATGTCGGAGCTGTTAGTAGAGCTAGACAGCAGAACTGATGAAGGGCGATTGGTTGTGGGTGTTTCACGGTTGAAACAGAGGCGGAGGGATATGCTAGCAGAGACGGAAGGCGAGGGAGATGCTGGAGCTTGCGGTATCACGGTGATGATGAGAAATCCGGTTGGGTGTTATTGTGAGGATGTTGAATCACGAATTCCTAACAGAGGGAATTTGGTAGGTGGTGTTGTAATAGAGAAAGGGCGAAAGAGGTGAAGCGGATTTGCGTTTGATGGTGTTTGGAAACTGAAGTGAGGAATTGGAAGTGAGATGTGGTTGTATGATAGAAATGGAAGGGAGGTAGATAGAAGATGGGTGTAACAATGGATTTGAAATTGAAGATGGGGTTACTGTACGTTGAAAGAGAGAAGAGAAATAGAAAGTTTAAGAGTAGAAGTAGCTACTGTGTTGCTTTTTGTTTTTTTGTTTTTTTTGTTTTTGTTGTGTGTCCTTTACAAAAGAGAAATAGTTCTCTTTAAATAGCCAAAGTGAAGAAAAAAATTGATTTCAATAATTAATCTCATCCGTTCAAAATAAACTCAATCTGTATTAATCCACAACTATTGCTATCAACCAATAAGAAAAAAGCAAAGTGTAATTAATTATTTTTATGACAAAAACGCCCTTAAATGATAAAAATGAAATAAAAAACTGAAAGTATTTAAATTAAATCAATAAAAAAATATTTTTTTGAATTTTTTCATAATAAAAAATAAAGACCCAAAATTACCGAAAACAATAAAAAAAAACGGACGAAAATTTATCCGAAAAAAATAAAATGAACACATTAAAATAAACTACATGTCACAAAGATTAAAGAAAAAATATTCAAAAAAAGTAAAAATAGGAATAAAATGATAATGAAAATACCAGGCTAAACAGACGTTTTACGGTTAAAAACGAGACTTCAAACTGTATCGAAAAAATAAAGCGAGCATACCGTCATAATCTATGCGAGATGCAGATTCATAAAATGATCGGTAAAAGGTGAAAACTTGAAATATTTTTCTCGCTAATTTTTCTCACATTGTTGAATCGCTTTTAACAGTTTGTCTATAAAACCAAAATATTTTTATTATCGACATATAAACAACTTGGAGCAATGCAAGAAACGAGTAAAGAGATAAAAATGCATGAAGTGAAATGTCAGGTATTTTTTAACTAAAAGACGATGCAAACTTTGATTTAAACTGACTTTTTCTGGTCAACTTAAATACGACTAATGATGCAAAATGTGATGAATGAAGATATTTACTAATGATTGTGACTAAATAACAAAATATGATATGAAAGTGCGACTAAAACATATTAGGGGCGAAATTTAGGGTGCAACAGTTGTGCCTTGATGAATCAGTCTTCGAGAATCCATAATCAACCCTACTTTTGGCTTGGGAGACTCAAAACCTTAATTGAGGCGCGACACTTGATGTTCTTGATTCAAACCTGTCTATGCACGTGAAACAAAAGAAAACATGAACATACACCTTTGTATGCGATTAGAAATTAGTGATACATAGGCTAAAAATGTTCAAAACACTTGACAATCTTCACATAGTCAAAGCTCGAAGGTGAGAGGTTAAAACCGACCGTATTTAGTGACCTTGACTTTTGTAAAAATGCTAGTGGGATCTTAGGTCAAAAATTGGGGTATGACAGCTGCCCCTATTTAAGTTTCTTCTATCTGGAGATATGAATATTGTAATCTTCATTTCGACGAGATTGAAGGGACTTAAATATAGAATACACAATTTTTGGCCTTAAGATACCGCAATTATGTTTATGATATGATATGAATGTAATATTTTGAATTTAATGAGGAACGATGCCGCATGAGGCAAACTATGCTGGAGAAACCAAGCATATTATAGTAATCCTACAGGGGAACAGATTATAACACCACTGGGGAAACAAAATCATAGACTTCAAATGAGAGACTCTTGAATGATTTACATCAGTATTGAGACTGGAAAAGGTAATGATTTACATCAGTACTGTGACTGGAAAATGATTGACATCAGCACTGTGGCTGGATATAAACATCTCTGATTTCAGTGATATGAGACTCCTTAGAACCTGGTTACTATTAATAGGACAGGTTGAGCCAACTGAAACTTCAAGAGAATAATTATGATACGGTGGCAGAACCGACTGTTAAATACTGGTTTGCGTTTTGCGTTTTTTGTTCGCAAAATGTCGCGGTAAGCAAGAGTCGCCACCGACTTTTATTTCATCCAATCGGAAAGGAAAAAAGTACAGAAAAAATCCTTTTTCGAGATGTTTCTGAGTAGGAGGGGTATATTATAGAAAGGGAAGGTGTTAGCACCCTTTCTATCCATGGTTTTCCATGGGCTCTTAGGTACTTGCCCATCTTTTAAAAATTGCTTGTGTATGTGCTTTGTTTTGAAACAGTTTGACTTCGTGATAACCCTTGTATCAATCCTCAAAGGTGTGACGAAGTTGTTTTGAAAATTGTTTTGAAATGTGTAAGTGTGACAAGTTTTGATTTGAGCAAGTACCTACTAGCATCTACCTACTCAAAAAAAGATTGTTTCTATTCTCGTTTCCTTTAGACAATGCTATCCTACTATTGAGAAATAGGTAGCACCGTTGTTGGAGTTGTAAGGGTCAATTCGAAAGGGGCGTACGATCACTAAAGTAATGTTAGGATGCCTTAGTAATAACCTTAGAGTCCTAAGATCATATTCGAGGCAACATTTCCGAGGCAACATTTATGAGGGGACATTTGATCTTTGTTAGACAGGAGGGCAACCACTAAGACACCCTATACTTAATGATCGTTTACCGAAGGCAACCGAAGTGAGAGTATACCCTAAGAGTGATATGTGCGAGTGATTAGTTTCAGTTATTTATCTTTTCATATTAGGGTTTTCTAACTGTATTAAATTTGTCATGCATTCTTGTTATACCATCCTATTAGCATACATCTAAACAGTCAAATATTTGCGAGAATTAAAATGTGAGAAAGTAAATCTACGCTATTACAAGGATTCGGGGAGGGGGATTAATTACATAGCCAAAAACCCGGAAAAAGTGATAAATAAAAAGCCCTAGATTAAACTATTACAAACCATGAGCATTTACAGAAATATTGGTAAAAATAATAATACACGCGCAATGAATCGAATGCGGAGCAACTAGGGTTTTGACCCTTGCCTAAACCTAATTAGTTTAAAAAATGTTTTTGTTTTGTTTATTTAAGAAAGTAAAGGAACCATTAAATTAAAAAAAAATCCTAATTCTAATTAATTTTAAATTAAGAAAAATAAATAAATTTATTCTAAAACCTATTTTCTGTATTTTATTTAAGGAAAAGAGAAAAATTGAATTCAATCAAAAGTTTTAACCTAATTTCTATTTTTGATTTTATTTATGAAAACAAATTATATTTTTCCTATTTTAAACTAAATTAAATTAATTTTGATAAAATAAGAACTAATCCTAATTTTTGATGAATTGTTGATTTTATATTTTTTTTGTAAAAAAATGAATTAATTTGTGAATCAAAGAAAATAAAATAAATATTGAAAGATTTTAAAAGAAAAATAAAAGAAAAAAGAAAGAAACATGGGCCTGCATTAGCAATGGTGGGGGTGTTGTTTGAGACTCTGAACCCAAATAAGCCAGGCCCGTTTGACTTCATTGGATTTGTTGCACACGTTGACTTAGGGTGCAGGATGGACCTTCAGTGAAAGGCGTTAGATTCTGGCTAGCTGATGGATCTGACGGTTGGATTTTGATGTCTCATGATGGACTCCAAAGGGCGTTACGTACTGGAACCTATAGAGAAAATCAGAAAAATGTAAAAGTACCACGCCTGGGGTCGAACCCAGGACATGTACTTTATAGCCTCTCCCCCTTGCCAACCGCGCTGGAACGTTAGTCATGATATTAATGAAATAAATAAAACATGAATGAAAACAAAGTGCAAGATCCAGAACAACAAATAATTGCACGCGTCAGCAAGCATGGGCCAATCAGATGGGGTGAGAGAAAGTCAGCGTTTGATACAGCCAATGGAATTAGGAGAAACAGCCACGCAGGCTAGTTGACCAGAGGCCGATTAGTCCAACCACCAGAGCCGGTGGTTTCCACCGTCTTCTCCGGTGGGTCACCTGCAAATATTAACCAAACCAAAAAACAAACGATGCCAACTGCCTTAAAAAGATCCCCTGATCAAGATTTTGGCCTCTAAATTAACTAATTCCTTATGCATCATCAGATTCGAACTTGGAACCCTAATCACGATCAACAATGTCATAACGTGATTCTGGGCGTTAGCTTTGCATATGATACGTCCAAACACACATAAACATCAGTAGAAACACATGTATATGATCAATATGAATTTACATCAAGTATTGCACGAGTTTGAAGTCAAAGAAGTTTTACCAATGGTGAGACAGGAATCTGTTGATTTGAGGATGCTATAAGCCTTGCAAATGGTCTGGTTTCACTCCTGGGAATCTCAGCAAGATGATGGAACGATTGGAATCGAGGGAAAGAGGCCAACCAAGGTTTTTGAAGATTGCACAATTCTTTGATTTTTTTTGGAATTTTCTTTCTCCTCCCAGGCTGGCTGCGTGTGTTCTCCCCTCCTTTAGGGTTTGAAACCTTTATTTATATGTGAGACCAACAATAGGTCAACATTCTTGGAGCAAATCCAAAGAGATATGGAATTTCCAATTTTCCTTCAAAAATATTTATTTTCAAATATTTATTTCCCTTTCATAGCAAGGCATGATTTTTTTCTTCTACTTTCAGCATATTTGATCCATCATTCAATGCAAGAATCAAATCCAATCCAATCCATATTATTTATATAATTTAATTTGATTTTTCTAATGATTGAAACCCAAAATAAATCAAATAAATAAGACAACAATGCATGGATGGTTTTATGGGTCGTGGAATATGTTAGGAATGAGATGCAAGCATAAAAAGTTGGGCCCATTTAGTAAAAAATGCAAATTTGAGCATATTTGACTTTTGGCAATTTTGCAAAAAAGGTTAACTTGGCCAATGCATAACTGTCTCAATTTTGACCCTAGAGAGGTATTCTTTGACATTTTAGAAAGCTTAGGATGTCCTCTAAGAAAACCTTTTGGTCTCATCTTAATTGAGTCTTCCATGTTCATGTATAAATCCTTGACCCAAAAGGTGTTTTTGTTGACTTTTCAAAATGACCTATAATGTCCAAATTCATATCTTCTTGTGAGTGCATATTTTGAACTTGGAAGCTGAAGTTGAATGGTTTGGAATTGCATTCTATTCAAAATGAGCTTTGGATGGGTCATTTCTGATAAAGTATGAGAAAGTTATGCTTGGTCAAAGTTGAGTTGACTTTTCCTACAAAACCCTAATTTAACAACTTTTGGGTTTTGATGAATTGTGAGAAATCCTTGATGAATCATGATCAACCCTTGATAAAATGATGAATGATACTTCAAAATGAGGATGTTGACGAAAAATATTGATGTTTGACTGTATGTGGGCCACAGTTGACTTTTGACCTAGCATAGTCGATTTTCAGGCATTTGAGCAATTGACTGAGCAAACTTCCTCGGCAAGGCTTGAAACTTGACATGGATGATCTTGAGAACATATTATGACAATGGTGAGAATTTGGGATCCTTTGGAATCAAGCATCTTAATGCAAAATGAAACCCTAATTTGAGGTAGACTGGCTTAGGAGAGAGTTTGTCTGGTTAACTCTTGGACTTCCTTGAGCAATTTGAGGACCTCACTTGACATGTATTGAGAAATGTGGGAGGGAAAATTTTTGGGTACAATAGTTGCCCCTGTTCAATCTTAATCCTGAGGATGTAGATTGGCGTGTCTGCCCTTCGTGATCTGAAGGTGGAAGATGATTGAACACTAGAGTGCCCAGAAATTTGCACTCGCATGAAATGATACTTGACTTGCAATATCGAGAATGGGCTTATAGATGCCATTTGGAAGTCGATGACAGGAGATGGGCTTAAAGATGACATCCGAAGAGGTGTCGATCGCATAAGAGATTCTTTTGCGAGATCCTGTATACCTGTTGTTGAGGAGGACTTTATTGGGGAATGCTGGTCTCTGCCTTGAGAAAAATAGAGTTTTAGGAGCTTCAGTTGTCCGTTACTCTACTGGGGAATAACTACGGTTTGGGGAGAGGAAGTGAACTGCGTATTTGGTCGGGATATGCTGCACCGCGAATTTATGGGGAAATATGAAATCAATTATGTTTGACTATGTCCCGGTCTTACAGTGTTATGGACTATTGTCTGGGGATAAGGGAGGTCGAACCCAGATAGTAAGGTTATGAGAAGGAACCTGGATAGTAGGGTTACTTCGGTATGAAAGCTTGGATAGTAAGGTTGTCAGAAGGAACCTGGATAGTAGGGTTACTTCGGAATGAAAGCCTGTATAGTAGGGCGGTGAGAAGGAACCTGGATAGTAGGGTTACTTCGATGTGAAAGCCTGGATAGTAGGGCGGTGAGAAGGAACTTGGATAGTAGGGTTACTTCGATATGAAAGCCTGGATAGTAGGGCTGTGAGAAGGAACCTGGATAGTAGGGTTACTTCGATAGGAAAGCCTGGGTAGTAGGGCTGTGAGAAGGAACTTGGATAGTAGGGTTACTTCGATATGAAAGCCTGGGTAGTATGGCTTGTGAGAAGGAACCTGGATAGTAGGGTTACTTTGATAGGAAAGCCTGGATAGTAGGGCTGTGAGAAGGAATCTGGATAGTAGGTTTACTTCGATATGAAAGGCTGGATAGTAGGATTGTGAGAAGGAACCTGGATAGTAGGGTTACTTCGATAAGAAAGCCTGGATAGTAGGGTTGTGAGAAGGAACCTGGATAGTAGGGTTACTTCAATATGAAAGCCTGGGTAGTAGGGCTGTGAGAAGGAACCTGGATAGTAGGGTTACTTCGATAAGAAAGCCTGGATAGTAGGGCTGTGAGAAGGAACCTGGATAGTAGGGCTACTTCGATATGAAAGCCTGGGTAGTAGGGCTGTGAGAAGGAACCTGGATAGTAGGGTTACTTCGATAAGTTCGCGTAAAAGTTCCAGATGAACCGGTGGTAAGGTTGCATTTGTTGCCGATGATTACTCTGTTTAGCTTTGAGTGTTGATCATGGACTTGCTGGAAATTGTTGATAATAATGTCTTTCCTGAAAGAAATACAGGGTTAGTTATGTGTGATGCATGAGATGCATTGTGATGAGATTCTCAAAATAAATGAGACTATGTTATATGTGATTGTGATACGGTGAGAGAACTGACTTCAGGTTTTGCGTTTGTATTCGCACTTGTTCGGTTTAGCAAGAGTCGCCACCGACTTTTTATTTATCCTAAGGAAAGGTCAAAAAGCACAGGAAAGACCTTTGAGATGTTTTTGTGGGTTCGGGGGGGTAGATTATGAAAAGGGAAGGTGCTAGCACCCTTTTCATCCATGGTTATCCATGGGCTCTTAGTTACTTGTTTTAGATCACTTGCCTTTGTTTTTCAATTGCTTGAAATGGTGTTTTGTGTGTGTGGTTTTGAAAATGTTTTGAAAAAGATGCCTTGTCTAGGCAACCATTGTAACAATTCTTTACTTGAATGTTTTACAAAGGTGTTTGTCTTTTTGAAAAGATGTTTCAATGTTTTTTGAAAGTTGTTTTGAAATTGTGTGGAGATGTGTGTTTGTGAAGTGTGTTTGAAAGTAGGCAAGTGTGTTTTGCAAGTTTGATCAAGTAACTAAGAGTTTGTCTACCTTATTTTACTCAAAGATCTTTTTTTATGCTTTTTAACCCTTTTAATAGTGTTGTTTCACCATTGTATTTGGTGAACAACCTTGCGTTAGGATGTTAACGGGACGGGCACGGGTCATCGTATACAATCATTGAAGGCAACTTTGTGAGACGCTCTAGCAATTTTTGTAAGGGACGGGATCGTTTTATCAAAGGCAACATCAAGGGTCATCGAGGGGCTAACGATCTTTGTTTATCGAAGGGACATTTGCTAGAGTGTCTCATATTCGAGGGACATGATTGCATTTTTCCGAGGCAACAGGCGAGGTTACCCTAGAGGTGCAAGTGTGAATCGTGTATTGATTTTCATGCTTTTTGTCTTGTGTTAGGTTATCTAGCGGTTGATTTTGAATCTTCGCATACAAACCCAAATTACTATACAGTATATGGAAAGCGATAAATTGCGGGAATTTAAAGTCTAAGCTATTACAAATAAGTATCCGGGGATGGGGGTACAAATGTTTACAAATGGGGATGAGTCTCATCAGAATAGTAGTGTCCAAATATTATTTACAACCAAATCGAATCGTCACATTCTCAATGTAAAATATAGGAATAAAAAGGAATCGAAAGCAATGTAAGATGCACATGATTATTTACAAGTGATCAAAATGTTAACCTAAGGTATTTGTTAAGTATTTTATTATTTTTGTGTTTTTGTTAATTATATATACACAAAAGTTTTAAAGAAAAGAAAAGAAAAATGTTTAAGTCAAAGAAAACTATTATTCGTGTATTTTAGTTAATGTTTTAAAAAAACTTATATAAAAAGTTTAACTAAACAAAAAAAGTTGTTAACACAAGAAAATTGTTTAAACTTACTAAACCTAATATTTATGTATTTTTAAGTGTAATAAAAGGTATTAATAAAATTAATTAACAACAAAAAAGAAAGTATTAAGTTATGAAAAAAAAATAAGAATTAAGTGATAATAATAAAAAAGGTGTTGGTTTTCAAAAATATAAAAAAAGAGTTATATGGGCTTTAGGTGTTAGTATGAGGGGCGGGCCCAAATAAAAGGATAATGCAGATTAAAACCAGGGGGGGTGCAGGCGCCAGTTTTATTGGGCTTGATGGTTCAGTGCAAGGGGCAGGCCCAACAGGTTACAACGTTTTGTTGTTAGGGTTCGTGTGTATTATGCTCAGAACAGGGTTTGTGCTTGAACGAACGGTGCCGCTCTCCATCTCCTTCTTCGCCTCTTCATCCTTCTCAAACAATGGCTTCTGATGTTTTCAACCCTCTAGCTGCCGGAGCACCGTCCCCTTTCATCCCTTTACCTTCTCCCAGCGATTCAAGCTTGATGTTTCGAAAGGTTTGATTAGTTCATTTAGGGTTTTTTAGAGTTACATTAGTGTGATTCCTGTATGTTATAGCTCGCATGTTTTGACCTTTATTCTTTCTTTTGTTTGATGCTTATATGCGATAGGGATTTTGAGGGTTTGAGGAATATACCTTGAATGCCCTGCTTCTGAGAATGATGGAGGGAGGAAAGGGCTAGATGGCGCCTCCTTGGTGGCCGGAATGGGGAGAACGTGATGCTGATGAAAGCTTTTCCGGTAACCTCGTATCTTTAGCCTTGAACGTTTAATGATGAAAATGCTTCTGAGAACCCTAGGACATCCGTTTCTGGATCTTCTTTTCTTCTTCTGATTGCTTGCCTTGTTGTTGTTTTTACTTCTGGCTTCTTCCTCTCTTGGGCTTTGCCTTTTTCAATGATGATAATATTTGAATCTGAGATGCTCTTGCTTCAGCTGCTTTTCCTCTCTTGGGCTTTGTTTCTCAATGATGAACCTTGGTTCTGAGAGGCTTGGATTTTTTGATGATTTTTAATGTTGAATTTGATTCTGAAGGTATTTGCTACTGTTGCTACTGATATGTTGATGTTGGCCCTATGATGAATTTGTTCTGAGGGCTTTTTTGGCTTTGCTTTGAGTTTGGTTACTTGATCTTGAAGGCAGGTTGAATGTTGTTTAGGATATAGGTTTTGACAGGCTTGTTGGGGTTTAGGCTTTGACAGGCTTGAAAGGCTTATGGTAGTTTGAAGCAGGTTTGAAACTGAACAAGTTTTTAGGCTTCTAGAGGTTTGCTATGGTACATGCTTGCTTGGTTTTGAAGTTTATGCAGGTTATGTTTATGCAGGCTTCAGGGCTTGTGCTTGGCTTGAATGCTTGCTTATTGTACAGTTTGCTTGGTACAGGCTTGAGGATGAACAAGCTTTTAGGCTTGCTTCTGTTATGTGTTTTGACAGGCTTGAAGGTTACAGGCTTGTTGCTTCTGTAACAGTTTTGTAGGTTTTTTGATTTGTGTTATATGTAGGCTTTTCTGGCTTGTGTTCTATGCAGGCTCTTTGAACAGGCTTCAGGGTTTGAGGCAGTTTGAAGCTTGTTGGTTATGGTTATGTGTTTACAGTTTGTGGCCTCTTTCTTTATGTGTTCTGCCCCCTCTTTACAGTGTTGATTTTGTTATATTTATCTAACTCTAAGCCTGCCTGAAAAACTGTAAGCCTCTACTTCCTCTTTCTCTCTCTTCAGAAAATCATATTTTAATGCTTTAGAAGTACCTTTCTGAAAAGGTGTTGGCTGGAAAATGATGATAATGTGCTTTTACAAGCTTGTTTGCAATTTGGCTTTTCTCTGCATATCTTCTTACTTCCAGATTTTCTGCCTTTTGTGTACTTTCTTCTACATTGACAGTTTGATAGCTTTTTTGACAGCTTTTGACAGTTTGATAGTTTCTTGTAACTTAGTTTGCCCCTTTGACAATTTGGTTTGCCTAGTTTGATAATGCAATTCAGTTTGGATTTATGCAGCTTGTTTGGCATTTCAGTTTGCACTTTGCAATTTGAATTTATGCAGCTTTGTGCATTTTGCAAAATAATTCATATGCTTGCAAACATTTTACTTCCCTCTTTGTGAACCAAGAAGAGACATCTTCTTGCGATTTGCAGAGAGGACGAACAAACTGATTCTGGCCAAAACCTTAATGATGAGTTTTTTGATTAACTGTCTGAAAAATACTTTTTTAATTCATCTGTGTTGACTTCTTTTTCTGTCTTTGCAGGTAAATACCAGTCGGGCAAAGGAAGCAGCGGTAGAAGATGAAGACCTTAAGAAACTTAGGATATAGTTTTATTTTATTTTAATCATTTGTAATAAACATTATTATAAATACTGTAAATAAAATTACTGTATTTAAATAATACTTGTACCAATAATTAAAAATAAATAAAAGCCTTTTTGTTAGATAATTCTCTGTTTCACTGTCTATTTAATTATTTAAGTTTCTTGAATTAAAATAACTGGAAGTACATCCCAATTATTCTAACTTAGATAAGATAAATAATTATTAACGTTGTAGTCTCACAAACCCCGCTTTAACCAGCAATAAGCCCGGCATGTCAGTTAACCAATTGCACAGCTTAAACAACCAAACGTCCAGGCGCCTTTCACTTCACTAAAACTGTAAATTTTCAATCAGAAGCCTCAGCTTCTAACCCAGAGGTTCAGGTTTTGAGAAACAAACTGAAATCTTGAACAGGCGTCAAAGCAGTGTGACAGCCAATTAAGACACTGTGGATTCAAATTCTTCTGAGAATGTGCGTGCAAACCCTAATTCTTGATTTATCATCAAAGAAGCGTCCGCCTGATCAAACCATGAGCCAAACTCAACCAAATCACTAAAAACCCTAATAATCTGCTTGGACTGATTCAAAAGTTAATGGAAACCCTAATTTTGTTTGACTGATAAGAAAAATCTGTTTGACCGATTCTTAAGCCAATCTGAAAAATCAGGAAAAGCCCGAAGCTGTGATTTCTTGTGAAAAAGAGAGGGAAAATTTTGGGGTACAACTGTTGCCCCTGTTCAATCTTCTTGAACCTGAAGAGTTAGATTGGCAAGTTTGTCGTTCGTGACTCGAAGGTAAAAGGAGATTGGACACTAGAGTGCCCAAAAAATTTGCACTCGCTAAAGCGTAGTTTGAGGGAATGGGCTTAAAGATGCCATTTGGAGATGGGCTTAAAGATGCCATCTGGAGATGTGACAGAATCTTGTCGGGGGTTGGGCTTAGAGATGCCATCTGGAAATTGTTGGTAGGAGGATGTGCTTATAGATTCCATCCAAGAATGTTTGTTGAACTGTATGTCGTTGGTGAGTGGGTGAGTATCAGAAAGGTATCCATGTTTGGAACATCTCTGAACTGGGGATCTGAATAAGCAATGAATTGACATCCATGTTTGGACTCATCCGTAAACTGTTTTCAGTAGTTGAATCTGAACAAGCGATAGATTAACATCCGTATCTGGAGAACCCGTAAACTGTTTTCAGAAGTCTTGAAATGGAGAAGGAACCGGTGTAGGGTTGCCTGATGATGAGTCCGTGTAAAACTGCATCTTGGAAAGAAGGAACCGGTGTAGGTTTGCCTGATGATGAGTCCGTGTAAAACTACATCTGAACTTGAGAAGGAACCGGTGTAGGGTTGCTTCATGATGATCAAGTAGATAGCTGTCCTGGTTTGTTACAGGTGTTAATCCTTTCACTGAAAAAGGTAAATTGTTAGTTGAAACACAAAGCTATGTTGCATGAAATGTATGATGCAATGAATTGTACTTCATCAATGTTTATGATATGAATGTGATGAATGCACATGTAAGTTGATGAGCTGTCTGGATGAGGAAGACGAATCCTGGATAATGAAATCTTTGACTGCTGTTGGGGAAAGTAAATCCTTGACTGTTGCAGGGGATTGTTAGAAATGAGAAGTCCTGGAACCACTGTTGGGGAATCAGGAGCTTGGGTTGTATGCCAATCTACTGGGGATTCCTGTCTTGAGGAGATCTTCACTGGGAAGCTTAAAACCAGGGAGACTTATGTTGGAAGGATGGGACTGAGAAACTTCAATCTGTTAGGAAGTATCTCTGTGGGGAATTGATAATTATTCTGAATAAGTGACAGAATGGCAACCGTGTCTGGAGCGTATCTGGACTGTATCTTGGTGTTGAGATCTGTATGAGTAGCATAATGACTTCCGTATCTGGAGTGTATCCGAAACTGTAACTGGGATCTGAATGAGTGACAGAATGGATACCGTGTCTGGAGCGTATCTGAAACTGTATCTTAGAGTTGAGATCTGTATGAGTAGCAGAATAACTTCCGTATCTGGAGTGTATCTGAAATTGCAACTGGGATCTGAATGAGTGACAGAATGGCTACTGTGTCTGGAGCGTATCTGAAACTGTATCTTGGAGTTGAGATCTGTATGAGTAGCAGAATGACTTCCGTATCTGGAGTGTATCTGAAACTGTAACTGGGATCTGAATGAGTGACAGAATGGCTACCGTGTCTGGAGCGTATCTGAAACTGTATCTTGGAGTTGAGATCTGTATGAGTAGCAGAATGACTTCCGTATCTGGAGTGTATCTGAAACTGTAACTGGGATCTGAATGAGTGACAGAATGGATACCGTGTCTGGAGCGTATCTGAAACTGTATCTTGGAGTTGAGATCTGTATGAGTAGCAGAATGACTTCCGTATCTGGAGTGTATCTAAAACTGTAACTGGGATCTGAATGAGTGACAGAATGGCTACCATGTCTGGAGCGTATCTGAAACTGTATCTTGGAGTTGAGATCTGTATGAGTAGCAGAATGACTTCCGTATCTGGAGTGTATCTGAAACTGTAACTGGGATCTGAATGAGTGACAGAATGGCTACCGTGTCTGGAGCGTATCTGAAACTGTATCTTCCAACAGGTGATGAAGGAATTTGTGATGTTGATCGTAACTTCCAGCAGGTGCTGAAGGAATTTGAACGACCTTGATTTTGACATTCGAATGCCCCAAGTGATGGTGAGGGAGACTTGCCCCAAGTTCACTGAACTTTTGAGAGATTTGTTGAAATCTTGACTGGACTGCCCCAGGTTAAATGGACTTTGAAAGATTTATTGAAATCTTGACTGGACTGCCCCAGATTTGTTGGACAATACCAAACCAAGTCTCTTTTTGTTGACGGGAGATTTTTGCAATGGGAGTATCATCCCACTTGAAGTGATTTTACTCACCGAGAGAGCTTTCGTTCCTCCGAACATTCACTGTATGAATTTCTTCGCTGTTAAACAAGTAAACCATGTGTAAACAACGATATACAAATAATGCAAAGTTTATGTTTGTCTCGAAGTTTTGAAAAATGTGTTTTTTAGCAGAAAACTTTTTATAAGACAAATTCAACACAAGATTGAGGGCAAAGCCTTACAGGAGTCAGGATACCTTTTGTAACAGTATGCTTTCGAACTAACCCATGCTTCAATTAGGACTTTTGAAGGGTTGTAACGTGGCCTGGTTCACGGTTTAAGAAACAAAGGATAAAGGCTCAAAGTATATTTGTACCCACCCGCTCTTCGTGATGTCTTTCAATCCTAGACTCAGTTAATTGTGCGTCGCACTCTATTCGAGTTTGGAACGGCTTTTTGGTGATGGTTCACACCAGTTGAATTTGTTGGAAGACAGTCATCATCATTTTTTTTGCAACATTTTTCATGTTGTTGAGGATTTGTAATGACCTCGTTCTTTTGATTTGTTATCCCTAACTTTTGCCTGACTGTTCCTGTTTTCGAGATTACAGTCAGCGGGATGCCCCACTTTCTTAAGCCTCCTTTATAGGTTTTGGCTTAGTGGGCTTTTCTCTTTTGAGAGGTAATGACTGCCTATGAGACAAAGAACCATCACCGTCTTTTGGTTCCAAAGGAATGTTTTTTGATGTCATTCGTTGTATTACGAACTGAGATTTTGCGACTTCAATGCGCATCTCTTTTTTTGAATTAACTGAGAGACTACCCTGCCCCAGGTTTAAATCAAAGGTTTCAAATTGTTTAGAACAGAAAACTCCTACTTCTTTGGCTCGAAGGGGTTGACTAGGGATTATCTTCCTTATAACTCCAGTGTTTGGGATTTGAAAGAAACGCCTGTACATCATCAGCAAGGTCTGTTCAAAAGCATACTGTATGAGATTATGGTATTGTTTCGTCATCCTCCCTCTAAAGGCTTGTAGCTTTTTATCAAGAGTTGAATATTGTAAAGAAAACACAAGAATAGTGAAAACGAATAGATGAATTCAAGACAAACATATGCAATGCATTAATGAAACAGAGTTTGACATCAATAGTTAATTGTTTGAATAACAAAAGAAATTACAACTTGAAAATTCAAAAGGAACAAAAGTCTCTCAGTTCAAGCTTTGTCATTTCAGGTGGAGAAACCCTTAACGGAAGATTTTCATCTCGCCATCTGGCATGAATTTCAGCACTCCATTGTCAATCAAGTCTTGGATCTTGTTCTTCAAGGCCCAACAGTCGTCAGTGTCATGTCCAGGACTATAGGAGTGGTATACACAAAATGCGTCAGGATGATAGCTAGGAGCAGAGGTATTGGGCTTCCGAATAGGATCCCTCAAAGCAGTCAGATTGACCTCCACCAAGCGTTCCAGTATTAGAGATGATGGTATGTCAGTCTCAGTGAACTGTCTTCCAGACGTATTTTGCTTACGCCGATTACCCCGTTGACGCTGACGCGGTTGTTGATGGGCTTGTGACCCTGAAGCAAGTAGAGGAGCCTTTCCCTTGTCTTCTTGTCTCAAAGGGGGTTGAATGATGACTTGATCTTCAACCTCAGACATTTGCCCCACTTGGTTGTCCCGAAGCAGTTGGTTGACGAGAACCCTGAGCTTCTCTTGTCTTTGAGCCAAGTCCTGGATGAGAGCCATCTGGCCCACCAGTTGTCCCATCATCTGGATCCTCATTGTTGCTAACTCAAACTGAAGTTCTTCCAACTGATCACTCCTGGCATTGCTTGAATTCCCCTGGACCATTCCCCTTGTGAGGAGAGCTTTCACCTCTTCTTGCCCCTGGGACAGGTTCAAGAACATTTCTTGAAGTTGAGCATTTTGGTCCTGGATATCTTTGACAGTCCTCTCTAGAGCCATCTCTACTGAAATAAACAGTAGGAGAATAAGGAAACCTGAAAAGGAAAACCTGTTATGATGCAATGCATGATATGTGAATGCATGTTTTCAAGAATCTCTTGGAGTAAACACAAGAAAAATGTTAGAGGTTGAACTTTGATCAACATCTTTGATTGGAGAACTTTGTATCAGTGGATGTCTTTCCACGAGAATCAAGCTCACCATGTCAAGTGGGTCATAGCCCCTGATTCAAGTTGTTGCACTTGATCTTTGATGGCATTTGTTTAGAGGAGAAAACCTCTTGCCCCTTGGTAGACGTCTAGTTCAACGTGACCCTGCATCAACAGACCCTCGAGATCCTTGAAATGGTTATTGAAAATGCTATGGTATGATGTTATGATGTTATGTACATGTATGCAAAAGCAAGTAAGTGTATATACAGGTAATCATATTCACACAAATCAAACAAGTCCTTAGGTTTAGGCTTGCATGGGGTTTGTAGGTAAGTACCCTCTTGAAGTTAGTTGGCTCATCCTGTCCTAAAATAGAAACCGGGTTCTAAGGAGCTCAATATCACTGGATTATTTTCTGTGTTCATTTTTTTGGTTTAGCCACTTAACTGGAAACCAAAATATTCCAAGAAAACAACCCTCAATGAGTGTAGTATCGAGTATCTACCAACTTTGGACTGCACCAAAGTCGGTCATCTCACTACCCCTAAAAAGGCCAAGATGGTCAAGTAAGGTTCTAAGAGTTCGTTAGTGCTTCATGACATCACTCAGCGGCCCCGTATTCTCCTTGACTACTCAAGGGCTACCGGTACTCACAAATATGTCACACGAACATAGCTACTGCTTCAACCATGTCGGTATACCCCGCACAGTTCCCTCACAGTTTATTGCTATTTACCTAAGAAGGTGCCCCAAAAATCCGGGTGTAGGATTTACAACAAACCCAAGCAAGGAACCCAAAAAGGAAAGAAATCAAAGCAATCAAAGAAAGTATGTAAAGGTGATCTAAAACCCTAAGGTAACCCCACTTTTAGAAGATATCCCCAGCAGAGTCACCAGTTCTGTGATACGGTGGGAGAACTGACTTCAGGTTTTGCATTTGTATTCGCACTTGTTCGGTTTAGAAAGAGTCACCACCGACTTTTTATTTATCCTAAGGAAAGGTCAAAAAGCACAAGAAAGACCTTTGAGATTTTTTCGTGAATTCGGGGGGTGGATTATGAAAAGGGAAGGTGCTAGCACCCTTTTCATCCATGGTTATCCATGGGCTCTTAGTTACTTGTTTTAGATCACTTGCCTTTGTTTTTCAATTGCTTGAAATGGTGTTTTGTGTGTGTGGTTTTGAAAATGTTTTGAAAAAGATGCCTTGTCTAGGCAACCATTGTAACAATTCTTTACTCGAATGTTTTACAAAGGTGTTTGTCTTTTTGAAAAGATGTTTCAATGTTTTTTGAAAGTTGTTTTGAAATTGTGTGGAGATGTGTGTTTGTGAAGTGTGTTTGAAATTAGGCAAGTGTGTTTTGCAAGTTTGATCAAGTAACTAAGAGTTTGTCTACCCTATTTTACTCAAAGATCTTTTTTATGCTTTTTAACCCTTTTAACAGTGTTGTTTCACCATTGTATTTGGTGAACAACCTTGCGTTAGAATGTTAACGGGACGGGCGCGGGTCATCGTATACAATCATTAAAGGTAACTTTGTGAGACGCTCTAGAAATTTTTGTAAGGGACGAGATCGTTTTATCGAAGGCAACATCGAGGGTCATCGAGGGGCTAACGATCTTTGTTTATCGAAGGGACATTTGCTAGAGTGTCTCATACTCGAGGGACATGATTGCATTTTTCCGAAGCAACAGGCGAGGTTACCCTAGAGGTGCAAGTGTGAATCGTGTATTGATTTTCATGCTTTTTGTCTTGTGTTAGGTTATCTAGCGGTTGATTTTGAATCTTCGCATACAAACCCTAATTACTATACAGTATATGGAAAGCGATAAATTGCGGGAATTTAAAGTCTAAGCTATTACAAATAAGTATCCGGGGATGGGGGTACAAATGTTTACAAATGGGGATGAGTCTCATCAGAATAGTAGTGTCCAAATATTATTTACAACCAAATCGAATCGTCACATTCTCAATGTAAAATATAGGAATAAAAAGGAATCGAAAACAATGTAAGATGCACATGATTATTTACAAGTGATCAAAATGTTAACCTAAGGTATTTGTTAAGTATTTTATTATTTTTGTGTTTTTGTTAATTATATATAAACAAAAGTTTTAAAGAAAAGAAAAGAAAAATGTTTAAGTTAAAGAAAACTATTATTCATGTATTTTAGTTAATGTTTTAAAAAAACTTATATAAATTGTTTAACTAAACAAAAAAAGGTTTTAACACAAGAAAATTGTTTAAACTTACTAAACCTAATATTTATGTATTTTTAAGTGTAATAAAAGGTATTAATAAAATTAATTAACAACAAAAAAGAAAGAATTAAGTTATGAAAAAAAAATAAGAATTAAGTGATAATAATAAAAAAGGTGTTGGTTTTCAAAAATATAAAAAAAAGAGTTATATGGGCTTTAGGTGTTAGTATGAGGGGCAAGCCCAAATAAAAGGATAATGCAGATTAAAACCAGGGGGGGTGCAGGCGCCAGTTTTATTGGGCTTGATGGTTCAGTGCAAGGGGCAGGCCCAACAGGTTACAACATTTTGTTGTTAGGGTTCGTGTGTATTGTGCTCAGAATAGGGTTTATGCTTGAACGAACGGCGTCGCTCTCCATCTCCTTCTTCGCCTCTTCATCCTTCTCAAACAATGGCTTCTGATGTCTTCAACCCTCCAGCTTTTGGAGCGCCGTCCCCTTTCATCCCTTTACCTTCTCCCAGCGATTCAAGCTTGATGTTTCGAAAGGTTTGATTCATTCATTTAGGGTTTTTTAGAGTTACATTAGTGTGATTCCTGTATGTTATAGCTCGCATGTTTTGACCTTTATTCTTTCTTTTGTTTGATGCTTATATGCGATAGGGATTTTGAGGGTTTGAGGAATATACCTTGAATGCCCTGCTTCTGAGAATGATGGAGGGAGGAAAGGGCTAGATGGCGCCTCCTTGGTGGCCGGAATGGGGAGAACGTGATGCTGATGAAAGCTTTTCCGGTAACCTCGTATCTTTAGCCTTGAACGTTTAATGATGAAAATGCTTATGAGAACCCTAGGACATTCGTTTCTGGATCTTTTCTTCTTCTGATTGATTGCCTTGTTGTTGTTTTTACTTCTGGCTTCTTCCTCTCTTGGGCTTTGCCTTTTTCAATGATGATAATATTTGAATCTGAGATGCTCTTCCTTCAGCTGCTTTTCCTCTCTTGGGCTTTGTTTCTCAATGATGAACCTTGGTTGAGAGGCTTGGATTTTTTGATGATTTTTAATGTTGAATTTGATTCTGAAGGTATTTGCTACTGTTGCTACTGATATGTTGATGTTGGCCCTATGATGAATTTGTTCTGAGGGCTTTTTTGGCTTTGCTTTGAGTTTGGTTACTTGATCTTGAAGGCAGGTTGAATGTTGTTTAGGATATAGGTTTTGACAAGCTTGTTAGGGTTTAGGCTTTGACAGGCTTATGGTAGTTTGAAGCAGGTTTGAAACTGAACAAGTTTTTAGGCTTCTAGAGGTTTGCTATGGTACAGGCTTGCTTGGTTTTGAAGTTTATGCAGGTTATGTTTATGCAGGCTTCAGGGCTTGTGCTTGGCTTGAATGCTTGCTTATTGTACAGTTTGCTTGGTACAGGCTTGAGGATGAACAAGCTTTTAGGCTTGCTTTTGTTATGTGTTTTGACAGGCTTGAAGGTTACATGCTTGTTGCTTCAGTAACAGTTTGTAGGTTTTTTTATTTGTGTTATATGTAGGCTTTTTTGGCTTGTGTTCTATGCAGGCTCTTTGAGCAGGCTTCAGGGTTTGAGGCAGTTTGAAGCTTGTTGGTTATGGTTATGTGTTTACAGTTTGTGGTCTCTTTCTTTATGTGTTCTGCCCCCCTGTTTGCAGTGTTGATTTTGTTATATTTATCTAACTCTAAGCCTGCCTGAAAAACTGTAAGCCTCTACTTCTCTCTTTCTCTCTCTTCAGAAAAGCATATTTTAATGCTTTAGAAGTACCTTTCTGAAAAGGTGTTGGCTGGAAAATGATGATAATGTGCTTTTACAAGCTTGCTTGCAATTTGGCTTTTCTCTGCATATCTTCTTACTTCCAGATTTTCTGCCTTTTGTGTACTTTCTTCTGCATTGACAGTTTGATAGCTTTTTTGACAGCTTTTGACAGTTTGATAGTTTCTTGTAACTTAGTTTGCCCCTTTGACAATTTGGTTTGCCTAGTTTGATAATGCAATTCAGTTTGGATTTATGCAGCTTGTTTGGCATTTCAGTTTGCACTTTTCAATTTGAATTTATGCAGCTTTGTGCATTTTGCAAAATAATTCATATGCTTGCAAACGTTTTACTTCCCTCTTTGTGAACCAAGAAGAGACATCTTCTTGCGATTTGCAGAGAGGACGAACAAACTGATTCCGGCCAAAACCTTTAATGATGAGTTTTTTGATTAATTGTCTGAAAAATACTTTTTTAATTCATATGTGTTGACTTCTTTTTCTGTCTTTGCAGGTAAATACCAGTCGGGCAAAGGAAGCAGCGGTAGAAGATGAAGACCTCAAGAAACTTAGGATATAGTTTTATTTTATTTTAATCATTTGTAATAAACATTATTATAAATACTGTAAATAAAATTACTGTATTTAAATAACACTTGTACCAATAATTAAAAATAAATAAAAGTCTTTTTATCAGATAATTCTCTGTTTCACTGTCTATTTAATTATTTAAGTTTCTTGAATTAAAATAACTGGAAGTACATCCCAATTATTCTAACTTAGATAAGATAAATAATTAATAACGTTGTAGTCTCACAAACCCCGCTTTAACCAGCAATAAGCCCGGCATGTCAGTTAACCAATTGCACAGCTTAAACAACCAAACGTCCAGGCGCCTTTCACTTCACTAAAACTGTAAATTTTCAACCAGAAGCCTCATCTTCTAACCCAGAGGTTCAGGTTTTGAGAAACAAACTGAAATCTTGAACAGGCGTCAAAGCAGTGTGACAGCCAATTAAGACATTGTGGATTCAAATTCTTCTGAGAATGCGCGTGCAAACCCTAATTCTTGATTTATCGTCAAAGAAGCGTCCGCCTGATCAAACCCTGAGCCAAACTCAACCAAATCACTAAAAACCCTAATAATCTGCTTGGACTGATTCAAAAGTTAATGGAAACCCTAATTTTGTTTGACTGATAAGAAAAATCTGTTTGACCGATTCTTAAGCCAATCTGAAAAATCAGGAAAAGCCCGAAGCTGTGATTTCTTGTGAAAAAGAGAGGGCAAATTTTGGGGTACAACAGTGATGTATGCACATGTCATGATGTATGAACATGAAATGCTGACATAATAATCTGAGTCCGGGAAAATAAATCCCTGATTGCTATAAAAAAACCATAGTTCCTCTACTTCTGTTGGGGATGGTGAACAAAGAAGATTGTGTCAGGGATTTGCCCCTTGGCTGGTAAATATTATGCCGGGCGAGATTTTGTCTGAGGATAACTCTGCAGGGAATAACTCTGTTGGAGAGGAGATACTTTGTTGATAGATATGCTGATTTGGAGAAATAAACTCCACTGGAGATGAATTCCCGTTGCTGGTGATAATGAATTCTGTTGGAGATCGAATTTTTGACTGTGAGAGAAATAAACTCTGCTTGGAGAAAAATTTACTGACTCACTCGCGATTGTGAACCTCAGCTGGGGAGAGTTATGTCCTGTTCTAGAAAGCTAACACCACTGTCTTTGGATACTTTTTATTCTGTGGGGAATACAGGTACCACTGCTCATATTCTCAAGATGGCTCTATTCCGGTACCTGATGGGCAGAGTACATGTAGGGTTTGGGCACTTCTTGTTTGTCCCTATTCCTGGAATTACAGTAATCACCTTTTGTTTTTTATGTAACTATTTTATGAGCAACAATTATTTCCAAATGCATATATAAAAAATGAATCATTGGATGTTCTTGCAAAACAAAACAGAAAAAGAAAAACAACTTGAAATTTCTTGTGAAAATGAATTGTATTGATTTTTTAAGTTGGCCTGTAATAAGCGTTTTGTACAAAGAGGCTGACGTCCTAGTAAGAGAATGCCACCAAAAGATAGAAATTACAATTTGTGTAAAATAAAGAAAACAGCTATGTGAAACAATCCCATTGAGTTCCAACTCTGCTATTGTCTTTATATCCTTAAGCATCTCATCACTTTGCTACTTGGCCGAAGGTGGATCAGATTGATTGGCGTCGTCTGAGCTTGATAGTCGATACCGAAGTCTGGTTGCAAGATGATCCATGAGACATAGTGTTACGTGTTGATCCCTAATTTTTGCCTGTACCGCCCTTTCGGGTTTTCGGCCCACCGGGATACCCTTTTTTGCCCAAGTCGCCTTTTCAGGTTTTTGACTTGCCGGGTGTACAGATTTTTCATTTCCATCCCTTACTTTTGCCCGAACCCTTTTGGTTCGCCGAGAAGCCCTTATTTTTGCCTAGGCTAGTCAACCTAGCGGGTCTTTGATTAGGCGTAGTATCTTTTCACTATGTTTGCATTGACGAGGTGAGAAATGACATCACCATCCATGGTGGTTAAGATCATAGCTCCTCCCGAGAAAAAATTCTTAACCACAAATGGCCCTTCGTATGTGGGGGTCCATTTTCCCCTGGGATCACCTTGCGGTAGTAGGATGCGTTTGATCACCAGATCCCCGACTTGATAGTCTTGACGTCTGACTTTCATGTTAAAATCCTTTATCATTCGCTTTTGATACGTCTGACCATGACAGATAGCAGTACGTCTCTTTTCATCGATTAAATTCAGCTGATCAAGCCGGGCTTGGGTCCAACCGTCCTTGTTCAAACCTGCATCGTTCATAATCCTGAGAGAGGGTATCTGGACTTCGATGGGTAGGACTGCCTCCATGCCATATACCAGAGAGTAGGGTGTTGCCCCGGTCGACGTCCGTGCTGAGGTACGGTACCCATGAAGAGCGAATGGTAGCATCTCGTGCTAGTCTTTGTATGTCACCGTCATCTTCTGCACAATCTTCTTGATGTTCTTGTTAGCCACTTCAACAACGCCATTCATCTTTGGCTGGTAGGGAGAAGAGTTGTAATGTTGTATCTTGAATTATTTGCAGAGCTCGGTGATTATTGTATTGTTGAGATTTGTATC
Organism: Vicia faba; assembly: GCA_948472305.1. Taxonomy (NCBI): domain Eukaryota; kingdom Viridiplantae; phylum Streptophyta; class Magnoliopsida; order Fabales; family Fabaceae; genus Vicia; species Vicia faba. The sequence continues at coordinate 1,072,285,145 of OX451735.1, read as the reverse complement.
ATTATCCGTAATGATCCTCTTTGGTACACCATATCGACAGATTAAATTGTGTCAGATAAACCGCGCCATGACGTTCTTGGTTACTGTAGCAAAGGAAGCTGCCTCGACCCACTTGTGAAATAATAAATTGCTACCTGTTGTACCCCAAAATTTTCCCTCTCATGTTTTCCAAAGTCTCCCCCCTTCATGGTTGACCAGAAACCCTTGCCTAAGGAAAAAGAAAATTTTTGAGTGGTGCTTTAAGTACCTTTCGATTGGGATTCTGAAAGACCCTTCGATTAGTATTCTGAAGGAGCCTTTCGATTGGCATGGAAAATGCTTCGATTGGCATTATGGACAAGCACTTCGATTGGCATTATGGACAAGAACTTCGATTGGCATTGTGTCAAGGCCTTCGATTGGAATTCTGAAAGACCTTTTCGTTTGGCACCCTGGGCCAAGCCTTTCAATTGGCATGCCAAGGAATCCTTCGATTTAGCATTGTGTCAAGGCAGCTTCGACAGGCATGTTAACCATGTCCTTCGATTAGCATGAACAACACCTTTCGATTGGCCCGTTAACAAAGCCTTTCGATTGGAATTTTAATTAGTACCCTTCGATTGGTATCTGAACAAGATCTTTCGATTGGCGTAGCAAAGGACTCTTCGATTGATATTTAAATAAATACCCTTCGATTGATATTGGGACAAGGGACATTTGAAGAACTCCTTCCAGGCCATTCGAAAGAGGCCATCAAGAGGGCACTCAAAAAACATGTCCAGGTACACTGAACGTGAGAAAATGACATGTTTTCCTTGCAAATATAGAAATAATTAAATGCTGATTGTGGATTCAATTCCTGAGTTAAAGGCCAGATTCTTGCCTTTTCTGTTCCTAACTCCATAAGAGCTGATTCGACCAGAGTGATTCTTTTCAAATCAAGCAGTCGAAGCATTCAGAAGGCCCATTCGAAGGGCACATAAGAAGTCCATTCGAAGGAGGCAACTCAAGACCAATCGAAGAGCATGGCCTGGAGGCATTCGAAAATCAAAGATGTCCAGGTTCATTCAAGATTCCAAAGAGACATGAATATTTCAAAAAAGGAAATCTTTTAATATGTCTGATTCTTGTCTCATGGCTTTAAAGGCCTGTTTAATTGGTTGTCTCTTGCCGTTACTAGACCATCATACTTCTATAAATACAAGGGCCAGCATATAGTGCCAGGGGGAACAAAAAAACATTACAAAAATTATAGTAAAGGGAGAAAACCAGAATTACAGAATAAGGGGGAAAACACACAAAAACTCTGCAGAAACGAAAAACCCACGAAGACGGCCACACATACCTTGCCTCGCAAAAGTACCAGCCTGCCCCACGAAAGTCTAGACTCCATTGCAGGCACCTTCCGTCCAAATCCAGGCGCCTCCAGTGGTATAATGTTCAATCTCACTTAATCTTAAAATTACTCATAATTGCATATTCATAGTTTTTTTTGTTATTACTTGTGAGCGATTTAACAAAGCATGTATAAGCTGCAGTGTTCATACGTTTGAACCCCCCATGGATAAAGTTTCTTTCAAAGCAGGTTAAATTTGAAATCCATGATCTTGGCTGTGACAAATCGAAACCAACCCAGATCTGGGTTCAGGAATTAATTTCGAGTGAGACATTTCTCTATGTTGTTTAGTTCTGAACGAACTAATTTGCAGGGCCAGAAGCAGGAGTCATGCCTTTTGAATGAGCAAGCAGCTCAGGGGTGAAAGGGAATTCGCTCAATCGAAGGGACTAGGATCCAATATCACAGGCCTTGTATTTTCAATGTCTAACAAACTTCCTTGCAGAATCCCAGATCGAAAGATGACATATCCAGATCAAACACCCCCAGAGTGCAGCCCCTCAGGCACCTTCGATCAAGCCTTTTCACTGGGTCGAAAGACAGCCCACACCTCTTTCGACCCAGGCCTCCAGAATTATACTTTTTTTATTTACTGCCTGTTTCCTTCAATTTCATCTTTGTTTTGACTATTTTATTTCTTTTTTTTAATCAACATAAAATCAATTAAAAGAAAAACCACAAAAACATTAGGCTAGTTTTTTCTATTAAATTAACTTTGTTAATTAATCATTTAATTGTCTTAACATTTTCTCAAAACTAAAATTAAGTAGATTTAGAGCATTTTCCCAAAATAAAATAAAACAACAAAAAGATTTTATTCTTAGGAGTTTTAGAGGTTATGTTCAGATTCGTGCGCGTTTATTTTATTATAACTGCCTACTGGTTTGTAATAGCTTAACTGAGACTTTTACACTTTACTGCTTTATTCCCCCAATTTTGGACATGTAAATAATCCCCCTCCCCGAAGCCTTGTAATAGCGTAGGATTTACAATTCCCGCACTTTATATTCCTGTACATATATTAATTGTTTAGATGTATGCTAACTAGGATTGCATGACAAGACTTAAAATCAACAGTAGCTCCCCATGACATGTAAAGATAATATAAACTGAAAATGGACACACTCGCACATGTCACTCTTAGGGTACGCCTCACTTGGTTGCCTCGAACGTGGTCATTGAGTATAGGATGTTTTAGAGGTCGCTCTCTTGTCCAAAGATCATAAGTTGCCTCAAAACGGTTGCCTCGGATAAAATGATCTAAGATATTAGGGTTACCACTAAGGCGTCCTAACATTGCTTTAGTGACCACACGTCCCTTAAATCGAATTGACCCGAAAACTCCAACGACGGTGCTACCTACTCCTCAATAGTGGGATAACACTGTCTAAAGGATATTTGCACAGTTTAATTCTTTTTTGAGTGGGTAGAGGTTCTTAAGTACTTGCTCCTTTTAAAACAAAACAAAACTTTTCGCACTTACACTCTCTTAAAAAACAAAACTCTTTTCAAAACCCACAAACACAAAGAAAAAGCAAACTTTTGAAAACATAGTGGGCAAGTACCTAAGAGCCCGTGGATAATCACGGATAGAAAGGGTGCTAACACCTTCCCTTTCTATAATCTACCTCCCGAACCTGAGAAACATCTCGAAAAGGAATTTTTCTGTGCTTTTGTCCTTTCCTTGTTGGATAAAATAAAAGACGGTGGCGACTCTTGCTTACCGCGACATTTTGCGAAAACAAACGCAAAACGTGAACCAGCATTCCAAAACAGTCAGTTCTCATTCCCACCGATCACAGAACTGGCGACTCTGCTGGGGACTTATTATAAGTGAGGTGTACCTTAGGATTAGATCACTTAAGTTTTCAATTGTATGCTTTGTATGCTTTATATTTGTGGGCTTGTATCAGAGTTCTATAGATCCTAACCCGGATTTGGGAAACATTCATAGATAGCAATACGTTGTGGAAACTGTGCGGGGTATACCGACACGGTTGAAGCAATAGCTATATTAGTGCGACATATTTGTGAGTACCGGTAGCCTTTGAGTCAATCAAAGAGAATACGGGGCCGCTGAGTGATGTCACTAAGCACTAATGAACTAGAACCTTACTTGACCATCTCGGCCTTTTTTAGGGGTAGTGAGATGACCGACTTTGGTGCAGTCCGAAGTTGGTAGATACTCGATACTACACTCATTGAGGGTTGTTTTCTTGGAATATTTCGGTCGCCAGTTAAGTGTCTAAACTGAAACAATGAACACAGAAAATAATCCAATGATATTGAGCTCCTTAGAACCCGATTACTATTTTTTAGGACAGGTCTTAACCAACTGAAACTGAAAGAGGGTAATACCTAAACTCCATGCCAGCCTAAACTTAAGGCTGTTTGTGTGACTTGTGTGCCTTCAAACTTGAACTACTTGCACATTCTTGTTATCTGACAACATGAGTTCCTTGCAGGTTTTGTTTACAGTCCTTATCCCATAATCTGGATTTATTGCAGGGCTTACTTACATCACCTCACACTTTTGCTTAAACGCATAGCATACACATCATAACATCACACCTTAACATTTCCTTAACCATTTCAAGGATCTCAAAGGTTTATGATGCAGGTCATGATGAACCAAATGTCTAGCAAGGGGCAGGGGGATTTATTTTCCTCTAGCCAAGGTTGTCTAGAAATCAAAACATGATAACTTGAGTCAGGGGCTATGACCCACTCGATATGGTGATCTTGAATCTTGAAGAAGGACTCTTAATGACACGAAGTTTCTTCTATCAAATTCTAACAAGTTTCTTGTTTACCCCGCGAGATCCTTGAAAACATTGCATACATATATCATACATATCATTGCATAACATGTCATCCGTTACAGGTCTCTTATCTTCTTCGCTGTTTATTTCAGCAATCATCATGTCTACTGAACCTTCCACTGAGCAAGCTATCAAGGCCCTCCAGGCCCAGAATGCCCAATTTCAAGAGTTGGTCATGAGCCTAGCTAAGGGTCAGCAGGACCTGAAGACTTTGATTCTGAAGGAGAAAAAGAAGAAGAAAAAGAGGACCATCCTGTTCAACACTGGACGCAGGTTTGGAAACGGGCTGCAGAATGAAGTTGATCTGACCACCCCATATGGAGGGAAAGATAGTCCACAAGAAAGGAGGGCTCCTAGCCCTAAAGTCTCCGACAACGAGATGGACTATGATGAAGAACAGTATCCTCCTACTGAGGATAAGTACAAACAACTGGAAGACCGTTTGAACGCTATGGAAATACAGAAGGTGCCCGATCTGGACTTCAGAGATCTAGGTCTATCCTCTGGGGTGGTGATTCCCCATAAATTCAAGGCACCTGCCTTTGCCAAGTACGACGGAGCTTTCTGTCCAAAGCCACACCTCTGGTCATATGTAAGGAAGATTCAACCCTATACTGCTAATAGAAATCTCTGGGTTCATTTCTTTCAAGATAGTCTGTCAGGGACTCAACTTGAATGGTTCTGTCAACTGGAAGGAGCTAACATCCGTAAATGGGAGGACCTTGTTGCTGCTTTTTACAAGAAATACCAGTATAATGCTGACCTTGCTCCCACGCGTACTCTGCTTCAGGGTATGTCTATGGGTACAGGCGAAGGCTTTAAGGACTACACTCAGAAGTGGAGAGATCTTGCTGGAAGAGTCCAACCCCCTCTGTCTGATAGGGAGTTGGTGGATATGTTTCTTGGGACTTTGTCTGGTCCCTATTTCAATCATTTGATCAGCAGTTCGTCAGTGGGTTTCACCGAACTAATTCTGACTGGAGAAAGAGTAGAAGCTGGGATCCTGAGTGGTAAGATCCAGAAAGATACCTCTTTGAGTACAAAGAAGAAGTCATTTGGTGGCAAGAGGGAAGCCAATGTTGTGCACGGCCAGAAGAGGCGTAGCCAGGCAGACTACCACCAATCTGTGGGGGCAGTGTTGATCTCTAATCCGGCATGCACACAACGACCACACCAACGAAATAATCAGCCAAAGGGGGAAAGACTTCAAAGGCAGTTCACCCAAATCAACATGCCATTGTCACAAGCATTGCAGCTGATGTTGAAGATGAATCTGATTACGGTGATAAACCCTCATCCGAACCCTAAGACTTCTTCTCCTAACTACAACCCAAATGCAAGGTGTGTTTATCATTCTGGTAGCCCGGGGCACGATACTAACGATTGTTGGGCACTGAAATACAAGATTCAGAATATGATTGACGCTAAGGAGATCGAATTCGACCCTCCTGAGACTCCCAATGTGATCACTGCTCCCTTGCCAAAACATGGCTAGGATTGAAAGCAATTTTGTTCATTTAAATTTTGAAATTGTATTTTTCTTTGCTTATTCAAACAATTATTATCATGTCGAACTCTTTTATTTCATTAATGCATTACACGTGTCTGTTTTGAATTAGTTGTTTTCACTATGCTTAAATTGCTTCATATTTCCTTTTGTGATGTTCAACTCTCGATTAAAAAAACTCTAAGCCTTTAGAAGGAGGATGACGAAACAATGCCATAATCTCATACAGTATGCTTTTGGACAGACCTTGCTAACGATGTACAGGCGTTTCTTTTAACTCCTAAACACTGGAGTTATAAGGAAGATAATCCCTAGTCAACCCCTTTGAGCCAAAGAAGTTGGAGTTTTTCTTTTCATGAATTAAAACCCTTAATTATAACCTGGGGCAGGGTAGTCTTCTCAGTTGATCCAGGTGCACAATGAATGGCATCAAAGAAGTCCTTCCGTAACAAAAGACGATGTTGGTTCCGTATAATCGTAAGGACAGGCAGTCATTATTTCTCAAAAATAAAAGCCCAATAAGTCAAAACCTATGAAGGAGACTTACAAAACTGGGGCATCCCGCTGACTGTAATCACAAAGGAAACAGTTCAGGCAAAAAGACAGGGATAACGAAATCAAAAAGAAAGAGGTCCTACAAACTCTCATAAAAAGGACTTCCTGTTCAAAATAAATTGTCAGTACCCGAACCATCACTGGTATGACAGAGCAAAGACTCAAACAAGATCTAATGCACGATTAGCTGAGTTTAGGATCGAAGAACATCACAAAGAACGGGTGGGTACAAATAAAATTTGAGCCTTTATCCTTTGTTTCTTAAATCGTGAACCAGGCCACGTTATAACCCTTAAAAGTCCTAGCTGAAGCACGGGTTAGTTCGAAAGCATGTTGTTACAAAAGGTATCCTAACTCCTGTAGGGCTCGCTGTAAAATCCTGAGTTGACATCACATTTTACAAAAATTCGCTTGTTTTATTGAAAACTGCATTTTCAAAGAACTCCAAAACAGACATAAGCTTTGCATTCTTAAAATAACATTGCTTGCATATGACTATTTGTTCAACAACAGAGAAATTCGCACGACGAATATCTAGTGAACAAAAACCTTTTCAATAAAAAGGGTCACCTCAAGTGGAAAAAACACTTCCAACCAAGGGGCACGGCATGAGCATTGTCTATCATCTAGGGCAGTCAGGTCAAGATTCAAGGAGTCTCTCAAAGATGCCAAATAGCCAGGGGCAAATCTCCATCTGAGTCACTTGGGGCATTGGACATAAATTCCAGCAACGAATCTTGTATGATCAAACGAACATCTTCTGGTAGTATGGCAACACGACACTACTGACAGTGACAACTCCCTACACTCTGAGAGCATGGACATGGTCAGAAAATACTGCGCATGAACAAAGACCCGCTAGGTTGACACACCTAGGCAAAAATAAGGGCATCCCGGCGAACCAAAAAGGTTCGGGCAAAATTAGGGATAAAAACAAAAAGATTTGTACACTCGGCAAGTCGAAAACCTGAAAAGGCGGCTTGGGCAAAAAAGGGTATCCCGATGGACTGAAAACCCGAAAGGGAGGTCCAGGAAAAAATTAGGGATCAAAGCGTACGACTATGTCCCGTCATCTCCTCACTTGCCTACCAAAAGAAGATTTGTCACTTTAATCGGCAATTACCAAGCACCTCATAGGTTGGAATAATACTCGATCCACAAGGCCTCCGCAGGCACCTTCTCCCACAGATACAGGGGCAGAAAAGTCTCAATGCAAAGTCATTGTCATATCCTCAGCCCGCGTCCTAGTAACATCTACACTCCCCGCAGAGTAAGAAAAGGAAATTGGTGTTAATTCTCCCCAGCTGAGGCTCGCAACCACGAATGGGTCGGTAAGATTCTCCCCAAGCAGAGTTTATCTATCACCAGCACTGAAAGATTATCCCCAGTAGAGTCTAAAGGATTATCCCCAGTGAAGTCGCCATTAGAAAATCATCCCCAGCGAAGTTCATTCCTTTCATAGACAGAAATTCAATCCCCAACAGGGTTCACTGTCGCCAGTAACAGTAATTCATCCCCAGCTGAGTTTTATTTCTCCAAATCAGCAGATCTTCTAGCAGAGTACATACTCCCCACAGAGTCATTTCCTCGTCAGTCCATTCCCCAGCGGAGTTATTCTCTCCTGCAAGATTATTCTCCCAATTATCTTCGGTCGTTATCTCCAGCGAGTAAAACTCTTTATTCTCCAACAACAGTCAGGGATTTATTTTCGCAAACTCGAACGTACCACAATAGCATTTCATGTTCATACATCATGACATGCGCATACATATTGCATACAACATAATTTCATTTATTTTGAGAACATCATCATACAATGCATGTCATGCATCATATACGATTAATCATGTACCTTTTCAAGAAAGACGATTATCATCAACAACTTCCAGCAAGTTCAAGATTAACTCCGGAAACTAAACAGAGTAATTATCTGCACGATCAAATTCAGCTTTACACGGGTTCGTCATGAAGAAATCTTACACGGGTTTCTCCTAAATGCAGCTTCACACGGGTTTATCTTGAAAAATCCTACATGGGTCCTTTATCATATATTTCTGAATGAAGTTTTACACGAACTCATCCCAAAGTAACCTTACGCAGGTTCCTCCTGAAGTTTTACACAAACTTATCTCACAGTAACCTTACCCCGGTTCATCCTGAAGTTTTACACCAAACTTATCTCACAATAACCTTACCCCGGTTCATTCTGAAGTTTTACACGAACTTAGCCCAAAGTAACCTTACCCAGGTTCCTCCTGAAGTTTTACACGAACTTATCCCGAAGTAACCTTACCCAGGTTCCTCCAGAAGTTTTACACGAACTCATCCCAAAGTAACCTTACCCAGGTTCCTCTTGAAGTTTTACACGAACTTATCCCGAAGTAACCTTACCCAGGTTCCTCCAGAAGTTTCACACGAACTTAGCTCGAAGTAACCTTACCCAGGTTCCTCCATAAGTTTCACACGAACTTATCACAAAGTAACCTTACCATGGTTCCTCCTGAAGTTTTACCCAGACTCATCCTGAAGCAACCTTACCCAGGTTCCTCCTTACAATTTCCCGATGTAGTTTTACCTAAACTCCTCATGAAGCAGCCTTACCTAGGTTTCTTCTCAGTTCAGATGTAGTTTTACCTAGACTCATCCTGGAGCAACCTTACCTAGGCTCCTTCTCTTTCCTGATGAAGTTTCACCTAGACTCATCCTGGAGCAACCTTACCTAGGTTCCTTCTCTTTCCTGATGAAGTTTCACCTAGACTCATCCTGGAGCAACCTTACCTAGGTTCCTTCTCTTTCCCGATATAGTTTTACCCAAACTCCTCACAAAGCAACCTTACCCAGGTTCCTTCTCGGTTCAGATGTAGTTTTACCCAAACTCTTCACAAAGCAACCTTACCTAGGTTCCTTCTCGGTTCAGATGCGACCCAGATATGGATGACATTCTGATACTTATTTTGGACTCCTTCATGAGACAACTCCTAGATCTTGATGAAGATGTTTCCCTACGTCATAGTGTGGATGAGTACTATAACCTCAACGGTATACTTTATTGAGCACGAGTCAGTTCCTAGATCTTGGTGTTTTCCTCCTTCATAGTGTGGACGAGTACTATAACCTCAACGGTATACTCCATTGAGCACGAGTCAGTTCCTAGATCTTGATGTTTTCCTCCGTCATAGTGTGGACAAGTTCTATAACCTCAACGGTATACTCCCGGTGAGCACGAGACAGTTCCTAGATCTTGATGAAGATGTTTCCCCCCAATTGAATTATGAACAGGTTCTTAAAACTCAACTGAAGCATTCTCTCAGTTGAAGTACAGGGAGGTTCCTAAATCTCAACAAAGTTAGACTTCCCCAGCGGAATCTTCTATAACAACAGGTATGCAAGTTCTCGCTAAGGAATCTCTTATGCGATCGACACTCCTGCAGATGGCATCTATAAGCCCATCCTCCTACCAACAATATCCAAATGGCATCTATAAGCCCATTCCCGACGTCACAATGCTGATTTTACACCATGCGAGTGCAAATTTCTGGGCACTCTAGTGTTCAATTATCTTCCACCTTCGAATCACGAAAGGCTCGAAAGCCAATCTATATCCTCAAGTTTAAGAAAATTGAACAGGGGTAACTGTTGTACCCCAAAATTTTCCCTCTCATGTTTTTCAAAGTCTTCCCCCTGCATGGTTGACCAGAAACCCTTGCCTAAGGAAAAAGAAAATTTTTGAGTGGTGCTTTAAGTACTTTTCGATTGGCATTCTGAAAGACCCTTCGATTGGTATTCTGAAGGGGCCTTTAGATTGGCATGGAAAATGCTTTGATTGGCATTATGGACAAGCACTTCGATTGGCATTATGGACAAGCACTTCAATTGGCATTGTGTCAAGGCCTTCGATTGGAATTCTGAAAGACCTTTTCGTTTGGCACCCTGGGCCAAGCCTTTCAATTGGCATGCCAAGGAATCCTTCGATTTAGCATTGTGTCAAGGCAGCTTCGACAGGCATGTTAACCATATCCTTCGATTAGCATGAACAACACCTTTCGATTGGCCTGTTAACAAAGCCTTTCGATTGGAATTTTAATTAGTACCCTTCGATTGGTATCTGAACAAGATCTTTCGATTGGCGTAGCAAAGGACTCTTCGATTGATATTTCAATAAATACCCTTGGATTGATATTGGGACAAGGGCCATTTGAAGAAGTCCTTCCAGGCCATTCGAAAGAGGCCATCAAGAGGGCACTCAAAAAACATGTCCAGGTACACTGAACGTGAGAAAATGACATGTTTTCCTTGCAAATATAGAAATAATTACATGCTGATTGTGGATTCAATTCCTGAGTTAAAGGCCAAATTCTTGCCTTTTCTGTTCCTAACTCCACAAGAGCTGATTCGACCAGAGTGATTCTTTTCAAATCAAGCAGTCGAAGCATTCAGAAGGCCCATTCGAAGGGCACATAAGAAGTCCATTCGAAGGAGGCAACTCAAGACCAATTGAAGAGCATGGCCTGGAGGCATTCGAAAATCAAAGATGTCCAGGTTCATTCAAGATTCCAAAGAGACATGAATATTTCAAAAAAGGAAATCTTTTAATATGTCTGATTCTTGTCTCATGGCTTTAAAGGCCTGTTTAATTGGTTGTCTCTTGCCGTTACTAGACCGTCATACTCCTATAAATACAAGGGCCAACATACAGTGCCAGGGGGAACAAAAAAACATTACAAAAATTATAGTAAAGGGAGAAAACCAGAATTACAGAACAAGGGGGAAAAACACACAAAAACTCTGCAGAAACGAAAAACCCACGAAGACGGCCACACATACCTTGCCTCGCAAAAGCACCAGCCTGCCCCACGAAAGTCTAGACTCCATTACAGGCACCTTCCGTCCAAATCCAGGCGCCTCCAGTGGTATAATGTGCAATCTCACTTAATCTTAAAATTACTCATAATTGCATATTCATAGTTTTTTTTGTTATTACTTGTGAGCAATTTAACAAAGCATGTATAAGCTGCAGTGTTCATACGTTTGAACCCCCCATGGATAAAGTTTCTTTCAAAGCAGGTTACATTTGAAATCCATGATCTTGGCTGTGACAAATCGAAACCAACCCAGATATGGGTTCAGGAATTGATTTCGAGTGAGACGTTTCTCTATGTTGTTTAGTTCTGAACGGACTAATTTGCAGGGCCAAAAGCAGGAGTCATGCCTTTTGAATGAGCAAGCAGCTCAGGGGTGAAAGGGAATTCGCTCAATCGAAGGGACTAGGATCCAATATCACAGGCCTTGTATTTTCAATTTCTAACAAACTTCCTTGCAGAATCCCAGATCGAAGGATGACATATCCAAATCAAACACCCCCAGAGTGCAGCCCCTCAGGCACCTTCGATCAAGCCATTTCACTGGGTCGAAAGACAGCCCACACCTCTTTCGACCCAGGCCTCCAGAATTATACTTTTTTTTTATTTACTGCCTGTTTCTTTCGATTTCATCTTTGTTTTGACTATTTTATTTCTTTTTTTTAATCAACATAAAATCAATTAAAAGAAAAACCACAAAAACATTAGGCTAGTTTTTTCTATTAAGTTAACTTTGTTAATTAATCATTTAATTATCTTAACATTTTCTCAAAACTAAAATTAAGTAGATTTAGAGCATTTTCCCAAAATAAAATAAAACAACAAAAAGATTTTATTCTTAGGAGTTTTAGAGGTTATGTTCAGATTCGTGCGCGTTTATTTTATTATAACTGCCTACTGGTTTGTAATAGCTTAACTGAGACTTTTACACTTTACTGCTTTATTCCCCCAATTTTGGACATGTAAATAATCCCCCTCCCCGAAGCCTTGTAATAGCGTAGGATTTACAATTCCCGCACTTTATATTCCTGTACATATATTAATTGTTTAGATGTATGCTAACTAGGATTGCATGACAAGACTTAAAATCAACAGTAGCTCCCCATGACATGTAAAGATAATATAAACTGAAAATGGACACACTCGCACATGTCACTCTTAGGGTACGCCTCACTTGGTTGCCTCGAACGTGGTCATTGAGTATAGGATGTTTTAGAGGCCGCTCTCTTGTCCAAAGATCATAAGTTGCCTTGAAACGGTTGCCTCGGATAAAATGATCTAAGACATTAGGGTTACCACTAAGGCGTCCTAACATTGCTTTAGTGACCACACGTCCGTTAAATCGAATTGACCCGAAAACTCCAACGACGGTGCTACCTACTCCTCAATAGTGGGATATCACTGTCTAAAGGACATTTGCACAGTTTAATTCCTTTTTGAGTGGGTAGAGGTTCTTAAGTACTTGCTCCTTTTAAAACAAAACAAAACTTTTCGCACTTACACTCTCTTCAAAAACAAAACTCTTTTCAAAACCCACAAACACAAAGAAAAAGCAAACTTTTGAAAACATAGTGAGCAAGTACCTAAGAGCCCGTGGATAACCACGGATAGAAAGGGTGCTAACACCTTCCCTTTCTATAATCTACCTCCCGAACCTGAGAAACATCTCGAAAAGGAATTTTTCTGTGCTTTTGTTCTTTCCTTGTTGGATAAAATAAAAGACGGTGGCGACTCTTGCTTACCACGACATTTTGTGAAAACAAACGCAAAACGTGAACCAACATTCCAAAACAGTCAGTTCTCATTCCCACCGATCACACTACCAGAATGAAGCAATATATGTTAGACGCAATAGGTCTGATCTCGCCGATCATGTTGATGCCCCACATTGCAAAGGGCCAAGGAGCTGTCAAAACATTCAGAGGAATTTGAGGTACATGCACCTTATCAGCATAGACTTGGCACTTATAACAGGTCCGAGAGTGCTGATAACAATCGGCTTCCATAGTGGACCAATAATAACCAGCCCATAGGATTTTCTTCGCCATGGTATATCCATTGGAATGAGTTCCGAAGGTACCTTCATGTAACTCTGCCATGATTTTTTCCGCCTCGCTCTTGTCTACACACCACAGTAAGGTTGAATCATGATTACGCTTATAGAGAATTCCATTACTGATGAAGAACTTTGCGGCGGACCTTCTCATAAACTTCTTGTCATTAACAGATGCCCCATCAGGGTATTATTGAGCCTCAAGATACCTCTTTACCTCATGAAACTAGGGTTTATCCGCTACCTCTTCAGTCTCAATATCACAATAATGTGCGAGTTCGTCCAACCTCTCGAAGGTAATCTGGGGAGCTTCATTGTCCCACCAGACTTTGAACATAGAAGACATGGTAGCTAGCGCGTCCTCCAGCTGATTCTCCTCTCTTGGGAAATGTTCAAAGGTTATCTCTTCGAAGTGTGGGAGCAATGTCAGTACATACTCTTTGTAAGGAATAAGATCAGGTGCTTCGTATCCCACTTGCCTTTGATCTGACTTATCACTAGATCGGAATCTCCAAATACACTTAAGAACTTAATCCTCAGGTCAATAGCAGCTCGAAGACCCATGATACACGCTTCATACTCTGCCATATTGTTGGTGCAGTTAAAACATAATCGGGCGGTGAACGGAGTATGACAGCCTTCAGGAGATATAATTACAGCACCAATCCCATTACCCAATGCATTCGAGGCTCCGTCAAAATACATAGACCATCGGGATCCCTCCTCGGGTCCTTCATCCGGTCCAGGTTCTTCATAGTTGGTCACCAACATGATGTTCTCATCTGGGAACTCAAAATTCATGGACTGGTAGTCATCCACGGCTTGATGCGCCAGATGATCCTCCAATACACTCCCCTTGATTTCTTTTTGGGTTATGTATTGGATATCATACTCGGTTAAGATCATCTGCCATCTTGCTATCCTTCCGGAGTGAGCGGGCTTCTCGAAGATATACTTGATCAGATCCATCTTTGATATTAATAAGGTGGTGTGAGTCAGCATATACTATCTCAGCTGGCGAGCAGCCCATGCCAAAGCGTAACAAGTTTTCTCGAGAAATGAGTATCGCGTCTCACAGTCGGTAAACTTTTTGCTAAGGTAGTAAATAGCATGCTCTTTTCGGCCAGACTCGTCATGCTGCCCCAACACACACCCCATTGAATTGTCTAGCACTGTCAAGTATAAAATCAAAGGTCTTCCTTCAACTGGAGGCATCAAAATTGGTGGTTCTTGAAGGTATTCTTTGATTCTTTCGAAAGCGGTCTGGCATTCGTCATTCCACTTTACCACTTGATCTTTCTTCAGCAGCTTGAAGATTGACTCACAAGTAGCAGTCAAATGTGAAATGAACCTGGAGATGTAATTTAGACGTCCCAAGAAACCCCTGTCTTCTTTTTCTGTGCGGGGAGTCGGCATCTCTTGTATGGATTTTACCTTTGCGGGGTCTACTTGGATACCCTTGTCACTGACAATGAAACCCAAAAGCTTTCCCGACCTTACCTCGAAGGTACACTTGTTCGAATTCAACCTTAACTTGTACGTCTTCAACCTGTCAAACAGTTTCTGGAGATGATCAAGGGGTTCTTCCTCAGTCTGGGACCTAGCTATCATGTCATCAACATAAACCTCAATCTCCTGGTGAATCATATTGTGGAACAAAGAGACCATGACGCGCTGATAAGTTGCCCTAGAATTTTTCAATCTGAACGACATGACCTTGTAGAAAAAGGTGCCCCATTGCGTAACGAAAGTAGTCTTCTCCATATCCTCAGGAGCCATCTTGATCTGGTTGTAGCCAGAAAAACCGTCCATGAAAGAGAAGATCTTGTGTTGCGCAGTGTTGTCGACTAGAACGTCAATGTGAGGAAGCGGGAAGTCATCTTTTGGGCTTGCCCTGTTCAGGTCTCTATAGCCCACATACATCTGTACCTTACCGTCCTTCTTAGGTACCGGAACAACATTGGCAACCCACTGCGGATAAGAAATGACAGCTAAGAATCCTGTGTCGAACTGTTTCATGACTTCTGCCTTGATTTTCTCTGACATTTCGGGGCGCATACGGTGAACCTTCTGCTTTAACGGGGGACAGTCTTCTTTGGTTGGTAGGCGATGTACCACAATGCCAGTATCCAAACCAGGCATGTCCTCATAGGACCAGGCAAAGATCTCAACATAGTTGTGTAGCATCTGTATTAACCGTTGTTTGACACTAGGCTCCATATTCACACCTATCTTGACCTCTTTCCCGTCTTCCTTTGTACCCAAATTCACTGACTCAACTGACTCTTCATGTGGCTGTATGGCCCTCTCTTCCTGCTGTAATAGTCTAGAAAGTTCTCCAGGCACCTCACAATCATCCTCACCTTCGTCCTCGGCTTGGTTGATCGGATTTTCGAAGTCATAACTGGAAGTAGTAGAGCTATTATCAATGGGATCCATAGTGGATATGGATCTGCATTATGATACGTGAGTGTGTGTAAGAGAATATCTGTTTTGATAAAGTGAGAGACAAAAAAGAAAAACAAGGAGCACAAAATTTGTAATGCAAGAAACGTCCAATGTTTTATTAATGATATATGAAAATGACAAATAGTAAACCCTCACAAGCAAAGCCGAGGTGCCTCGGGCAAGGCAACGGGCCGTAAAGTTTCAAACTTGCTTATTACAAATCTTAAAAACCAAAGTCAATTACTGCGGAATAAAAGAAATAGGTATGAAGTCCTTCGCCGTCAAGTTGTTCAGTCCACCATTGGTTGTTGGGTAGATCCAACTGTCGGTGTCTGAATCTTCTTCACTATCCTCAATTGCATTAACTTCCCGATTGCTGATGTGCAGAGGAGGTCTTCCAATCCGTGCACGCCTAACAACCCTCTAAGCCCCTATAGTAAAGCCCAAACCAAATTTGTCAGTTTTGTGAGTGAAATCAGGGAGCTGACCCCAATTGGTACACCCACCTTCTTCAATTACAGCCCTGGCGTCTTTGAGAGAAGCCATCTTCAATGGAGTTTTGTTGGTGGTAACTTTAGTTGATGCCGAGAACTGAGGGACCTCTTCAAAATTTTGACAAGGCGTTTCTATGAATTCCCTGTCCATCTCCATGTAGCGGAAGGAATTGAGATGACTCACCATATACTCCTCTTCACCTCGTACCGTGACAATCTTTCCCTTCACCGGATACTTCAGCATTTGATGGAGTGTGGAAGTCACTTCCCCAGCCTTATGAATCCAAGGACGACCCAACAAGCAAGAATACGATGGCTTGATATCCATTACATAGAAGGTGGACCCAAAAGTCTGAGAACCCATCTTGATAGGGATGTCCACCTCCCCGTGCACCATTCTTTTTTACCCATCAAAAGCCCTTACCACAATATTACTCGGCTTTAGAATCAAACCTTCACAATCCATACGATCTAGCGCTTTCTTTGGAAGAACATTCAATGAGGATCCAGTATCTACCAGCACATGGGCCATAGTAGTGCCCCTGCACTCAATCGAGACGTGCAAAGCATCATTATGGTTTCTCCCCTTAGCAGTCAGATTCGCGTCTGAAAACCGTAACCCGTTGTCAGCCGTTAGGCTAGGCACACAATATTTGAACTGATCTGCAGAAGTTTCCTGCGGTACATGTCCAGTCTTGAGAAACGCAATCAAAGCCTTCACATGGGCTTCAGAACACAATAACAGGGACAACATGGAGATCTTTGATGGGGTCTTCCCCAGTTGCTCGACCAAATTGTAGTTGCTATTCTTGATAATTTTCAATATTTCCTCTATTTCTTGTTTAGAGGTTTCCACGATGATTTTCTTAGGTGCCTCCGTCCGGGCAGGGTCACCTATGATTTCTTTGCCCCGAGTCCTAGATGGCTCGGCGACAGGGGTGATAACTGGAGCGGGAATTGGGACAGTAGTTGATATACTAGTATACAGAATGACAACAGGTTTGTGGACAGCCGAAGGGGAAATCTCGGGAGAAAAAAGTCTTCCACTTCTGGTGACCTTTCTTGCCCCCACAATATTACCGATATCCGTATCAGCTTCTTCGGCCCTCAGATCCTGTTTAACACCATGGTAATATACATCAGCACCGTAGTGCCATGGGACAACCTTTTCTGAGGTATATGGGATGGGGCCAGGAGCGGTGATTATTAACGGAGAAATTCTTGGAACAGGTGTAACCCTAATAGGTTTTCTCGAGGAAACCTTGGAAGGATTGGCGGAAATGCTGATAATGGCAACATCTTCAAACAGAATCATAGTCTTCTCAAACAAAATTTCTTTATTATCCATCAGGAACTGAACACCTGACTTCAATAAACAGCAACCGGAAGGCAGAATTGAACACATGTGGCAACCTTCACCACAACCCAGAAATAAACCGGCCAACAACAAATTCTTCTTAACCGTCATCAAAGGAGTAGAAATTTCTTCCACATAGGTCACAAATGAATCGGTGTCCACAGCATTGACTTCACGACCATGTTTGGGCATATGAGCAGTTATAACATTTAGATTTTCCGGAGCATCAAACTCAATCTCTTTAGCTTCCAGCAAATCTTGCACTTTATTCATCATAGCCCAACAATCGTTTGTATCATGACCTGGGCTTTCTGAATGGTAGGTGCACCGCGCGTTGGGATTGTATCTAGGAGAAGCAGTGTTTGGATTCTTGGGAGCCTCTTTCAAGGTTGCCAAGTTGGATTTTAACATATGAGGCAGAACTTCAGCCAAAGTCATGTTGATGCGGGTAAACTGCCGCTGTGGTCTTTCCACCCTTTGCTGATTGTTGCATTGTGGAGCAACTGCGGGTCTTGGTATCACTACAGCATTTATTGCTTAACAGTGTTCAGGTCTGCTTTGGCCCCTCGAGCCGTAGACTGCACTAGCTTCTTTCTTACCAGTGAAAGGCTTCTTTACTGCACTGGGCGAAGCATCCTTTTGTATCTTACCACTTCGGATACCAACTTCCACTCTCTCTCCAGGCAAAATTAATTCAATAAACCCAGATAACGAACTACCGATCAAGTGATTGAAAAATGGACCAGATAGCTTCCCTAGAAACATGTCAACCAACTCCCTATCAGACAAAGGGGGTTGGACACTTCCAGCTAAGTCTCTCCACTTTTGAGCATAGTCCTTAAAACCTTCACTTGCACCCATAAACATACCCTGGAGCTGAGTACGAGTGGGAGCAAGTTCAGCGTTATACTGATAATGCCTGTAAAAAGCAGCATCAAGGTCATCTCAGTTTTGGACACTGGCTCCTTCCAACTGATAGAACCATTCAAGTTGAGTCCCTGACAGACTATCTTGAAAGAAGTGTACCCACAAATTCATATCAGCAGTGTGGGGTTGGATTTTTATGACGTAAGAGCGGAGATGGAGTTTTGGACATGATACTCCACCGTACTTGGAAAAAACTGGAGCTTTGAACTTATGAGGGATCACCACTCCCGATACCAGTCCCAGTTCTCCGAAATCCAAACCAGGGATCTTCTGAATCTCCATAGCACTCAGAAGGTTTTCTAGTTGCTTGTACCTATCCTCAGCAGGAGGATATTGCTCATCATCGTAATCCATATCATTGTCAGAAACTACTGGACTATGGTCTTTTACTCTCTCTTGGTTCTCTTCATCCTTGGATGAGGAGGTCAGATCAGCTGGTTGTCTCAACCTTTCTCCTAATCTTTTACCCATATTCAGAATACCGACCTTCTTCTTCTTCTTCTCTTTCAGAATAAGGGTCTTCAAATCCTCCTGCCCTTTAGCCAGACTTATGAACATCTGTTGGAATTGGGCATTCTGTGCCTGAAGATCTTTGATGGCTTGATCGAAAGACATTTCTGCTGAAATAAACAGCGAAGAAGATGAGAAACTTGTAAGGGTACCTATAATGATGTGCATGATCATGGGATGTGCATGTAATGATTTCAAAGACTTTGGGAGATTTAAATTTGCAAACAAAAAATAAACAAACTTTATTAGATTAACTTTGAAAGGTTCAACAATTCCTTTAAGGCGTTACAAAGAAGTAAATAAAACAAGATCTAAAACTAGAAAAAGCAAAATCAAAAGTCCCACGGACGCTTCCTTTTTGTTCTGATGTAGTCATTGATCACTCTTTCTTCCTCGAGAGGCCTGGTGAGCTTCAAAATATTCCTTTCTTGCTCATGGTACTTTTCCCGGTAAGTATCACGCTCATTTTTCAGCTGAATCCAAGTCCTCTGCAACTCCCCAGGATCAGTGGGCATGTAAGGATAGAGAACCGTGTAAGGAATGCCCTCTTCATTAGTGGGCTCCATAATCACTGGTAATACGGCCTCATAGGGCATCCCAAGCTTCTGTGCACGAGCTCGGACCCATTGGAGGTAAGGTTGTATAGGAAGGGAAGTCTTTGGTCCCAACTCTTGGGGGTTAGATCTTTTCACCATACCCCAAGCTCGTATAAACCTCCGCCGGTGCTCCTTAATGTCCTCCTTGTAGTCAAATACAATGTCCTCAAGAAGCAACTCATGGGGACCATCTCTCCGAGCACGACCAAATTGTCGTAAAGCTAGACAAGGATTATAAGTTATACCCCTCTGATTCCAAGCCATGGCACATTAGGGCATCCCCCACAACGGTCAATAACAACAGTGTCTTCCATAGCCCGGGAACTCCAAATAATATCTGTATGGGCAAGTGACATTATCCTGTAGGACCAACCAAACCTTCTTCGTTCTTCAGCACAAACTTAGGGAGGTGAGAAATAAACCACCTCGACAACAACGACATGCAACACATAAGAGTCCCTCTTCTCCTCACGATACGAGTATAGAGGGCATGCAAGATATCTCCAAGCAAGGTAGGCACAGGGTTGCGAGAAAGGAAAATCTTGACAACATTCACATCTACAAAGGAATCCGGATTCGGAAAGAGAACCAAACCATAGATAAGGAGAGCCAAGATATCTTCAAAAGCCTGAAAAACCAAATTATCCTAGAATAGCTGAGCATGGTCTATCAGAAATTGGTCTAGAAAACCTTCGACCCTGCTTCGTGTTTCCTAATTGGATACTACATCAACCTGTTTCAAATGCAGAGCTGAGGCAAGGTTTTCTGGGCTAGGAACTTCTTCCATACCTGTGAAGGGTACCTGTTCAAGGATGGATATGCCCAATAGGTGAGAGAACTCTTCCAAGGTGGGAACCAGCTGGTAATTTGGAAAGGTGAAGTAATGGTGCATGGGATTGAAGAACTGGAAAAGTACACTCATCATCTGCTCATCAAGATTTGAAGTAACCAGGCTGAGAAGTTGACCATGTCTCTTAATGAACATAGAAGTCTCAGAAACTCTTGAGGCTAGCTCTTTAAGTTGGGCAGGTATTTGCACAAAGTTGACTCGGATGGTATTTCTGCGCACGGAAGCCATAATCTGCAAAACAGAACAAAGGTAAATTCCCTTGGTCTTTGAAATGGTTAGTGTAATGAAGCATGAATGCCATGTTATGATGCATGATGTCATGGTAAACCACATGTATAGCAAACAGAGATATTGAAAATACAGTCAAATCACATAAAACCCTTAGGTTTAAGGCTTGCATGAGGTCAAAGGTAATACCCTCTTGAAATTAAGTTGGTTCAAACCTGTCCTAGCAAAAAGTAATCGGGTTCTAGAGGATCTCAATATCACTGACCATCCTCCATCGGTCATGGTTTCAGCTCATGCAATCTTTTCTTGCAGTTGTAACTATCTCGAGAGTATGGTCTCAATGAGTGTAGCATCGAGTATCAACCAGTTCCCAGCTTTACACCGAGGCCGGCTATCTCACTACTTTCTAATGGCCAAGTTGGTCGATTAAAGGTTCTAAAGTCAGTTGATGCTTAATGACACCAAGCAGCGGACCCGTATTCTCCTTGTTTCTCCACAAGGGATACCGGTACCAACCAATGTGCCACATCAACGTAGCTACTGCTTCAACCATATCGGTCTACGCCGTACAGTTCCCTCACAGTTTATTGCAACTTACCTAAAAGGTGTCCTTAGATTCGGGTTAGGATCTATAGTAACTCCCAAACAAAACCCTTGAAAGTAAAGCAATCAAAGCAATCAAGAGAAGCAAATATGATGATGTTGTACCCCAAAATTTTCCCTCCTATATTCTTCAAGGTTTATCAAGAATCGTCTCCAAAAGGTTCAAGATTTCTCGAGGGTTGCACAGTCCAAATGCCTCCTAAGCCAGTCAAAATTAGGGTTTTGGTTCTTGCAAGGAATTTGAGGTTTTCAATGGCTCAATCAAGTCTCATAGGCCCATATACATCCTCAAGCATCTACATGCCAAGTTTCAAGAATCACAATGCCAATTTGCACAGTCAAAAGCCCTGTTTGATCTACAGTCAACTGTAGGGGCAAAATGGTCATTTTACAGTCAAAAGTCAGAATTTTTGGGCAACATCTTATTTTTAGCACACAATCATCATTTGATCAAGTCTTGATCATGATTCCTCAAGCATGGCTCAAAAATCATCAAGATGCAAAAAGTTACTATTTTTGGACAGTAGAAAAGTCAATTGTATCTTGACCAAGGCATAACTTTTTCATGGTTTATCAGAAAAATCCCATCCAATTCTCATTTTGAAGGGGATTACATTTCCTACAACTCATCTTCACATTCCAAGTCCAAGAAATTCTCACACAAAAAGTTATCAATTTCTACATTATAGGTCAATTTCAAAAGTCAACAAAAATACACTTTAAGTCAAAGACCATAACTTGAGATTGGTAAATCCAAATGACATGGGACCAAAGTAATTGGTTAGAGGACTTCAAGACCTTTCCAAAATGTCCAAGAACATGTCCATATGATCAAAATTGAGCAAGATATACATTGGAGAAGTTGGGAAATTTTTGTGAATTTGCAAAAGTCAACTTTGCTCAAAACACCTTGTTTTTGCTAATGGGCCTCAAATTTCTTCTTAAAACTTTATCAAAGGCCTATGCACGACCCATTAAGCTTAAATTGATTTATTTTCTTATTATTTATTAATTAATTGGATTTTTAATCAATTTTAATTCATTTAATTAATTTAAATTGTAGGAAATATCAAGATATGGTTTTTCAATCTTTTCATGAAGCAAATATGACCTAAAAGAGCTGGAAAACTCGTGTGCACATCAAGGGGACAAGAATCTCCAAGTTTGGCAAGATTTTCCAATCAAAAAGATTCAAAAATATATGATTGAAAATCAAATATTGAAACCATCATTCCATGGATCTTTGCTCAAGGATTTAACCTAATTCCATTCTATTATAAGTACACAACCTAAACCTAATGCCATGGACGAGAATTTGCTGCAAGAAAGCCATAGTCACATTGAAAAAATTCAAGAAAAAACTCAAAATTGTTTTCCCTATTCCAGGCCAATTCAAAGCATTATAGTGATTCAAACACATTGCTGGAAGTGTTAGGAGTGATTTGCAATTGAAATCACACGCTAAAGCTCAAAGAATCCAAGGATACAGTTTCACGGTTTGGTGTTTTTTTCATAATCGCATACTTTGATTTATGCATCATTAACATGATTTTGTGTTTGTGTCGTGTTGCTAGAGACCACAGGAAGCTATTGGCATAGGTTAATTGCATTAAAACGCACAGAATCAGAATTTGCCATGAACGAATTTTAGGGTTCTTCAGTTCTGGAATTGGGGCTTTACTATCCAGGCAAAATTGGGACCTCTAAGACCTATGGTTGAAATCGTTGCAACCAGACGAATTGAATGCCATACTCGCGAAATATTTATATTGCTCACAGGCCTAGTCGTTATTTTTCGTGCTTGCAGGTTGTGGGGGTTAAAAACCCCCGCTATCTAATCTTTATTTTACAGGCAAACGAGGAAGACGAAGGACGTGTTGCTTCCTGGTTGGACGATTTAAATAAAACGTGCGCTTGTTTTGTGTTTTAGCATATTTACTAATTTTTATATATTATATTGTCTTCTTATTCTTATAACAAAGCGTGCAAGTTGGTGGAGTGGTTGGCCAAGTGCTCAATAGGCATTGGGACCTGGGTTCAATTCCCAGGTCCCCCAAATAATTGTTTGTCATTTTTCTTACCATGCTCACATGCAGGTATCCTAAAAGCATCCCACCATGCTCTTCACTCATCCAAACGCCATGTGTCTACATGCACCAATCCAATGGTCAGAGGTGAATGATCACCATGTTCCCAGTCAACCAGCGCCCTAGGCAATTACCAAAGTCAAACAGGCTGAATAGCTTCATGGGCCAGAATTGCTTTCTAACCTCCTAATGGGCCAGCATACCCCCCTGGTTTATTATTTTTCTTTTTTATTTTCTTTTCCTTTTAATTTCTTTTATTAACTATAATAATTATTATTATTTAACTCACAAATTATTTTTCATAATAAAATCAGAAAACTAATATTTTTATTATTATTATTATTTATTAATTTCCCTCTATTTTTTGTAAATAAATTCTAACAAATTAATTTAGTTTAATTAGGTTTAATTTTGACTTTTTCATAATAAATAAAATAAATTAGAATTAGGGTTTTTACTAACTTTTGACTTAATTTCTTTTCTTTTATTTTCATTAAAACATAAAATACTTTTTTTTAATTAATTAATTAATTAGTTTTAGGTTTAATTTAATGCAAAAGGACCAAAAATTCATTATTTTCTCAAAAAAGGGTCAAAACCCTAAGGACGTCCCCGATTTAATTTCTTTGCGTGCATATTTATTTTTGATTATATTTATGTAATTGTTCCGAGGATGTAATAGCGTAATTAGGATCTTTTTATCGCTTTCTTTAATTTTCTCGCATTTATTTTCAAGGGTTATGTTTTTGGCAATATAAATACCCGACGCCTTGTAATAGCGTAGATTTACTTTCCGCACTTTATTTTCCACAAATCATTAACTGTTAATTATGCATGCAAGACTTGTCTGAAAAATAAAATCAACTCGTAGCTCACCATAATACACGTGCAAAGATAATATAAACTGAATCCACACACACATGCACATGCCACTCTTAGGGTACGCCTCACTTGGTTGCCTCGACGTGGTCATTAAGTATAGGGTGTTTTAGAGGTCGCCCTCCTGTCTAAAGATCCAGTTGCCTCGAAACGGTGGCCTCGGATAAAAAGGATCTAGGATGTTAGGGTTACCGCTAAGGCGTCCTACTATTGCTTTGGTGACCACACCTGTCCCTATAATCGAATTGACCCGAATAACTCCAACGACGGCGCTACCTACTTCTCAATAGTGGGATAGTACTGTCTAAAGGACATTTACACAGCTTAATTCCTTAGAGTAGGTAGATTTCTCCTGGGTACTTGCTCTTTCAAAACAAAAAAACGACTTTTTGCACCTACACTTTCAAAAAGTTTTCAAACAAACACTTCATACACTCTTGAGGACTGATACAAGAGTTACCTAGAAGTTTTCAAAACAAACTTTTTCAAAACCCACAAACACAAGAAAAGCAAACAATTTTTGAAAACATAGTGAGCAAATACCTAAGAGCCCGTGGATAACCACGGATAGAAAGGGTGTTAACACCTTCCCTTTCTATAATCTACCTCCCGAACCGAGAAACATCTCGAAAAGGAATTTTGTTGTGCTTTTGTCCTTTCCTTGTTGGAGAACATAAAAGACGGTGGCGACTCTTGCTTACCACGATATTTCGCGAACCAGCATTTCAAAACAGTCAGTTCTATTTCCACCGATCACAGAACCGGCGACTCTGCTGGGGAATACTTAATAAGTGAGGTGTACCTTAGGATTAGATCATTCTATGTTTTCAATCGTATTCCTTATTTGCTTTATTATTGTGGTCTTGCATCGGAGTTTCATAGATCCTAACCCGGATCTGGGGAATACCCTTTAGGTAGCAAAAAGCTGTGAGGGACCTGTCCAGCGTAGACCGACACGGGTGAAGCAGTAGCTACGTTGGTGTAACACCTTGGTCTGTACCGATATCCCTTGTGTTGGAACGAGGAGAATATGGGTCTTCTGAGGAGTCATTAAGCACCAACCGACCTTAGAACCTTAAATTGACCCAACTTGGCCATAGGACAGTAGCAGTATGCTACACTCATTGAGGCTAAACTCTCGCGATGTTTCTGGCCGCAAGAAAAGATTGCGAAGCTGGAGTTATGACCGATTGAGGGTAGTCGATGATATTGAGATCCTCTAGAACCCGGTTACTATTTTCTAGGACAGGTCTTAACCAACTGAAACTGAAAGAGGGTAGTACCCAAACTTCATGCAAGCCTGAAATCTAAGGGCTCTTTTGTGTGACTTGTGTGCCTTCAAATCTGAACTACTTGCACATTCTTGCTATCTGACACATGAGTTCCTTGCAGGTTTTGTTTACAGTCCTTAATCTGGACTTATTACAGGGCTTACTTACACCTCACACCTTTGCATCCACGCATAGCATAACATCATACCATCATACCATTGCATACATCCTGCATAAGGACTAACCCATTTCAAGGATCTCAAGGGCTTGTGATGCAGGTCATGATGAACCAACTGTCTAGCAAGGGGCAAAGGGGATTTATTTTCCTCTAGCCAAGGTTGTTGGAGATCAAAACATGATACCTTGAGTCAGGGGCTATGACCCACTCGATATGGTGAGCCTAACTCTTGAAGAAGGACTCTCAACAACATGAAGTTCCTTCAATCAAGCTACCAGATTCAAATTCTAATAGTTTCTTGTTTACCCCGCGAGATCCTTGAAAACATTGCATGCATATCATACATATCATTACATTACAGGTACCATTACAGGTCACTTATCTTCTTCGCTGTTTATTTCAGCAATCATCATGTCTTCTGAACCTACTACTGAACAAGCTATCAAGGCCCTCCAGGCCCAGAACGCCCAGTTCCAAGAGTTGGTCATGAGCTTAGCCCAGGGTCAACAGGAGTTGAAGACTCTGATTCTGAAGAAGAAGAAGAAGAGGACTGTGTTGTTCAACACTGGACGTAGGTTTGGAAATGGACTACAAAATGAGGCTGATCTGGCTACTTCCTCTGTAGAGAAAGACAGTCCCCAAGAGAGAAGGGTTCCTAGTCCCGTGGTCTCCGACAACGAGACGGATTACAATGATGAGCAGTACCCTCCTGCTGAGGACAGGTACAAACAGCTGGAGGACCGCTTAAGTGCTATGGAGATTCAACATGTGCCCGGGTTGGACTTTGGAGACCTAGGCTTATCCTCTGGGGTGGTGATCCCATATAAGTTCAAGGCACCTGCTTTTGCAAAGTACGACGGAGCTTCCTGTCCTAAGCTGCACCTCTGGTCGTATGTGAGGAAGATCCAACCGTATACAGCTGACAAGAATTTGTGGATCCATTTCTTCCAGGATAGTCTTTCAAGGACTCAACTGGAATGGTTCTATCAGCTGGATGGAGCCAGTATTCGTAACTGGGAGGACTTGGCTACTGCGTTCTACAAGCAGTATCAGTATAATTCCGACCTCGCTCCTACGTGTACCCAACTCCAGGGTATGTCACTAGGGACGGGTGAAGGATTTAAAGAATATGCTCAAAAGTGGAGAGACCTGGCTGGAAGGGTGCAGCCACCTCTAACTGACTGAGAGCTCGTTGATATGTTCCTGGGGACCCTGTCTGGTCCGTTCTTCAACCATCTGATTGAGAATTCTTCTGCCGGGTTTACAGACCTCATCTTGACTGATGAGAGAATAGAAGCTGGTATCAAGTCTGGGAAGATACAAAAGGGTGACTCCTCGACCACTGAGAAGAAACCATTCAAGAAAGAATCTAGTGCTGTCTATGGTTCAAGAGGGAAGAATAGGTCCGAACACCGCCAAGCTGTCAACACGGTAGTTATTTCAAAACCGGCCAGTGCTCCTCAACATCGCAACCAACAAAGGGAAGAAAGACCTAGAAGGCAATTCACTCCCCTCAGCATGACCTTGTCCCAGATATTGCCACAGTTGCTGAAGACCAATTTGGTAACTCTAAGGGACCCTCCTAAGAATCCCAACAAGACACCTTCAAGGTATAACCCCAACGCCCGCTGCGCTTATCATTCTGACAGCCCAGGGCATGCTACAGATGATTGTTGGACTTTGAGGAACAAGGTTCAGGACCTAATCGATGCAAAGGAGGTCGAGTTTGAAGCGCCCGAGACTCCCAATGTGATCACTGCTCCCTTGCCGAAACATGGCTAGGATTGAGAGACTTTTGTTCATTTGAATTCTGATATTGTATTTTTCTTTGCTATTTCAAACAATTATCATGTCAAACTCTTTTATTTCATTAATGCATTACACATGTCTGTTTTGAATTAATTGTTTTCACTATGCTTAAAATTGCTTTCATTTTTGATGTTCAACTCTCGATTAAAAAAATTCTAAGCCTTTTGAGGGAGGATGACGAAAACGATACCACGATCTTTACAGTATGCTTTTGAACAGACCCCACTGATAAAGTACAGGCATTGTTTCAAATCCTAAACAGTGGAGTTATAAGGAAGATAATCCCCCGTCAACCCCTTCGAGCCAAAGAAGTAGGAGTTTTTCTTTTCACAAAAAAATTAAAACCCTTAATCGTAACCTGGGGCAGGGTAGTTTACTCAGTTGATCCAGGTGCACAATGAATGGCATCTAAGAAGTCCTTCCAAAACAAGAGACAGTGATGGTTCCGTATAATCGTAAGGACAGGCAG
Source organism: Vicia faba (assembly GCA_948472305.1). NCBI lineage: Eukaryota > Viridiplantae > Streptophyta > Magnoliopsida > Fabales > Fabaceae > Vicia > Vicia faba. The sequence continues at coordinate 1,072,257,268 of OX451735.1, read as the reverse complement.
TCATTATCTCACAAAATAAAAGCCCAATAAGTCAAAACCTGTGAAGGAGACTTAAGAAAAACTGGGGCATCCCGCTGACTGTAATCACAAAAAGACACAGTTCAGGCAAAAAGACAGGGATAATAAAATCAAAAAGAAAGAGGTCTTACAAACCCTCAACAAAATGACTGCCTGTTCAAAATAAACTCTCAGTATCCGAACCATCACCGGAATATTAGAGCAAAGACTCAAACAAGATCTGATGCATGATTAGATGAGTTTAGGTTTGAAGAACATCACGAAGAGCGGGTGGGTACAAATAAATTTTGAGCCTTTATCCTTTGTTTCTTAAACCGTGAACCCGGCCACGTTATAACCCTTAAAAGTCCTAGCTGAAGCATGGGTTAGTTCGAAAGCATACTGTTACAAAAGGTATCCTGACTCCTGTAGGGCTTGCTGTAAAATCCTGAGTTGACATCACATTTCACAAAAAATCACTTGTTTTATTGAAAACTGCATTTTCAAAAACTTCAAGACAGACATAAGCTGTGCATTCTTAAAATAACATTGTTTGCATATGACTATTTGTTCAAACAGCAGAGAAATTCGCACGACGAATATCCAGTGAACAAAAACCTTCTCAACAAAAAGAGTCACCTCAAGTGAAAGAAACACTTCCAACCAAGGAGCAGACACAACCATTGTCCATCATCTGGGGAAGTCAAGTCAAGATTCAAGGAATCTCTCAAAATGCCAAATAGCCAGGGGCAGATTTCCATCTGAATCACTTGGGGCATTGGACATGAATTCCAGCAACGAATCTTGCAGGATCAGACATCTTCTGGTAGTATGGCAACACAACACTACCGACAGTGACAACTCCCTGCATCCTGAGAGCATGGACATAGTCGAAAAAATACTACGCATAATCAAAGACCCGCTAGGTCGATTGGCCTAGGCAAAAACAAGGGCTTCCCGGCGAACCAAAAGGGTTCGGGCAAAAATAAGGGATGAAAATGGAAAAAATCTGTACACCCGACAAGTCGAAAACCTGAAAAGGCGGCTTGGGCAAAAATGGGTATCCCGGTGGACTGAAAACCCGAAAGGGAGGTCCAGGCAAAAGTTAGGGATCACAGCGTACGACTATGTCCCGGCATCTCGTCACTTGCCTACCAGAAGAAGATTTGTCAATCGACAGTTGTCAAGCACCTCCACAGGTACCTTCTCCCACAGAAGCTGGGGCAATAAGAATTGTCCAAACTGTACAAGTTGCTCTATCCTCCAGGTACAAGGAAGATTCAGCTGAAGAATAGGACCAAGATACCTTCACTCCCGCAGAATAAGACGGGTTTCAGCAATACTCTCCCCAAGCAGAGTTGGTCTCCCATCAGCCCCGAAAAGGCACAGTATCCCTAGCAAGTCAGCAACACTCTCCCCAAGCAGAGTTAGGCTACTGTCAGCCCTAAGGAAGCTGGATATCCCCAAAAGATCTCAATATTCCCTAGCAGAGTATATAGATATTCCTCAACAAGCATCCCCAGCAGTCTTAATATTCCTCAACAAGCATCCCCGGCAGTCTTAATATTCCTCGACAGAAATATAAGATTGTTCCCCGGCGGAACACAGACACCCCAGTGGAGCCATTCCCCAGTGCAGTCCAAAAATTTCCCCAGGAGAGTTGAATCATCCTCCCCAGTAGATTCTGGAAGCTCCTCCCCAGTAGACTCTAGAAGCTTGTCCCCTGCAGAATATATCTCTCCCCAACCATATTCAGAGGTTATTCCCCACCAGAGCCTAACTGGGTTATCCTCAGCTAATTACAACGGAAAGATCGTCCTCGGCGAAGTTCTTCCTATCCCAAGCGGAGTTCATCAAATTCCCCAACAGAGCTTATCAACGGAATCCCCAGCGGAGTTATCGTTAAAATCTCAGCGAAGTATCTCTTCCTCACAAAGTAGTTCCCCGCAGAATAATCTCTTCTCCAGGTTTATTCCCCAACGGAGTCATCTTCTCCTACCGGTTTATTCTTGAAATCATCTTCGTTCATCATCCCCAGCGGAAACGAAGAACGCTACTCTTCAACATCAGCCCAGGATTCGACGAACTTCCCGGCATTCGTCGAGGATTTATTTTCCCAGACAGAGATACATTCATAAACATCACATTATCATACATCATGATACATGCATATACGCATCATATCATACAATCTCATTTATGTTGAGAACATCATTGCTTGATCCATATAATGCATTGCATATGACTGACCTTCATCTTTCAGGAAAGATGCAGTCAAATTCTCAAATCCAGTCAAAGAAGACAAATCCAGTCAAAGAAGACACATCCAGTCAAAAAAGACAAATCCAGTCAAAAAAGACAAATTTGTCAATAAAGACAACCCGTCGTTGAAGACAATCCGTCATTGAAGACCACCTGTCAATGAAGACAACCCGTCATGGAAGACAACCCGTCGTTGAAGACAACCCGTCATTGAAGACAACCCGTCAATGAAGACAGCCCGTCAATAAAGACAACCTGTCAATAAAGACAACCTGTCAATGAAGACAACCCGTCCATGAAGACAACCTGTTAAAAGAGACAACTCATCAAAGAAGACAAAACCTCCCCTGGTTCAGTTAAATCAATCCCTAAAGATTTTTCTGAGATAACCTGTCAGTAGAGACAACCCATCAACCTTTTGAAGTTCCAGACTCGATACCTGTATCTAGCCAGGAAATGTCTGTGGACGATTGATTGTAGATTCGATACCTGTATCTAGCCAGGAAAGTATCTGCATGAAGAGATTGAAGATCAACACCTGTAACAGGCCAGGAAATTATCTTTCATTCTCAGGTCAGAGGTCTACACCTGTATCTAGCCAGGAAAGCTATCTCGACCAACCTTTTGAAGTTCCTGATTCGATACCTGTATCTAGCCAGGGCATATCTGTGAGCAATTGATTGTAGATCTATACCTGTATCTAGCTAGGAAAGTATATCTACATGAAGAGTTTGAAGATCAACACCTGTAACAGGCCAGGAAATTATCTTTCTTTCTCAGGTACGCAAGTTCTCGCTAAGGAATCTCTTACGCGATCAACATCTCCAGATGGCATCTTTAAGCCCATCTCCACAACTCTTCCTTACATCTCCAAATGGCATCCATAAGCCCATTCTCGACAAGATTCTGTCACACCTCCAGATGGCATCTATAAGCCCATCCTTATATCCGTCATCTCTCCAAATGGCATCTGTAAGCCCATTCCCGACATTACATTGCTGATACTCCACTATGCGAGTGCAAATTTCTGGGCACTCTAGTGTTCAATCATCTTCCACCTTCGGATCACGAAAGGCACGCAAGCCAATCTACATCCTCCGGTTTAAGAATATTGAACAGGGGCAACTGTTGTACCCCAAAATTTTCCCTCCCATATTATTCAAGGTTTATCAAGAATCGTCTCCAAAAGGTTCAAGATTTCTCAAGGGTTGCACAGTCCAAATGCCTCCTAAGCTAGTCAAAATTAGGGTTTTGGTTCTTGCAAGGAATTTGAGGTTTTCAATGGCTAAATCAAGTCTCATAGGCCCATATACATCCTCAAGCATCTACATGCCAAGTTTCAAGAATCACAATGCCAATTTGCACAGTCAAAAGCCCTATTTGATCTACGGTCAACTGTAGGGGCAAAATGGTCATTTTACAGTCAAAAGTCAGAATCTTTGGGCAACATCTTATTTTGAGCACACAATCATCATTTGATCAAGTCTTGATCATGATTCCTCAAGCATGGCTCAAAAATCATCAAGATGCAAAAAGTTACTATTTTTGGACAGTTGAAAAGTCAACTGTATCTTGACCAAGGCATAACTTTTTCATGGTTCATCAGAAAAATCCCATCCAATGCTAATTTTGAAGGGGATGACATTTCCTACAACTCATCTTCACATTCCAAGTCCAAGAAATGCTCACACAAAAAGTTATCAATTTCTACATTATAGGTCAATTTCAAAAGTCAACAAAAATACACTTTAAGTCAAAGACCATAACTTGAGATTGGTAAATCCAAATGACATGGGACCAAAGGCATTGGTTAGAGTACTTCAAGACCTTTCCAAAATGTCCAAGAACATGTCCATATGATCAAAATTGAGCAAGATATGCATTGGAGAAGTTGGGAAATTTTTATGAATTTGCAAAGGTCAACTTTGCTCAAAACACCTTGTTTTTTCTAATGGGCCTCAAATTTCTTCTTGAAACTTTATCCAAGGCCTATGCACGACCCATTAAGCTTAAATTGATTTATTTTCTTATTTTTTATTAATTAATTGGATTTTTAATCAATTTTAATTCATTTAATTAATTTAAATTGTAGGAAATATCAAGATATGGTTTTTCAATCTTTTCATGAAGCAAATATGACCTAAAAGAGCTGGCAAACTCGTGTGCACATCAAGGGGACAAGAATCTCCAAGTTTGGCAAGATTTTCCAATCAAAAAGATTCAAAAATATATGATTGAAAATCAAATATTGAAACCATCATTCCATGGATCTTTGCTCAAGGATTTAACCTAATTTCATTCTATTATAAGTACACAACCTAAACCTAATGCCATGGACGAGAATTTGCTGCAAGAAAGCCATAATCACATTGAAAAAATTCAAGAAAAAACTCAAAACTGTTTTCCCTATTCCAGGCCAATTCAAAGCATTATAGTGATTGAAACACATTGCTGGAAGTGTTAGGAGTGATTTGCAATTGAAATCACACGCTAAAGCTCAAAGAATCCAAGGATACAGTTTCACGGTTTGGTGTTTTTTTTCATAATCGCATACTTTGATTCATGCATCATTAACATGATTTTGTGTTTGTGTCGTGTTGCTAGAGACCACAGGAAGCTATTGGCATAGGTTAATTGCATTAAAACGCACGGAATCAGAATTTGCCATGAACGAATTTTAGGGTTCTTCAGTTCTGGAATTGGGGCTTTACTATCCAGGCAAAATTGTGACCTCTAAGACCTATGGTTGAAATCGTTGCAACCAGACGAATTGAATGCCATACTCGCGAAATATTTATATTGCTCACAGGCCTAGTCGCTATTTTTCGTGCTTGCAGGTTGTGGGGGTTAAAAATCCCCGCTATCTAATCTTTAATTTACAGGCAAACGAGGAAGACGAAGGACGTGTTGCTTCCTGGTTGGACGATTCAAATAAAACGCGCGCTTGTTTTGTGTTTCAGCATATTTACTAATTTTTATATATTATATTGTCTTCTTATTCTTATAACAAAGCGTGCAAGTTGGTGGAGTGGTTGGCCAAGTGCTCAAGAGGCATTGGGACCTGGGTTCGATTCCCAGGTCCCCCTAATAATTGTTTGTCATTTTTCTTGCCATGCTCACGTGCAGGCATCCTAAAAGCATCCCACCATGCTCTTCACTCATCCAAACGCCATGTGTCTACATGCATCAATCCAGTGGTCAGAGGTGAATGATCACCATGTTCCCAGTCAACCAGCGCCCTAGGCAATTACCAAAGTCAAACAGGCTAAATAGCTTCATGGGCCAGAATTGCTTTCTAACCTCCTAATGGGCCAACATACCCCCCTGGTTTATTATTTTTCTTTTTTATTTTCTTTTCCTTTTAATTTCTTTTATTAACTATAATAATTATTATTATTTAACTCACAAATTATTTTTCATAATAAAATCAGAAAACTAATATTTTTATTATTATTATTATTTATTAATTTCCCTCTATTTTTTGTAAATAAATTCTAACAAATTAATTTAGTTTAATTAGGTTTAATTTTGACTTTTTCATAATAAATAAAATAAATTAGAATTAGGGTTTTTACTAACTTTTGACTTAATTTGTTTTCTTTTATATTCATTAAAACATAAAAAACATAAAAAATACTTTTTTTAATTAATTAATTAATTAGTTTTAGGTTTAATTTAATGCAAAAGGACCAAAAATTCATTCTTTTCTAAAAAAGGGTCAAAACCCTAAGGACGTCCCCGATTTAATTTCTTTGCGCGCATATTTATTTTTGATTATATTTATGTAATTGTTCCGAGGATGTAATAGCGTAATTAGGATCTTTTTATCGCTTTCTTTAATTTTCTCGCATTTATTTTCAAGGGTTATGTTTTTGGCGATGTAAATACCCGACGCCTTGTAATAGCGTAGATTTACTTTCTGCACTTTATTTTCCACAAATCATTAACTGTTAATTATGCATGCAAGACTTGTCTGAAAAATAAAATCAACTCGTAGCTCACCATAATACATGTGCAAAGATAATATAAACTGAATCCAGACACACATGCACATGCCACTCCTAGGGTACGCCTCACTTGGTTGCCTCGACGTGGTCATTAAGTATAGGGTGTTTTAGAGGTCGCCCTCCTGTCTAAAGATCCAGTTGCCTCGAAACGGTTGCCTCGGATAAAAAGGATCTAGGACATTAGGGTTACCGCTAAGGCGTCCTACTATTGCTTTGGTGACCACACCTGTCCCTATAATTGAATTGACCCGAATAACTCCAACGACGGCGCTACCTACTTCTCAATAGTGGGATAGTACTGTCTAAAGGACATTTACACAACTTAATTCCTTAGAGTAGGTAGATTTCTCCTGGGTACTTGCTCTTTCAAAACAAAAAACGACTTTTCGCACCTACACTTTCAAAAAGTTTTCAAACAAACACTTCATACACTCTTGAGGACTAATACAAGAGTTACCTAGAAGTTTTCAAAACAAACTTTTTCAAAACCCACAAACACAAGAAAAGCAAACAATTTTTGAAAACATAGTGAGCAAATACCTAAGAGCCCGTGGATAACCACGGATAGAAAGAGTGCTAACACATTCCCTTTCTATAATCTACCTCCCGAACCGAGAAACATCTCGAAAAGGAATTTTTTTGTGCTTTTGTCCTTTCCTTGTTGGAGAACATCAAAGACGGTGGCGACTCTTGCTTACCGCGACATTTCGCGAACCAGCATTTCAAAACAGTCAGTTCTATTTCCACCAATCACAGATGAACTAGATCCTAAGGTATACCCCACTTATTAATTCCCCAGCAGAGTCACCAGTTCTGTGATACGGTGGCAGAACCGACTGTTAAATACTGGTTTGCGTTTTGCATTTTTTGTTCGCAAAATGTCGCAGTAAGCAAGAGTCGCCGCCGACTTTTATTTCATCCAATCGGAAAGGAAAAAAGTACAGAAAAAAAAATCCTTTTTCGAGATGTTTCTGACTACGGGGGGTAGAATATAGAAAGGGAAGTTGTTAGCACCCTTTCTATCCATGGTTTTCCATGGGCTCTTAGGTACTTGCTCATCTTTTAAAAATTTCTTGTGTATGTGCTTTGTTTTGAAACAGTTTGACTTCGTGATAACCCTTGTATCAGTCCTCAAATGTGTGACGAAGTTGTTTTGAAAATTGTTTTGAAATGTGTAAGGGTGACAAGTTTTGATTTGAGCAAGTACCTACTAGAATCTACCTACTCGAAAAAAGATTTTTTCTATTCGTGTTTCCTTTAGACAGGGCTATCCTACTATTGAGAAATAGGTAGCACCGTCGTTGGAGTTGTAAGGGTCAATTCGAAAGGAACGTACGATCACTAAAGCAATGTTAGGACGCCTTAGTAATAACCCTAGAGTCTTAAGATCATATTCGAGGCAACATTTCCGAGGGGACATTTGATCTTTGTTAGACAGGAGGGCAACCACTAAGACACCCTATACTTAATGATCATTTACCGAAGGCAATCGAAGTGAGAGTATACCCTAAGAGTGATATGTGCGAGTGATTAGTTTCAATTATTTATCTTTGCACATTAGGGTTTTCTAACTGTATTAAATTTGTCATGCATTCTTGTCATAAAATCCTATTAGCATACATCTAAACAGTCAAATATTTGTGAGAATTAAAATGCGAGAAAGTAAATCTACGCTATTACAAGGCTTCGGGGAGGGGGATTAATTACATAGCCAAAAACCCGGAAAAAGTGATAAATAAAAAGCCCTAGATTAAACTATTACAAACCATGAGCATTTACAGAAATATTGGTAAAAATAATAATACGCGCGCAATGAATCGAATGCGGAGCAACTAGGATTTTGACCCTTGCCTAAACCTAATTAGTTAAAAAAATGTTTTTGTTTTGTTTATTTAAGAAATTAAAGGAACCATTAAATTAAAAAAAAAAAGAAAATCCTAATTCTAATTAATTTTAAATTAAGAAAAATAAATTAATTTATTCTAAAACCTATTTTCTGTATTTTATTTAAGGAAAAGAGCAAAATTGAATTTAATCAAAAGTTTTAACCTAATTTTTATTTTTTATTTTATTTATGAAAACAAATTATACTTTTCCTATTTTAAACTAAATTAAATTAATTTTGATAAAATAAGAACTAATCCTAATTTTTTATGAATTATTGATTTTATATTTTTTTGTAAAAAAATGAATTAATTTGTGAATCAAAGAAAATAAAATAAATATTGAAAGATTTTAAAAGAAAACTAAAAGAAAAAAGAAAGAAACACGGGCCTGCATTAGCAATGGTGGGGTGTTGTTTGAGATTCTGAGCCCAAATAAGCCAGGCCCATTTGACTTCATTGGATTCGCTGCACACGTTGACTTAGGATGCAGGATGGACCTTCAGTGAAAGGCGTTAGATCCTGGCTAGCTGATGGATCTGACGGTTGGATCTTGATGTCTCATGATGGACTCCAAAGGGCGTGACGTACTGGAACCTATAGAGAAAATCAGAAAAATGTAAAAGTACCACGCCTGGGGTCGAACCCAGGACATGTACTTTATAGCCTCTCCCCCTTGCCAACCGTGCTGGAACGTTAATCATGATATTAATGAAATAAATAAAACATGAATGAAAACAAAGTGCAAGATCCAGATCAGTAAATAATTGCACGCGTCAGCAAGCATGGGCCAATCAGATGGGGTGAGAGAAAGTCAACAGTTGATCCAGCCAATGGAATTAGGAGAAATATCCATGCAGGCTGGTTGACTAGAGACCAGTTAGTCCAACCACCAGAGCCGATGGTTTCCATCGTCTTCTCCGGTGGGTCACCTGCAAATATTAACCAAACCAAAAAACAAACGATGTCAACTGCCTTAAAAAGATCCCCTGATCACGATTTTGGCCTCTAAATTAACTAATTCCTTATGCATCATCAGATTCGAACTTGGAACCCTAATCACGGTCAACAATGGCATAACGTGATTCTGGGTGTTAGCTTTGCATGTGATATGTCCAAACACACATAAACATCACTAGAAACACATGTATATGATCAATATGAATTTACATCAAGTATTGCGTGAGTTTGAAATCAAAGAAGTTTTACCAATGGTGAGACACATATCTGTTGATTTGAGGATGCTATAAGCCTTGCAAATGGTCTGGTTTCACTCCTGGGAATCTCAACAAGATGATGGAACGATTGGAATCGAGGGAAAGAGGCTGTTGTACCCCAAAATTTGCCCTCCCATATTTCTCAAAATATTTCAAGAAAAATTCACAAGTCCAACCCGGCGCGTCATATTCAGGTATTCTTTCGCCAAGATATCTCTGATAATGTATTCTCAAATTCAGGTTCGACTCAAGAGTCAATTCTTTAAAGAAGGTATCCGAATGTGTGAGTTTTCTCGAAGAAATATGGTGAAAAAGTATGCTGAAAGTGCAGTTTTTACGCGCTAAAAAAATCATAACTTGAAGATCGTGGCTCGTATTGAATGCATTCCGGTGGCCAAAATTCCGTCTTGACATTATCTACGTTTTCATCTCTCACGGCTGGAAGCCAATTTCGATCAGAAGGTCTTCAAAAATGTGGATTTATCAAGTATTTCCGTACAGAAAATTTGTGACAGAAGTTTATTTGCGTCATGTTCAGAAAATCATAACTTGGTCGATTTTCATCGTATCGAGCTGGTTCTGGCGCCAAAATTTCACAAATTGAGGTGACTACATTTTCACATAAGGTATTGAGTTCAAACGGTATTCAAAAGGCCTTCGTTTTTTGCTCAGAGTGCGTGACACGCTGAAAATCCTGAATGCTGAATATTATTTCATCTGGGCCGAAACTTCGAAAATTCATAACTCGGTCAATTTTTATCGGATTGGGCTCATATTTTTACACAAGGTCACTGACTCATAGATCTACAACTTTGATTCAAAAGTCGAGACCGAATTATGCTCCGATCAATACCAGTTTTTTATTGAAGAACGTGTCAGAGACGACACTGGAGCCCAAAATAAGTTTGTCTGAGCTGAAACTTCAAAAATTCATAACTAATTCACCGTTTATCCGATTGAGCCGATTTTCGGACATGAGTTAGTTATTGATGTCGGCTACATTTTGTTTTCACATTTCAACTTCAAAAATTGCACTTAAGTCCCTGCGATTTAGCCTGGAAAGTGACGAACTCAAGTGAACATTGGAGGCCCAATTGCACATTCAAAGCCCATTTTTCTTTACCCTAATTTCAATTATATAATCACCTTTTTTTCACACAAACCAGAGAGGAGAAAAAAGAGAAAAAAAAACCTTGCCACAACACTGTTAAAATATCAAATTCTTTCAAGAACCCTAAAACCTTGAAATCCTTATTACAAATCCCTCTCTCACTACAAACAAGTCATCACAGTTACAAACCAACACCTCACTACTTCTTCAGTAAGGATAAGGCTGGCTTGATCTCCCTGATCCAAAGGGCATAAAAGCATTCAGGTCACTAATTTTCCAGTAAGGGTAAGATTGATTTGATCTCCATGATCAAAAGGGTATAATCATTCATACATGCCATATTGTGCCTAAACATTAAATTTCTTCATATATTGGCTTTATTTGCATTTTATGATTTTATTTAATGTGTTCATGAGATTCAACACTGCAGATTTAGACAGGATCCCCATGCAGGTTCATTAAGGAACGTTGAGGCCAAAACACAAATGGTCAAAAGCCAAAAGCCAAATGGCTAAAAAGAACAACTTATGCATGACACTAATACATGGCGAGACGGACATCCTGAGAAGATTAAGGAACGTTGAGGCCAGAACGCAAATGGCCAACGGCCAGAACACAAATGGCCAACAGCCAGAACACAAATGGCCATGAAACCCAATCCAATGGCCAAAGAATGCAGACCACGGTACTCAGGAGTCAATGAACACGCACGTGATGCCAGAAAGTCAAACAAGGCTTTTTGTCTAATGGGCCAAATTGCTTCCAAAAAACCTCCCTTTGGGTCTGAATACCCCCCATGGTTTGCATTGTTTTTTATTTCTATTTGATTTTCTTTTAATTCTTTTAATATTTTAATTATTTCTTTTAATTCCATCAAATAATTTTCATAATAAAAATAAAATACAGAAAAATAAAAAAAAAATGTTTATTGTTATTAATATTAATTTCACCATTATTTTTGTAAATAAACTTTAAACAATTAATTAGATTAATTTAGGTTTCAAAACTTTAATATTTTTCTTAACAAATTAAAATATGTAGAAATTAGGGTTTTTAACTTTTTATCACTTCTCTTAATAAATAACTTTTTCTTATTATTATTATTATTAATTACTAATTTATTTTGTAAATAAACATATACATAAATATTTTAGTAAATTAGGTTAAACTTTAATATTTTTCTTTAATAATTAAAAATAACTTAGAATTAGGGTTTCTTTTAATTTTAATTTTAATTTTCTTATTCCATTAAATACCAAAAACATAAAAAACATTTCTTTTCTTTTAATTAAATAATTCATTAACCTTTCATTTAATTTAATTTCAAAAGGGTCCAACGCCCTCGAACGTTCAATTTTTATTTCGTTTGCATGTTATTTTATTTTCCTTTGTGAATATTATGTAACTGCTCAAGCCGTGTAATAGTAATTAGGAATTTATTTATTTTCCGCATTTTTTTTATTAAAAACGGGTCTTTGTTAATTTGGCGATGTATAGACCCGCGCCTTGTAATAGCGTAGGATTTTACTTTCCGCATTTAAATTTCCGCACTCTTAAACTGCTAAACTTTGCATGAAAGAATGTATAGCTTAAATTAAAAACAAGCGTAGCTCACCATAATGCATGATCAAAGATAATGGTTAAACTGAAAACAGTACACAAATTCACACACCACTCTTAGGGTACGCCTCACTGTTGCCTTGCCCTCGAAACGTGGTCGTCGAGTATAGGACGTCTTAGTAAGTCCTTATGTCCATTGATCCCGTTGCCTCAGAATAGTTTCCTCGAAACGATTGCCTCGGAATAAAAAGGATCAATGGCATAAGGGTAGCTTCTAAGGTGTCCTACTATTGCTCTGGTGACCACACTGTCCCTAACAAACGAATTGACCCGAACACCTCCAACGGTGGTGCTACCTACCTCTCAATGGTGGGATGGCACTACCTTAAGGACATTTACACAGCCTAATTCCTTAGGGTAGGTAGACGACTCATGGATACTTGCTCTCTTCAAAAACAAACGAAAATCTTTTCACACCGACACTTTTCAAAAAGCTTTCAAAACAATTTTTCAAACACTCTTGAGGACTGATACAAGGGTCGATCTGAAATCTTTAAACGGAACTTTTTCAAACCCACTCACACTTGAAAAGCAAACACTTTTTAAAACATAATGAGCAAGTATCTAAGAGCCCATGGATAACCATGGATAGAAAGGGTGCTAACACCTTCCCTTTCTATAAATCTACCTCCCGAACCGAGAAACTATCTCATAAGGAATTTTGCTGTGCTTTTGTCCTGTCCACGTTGGAGAAAATAAAAGATGGTGGCGACTCTTGCTTCCGCGACATTTCGCGAACCAGCGTTAAACAGTCAGTTCCAGATCCACCGATCACAGAACTGGCGAATCTGCTGGGGAATACTTATAAAAGTGAGGTGTACCTTAGGACTAAGATCACTTGTGTTTTCAATTGTCTGATTTGTGTGCTTTAATATTATTGGGCCTGTCTTGGGAGTTCTATAGATCCTAACCTGGATCTGGGGATACCTTCTTAGAAAGTAGCAACAAGGCTGTGAGGGAACTGTGCGGGGTATATCGACATGGTTGAAGCAGTCTGCTACGTTGATGTGGCACTTTGGTGAGTACCGGTAACCCTTGAGTCCAATCAAGGAGAGTACGGGGCCGCCGCGTGGTGTCGTGAAGCATCAACTGACCTTAGGAACCTTAATTGAACCATATTGGCCTCTTTAGGGTAGTGAGATAACTGACTTTGGTGCAGTCCGAGGTTGGTTGATACTCGATACTACACTCAATTGAGGGTTGTTTTCTTGGAATATTTCGGTCACCAGTTCAGTGGCTAAATCGGAACGATGAACACAGAAAGCAATCCAATGATATTGAAACCCTTAGAATCCGGTTACTTTTGATAGGACAAGTCTTAAACAACAAACTGAAAGAGGGTAGTACCTGAACTTCATGCTGGCCTAAAATCTAAGGGATCTTTTGTGTGACTTGTGTGCCTTCATACTTGAACTACTTACATACTTGTTGTGATCGGTGGATCTGGAACTGACTATTTAACGTTGGTTCGCGAAATGTCGCGGAAGCAAGAGTCGCCACCGTCTTTTATTTTCTCCAAATGGAAAGGACAAAAGCACAGAAAAATTCCTTATAGAGATCGCTCTCGGTTCGGGAGGTAGATTATAGAAAGGGAAGGTGTTAGCACCCTTTCTATCCATGGTTATCCATGGGCTCTTAGATACTTGCTCATTGTGTTTTCAAAAATGGTTTGTTTGCTTTTCAACTGTGGGTTTTAAAAAAGTTTCTTTGAAAATTCCAGTTCGACTCTTGTATCAGTCCTCAAGAGTGTTTGAAAAATTGCTTTCGAAATCTTTTTGAAAATGTGTTGGTGTGAAAAGTATTTTGTTTTGTTTTGAAATTTAGAGCAAGTATCTAGAGTCGTCTACCTACCCTAAGGAATTCGTCTGTGTAGATGTCCTTTAAAGTAGTGCCATCCCACCATTGAGAGGTAGGTAGCACCACCGTTGGAGGTGTTCGGGTCAATTCGAGGGTTCGGGACATGGTGATCACCAGAGCAATGGGAAGACACCTTAGAAGCTACCCTCATGCCAGGTTCCCGGATCATGAGGACTTACTAAGACATCCTCTACTCGACGATCACCTTTCGAGGCAAGGCAACAGTGAGGCGTACCCTAAGAATGGTGTGTGCGATTCGTGTGTCGTTTTCATTTGTATTTGTCTTGTCGTGTTATTGGTGTTCTACGCTTGTTTTTATTTTGTCCATACATTCTTTCATGCCATTATTTAACAGTTTAAAAAAAAAAGTTGCGAGGAAAGTAAATTCTAAGCTATTACAAAAGGCGCGGGTCCACATCGCCAAAATTAACCAGGACCCGATTTGACAGAAAATAAAGAAATTAAAAGTGCGAGAAGTAATTACAAGGCTTCGGGAGAGATACATTAATATTTACAAGAAATAAAATAAGTGCGCGAATCGGAAATTTATCGAAACGAGGGCGTTGGACCCTTTTGCAAAATTAAATTACATGATGAAATTAATTAATTAATTAAAGTTAAAAGAAAGAAAGGACTTGTTTTTTGGTGTTTTTTAGTATTTTAGGATTTAATAGAAAAAATTAATTGCAATTAAACGCTAACCCTAATTCTATTTTATTTTAATTTATTAAGAAAACATTAGAATTTAACCTAAATTAACCCTAATTTTTATATACAAATTTAATTATGAAAATAAATAAAATAAATAATATTATTATAAAAAGAAAAAATTAAAAAGGAATAAAAACATTAATTAAACCTAATTCTATGTTTTTTTTTTTAGATTTTATTATGAAAAGAATTAAAATTACAACCTAATTTAAAACTAAATTTAATTACATGCAAAGTTATTTATAAACATACTAGAAATAAAAATATTTATTATTTTAATTCTTTTCTGATTTTTTTTATGGGTTTTTTATATTTTGTGAAAATAATAAAATTAATTACTAAAACAATAATTAAAAGAAGAAAAATAGAAAATAAAAATAATAAAGAAAATAGGAAGAATTGCAAACCAAAGGGGGTTCAGATCCCAAATTAGGAGGCATTCTATAGCAATCCAGGCCCACTCAAATTGATGGCCTCTTTGACTTTTCAGGACGCATGTACACGCGTTGACCAGGGTGTATGGTGTTCTCCAATCCAGGGCCTTTGATCTGATGCTCCAAGACGCGTGTACGCTGGATTCTGATGGTGTATCATGGACTTTGAGATTGAACCTGCACGTGAATGTTAATGGCAAAATAATATTGAAAACATGCAGACCTGGGGCTCGAACCCAGGTCATGAGGATTAACACCACTACGCCTTGCCAGCTGAGCCAGTTCACATATGTTAATATATAATAACTAACAAATATAATAAATGAAAACAAGCGTTAGTGGGGCTTCTGCGCGCGAAATTTAAACTGACCAACCAACATGTGCCACGATCTCGTCTTCCTCGCTGGTTTTATTTTTTTCTGAAACAAGAACACATTGGCCACGGTTTTCAAGTGTTCTCCTAGGCTGGCTATTGAAAAATAACGATTAGCTCAGGAACACTCATAAATTGAGCGCGAGCATGGATTTTTCTTCGTCCAGTCACACTGATTCCAATGGTGGTGGTCAGGGGTTCCAATTTTTCCTCATTCAAAAACCCCTAATTTCAAATCCTGCAAACCCTAGAAAACGAACATGGTATCTTGGCATATAACGTGTAAAACTTCAATTAAAACATACAATTAGCTTGCAAACTTTGTTATAAGCACAAATATAACAAGAAAACACGTTAACAATGCATGAATGTCAGAAACCGATTCAAGAATTTTATTCACCAACTTCCATGGTGATCTTACGTTTTCTTGAGTATGGGGCTTGGAGAATGATTGGAATATGTTCAGTAATCTTCAAGGAAGCTAATGGAATGGAAATCGTGCCTTGAATCAACCTGCAAAAGGGTTTTCAGAATTGAGTTTTTTCACAAAAATTTCAAGTTTGATTGTTAGGTTTCTGAGCAGCTGCGTGGGTATGATCATTAGGGTTGTCCTTTTGCTTTTGTATTGAGTCCATTAGGTTAAGAAAATTGATCAAGATCTCTTGCAATGATGGTTTTGAAGATTTGATTTTCAAGCTTTATTTTCCAAATATTTTCCATGTGCTTTTGTGAAAATCATGATCCAATCAGTCCAATTCTTTCCCTATTTAGTTGTACACGAAATCTTGAGTATAAAACATGCACAAAAAGATTGAAAAACTTTAGGTTAGCATTTTTCATGTATTTATTTTAATTTAAATGAATTATTATTAATAAAAATCCAAATAAATAAATAAATAATGAATAAAAACTTCCCTTTGGGCCAAGTGGTCGTGCACATGTCATGGATGATGAATTATGGAAGAAAAATGGGCCCATTAGCATTTTTAGGTCATTTGAAGTAATGTTGACTTTTCAAAATATCCAAAAATTTCCCAACTTCCATAAGGCATAACTTGCTCAATATTTAAGCTTTTCTCATGTTCTTGGACATTTTGGAAAGGTCTTTGAGTCCTCTAACCAATGTCTTTGGTCCCATGTCATTTTGATTTACCAGTCTCAAGTTATGGCCTTTGACTTAAAGTCCCTTTTTGTTGACTTTTGAAAATGACCTGTAATGTTGAAATTGATAACTTTTTGTGAGAGAATTTCTTGGACTTGAAGTATGAAGATGAGTTGTAGGAAATGTCTTTCTCTTCAAAATGAGCTTTGGATGGAATTTTTCTGATAATCCATGTGAAAGTTATGCCCTGGTCAATTTACAGTTGACTTTTCAGCTGTCCAAATAAGGAAACTTTTGCATTTTGATGATTTTTGAGCCAAGCTTTGAGAATCATGATCAAGCATTGATCAAATTATGTTTGTGGCTTCAAAATGATATGTTGACCAAAAATTTGAACTTTTGACTGTCAAATGACCATTTTACCCCTACAATTGACTGTAGTGCAATTAGGGTTTTTGACTGTGCAATTTTGTGCTGAATGTCTTGAAACTTGGTATGAGGATGCTTGACCATATTTGTAGGCATATGAGACTTGATTGGACCTTTGGAAACTTCATTTTCTTGATCAGAACAAAAACCCTAATCTTGACTGTATAGGAGGCTCTTGCACTGTGCAACCCTTGGGGAACTTTGAAGCTTGACTTGGCATTTTCTTGAAGAATTATGGGAGGGCAAATTTTGGGGTACAAAAGTTGCCCCTGTTCAATCTTCTTAGACCTGAGGATGCAGATTGGCTGATGCGCCTTTCGTAATCCGAGGGTAGAAGATGATTGAACACTAGAGTGCCCAGAAATTTGCGCTCACATAGTAGCAGTGATGATGGAATGGGCTTATAGATGCCATTTAGAGATTGGTGAACAGAATGATGGGCTTATAGAGGCCATCTGGATGTTGATCGCATAAGAGATTCCTTAGCGAGAACCTGCGTACCTGCAAAAGAAAAATGAGTACATGACACGTTGCAGGAGCTGGTTTCAGATGCTTGGTATAGATATGTCCTGACTGGTTACAGGAACTGAGTCTGGAGCTTCAAACGGTGATGAATGAACCAGGGATGGTTACTACCTTAGCATGAACGGTAAGAGAACCTTGGGTGACTTTAACTTCAACTACGCTCGTTGAGAAAATCTTGGTGGGAATTACCATCTTCGCAGTATCGGGAAGAGAACCAATAGGAAATTATAATCTCAAAGAAGAACCTAAAATGGAAATCTCATGCACCGTCGGAGAGAGAACCAATAGGACATTATAATCTCAAAGGAAAACCTAAAATGGAAATCTCATGCACCGTCGGAGAGAGAACCAATAGGACATTATAATCTCAAAGAAAAACCCAAAATGGAAATCTCATGCACCGTCGGAGAGAGAACCAATAGGAAAATATAATCTCAAAGAAAAACCTAAAATGGAAATCTCATGCACCGTCGGAGAGAGAACCAATAGGAAAATATAATCTCAAAGAAAAACCTAAAATGGAAATCTCATGCACCGTCGGAGAGAGAACCAATAGGACATTATAATCTCAAAGAAAAACCCAAAATGGAAATCTCATGCACCGTCGGAGAGAGAACCAATAGGAAAATATAATCTCAAAGAAAAACCTAAAATGGAAATCTCATGCACCGTCGGAGAGAGAACCAATAGGAAATTATAATCTCAAAGAAAAACCTAAAATGGAAATCTCATGCACCGTCGGAGAGAGAACCAATAGGAAAATATAATCTCAAAGAAAAACCTAAAATGGAAATCTCATGCACCGTCGGAGAGAGAACCAATAGGAAAATATAATCTCAAAGAAAAACCTAAAATGGAAATCTCATGCACCGTCGA
The DNA here is from genome assembly GCA_948472305.1 of Vicia faba. NCBI lineage: Eukaryota > Viridiplantae > Streptophyta > Magnoliopsida > Fabales > Fabaceae > Vicia > Vicia faba. Next base: position 1,072,238,864 of record OX451735.1, on the reverse strand, counting down.
AGAGAGAACCAATAGGAAATTATAATCTGATAACTTCTACTGAGTCTTTATCAGAAAAATCTGTTGGGAGTTGATTTAGCTGGACTAGAGAAGGCCTTGGACTGGATAAGAAATCTTTGGAGTCGATTAACTGAACCGGTCTAAGTCTTGAAATATGACTGGGAATTTAGCTGAATCTTTCCTGAAAGGTAAAGGTCAGCCATATGCAATGCATGATATGGGTCAAGCAATGATGTTCTCAACGTAAGTGAGATTTGTATGATATGATGCGTCTATGCATGCTATAATGATGTATGTGATGTTTATGTATGTGTTTTTCGTCTAGGAAAGTAAATCCTTGACGGACGCCGGGAAGCCATATCCTGGGCTGATGCTGAAGAATAGATTTTGCTTCCGCTGGGGATGATAGCTGCAAGAATACCGGTAGGAGAAGATGACTCCGTTGAGGAATAAACTTGGCAAATGGAAGACTCTGCGGGGAGAAAAATACTCTAGCGACCATGTTTGGGGAGTGATACCCTGTGGGGAGAGAGATACTCTGCTGAATTGTGATGGTAACTTGCTGGGGATATCATTGTTATATTGGAAGTGTTAATGGACTTCGCTGGGGGTAAAGAGATTTCGTCGAGGACGCTCTTTCCGTGGCTTTTGGCTGAGGATAACCCAGTTATATCCTGTTAAGGAAATAACTCTTTGAATAAAGCCGGAGACGCGTTCGTGCTCTGCGAGAATAAGCTTCCAGAATCTACTGGGGATAAGCTTACTGCTTGGGGATATGAATTCCAACCTTCCTGGGAGACTAGGTTGGATTCTCCTGGGGAAGTTTTGAACTGCGGGGGGAAGTGATTCCACTGAATGTTTGGTGTACCGCCGGGGAACAATCTCTGGACCAAGACTGCCGGGGATGCTTGTTATGAATATATGTATTCTGCTGGGAATGTTGGGATCTGCTGGAGGATACCCTACTTTCTTGAGATTTGATAACTGCTTGGAGAAGAGTGTATTGACTGCTGACTTACTCTCTGGGGAGTTAAGATATACTGGTCATGTTCTTTAGCCGAACCTACCTTGATACCTTGGAGGACAGAACAATTAGATTGCTTGGACAACTCTTTATTGCCCCTGTTTCTAGTGTCACCTGCAATTAATTCCTTTGTTTCGTATGCAAATATTTATGAATTAGCAAATTATTGTCAATGCATATATCACAAATTGAACCTTGGACGTTCTTCGCAAAACAAAACAGAAAAAGAAAAACACTTGGCACGTTTAACTGAAAATATATTTGCATTGATTTTGAATGGCCTGTGAATAGGCGTTTTGTGTACAAGAGGCTGACGTCCTAGTAAGAGGAACGCCGCCGAACAAGAGAGTTTATACAAATTTTGTACAAAAGAAGATAAAACAGCTGTGCGAAATGAATGATCCCACTGGGTTTCAACTCTGTTATTGCCTTTATAACTCCGAGCGTCTCATCACTTGATGACCTTGGTTGAAGGTGAAGCTGACTGATCGATGCCGTCTGAACTTGATGTAGATACCGGATTCTGGATCCAAAGTGATCAATGAGACATAGTATTACGCTTTATCCCTAATTTTTTCCTGGACCGCCCTTTCGGATTTTCAGTCCACCGGGATACCCATTTTTGCCCAAGCCGCCTTTTCAGGTTTTCGACTTGCCGGGTGTACATATTTTTTCATTTTCATCCCTTCATTTTGCCCGAACCCTTTTGGTTCGACGGGAAGCCCTAATTTTTGCCTAGGCATGTCAGCCTAGCGGGTCTTTTTTCATGCGTAGTATCTTTTTACTATGTCTGCATTGGCGGGGTGAGGAAGGTCGTCACCATCCATGTTGGTCAATATCATGGCTCCTCCTGAGAACACATGCTTAACCACAAATGGCCCTTCGTACGTAGGGGTCCATTTGCCCCTTGGATCACTCTGAGGAAGGATGATTCTCTTGATTACCAGATCCCCAACTTGATACTCCTGTGGTCTGACCTTTTTGTTAAATGCCCTGATCATCCGTTTCTGATACGTCTGACCGTGACAGATAGCAGCGAGTCTCTTTTCATCAATGAGGTTGAGCTGATCAAGTCGTGTCTGGATCCAATCACCCTCGTTCAGGTTTTCATCCTTCATTATCCGGAGAGAGGGTATTTGCACTTCGATCGGTAAGACTGCCTCCATACCATAAACCAGAGAGAAAGGAGTTGCCCCGGTTGACGTCCTAGCTGAGGTACGGTACCCATGTAGAGCGAACGGTAACATCTCGTGCCAATCTTTATAAGTCACTGTCACCTTCTGCACGATTTTCTTGATGTTCTTATTTGCTGCTTCTACAGCCCCATTCATCTTTGGTCTGTAAGGAGAAGAATTGTGGTGCTGTATCTTGAACTGTTCGCAGAGCTCAGCGATCATCTTGTTATTCAGATTGGTACCGTTGTCCATAATGATCCTCTCAGGGACGCTGTATCGATAGATCAGATTATGCCGAATGAACCGCACCACAACAGTCTTGGTTACCGTAGCATAGGATGCTGCTTCGACCCACTTCGTAAAATAATCAATCGCCACTAGGATGAAGCGATGCCCATTGGACGCCGTAGGTTTAATCTCGCCGATCATGTCAATGCCCCACATTGCGAACGGCCAAGGCGCAGTCAGAACATTCAGGGGAACTGGAGGAACGTGCACCTTGTCTGCATAAATCTGGCACTTATGGCATGTCCTGGAATGTTGGTAGCAGTCAGCTTCCATTGTGGACCAGTAATATCCTGCCCGTAGGATTTTCTTAGCCATAGTGTGTCCACTGGAGTGCGTACCAAAGGTCCATTCATGTAGCTCTTCCATGATCCTTTCTGCTTCAGTCTTATCCACACAACGCAGTAGGGTTGAATCATGGTTTCGCTTGTACAAGATGTCGTTGCTAAGGAAGAACTTTGCTGCAAATCTTCTCAAGAACTTCTTATCATTGATAGAGGCACCTTCAGGGTACTCCTGAGCTTCCAGATATCTCTTCACCTCATGGTACCAAGGCTTCTCAGTTACTAATTCAGTTTCGAGATCGCAACAGTATGCCGGTTCGTCCAGTTTCCAGATGATGATTCGGGGAGCCTCATTATCCCATTTGACCCTAAACATAGAAGACATTGTAGCTAACGCGTCCGCCAACTGATTCTCTTCTCTCGGAAAGTGTTCAAAGGTTATCTTCGTGAAGTGGGGGATCAGGGTCAATACACATTCTCTGTAAGGAATCAGGTTTGGATGTTTCGTATCCCACTCTCCTTTGATCTGATTGATCACAAGAGCGGAATCTCCGAAGACACTCAGAAACTTGATCCTTAGGTCGATCGCAGCTTGAAGACCCATGATGCATGCCTCATACTCCGCCATGTTGTTGGTGCAGTTGAAACATAGCCGGGCAGTGAGTGGAGTATGAGTACCTTGTGAGATATGATTATGGCGCCGATACCGTTTCCCAAAGCATTGGAGGCTCCGTCAAAGTGCATAGACCATCGGGATCCTGGTTCAGGTCCTTCATCCGGTCCAGGTACTTCACAATCTGTCACTATCATGATGCTCTCGTCTGGAAACTCGAAGTTCATTGATTGATAGTCATCTACAGCTTGATGTGCCAAGTGGTCTGCCAATACACTTCCCTTGATGGCTTTCTGGGTTGTGTACTGGATGTCGTATTCTGTCAAGATCATTTGCCATCTTGCAATTCTCCCAGACAGAGCGGGCTTTTCGAATATGTACTTTATAGGATCCATCTTTGAGATCAACAAGGTAGTGTGAGTCAGCATATACTGTCTCAGCCGGCGAGCAGCCCATACCAAAGCGCATCAAGTTTTCTCGAGCAGTGAGTATCGGGTCTCACAGTCGGTAAACTTTTTGCTAAGGTAATAAATGGCATGCTCTTTTCGGCCAGACTCGTCATGCTGCCCCAGCACACACCCCATCGAGTTGTCAAGCACTGTCAGGTATAATATCAGAGGTCTCCCTTCAACCGGTGGCATAAGGATAGGTGGTTCTTGGAGATACTCTTTGATTCTGTCAAAAGCAGCCTGGCATTCATCGTTCCAACGTACTACCTGATCTTTCTTCAGCAGCTTGAAGATTGGCTCACAGGTAGCAGTTAGGTGCGAGATAAACCGAGCGATGTAATTCAGGCGTCCTAAAAAGCCTCTGACTTCCTTCTCTGTCCTGGGAACTGGCATCTCTTGAATAGCTTTGACCTTAGCAGGGTCCACTTGAATTCCCTTGTCACTAACCACGAAGCCTAGCAGCTTCCCAGATCTTACCCCGAAGGTGCACTTGTTCGGGTTCAACCTCAGCTTGTACAGTTTCAACCGGTCAAACAATTTCTGCAGATGATCTAGGTGCTTTTCCTCAGTCTGGGACCTCGCGATCATGTCGTCCACATACACTTCTATCTCATGATGGATCATATCATGAAATAAAGCAACCATGGCATGTTGGTAGGTTGCCCCAGCGTTCTTCAACCCAAATGGCATGACCTTGTAACAGAAGGTGCCCCACTGAGTAACAAATGTAGTCTTTTCCATGTCTTCAGGTGCCATCTTGATCTGATTGTAACCTGAAAAGCCATCCATGAAAGAGAACACCTTATGCTGAGCCGTGTTATCAACAAGGACATCGATGTGAGGTAAAGGGAAGTCATCCTTGGGGCTGGCCCTGTTCAGATCCCTATAGTCGACACACATTCTGACCTTACCGTCTTTCTTTGGTACCGGCACTACATTAGCAACCCACTGAGGGTAAGAAGTCACTGCAAGGAACCCAGCATCAAACTGTTTCATGACCTCGGCTTTAATCTTCTCAGACATCTCTGGACGCATCCGACGGACCTTTTGCTTAACTGGAGGGCAGTCTTCCTTAGTCGGCAAGTGATGAACCACAATATCGGTATCCAACCCGGGCATGTCTTCGTAGGACCAAGCAAAGATCTCCATATAATCATGCAGCATCTTGGTTAACCTTTGCTTCACGCTGAGCTCTAGGTTGGCACCAATCTTTACCTCTTTCCTGTCTTCTTCAGTACCCAAGTTTATTGTTTCCACTGGCTCCTCATGGGGTTGAATCGCCCTCTCTTCCTGAAGCAACAGTCTTGCAAGCTCGCCAGGCACTTCACAATCATCTTCACCTTCGTCTTCGGCTAAGTTGATCGGATTTTCGAAGTCATAACTGGCAGTAGCAGAGTCGTTACCAGTGAGATCCAGAGTGGATTGAAACCTGTATGAGTGAGTGTGTGTGTAAATACAGCTGCTTTGAGAAATATGTAAAGAAAAGAAAGACAGAAAAGGAGCATAAAATTTGCAATGCGAGAAAACGTCCAAGATTTTCATTCATGATATATGAAATGACAGTTTATATGCCCTCACAAATAGAACCACGGTGCCTCGGGTAAGACACCGGGCCATAGAGTTTATTTATTGTTTATTACAAAATAACAAAACACAAGAGAATTCATTACTCAGTAACAAGAGAAACAGATAGGTTGTCCTTTGCACTCCAATTGTTAGGTCCACTGTCGGTTGCTGGGTAAATCCAGCTATCAAACTCAGCTTCGTCCACTTCGTCTTCGTCTCCAATAGCATTCACTCCATGAGCAGGCAGGGGAGCTGTCACTACATTAGGCTTTTCAGATGCCTCAAACTGTACCTCCTTAGCGTCAATAAGATCCTGCAGCTTGCTCCTTAAGGCCCAACAGTCATCAGTGGAGTGCCCCAGGCTATCTGAATGGTAAGCACAACGAGCATTCGGGTTGTACTTGGGCGATGCAGTATTTGGAAACTTCGGCGCCTCTCGGACAGTCACTAAATTGGTTGAGAGCAACTGTGGCAAGATCTGCGACAAGGTCATGCTTAACCGGGTAAACTCTCTCCGGGGTCTTTCAACCTTTTGAGGATTAGTTGGCCGGGGAGCGGCAGCAAGCTTAGAAATCATTACCGCACTGACAGATTGGCGGTGCTCAGGTCTCTCTGATCTCCTGGAACCATACAAGGCACTAGCCTCCTTCTTGAAGGGTTTCTTCTCAGAACTGGACGAGGTACCCTTCGGAATTTTACCAGACTTTAACCCAGCCTCAATTCTCTCTCCAGTCAGAATCAGGTCAGTGAACCCTGCAGACGAATTCCCAATGAGATGGTTGAAAAATGGCCCAGACAGGGTCCCTAAGAACATGTCTACCAACTCCCGATCGGTCAACGGTGGCTGCACCCTGCCAGCCAGGTCTCTCCACTTCTGAGCGTACTCCTTAAAACCTTCGCTTGAACCTAACGACATACCCTGGAGTTGGGTACGTGTAGGGGCAAGGTCGGCATTATATTGATACTGCTTATAGAAAGCAGTAGCCAACTCCTCCCAGTTACGAACCTTGGTCCCATCCAGCTGATAGAACCATTCGAGATGAGTCCCTGAAAGACTCTCCTGGAAGAAGTGGATCCATAAATTCTTATCTGCAGAGTACGGTTGCATTTTCCGAACATAGGACCTGAGATGTAGCTTGGGACAAGACGCCCCGTCATACTTAGAGAAGGATGGTGCTTTGAACTTGTGAGGGATGATCACACCAGTTGACAAACCCAGATCTCCGAAATCCAGCCCAGGTACCTGTTGAACCTCCATAGCTTTCAACCTATCCTCCAGTTGCTTGTATCTGTCTTCTGCAGGAGGGTACTGCTCTTCATCAAAATCAGTCTCGTTGTCGGAGACTACCGGACTAGGAACCCTTGCTTCTACCTGAGGACTACTCTTGCCAACAGAAGAACCAGCCTCTTCTTGCTGCAGAGCATTACCAAACCTTCGGCCCGAGTTGAACAAAACAGTTCTTCTCTTCTTCTTCTTCTCCTTCTGCAGGAGCATAGCCTTCAGCTCCTCTTGGCCTTGGGCCAGACCCTTGATTAATTCTTGGAACTGCGCATTCTGCGCCTGAAGAGCCTTGATGGAGGTCTCAGTTGATGAAGAGTCGGGATTCATGATGCTGAAATAAACAGCGAAGAACTGTAAGCAACCTGAAAAGAGGAAAAACCTGCTATGCACATGATGTATGAAATGCGTATGAATTATGTTTTCAAAGACAATCGGGAATCAACTTTGTAAACAAAAGGGAACACACTTCATTAGATTCAACTTTGAAACTGAAATTATTCAACAGGTTACCCTTAGGCGTTACATGAAAGGAAATACTAAAAAGGAAATAAAACTGTAAAAGCACATCTGGAGCTCCTTATTGATCCCATGGTCTCCTCTTCTCAGTACGGATGTAGGCATTCAGAGCTCTCTCATTCTCCAGCTGCTTTGTCAACTTCTGGATCTTTGATTCCTGCTCGTTGAACTTTTCCCGGTAAGAATCCCGCTCTTCCCGTAGTTGCGACCAAGATCTCTTCAATGTCTCATAATCAGTAGGTATCTGAGGAGGAAGGACAGTTGGAGGAACACCATCCTTATCAGGACACTCTAGAATGACGGGTCTGACAGCTTCATACGGCATACCTAACTTCTGAGCACGGATGCGAACCCATTTGTAGTAGGCTTCCATAGGTAAAGAAGTCTTTGGCCCTAACTCCTGTGGGTCAGCTTTATGAACCTTGTCCCAAGCCTTGATGAACCTACGACGCAGCTCGTCACTATCCACCTGAAACTCAAAACTGATGTGAGGTACCAACATCTCATGGGGACCTGCTCTTCTTGCTCTTCCAAACTGGCGGAGTGCTAGACATGGATTGTAGGAGATCCCTCCTTGGGTACCAATCAGAGGAACATTAGGGTATTCCCCGCATCGATCAATAATAGATATCTCATCCAAACCTCTGCAAGTCCAAATGATGTCTTTATCGGTGAGAGACATTAACCTATGAGCCCAACCTCTTCCTTCTTGATTCTTCAGTACGAACTTAGGGAGGTGCGAAATAAACCACCTCACCAACAAAGGGATACAACACCATAGGGTTCCTCGTCTTCGGGTAGTACGGGCATGAAGTTGTTGCAAGATGTCACCCAAGAGAGTGGGCACAGGATTCTGAGACATAAAGATCCTTATGGCAGTGACATTGATGAAGTTGTCAGGATTAGGAAACAGGATTAACCCATAGATTAGGAGAGCCAAGATGTCTTCATATGCCCTCAAGTCCAGGTCATTCCAGAAACTGTTAGCTTTACCAATTAGAAACTTGGCCAAGAAACCCTTAACTCCGCTTCTAGTTACCCAGTTGTCTGTTACCTCTTGATGGGTCAAAGGAAGAGCTGCAGCAACATCCTCAAGCCTGAGGGTCTTTTCCCAACCAGTAAAGGGAGTCTGATCCAAGATAGGGATACCAAGCAAATCAGAGAACTCTTCCAGGGTAGGGACCAGCTGGAAGTCTTGAAAGGTGAAGCACTGGTACAGAGGGTCATAGAACTGGGTCAGAACACTCATCAACTGTTGATCCCGCTTTGCAGTGACTAAACTGAGAAGGGAACCATGCCTCTGAATGAAGGAAGTGGTATTTGGAATTCTGCTAACCAACTCATCAAGCAACTCAGGTGAACGAACAAAGTTGAACCGGATAGTATTCCTTCGCACAGGCATCATGATGTCCTACAAAACAGAGCAAAGGTGAAACCCTCTTGTCTTTGAAATGGTCAGTCCTTATGCAGGATGCATGCAATGCTCATGATGCTATGATGTTATGATAAAGCACACCACATATAGATACAAAGGCAAACATGGTAAGGCACACAAGTCACACAAGGCAAGCCCCTAAAGTTTAGGCCAGCATGAGGTCTATGTACTACCCTCTTTCAGTTTGTTGGTTCATACCTGTCCTAATCAAAAGTAACCGGGTTCTTAGAGGATCCCAATATCATTGACTACCCTCAATCGGTCATAACTCCAGCATCGCAATCTTTTCTTGCGGCCAGAACCATCACAAGAGTTTAGCCTCAATGGGCGTAGCATACTGCTACAATTCTAAAGGCCAAGTTGTGTCAATTAAGGTTCTAAGGTTGTTGGTGCTTAATGACTCCTTAGAAGACCCATATTCTCCTCGTTGCGACACAAGGGATATCGGTACAGACCAAGGTGTCACACCAATGTAGCCACTGCTTCACCTGTGTCGGTCTACGCTGGACAGGTCCCTCACAACTTATGCTACCTAAACAGGGTATCCCCAGATCCGGGTTAGGATCTATGTAACTCCGATGCAACCCACAATAATAAAGCAAGCAAAGAAGACAATTGAAAACACAGTGATCTTAATCCTAAGGTACACCTCACTTTAAGTTTAGTCCCCAGCAGAAGTCGCCAGTTCTGTGATCGGTGGATCTGGAACTGACTATTTAACGCTGGTTCGCGAAATGTCGCGGAAGCAAGAGTCGCCACCGTCTTTTATTTTCTCCAAATGGAAAGGACAAAAGCACAGAAAAATTCCTTATAGAGATCGCTCTCGGTTCGGGAGGTAGATTATAGAAAGGGAAGGTGTTAGCACCCTTTCTATCCATGGTTATCCATGGGCTCTTAGATACTTGCTCATTGTGTTTTCAAAAATGGTTTGTTTGCTTTTCAACTGTGGGTTTTAAAAAAGTTTCTTTGAAAATTCCAGTTCGACTCTTGTATCAGTCCTCAAGAGTGTTTGAAAAATTGCTTTCGAAATCTTTTTGAAAATGTGTTGGTGTGAAAAGTATTTTGTTTTGTTTTGAAATTTAGAGCAAGTATCTAGAGTCGTCTACCTACCCTAAGGAATTCGTCTGTGTAGATGTCCTTTAAAGTAGTGCCATCCCACCATTGAGAGGTAGGTAGCACCACCGTTGGAGGTGTTCGGGTCAATTCGAGGGTTCGGGACATGGTGATCACCAGAGCAATGGGAAGACACCTTAGAAGCTACCCTCATGCCAGGTTCCCGGATCATGAGGACTTACTAAGACATCCTCTACTCGACGATCACCTTTCGAGGCAAGGAAACAGTGAGGCGTACCCTAGGGGTGGTGTGTGCGATTCATGTGTCGTTTTCATTTGTATTTGTCTTGTCGTGTTATTGGTGTTCTACGCTTGTTTTTATTTTGTCCATACATTCTTTCATGCCATTATTTAACAGTTTAAAAAAAAAAGTTGCGAGGAAAGTAAATTCTAAGCTATTACAAAAGGCGCGGGTCCACATCGCCAAAATTAACCAGGACCCGATTTGACAGAAAATAAAGAAATTAAAAGTGCGAGAAGTAATTACAAGGCTTCGGGAGAGATACATTAATATTTACAAGAAATAAAATAAGTGCGCGAATCGGAAATTTATCGAAACGAGGGCGTTGGACCCTTTTGCAAAATTAAATTACATGATGAAATTAATTAATTAATTAAAGTTAAAAGAAAGAAAGGACTTGTTTTTTGGTGTTTTTTAGTATTTTAGGATTTAATAGAAAAAATTAATTGCAATTAAACGCTAACCCTAATTCTATTTTATTTTAATTTATTAAGAAAACATTAGAATTTAACCTAAATTAACCCTAATTTTTATATACAAATTTAATTATGAAAATAAATAAAATAAATAATATTATTATAAAAAGAAAAAATTAAAAAGGAATAAAAACATTAATTAAACCTAATTCTATGTTTTTTTTTAGATTTTATTATGAAAAGAATTAAAATTACAACCTAATTTAAAACTAAATTTAATTACATGCAAAAATATTTATAAACATACTAGAAATAAAAATATTTATTATTTTAATTCTTTTCTGATTTTTTTTATGGGTTTTTTATGTGTTTTTTATATTTTGTGAAAATAATAAAATTAATTACTAAAACAATAATTAAAAGAAGAAAAATAGAAAATAAAAGTAATAAAGAAAATAGGAAGAATTGCAAACCAAAGGGGGTTCAGATCCCAAATTAGGAGGCATTCTATAGCAATCCAGGCCCACTCAAATTGATGGCCTCTTTGACTTTTCAGGACGCGTGTACACGCGTTGACCAGGGTGTATGGTGTTCTCCAATCCAGGGCCTTTGATCTGATGCTCCAAGACGCGTGTACGCTGGATTCTGATGGTGTATCATGGACTTTGAGATTGAACCTGCACGTGAATGTTAATGGCAAAATAATATTGAAAACATGCAGACCTGGGGCTCGAACCCAGGTCATGAGGATTAACACCACTACGCCTTGCCAGCTGAGCCAGTTCACATATGTTAATATATAATAACTAACAAATATAATAAATGAAAACAAGCGTTAGTGGGGCTTCTGCGCGCGAAATTTAAACTGACCAACCAACATGTGCCACGATCTCGTCTTCCTCGCTGGTTTTATTTTTTTCTGAAACAAGAACACATTGGCCACGGTTTTCAAGTGTTCTCCTAGGCCGGCTATTGAAAAATAACGATTAGCTCAGGAACACTCATAAATTGAGCGCGAGCATGGATTTTTCTTCGTCCAGTCACACTGATTCCAATGGTGGTGGTCAGGGGTTCCAATTTTTCCTCATTCAAAAACCCCTAATTTCAAATCCTGCAAACCCTAGAAAACGAACATGGTATCTTGGCATATAACGTGTAAAACTTCAATTAAAACATACAATTAGCTTGCAAACTTTGTTATAAGCACAAATATAACAAGAAAACACGTTAACAATGCATGAATGTCAGAAACCGATTCAAGAATTTTATTCACCAACTTCCATGGTGATCTTACGTTTTCTTGAGTATGGGGCTTGGAGAATGATTGGAATATGTTCAGTAATCTTCAAGGAAGCTAATGGAATGGAAATCGTGCCTTGAATCAACCTGCAAAAGGGTTTTCAGAATTGAGTTTTTTCACAAAAATTTCAAGTTTGATTGTTAGGTTTCTGAGCAGCTGCGTGGGTATGATCATTAGGGTTGTCCTTTTGCTTTTGTATTGAGTCCATTAGGTTAAGAAAATTGATCAAGATCTCTTGCAATGATGGTTTTGAAGATTTGATTTTCAAGCTTTATTTTCCAAATATTTTCCATGTGCTTTTGTGCAAATCATGATCCAATCAGTCCAATTCTTTCCCTATTTAGTTGTACACGAAATCTTGAGTATAAAACATGCACAAAAAGATTGAAAAACTTTAGGTTAGCATTTTTCATGTATTTATTTTAATTTAAATGAATTATTATTAATAAAAATCCAAATAAATAAATAAAAAATGAATAAAAACTTCCCTTTGGGCCAAGTGGTCGTGCACATGTCATGGATGATGAATTATGGAAGAAAAATGGGCCCATTAGCATTTTTAGGTCATTTGAAGTAATGTTGACTTTTCAAAATATCCAAAAATTTCCCAACTTCCACAAGGCATAACTTGCTCAATTTTTAAGCTTTTCTCATGTTCTTGGACATTTTGGAAAGGTCTTTGAGTCCTCTAACAAATGTATTTGGTCCCATTTCATTTTGATTTACCAGTCTCAAGTTATGGCCTTTGACTTAAAGTCCCTTTTTGTTGACTTTTGAAAATGACCTGTAATGTTGAAATTGATAACTTTTTGTGAGAGCATTTCTTGGACTTGAAGTATGAAGATGAGTTGTAGGAAATGTCTTTCTATTCAAAATGAGCTTTGGATGGAATTTTTCTGATAATCCATGTGAAAGTTATGCCCTGGTCAATTTACAGTTGACTTTTTCAGCTGTCCAAATAAGGAAACTTTTGCATTTTGATGATTTTTGAGCCAAGCTTTGAGAATCATGATCAAGCATTGATCAAATGATGTTTGTGGCTTCAAAATGATATGTTGACCAAAAATTTGAACTTTTGACTGTCAAATGACCATTTTACCCCTACAGTTGACTGTAGTGCAATTAGGGTTTTTGACTGTGCAATTTTGTGCTGAATGTCTTGAAACTTGGTATGAGGATGCTTGACCATATTTGTAGGCATATGATACTTGATTGGACCTTTGGAAACTTCATTTTCTTGATCAGAACAAAAACCCTAATCTTGACTGTATAGGAGGCTCTTGCACTATGCAACCCTTGGGGAACTTTGAAGCTTGACTTGGCATTTTCTTGAAGAATTATGGGAGGGCAAATTTTGGGGTACAACACTTGTTATCTGACACTTGAGTTTCTTGCAGGTTTTGTTTACCGTCCTTAATCTGGACTCATAACAGGGTTTACCTATATTACTCCATGCACATCATACCATCATACCATTGCATACATCCTGCATAAGGACTAATCCATTTCAAGGATCTCAAGGGTCTGTGATGCAGGTCATGATGAACCAACGGTCTAGCAAGGGGCAAAGGGGATTTATTTTCCTCTAGCCAAGGTTGGTAACCTGAGTCAGGGGCTATGACCCACTAGATATGGTGAGCTTTGACTCCTGGAGAAGGTTCCTCTAGCCAAGGTTGTTTGGAGATCAAAACACAATGACTCGAGTCAGGGGCTATGACCCACTCGATATGGTGAGCCTGGACTCTTGAAGAAGGACTCTCAACAACATGCAGTTCCTTCAATCAAGCCACTGAATTCAAATTCTAACAATTTTCTTGTTTACCCCGCGAGATCCTTGAAAACATTGCATGCATATCATACATATCATTGCATTACAGGTATCCCTTTTACAGGTTGCTTACCTTCTTCGCTGTTTATTTCAGCTTGCCATCATGAATCCTGAATCATCTACTGAGCAATCCATCAAGGCTCTCCAGGCTCAGAACGCCCAGTTCCAAGAGTTGATCATGAGTTTGGCCCGGGGGCAACAAAATCTGAAGACCCTGCTTTTGAAAAAGAAGAAGAAGAGGACGGTGTTGTTCAACCCTAGACGTAAATCTGGGAATGGATCACAAAATGAGGTTGAGCTGACTACCCCATCTGTTGAAAAAGACAGTCCCCAAGAGAGAGAGGTTCCTAGTCCAGTGGTCTCCGACAACGAGACCGATTACCATGATGAACAGTACCCTCTAGCTGAGGATAGGTACAAACAGTTAGAAGACAGGCTAAGTGCTATGGAAATACAAAAGGTGCCTGGCCTGGACTTCGAAGATCTAGGTTTGTCTTCTGGGGTAGTGATCCCACACAAATTCAAGGCACCTACTTTTACAAAGTACGACGGGGCCTCTTGTCCTAAGTTGCACCTCCGTTCATACGCAAGGAAGATCCAGCCCTACACGGCAGACAAGAATCTATGGATCCATTTCTTCCAGGAGAGTCTTTCAGGGACTCAGCTCGAATGGTTCTATCAGCTGGATGGAACCAGTATTCGTAACTGGGAGGACTTGGCAACTGCTTTTTATAAGCAGTATCAGTATAATGCCGACCTCGCTCCTACGTGTATCCAACTCCAGGGTATGTCACTGGGGACGGGTGAAGGTTTTAAGGAGTACGCCCAAAAATGGAGAGACCTTGCTGGAAGGGTACAACCACCTCTAACTGACCGTGAGCTCGTTGACATGTTCTTGGGGACTTTGTCTGGTCCATTCTACAACCATCTGATTGGGAATTCTTCTACTGGGTTCACAGATCTTATCTTGACTGGGGAGAGAATTGAAGCTGGTATCAAGTCAGGGAAGATTCAAGAAACCGCACCTGCTGATGCTCAGAAAAAGCCCCACAGTGGGAAGAAGGAGTCCAGTGCTATACATGGTAAAAAAGGTCGTCATGATGTAGGGGCAATCCAGATCTCTGATCCCGCGCCTGTTCAACAAAGAAAGAGCAATAGACGTAGGATAAAGTATCAAGATAGGAAGTATACTGACATCAACATGTCTTTGTCTCAGGCATTACAGCAATTACTGAAGGCAAAACTGATCACACTAAAGGATCCTCCTCAAAATCCTGATACTTCCTCTTCCAAGTACAACCCGGGTGTGAGATGTGCCTACCATTCTGACAGTCCTGGACATGACACCGACGACTGTTGGACCTTGAAGAACAAGATCCAGGATTTGATTGACGCCAAGGAGGTCAAGTTTGAACATTGATCCTGCACCAAATCATCGAGAATGTCTTTTGTTCATTCGAATGTTCAAGTTGTATTTTTCTTTGATTGTTCAAACATTTTATTCATGTCAAACTTTGTTATTTCATTAATGCATTACACGTGTCTGTTTTGAAGTAATTATGTTTACTATGCTTAAAAATGTTTTCATATTTTTGTGATGTTCAACGCTCGGTTAACAATTCTAAGCCTCTTGAGGGAGGATGACGAAAATGATACCACGATTTTTACAGTATGCTTTTGAACAGACCCCGCTGATGAGGTACAAGCATTGTTTCAAATCCTAAACAGTGGAGTAATAAGGAAGATAATCCCTCATCAACCCCTTTGAGCCAAAGAAGTTGGAGTTTTTCTTTTCAAAAATTAAAACCCTTAATCATAACCTGGGGCAGGGTAGTTCTCTCAGCTGATCTAGGTGCACAACGAATGACACCAAAGAAGTCCTTCCGAGACAAAAGACAGTGATGGTTCAGAATAATCATAATGACAGGCAGTCATTATCAAAAAATAATAATAAAAACCCATAAGTCAAAACCTATGAAGGAGACTTACAAAACTGGGGCATCTCGCTGACTGTAATCACAAAAGAAACAGTTCAGGCAAAAAATAGGGATCATAAAATCAAAAAGAAAGAGGTCATACAAACCCTCAACAAAAGGAAATGACTGCCTGTTCAAAATAAACTATCAGTATCCGAACCGTCACCGGAATGTCAGAGCAAAGACTCAAACAAGGTCTAACGCACGATTAGCTGAGTTTAGGTTTGAAGAACATCACGAAGAGCGGGTGCGTACAAATAATTTGAGCCTTTATCCTTTGTTTCTTAAACCGTGAACCAGGCCACGTTATAACCCTTAAAGGTCCTAGCTGAAGCATGGGTTAGTTTGAAAGCATACTGTTACGAAAGGTATCCTGACTCCTTAAGGCTTGCGGTAAAATAACGAGTTGACATCACAGTTTACAAAAAAAAATTCACTTGTTTTTATGAAAAAATTCATTTTCAAAAAACTTCAAGACAGACATAAGCTTTGCATTTCTGATATAACATTGTTTGCATATGACTATTTGTTCGAACAGCAGAGAAATTCGCACGATGAATATCTTGTGAACAATAGTCTTCTCAAGGATCATCTCAAATGGAAAAACACTTCCGACCAAGGGGCAGACATGATCATTGTCCATCATCTGGGGCAGTCCAGTCAAGATTCAAGGAATCTTTCAAAAGGCCAACCAGCCTGGGGCAAATCTCCATCTGGATCACTTGGAGCGTTGGACGATCAAACAAAGATCTTCTGGTAGTATGGCAACACTACACTACTGACAAGGGCACCTCCCTACATCCTGAGAGCATGGACATAGTCGAAAAAATACTGCGCATAATCAAAGACCCGCTAGGTTGACACACCTAGGCAAAATAAGGGCTTCCCGGCGAACCAAAAGGGTTCGGGCAAAATAAGGGATGAAATGAAAAAAATCTGTACACCCGGCAAGTCGAAAACCTGAAAAGGCGGCTTGGGCAAAAAAGGGTATCCTGGTGGACCGAAAACCCGAAAGGGTGGTCCAGGCAAAAATTAGGGATCACAGCGTACGACTATGTTCCGTCATCTCGTCCCTTGCCTACCAGAAGAAGATTCGTAAATCGGCAGGTATCAAACACCTCACAGGCCTTCCTCTCCCGCAGAAACGGGGGCAATAAGAATGGTCTGAACGATCAAGCTGCTCTGTCCTCCAGGCACCAAGGTAAGGTCAGCTGAAGAACGTAACCAAGATACCTTAATTCCCCAGAGAGTGAGACAAGATCCAACAATTCTCTCCAAGCAGAGTTGGCCTCCCATCAGCCCCGAAAAGGCACAACATCCCTAGCAAGTCAGCGATACTCTCCCCAAGTAGAGTTAGTCTACTGTCAGCCTTAAGGAAGTTGGGTACCCCCAGAAGATCTCAATATTCCCCAGCGGAGTATAAAGATATTCCTCAGCAAGCATCCCCAGCAATCTTGATCTAAGATTGTTCCCCGGCGGAATACCGCACATCCAGTGGAGCCACTTCCCCAATACAGTCTCAAAAGCCTCCCCAGGAAAGTTGAATCAATCTCCCCAGTAGGAAGCTTATCCCCAGTAGATTCTGGAAGCTTATCACCTGCAGAGTACGGACGCTCTCCCCCGGCTTTATTCAAAGGTTATTTCCCCACCAGGATATACCTGGGTTATCCTCAGCCAATTGCCACAGAAAGATCGTCCCTGGCGAAGTCTTCCTATCTCCAACGGAGTTCATCCAATCTTCCAACAAAGCTCAACAATGGTATCCCCAGCGGAGTTATCATCAAACCTCAGAAAAGTACATCTCTTCCCACAGAGCATTCCCCGCAGAGTATTCTATTCGCCAAGTTTATTCCCCAATGGAGTCATCTTCTCCTACCAGTATTCTTGCAACCATCATCTCCAGCGAAAACGAAGAACTCTCTTCAACATCAGCCCAGGATTCAGCTCCCGGCATTCGTCAAGGATTTATTTTCCTAGACGAAAATACATTCATAAACATCACATTGTCGTACATTATGATACATGCATACACGAATCATATCACCAAAATCTCATTTATTTTTGAGAACATCATGACATCATGCATGTCATACATTATGACATTGCATACAACTAACTCGTTACTTTTTCAGGAAAGAACGATCAACAGATAAAAGTCTTTACCTTTTGAAGTAGAAGACGTCCAAGATTCCTTCATCATTTTGCTGAGGTTGAAGTCGCCAAAGATTCTCTTATCATTCTGTTGAGGTTGTAGTCGCCTAAAGATTCTCTCATCATTCTGCTGAGGTTGTAGTCGCCTAAAGA
The DNA here is from genome assembly GCA_948472305.1 of Vicia faba. Classification (NCBI taxonomy): domain Eukaryota; kingdom Viridiplantae; phylum Streptophyta; class Magnoliopsida; order Fabales; family Fabaceae; genus Vicia; species Vicia faba. The sequence continues at coordinate 1,072,221,057 of OX451735.1, read as the reverse complement.
TTCTCTCATCATTCTTCTGAGGTTGTAGTCGCCTAAGATTCTCTCATCATCCTGCTGAGGTTGTAGTCGCCTAAGATTCTCTCATCGTCCTGCTGAGGTTGTAATCGCCCAAGGTTCTCTCATCGTCCCGTTGAGGTAGTAATCGCCCAAGGTTCTCTCATCGTCCCGTTGAGGTAGTAATCGCCCAAGGTTCTCTCATCATCTCGTTGAGGTAGTAATCGCCCAAAAGTTCTCTCATCATCCCGTTGAGGTAGTAATCGTCCAAGGTTCTCTCATCGTCCCGTTGAGGTAGTAATCATCCAAGGTTCTCTCATCGTCTCGTTGAGGTAGTAATCGCCCAAAGGTTCTCTCATCGTCCCGTTGAGGTAGTAATCGTCCAAGGTTCTCTCATCGTCCCGTTGAGGTAGTAATCACCCAAGGTTCTCTCATCGTCCCGTTGAGGTAGTAATCGTCCAAGGTTCTCTCATCGTCCCGTTGAGGTAGTAATCGTCCAAGGTTCTCTCATCGTCCCATTGAGGTAGTAATCGTCCAAGGTTCTCTCATCGTCCCGTTGAGGTAGTAATCGTCCAAGGTTCTCTCATCGTCCCGTTGAGGTAGTAATCATCCAAGGTTCTCTCATCGTCCCGTTGAGGTAGTAATCGCCCAAGGTTCTCTCATCGTCCCGTTGAGGTAGAAATCGCCCAAAGGTTCTCTCATCGTCCCGTTGAGGTAGTAATCGTCCAAGGTTCTCTCATCGTCCCGTTGAGGTAGTAATCGCCCAAGGTTCTCTCATCGTCCCGTTGAGGTAGTAATCTCCCAAGGTTCTCTCATCGTCCCATTGAGGTAGTAATCGCCCAAGGTTCTTTCATCGTCCCGTTGAGGTAGTAATCGTCCAAGGTTCTCTCATCGTCCCGTTGAGGTAGAAATCGTTCAAGGTTCTCTCATCGTCCCGTTGAGGGCACGTCTGAAGAGTTTGAGATCCGATTCCTGTATCTTGCCAGGGTGTATCTGTTGACGACTAATTCCAGACTCGATTCCTGTATCCTGCCAGAGCACGTCTGAAGAGTTTGAAGATCTGATTCCTGTATCTTGCCAGGGTGTATCTGTTGACGACTAATTCCAGACTCGATTCCTGTATCCTGCCAGGGCACGTCTAAAGAGTTCGAAGATCCGATTCCTGTATCCTGCCAGGGTGTATCTATTGATGACTATTTTCCAGATTCGATACCCGTATCCAGCCAGGGCACATCTACACGAAGAGTTTGAAGATCAACCCCTGTAACAGGCTAGGTAATTATCTTTCTTTCTCAGGTACGCAAGTTCTCGCTAAGGAATCTCTTACGCGATTGACAACCTCTCGATGGCATCTATAAGCCCATCCACATACCAACAGTCTCCAAATGGCATCCATAAGCCCATTCCCGACAAAGCTCCGTCACAGCTCCAGATGGCATCTATAAGCCCATCCCCCCATCCATCACTTCCAAATGGCATCTATAAGCCCATTCCCCCTACATCACATTGCTGATACTACACCATGCAAGTGAAAATTTATGGGCACTTTAGTGTTCAATCATCTTCCACCTTCGGATCACGAAAGGCACACAAGCCAATCTACATCCTGAGGTTTAAGAAGATTGAACAGGGGCAACTGTTGTACCCCAAAATTTGCCCTCCCATATTTCTCAAAATATTTCAAGAAAAATTCACAAGTCCAACCCGGCGCGTCATATTCAGGTATTCTTTCGCCAAGATATCTCTGATAACGTATTCTCAAATTCAGGTTCGGCTCAAGAGTCAATTCTTTAAAGAAGGTATCCGAATGTGTGAGTTTTCTCGAAGAAATATGGTGAAAAAGTGTGCTGAAAGTGCAGTTTTTACGCGCTAAAAAAATCATAACTTGAAGATCGTCGCTCGTATTGAATCCATTCCGGTGGCCAAAATTCCGTCTTGACATTATCTACGTTTTCATCTCTCACGGCTGGAAGCCAATTTCGATCAGAAGGTCTTCAAAAATGTGGATTTATCAAGTATTTCCGTACAGAAAATTTGTGACAAGTTTATTTGCGTCATGTTCAGAAAATCATAACTTGGTCGATTTTCATCGTATCGAGCTGGTTCTGGCGCCAAAATATCACAAATTGAGGTGACTACATTTTCACATAAGGTATTGAGTTCAAACGGTATTCAAAAGGCCTTCGTTTTTTGCTCAGAGTGCGTGACACGCTGAAAATCCTGAATGCTGAATATTATTTCATCTGGGCCGAAACTTCGAAAATTCATAACTCGGTCAATTTTTATCGGATTGGGCTCATATTTTTACACAAGGTCACTGACTCATAGATCTACAACTTTGATTCAAAAGTCGAGACCAAATTATGCTCCGATCAATACAAGTTTTTTATTGAAGAACGTGTCAGAGACGACATTGGAGCCCAAAATAAGTTTGTCTGAGCTGAAACTTCAAAAATTCATAACTAATTCACCGTTTATCCGATTGAGCCGATTTTCGGACATGGGTTAGTTATCGATGTCGGATACATTTTGTATTCACATTTCAACTTCAAAAATTGCACTTAAGTCCCTGCGATTTAGCCTAGAAAGTGACGAACTCAAGTGAACATTGGAGGCCCAATTGCACATTCAAAGCCCATTTTTCTTTACCCTAATTTCCATTATATAATCACCTTTTTTTCACACAAACCAGAGAGGAGAAAAAAGAGAGAAAAAACCTTGCCACAACACTGTTAGAATATCAAATTCTTTCAAGAACCCTAAAACCTTGAAATCCTTATTACAAATCTCTCTCTCACTACAAACAAGCCATCACAGTTACAAACCAACACCTCACTACTTCTTCAGTAAGGATAAGGCTGGCTTGATCTCCCTGATCCAAAGGGCATAAAAGCATTCAGGTCACTAATTTTCCAGTAAGGGTAAGATTGATTTGATCTCCATGATCAAAAGGGTATAATCATTCATACATGCCATATTGTGCCTAAACATTAAATTTCTTCATATATTGGCTTTATTTGCATTTTACGATTTTATTTAATGTGTTCATGAGATTCAACACTGCAGATTTAGACAGGATCCCCATGCAGGTTCATTAAGGAACGTTGAGGCCAAAACACAAATGGCCAAAAGCTAAAAGCCAAATGGCTAAAAAGAACAACTTATGCATGACACCAATACATGGCGAGACAGACATCCTGAGAAGATTAAGGAACGTTGAGCCCAGAACGCAAATGGCCAACGACCAGAACACAAATGGCCAACAGCCAGAACACAAATGGCCATGAAACCCAATCCAATGGCCAAAGAATGCAGACCACGGTACTCAGGAGTCAATGAACACGCACGTGATGCCAGAAAGTCAAACAAGGCTTTTTGTCTAATGGGCCAAATTGCTTCCAAAAAACCTCCCTTTGGGTCTGAATACCCCCCATGGTTTGCATTGTTTTTTATTTCTATTTGATTTTCTTTTAATTCTTTTAATATTTTAATTATTTCTTTTAATTCCATCAAATAATTTTCATAATAAAAATAAAATACAGAAAAATAAAAAAAAATATTTATTGTTATTAATATTAATTTCACCATTATTTTTGTAAATAAACTTTAAACAATTAATTAGATTAATTTAGGTTTCAAAACTTTAATATTTTTCTTAACAAATTAAAATATGTAGAAATTAGGGTTTTTAACTTTTTATCACTTTTCTTAATAAATAACTTTTTCTTATTATTATTATTATTATTAATTACTAATTTATTTTATAAATAAACATATACATAAATATTTTAGTAAATTAGATTAAACTTTAATATTTTTCTTTAATAATTAAAAATAACTTAGAATTAGGGTTTCTTTTAATTTTAATTTTAATTTTCTTATTCCATTAAATACCAAAAACATAAAAAACATTTCTTTTCTTTTAATTAAATAATTCATTAACCTTTCATTCAATTTAATTTCAAAAGGGTCCAACGCCCTCGAACGTTCAATTTTTATTTCGTTCGCATGTTATTTTATTTTCCTTTGTGAATATTATGTAACTGCTCAAGCCGTGTAATAGTAATTTGGAATTTATTTATTTTCTGCATTTTTTTATTAAAAACGGGTCTTTGTTAATTTGGCGATGTATAGACCCGCGCCTTGTAATAGCGTAGGATTTTACTTTCCGCATTTAAATTTCCGCACTCTTAAACTGCTAAACTTTGCATGAAAGAATGTATGGCTTAAATTAAAAACAAGCGTAGCTCACCATAATGCATGATCAAAGATAATGGTTAAACTGAAAACAGTACACAAATTCACACACCACTCTTAGGGTACGCCTCACTGTTGCCTTGCCCTCGAAACGTGGTCGTCGAGTATAGGACATCTTAGTAAGTCCTTATGTCCATTGATCCCGTTGCCTCAAAACAAGTTGCCTCGAAACGGTTGCCTCGGAATAGTTGCCTCGAAACGGTTGCCTCGAAATAAAAAGGATCAATGGCATAAGGGTAGCTTCTAAGGTGTCCTACTGTTGCTCTGGTGACCACACTGTCCCTAACAAACGAATTGACCCGAACACTTCCAACGGTGGTGCTACCTACCTCTCAATGGTGGGATGGCACTACCTTAAGGACATTTACACAGCCTAATTCCTTAGGGTAGGTAGACGACTCATGGATACTTGCTCTCTTCAAAAACAAACGAAAATCTTTTCACACCGACACTTTTCAAAAAGCTTTCAAAACAATTTTTCAAACACTCTTGAGGACTGATACAAGGGTCGATCTGAAATCTTTAAACGGAACTTTTTCAAACCCACTCACACTTGAAAAGAAAACACTTTTGAAAACACAATGAGCAAGTATCTAAGAGCCCATGGATAACCATGGATAGAAAGGGTGCTAACACCTTCCCTATCTATAAATCTACCTCCCGAACCGAGAAACTATCTCATAAGGAATTTTACTGTGCTTTTGTCCTGTCCATGTTGGAGAAAATAAAAGACGGTGGCAACTCTTGCTTCAGCGACATTTCGCGAACCAGCGTTAAACAGTTAGTTCCAGATCCACCGATCACAGAGGCCAACCAAGGTGTTTGAAGATTGCACAATTCTTTGAATTTTTTTGGAATTTTCTTTCTCCTCTCAGGCTGGCTGCGTGTGTTCTCCCCTCCTTTAGGGTTTGAAACCTTTATTTATATGTGAGACTAACAATAGGTCAACATTCTTGGATCAAATCCAAAGAGATATGGAATTTTCAATTTTCCTTCAAAAATCTTTATTTTCAAATATATCTTTCCCTTTCATAGCAAGGCACAATTTTTTTGTCTACTTTCAGCATATTTGATCCATCATTCAATGCAAGAATCAAATCAAATCCAATCCATATTATTTATATAATTTAATTTGATTTTTCTAATGATTGAAACCTAAAATAAATCAAATAAATAAGACAACAATTCATGGATGGTTTTATGGGTCGTGGACTATGTTAGGAATGAGATGCAAGCATAAAAAGTTGGGCCCATTTAGTAAAAAATGCAAATTTGAGCATATTTGAATTTTGGCAATTTTGCAAAAAAGGTCAACTTGGCCAATGCATAATGTAACACCCCTTCTAAAATACCCCGAATAATATTAATTATATCAATGATTAAAGACATATTCCATCAGAGTTAACACGGAACAAGGGATGTCACAATTATGAAATAAATAAAACTTCCAATAAAACAGTAGTCATGCTACACTGAGGGTCATTATTCAAATAATTCAATCAAATTAAGACCATGTCTTACACAGCGGAAAAATACCATAACCAAAACGGAATAAACCAAAACATAATTATTCCTAATGAAATTCAAAGAAACAATTGAATAATAACTAATTCCTCAACTAAACGTTCCCCAGTGTTACAACCTATCAGAGCACGACACTGACACGCAGACTTAAAGTAACATAGCTCTAGAGCCATCCTCACCAACTCCTGAGCTGCTAACTTTAATCTGAAATTGTTAAAGTAAGGGTGAGATTTCTCATAATTAACATGCATTATAAGCTTCTCAATCAACATTATATCACAAGCATATTATTTCACCCATTTTAGCATAAATTCAGATTCAACACGCAGTTCCAATCATACAAGTCATTATGCACAAATCAATAATCAACCAAAGAATTGTAACACTGGAAGACATCCTAACATGTTACAATTCCATGCAAACACAAATGCAGACACAATGCATGTGGTACCAACACGTGACCAAGTCACCCAACACTGATCCATCATCAACCAGATACAGCAACCATCGATTCGTCCATAAACACCCGGACACGAATCCAGCCTAACCACCCATCATCACCCGGGTATCGGTTAACGACAATACAAGTCAAATTCCACACAATGGGAATTAACTTCACCAAAACAATGCATATGCACGCACATCACTAGCATGCAACATCAAATCAGTCTATGAAATACATCAATTTATCATAACTGAACCAAAACCAAATACATGATATCTCAACGATCATTCACACCATCATTAGCAACATAAACATGCCTTTCATTCACACAATACTAATACATCCATCCATCACAGGTTCACTGCTACATACACACCCATGTGCGTTAGCCAATAATCACTTATTCCGGGATTTGACTCATTTTCAAAATAATTCTAGGTTTTAGGAAATCTTTTCATTTTATAAAATAGAGCATTAAATTTAAGAAATAACGTCCAAAACGGCACTCAAAACGGACTTACGGTTTGAAAGTTATGAATTTTCAAAGTTTAATATTTTTCAAAAGTTACAGCAGAAACCGGTTCCTACATATGCAGGAACCGGTTCCTGCGAAGTTCAAAAATCATGCTTCTGGAAAAATGTATGGGAACCCGGTTCCTACCTATACAGGAATCGGTTCCTACGTGCATTTTTGCCAGTTTTTATAAATTCACACAGTGGAACCCGGTTCCTCCCCACTGGGAACCGGTTCCCACGACCTGCAGAGTCAAATTCTGCACTTTTGACAGCATTTATTCATTCTAAACCAATTCCAAACATACCCATACGAATTGCAACATGAGAAACACCAAAACACATCCATTTTGCACCATTATAACATCAAATAACATTATTTCATCATTCCTTTTTATCATCTGACACCCTAATGGTTTTCAACCTACAATTCGATGCAATAGGGACAATTCTACAGAACCCTAGAATTCCAAACCGGGATTCCCTAACATACTATGATCCATACTGTTGAATATCTAAACCGATAATACGAATTAACTAATCGAAATCACCCCTTACCTTGTGGGTTCTTCGAATTCTGACGCTTCCGGTTTTCTCCTTCTTTTTCCTCTTCTCAAATGCACGTATGATGAATATTCAAAAATAACTCTTGTGATCGGTGGATTTAGAACTGACTATTTATCGCTGGTTCGCGAAATATCACGGAAGCAAGAGTCGTCGCCGTCTTTTATTTTCTCCAACATGGACAGGACAAAAGCACAGCAAAATTCCTTATGAGATAGTTTCTCGGTTCGGGAGGTAGATTTATAGGAAGGGAAGGTGTTAGCACCCTTTCTATCCATGGTTATCCATGGGCTCTTAGATACTTGCTCTTATGTTTTCAAAATGTTTGCTTTTCAAAATGTGAGTGGGTTTGAAAAAGTTTCTTTGAAAGATTTCTGAATAACTCTTGTATCAGTCCTCAAGAGTGTTTGAAAAATTGTTTTGAAAGCTTTTTTTGAAAGTGTCATTGTGAAAAGATTTTTGATTTGTTTTTGAAGAGAGCAAGTATCTATGAGTCATCTACCTACCCTAAGGAATTAGGCTGTGTAAATGTCCTTAAGGTAGTGCCATCCCACCATTGAGAGATAGGTAGCACCACCGTTGGAGGTGTTTGGGTCAATTCGAGTGTTAGGGACGTTGTGGTCACCGAAGCAACAGTTAGGACACCTTAGAAGCTACCCTTATGTCCTTGATCCTTTTTTATCCGAGGCAACCATTTCGAGGCAACTATTCCGAGGCAACCGTTTCGAGGCAACTTGTTTTGAGGCAACTGGATCATGGACATAAGGACTTACTAAAACGTCCTATACTTGACGACCACGTTTCGAAGGCAACAGGTGAGGCGTACCCTAGAAGTGGTGTGTGAATTTGTGTATTATTTTCATGTCAATATTCATCTTTGATCAGGGCATTGTGAGCTACGCTTGTGTTTAATTAGCCATACATTCTTTCATGCAATTTAGAATTTAAGAGTGCGGGAATTTAAATGCGGAAAGATAAATCCTACGCTATTACAAGGCGCGGGTCTATACATCGCCAAATTACAAAGACCCGTTTTGATAAAATGCGGAAAGTAAAAAGACCTAATTACTATTACAAGCCTTGAGCAATTACATAATATTCAAAAGAGAATAATGTGCGAAAAGAATAAAAATTGAACGTCCGAGGGTTTTGACCCTTTGCTTGAAATTAAATGAAATTAAGACTTGATTAATTATTTAATAAAAGAAAAGAAGAAACTATTTTTATGTTTTTTGGTATTTATGAAATAAAGAAAATTAAAATTAAATGGAAACCCTAATTCTAGATTATTTTTAATTATTAAAGAAAATATCCAAGTTAACCTAATTTACTTAATTGATTAATATACATGTTTTATTTACAAAATTAACAATTAATAATAATAATAATAATAATAATAATAATAATAATAGATAAGAAATAATGAGGAAAAAGTTTAATTTATGAAAAAGATGAACATGTCAAAAAACCTTAATTTCTACATATTTTTTATTTATTAAGAAAAGATTAAAGTAAAACCTAAATTAAACTAAATTAATTTCTAGAGTTTATTTACAAAAATAAATTAATGAGTAAATTAATAAATAATTAAACATATTTTTGTATTTTGATTTTCTGGTTTTATTATGAAAAGAAAATTATTTTAAGTGAATTAAATAAAAATAATTAAAAGAATTAGAAAAAGAAAAGAAAAGAAAATTAAAAAATATACAAACCAAGGGGGGTTTTCAGGCCCAAAGGGAGGTAAATTGCAGCAATTTTGGCCCATGAACACAAAGCCTATTTTGACTTTTCTGATCATGCGTGTGAGGCTTGACTGAGGTATATGATAGACCTCTTTTTGTAGCCTTCAGATTGATCATCATGAGTATGTGGCAAGCCTGAGCGTGAGTGCGTATGGTGAACCTTTGAGGATGTGCTGCGCTAGAAGATATTGAAACAAAAATTATTAAGCATATGGGGGGACCTGGGAATCGAACCCAGGTCCCAACGTTTACCAAGTCATGTTCCCACCATCCGAGCTGTTGTGCGCGTTTGTTAATATAATGAAACACAAATATTATATATAAAAAACAATGGTTAGTGATATAAACAAAAAATTACGCGCGCAATTTGAATACTCCAGTCACAATATGCCACGCATGCTTCTTCTTCATTTGTTTCCTGCAACATGAACAAGATAGCGGGGGTTTTAAACCCCCACAAACTGCAACCTGTAAAAATAGCGAATAGAATATGCCTTAATATAAAAAGGGCGCGAGGTGTGGGTTCGTTTCGTCTGGAGCTCCTGAATTTAATGGCATAGGTCTCAAGGTCCAATTTTTCCATATATGAGAACCCCCAATTTTGAGGTTCTGAAACCCTAGGTTTCAACAATGGTGGATTCTGATTTAGGCACTATTATCACAATTAAGTTGTACCAATCGCTTCAGAAGGTTAATATTAGTATAAATCAATCAAGAAAAATGGCTAAAAGTGCATGAATCATGATATGGAATTCAAGGAATTTTGGCAAACCGTATAGCCCGTGTTCTTCAATTCTTTACACGTTTTGACTCGTTCTTGATTGCAAATGCTTCCTGGATGTTTAGGCAACGTATTGGAATCCTTCAGAAGCTTTGAATTGTGCTCTAACTACGAAATTAGTTTTCAAGTTTTTGGCCAAAAATTGCAAATTGGTTATGCAGCTTCAGCAGCTTTTTTCATGTATGCTTGCATTAGGTTAGGTCTTGCATAAGTACATGAAGCAAATTAGGTCAAGAAACAAGCCCATGGATCCATGAATTGATGATTTCAATATTTGATTTTTTCATATCTTTTTCAATCTTTTTTTCATGCAAATCTTGCCAAATATGGATGATCTTGTCTTGTTGATTGGTGCACGAAATCTTTAGCATATAATGAGTGAATTTGCTGCACAAAAAGATTTGAAAAGCATTATTTGATATTTTTCTCATATTTAAATCTAATTAAATGAATTAATAATAATAAAAATTCAATTAATTAATTAAAAATAAGAAAATAAATCATTTTTAGCTCAATGGGTCGTGCATATGCTTTGGGTAATGATTCAAGGAAGAAATTGAGGCCCATTAGCATTTTTGAAGCTTTTGAAGCAAAATTGACTTTTCAAAGTTCCCAAAAATTTCCCAACTTCTCCAATGCATATCTTGCTCAATTTTGAAGCTATGATCATGTTCTTGGACATTTTGGAAAGGTCTTGAAGTCCTCTAACCAATGTCTTTGGTCCCATGTCATTTTGATTTACCAATTCAAGTTATGGTCTTTGACTTAAAGTGCCTTTTTGTTGACTTTTGAAAATGACCTATAATGTTGAAATTGATAACTTTTTGTGAGAGCATTTCTTGGACTTGAAGTGTGAAGATGAGTTGTAGGAAATATCATTCTCTTCAAAGTGAGCTTTGGATGGGATTTTTATGATGAACCATGAAGAAGTTATGCCTTGGTCAATTTGCAGTTGACTTTTCAGCTGTCCAAAAATAGAAACTTTTGCATCTTGAGACTTTTTGAGCCATGCTTTGGGAAATCATGATCAAGAATTGATCAAATGATGTTTGTGGCTTCAAAATAAGATGTTGACCAAAATTTTTGACTTTTGACTGTCAAATGACCATTTTGCCCCTACAGTTGACTGTGAAGCATTTAGGGTTTTTGACTGTGCAATTTGATGCTGTGAGTCTTGAAACTTGACATATGGATGCTTGACAATGTTTGTAGGCATATGGGACTTGATTGGACCCTTGAAAACCTCAATTCCTTTGCAAGAACCAAAACCCTAATTTTGGCTGTGTTAGGAGGCAATTGGACTGTGCAACCCTTGAGAGATTTTGAATCATCTGGAGATTGATCTTGGCAAATCTTGAAGAATATGGGAGGGAAAATTTTGGGGTACAACAACTCTCTTTCTCTTCTTTTTCCTTTTAATACTCCTTTTATTATTCCAATAAAATAATTAAATTAGTAATTAGTAAGAGTAGAGTATTTTACCCCTCACACCCTCTAATCACTCTTCACACCACCAATACTTCTTTCCTTTAATTAATTAAATTAATTCCAATAATCCAAAAATACCAATAATTAAATTTCCAATTAAAATAATAATTAAAAATTCTAATTATTTAATAATCAGATTATTTGGGGTGTCACACATAACTCTCTGAATTTTGACCCTAGAGAGGTATTCTTGGACTTTTTAGAAATCTTAGGATGTCCTCTAAGCAACCCTTTTGGTCTCATCTTAATTGAGTCTTCCATGTTCATGTATGAAGCCTTGACCCAAAAGGTGTTTTTGTTAATTTTTCAAAATGACCTATAATGTCCAAATTCATATCTTCTTGTGAGTGCGTATTTTGAACTTGGGAGATGAAGGTGAATGGTAGCGAATTGCATCCTCTTTAAAATTAGCTTTTGATGGGTCATTTCTGATAAAGTATGAGAAAGTTATGCTTGGTCAAAGTTAAGTTGACTTTTCCTACAAAACCCTAATTTAACAACTTTTGGGTGTTGATGAATTGTGAGCAATCCTTGATGAATCATGATCAAACCTTGATAAAATGATGAATGATACTTCAAAATGAGGATGTTTACCAAAAATCTTGAAGTTTGACTGTATGTGGGCCACAATTGACTTTTGACCTAGCATAGTCGATTTTCAGGCATTTGAGCAATTGACTAAGCAAACTTCCTCTGCAAGGCTTGAAACTTGACATGGATGATCTTGAGAACATATTAGGACAATGGTGAGCATTTGGGATCCTCTAGACTCAAGCATCTTGATGCAAAATGAAACCCTAATTTGAGGTAGACTGACTTAGGAGAGAGTTTGTCTGGTCAACTCTTGGACTTCCTTGAGCAATTTAAGGACCTCACTTGACATGTATTGAGAAATATGGAAGGGAAAATTTTGGGTTACAACAGTAATTACCTTTAAAACTCATGCAATCCTTTAAAACTAAGGTCTCTGTGTGACTTGTTTGTGTTTGATATACTTGTGATTTCAAAGCATAATCATAAACATCATAATACGACATGTACCCTAACCATTTCAAGGGCCTGTGTATTTACCTCTTTTCTGTTTTGTAGGTCATGAATGCAGCTCGCAGAAAAACCATTCAAATCAATTTTGTTGAGATCCCTACCAAACTCAAGGAAATGGTCTTAAAAGTTCCTGAGAGCTCATCATTCAACAAGAGATACGACCATTTACTCAGTTTGGTTACTACCGGTTTTGACGAAGGTTTGATGAGTGTCTTATTCCAGTTCTTCGATCCTAAGCACCATTGCTTCACATTTCCATACCATCAGTTGGTGCCTACTGTTGTGCCCTAATTTTTGCCCCTAAGATTCCCATATCATATCATATCAACTCGATCATAACAAGATCACATCAGGGTTGGTTCTTCCTCTTTTTCTATCTTCTATCTTTAAGTTTGCTCTTGAGGAATCTACAAGCACCTTAGTTGTGTATTTTGTATATGTGTTGTTGACTAACTTCTAATCAAAATATAAAAAATATTTGTCTTTTTCTTTGCATATTTGTGTTTTGTAGGTACCAAGTCAAAGCATCTGACAAATAAGGATTTCTGGTATTATTTTCCTAAAATCTCTATTTGCAAAAAAATATACAATTAACAAAAATTAATTTTTTTTCACTGATGCAATCGATTGCTCTTAGGGTGCAATTGATTGCACATAGTGCATTTTGCGCCACTTTTGAAAAAATACCATGATGCAATCGATTGAGCCTAGGGTGCAATCGATTGCACAATGTGAAAATTTGAAAAAATCAGCAATTTCAAGCTTTTCAAATTTTGGTGCCAATTTTTCATTTTTTTTGAAATATATATCATTAATTCAAACTTTGGTGCCAATTTTTCATTTTTTTAAAATATTCATTAATTCAAATTTTGGCTCTAATTTTTGAAAGATATATCATTAATTCAAATTTTGGCTCTAATTTTTGAAAGTATGTCATTAATTCAAATTTTGGCTCCAAGAATCAATTACCAAATTATCACTAATCTCAATCCTAAACTCTATAAATAGAGCACTCATTTCATTTAAATTTCAAGCTTTTGATAGCCAAATCCACCTTGCTAAAAAATCTCTCAATTCTCTCCATCTCCCAAATTCACTCAAAGCTCCATTTTTAAAAGTTAGTAAGCTTTGCATTGAAGCTTACTAATTTTTGAGCTAAACCTTCATCCAAACATTTTTTCTTCATCAATTTTATACATCCAAGCTTGGGCAATTGATTCTTGTGGTTAAATTGAAGCAAATTCTTGAAGTTGTGTTGGTAATTCTCTAGATCTACCTTTGGTAAGTTAGATTTTCCATCTTTCAAATGTGATCTCTTGTTGATCTTTGGGTTTGATTCATTGAGCATTGTTTTGTGATTCCATTAGTGCTATTTTCTCATAATTTGATGGAATTTTCATGCTCAATTGGATCCATGATCATAAGGTATTTGATGGAAAGTTTGAACAAGAATTTTGCCTTTTGAAATGCTGTTTTTCCTACTGTAACAGTGTGCAATCGATTGTTGTCCTGGTGCAATCGATTGCACAGAAGCATTTCACGTAAAATTTTGAAAAACTGTACTGTGCGAATCGATTTGCACTGTAGTGCAATTGATTTGCACATAAACAAAATGCATTTTTGCCTTGTTTTGGGGCTGTTTTGATCCATAAATGTTTTTCTACTCACTCCTTTTGATTGTTGGTTTGGATTGCAATTTCAAATGTCCAATTTCTCTTTAAATTCAATGGACTTTGTGATGTAGATGAAGTTGGATAAATGTTCATCAATTCAAATCTACCAAAGAGTGAATTATTTAATTAATTTTGGTGCTTTGGATTAATGATATGTTTAATTCTTTAATCCATCTAGATGAGTGATTGAATTTAAAGATGAAAGAAATTTGAGGTAGTGATCCAAGTTATCTTATCATTCCCCTCCATATTCATCTTATCCCTTTCTTTTTTAATTGTTCTACATGTTAAAGGATGATGATCTCTATATTGTTTATCCAAACATGAAGTACAAAGATTGCTATAGATCGGTCTCAAAATAGGTGCGACTTATACATAAGTCCACTTACGATTGCGTAACATAGCGCTAAATTTTGTCCCGATTCGAATAAATGATCATTCGTGGCCCAAACCTATGTTTGCAAGCCTAAGTATGTTAATTTGATATATCTGATCCAATAACCTTGAGATTCATTGTGTGGAGGCTTTGGTTCTACCAATCCTCTAATGGATCTTCATCAATTTTGGTCAACGCGGATCACTTAAACATCGTTGATCATTAAATGTTACTTTTGAGGATTCCAAAATGGATGATATACTTGAAAAAAAGAAAATTTAACTTGTTGTGTGGAGGATTTGTCCAGCCATGACAATCAGAAGTGATTTAACTTTAGTCTTGAGTAAACGGAAGACGGGGAATCAAGTTTCCCACAGACGGTGCCACTGATCGTACCTGATCAAAATGGACTGTCACTGCTAGCTCGAGCATAAGTTGAGTGAGAGGAGGGGGGGGGGGGGGGTACCTGCAAGACACTCTGAAAGTAAGTTGCGGAATGAGCAAGCAAGCGTGAGAGTCAGAAGATAGGGTATTTATAGCCCCCAGCGCTGGGCCAAGGTTCCCATTGTTGGGCCATGTTGAGGCCTAATAATGGAAACTGCCAAGGCTTACGTGTGTGTGGAGTCCAGTAAATGGACTCCCCCTGGTCAACTGCTCCGTGAGAATAGGGGTTGGACCCATGAATTCCGGAGGACCGTTAAGATGACTTTGACATGAGGACGTGGGCCATGTTCCTCAACGGATATGTGGGGAGTTTCCCAATGGTCCCTAACTTGGATTGTTTGTTTTTGGGCCTTATGCAAAGGTGTTGGTTTAGGTCTCCTATCCGAAGAGCAAGTGTAGGCCCAGTCCAGATCAATATACATATATTTTAATCATTGAGTTTTCAAGATGCAAGTTGTACAACTTAATCATTTAAATTCTCATCTTTTTCTTATAAACTAAAATCAGATTAAAAATGAATTAACTGGATGTACATTGTTCCATCCTTGAGTACGTGGACACAAGTCGTACGGCTTTTTAATTCAAACACTTGTATTCCTCCTAAAAAGCAATTATAATAAACAAACAACTTTCTTTATGACATAGCGTGAACAAATTATTTTTTATTTTCAACAAACAAACAACTTTCTATCAACAAACAAATTTATATCCTTCTTAGCGCGATCAAACCTTTTTCTTTAAAATCAGCCAAACGAGCTTCTAATGTAGGTTCCGATAGCTCAAAGTGTGGTTGCACAATTGTGAAAACATATGGACTCCATTATGCTTGTGTCATATCTAAGAAGATGAAAGTTGATTTCCCGATACGTACGGATGGGGTCTCCAATCATTTGAAGAGACTCAGTTTGAAAGATGACGATAAAATGAAAGACGATAAATCTAGTATCTCTATCTGGACTAAATAGGAAGCGATACAAGAAATATTTTTGAAAGCCGATGCGTTCATGGAACTCCACATTAAAGAGCAACTTAGGAAGTTTGCATTCCTAGAGACCACTAACTTGAAACCACTCTCTCAACCAGTAAAAACTAAAGGGGCACCTAAGAAGGTGAAACCAACACATACGATAATTCAACAAAGAGGAGTCATTCATATTTTAAACACGTTGACAAATTTTTTCCCAATTCACCTACTCTGAAATCTCAGAAAAGTGTTTTTAAAGGAGATCATATTAGCAAACCACCTCTTGCACTAACTCCACTAAAAATACTATTCATCGAGGAGATGTAGGTTTTTATGCACAAGTACATTGAATGAATCGTCAATGTCAAGGGTGACAGTAAATGCGGTTTTTGAGCTGTTTCGGGTTTGCTCGGTAAAGGGGGAGAGGATCACCATATTATGCGAGATACTCTTATCAGAGAGTTGAGGGGAAATGGATAAATCTACACATGGGTGCTCGGGACTAAAGAGAAAGTTGAAGACATATATAACACTTTTGTACCTTACGCCAGTGCAGATGCACCAAAGCATAAATCAGTTGATATGCTTCCCTGAAACAATTTCTCATAAACTTATTTCCCACTATGCAGTGTTCCACCACCAAATCCCAATGACTGTATCATCTGTGTTGGTAGGGTTTCAAATCTGCGACAGTATGTTCAAGTATATTTGAAACCGAGATGCCCAGTACCACCTATATCATTGGAGTGGGTGAATCATTACACAATCCCTTCTGACACCTAGTTGGACCAATTTATTAAAAGGATGCAAGACTATAACAAGTTAAACAAAATTGAAATAGAAAAAAAAACAGGGAGAAGTCAAAAGGGGTAGCACCTGGGATTTGGTCGGTGAAAATTATTTTGGATCATTTAAGTAGTTAGGTATAATTTTATTATGTTTTTCATTTTGTCAATGTATTATGCTGTGGCTATAGCCATTTTGTAGTTTGACCAAAAATATCATCTTTCAATACATGAGGTTTTTTTTTAAGTTTCTATGTATGCTTTTGTTTCTGTTTCTGTTTCTGTTATGGTTTTTAGTCCCAAAGGACTTACCTGAAATATATTTCCAGTACGTATTAGGGTGGAATCAAAAATGAATTTCCAGTTTACACTCTGTCACAGGATAGGATTTATAAGGTTCGTGTATGCTTTCAACTACTATAAATAACCTCACTTGGCATATTGTTTCATACTAAAAAACCAAAATGAACATCAAATGGCACATCAGAAATGTCAATTTTACCGACAATACACCATCACGTTCATTTAAGTTCATCTAATACACCCCTCTTGAAGATCTGCAAGAAATATTGCAGGACCTGCTACCTTATGGCGACAATTGCAAAGTTGTGAAGATCGAGTACCGCTCGTCATTCGTTGACAAAGATGGGAAGCTTGAGTTCATCACTCGTGAGCTGAGGAATGGTGCTGATATACAGGCTATGTGGAATACTTTTACCCTTTTTAAAGAGAAAGTTTCGATCGAGCTAGTGTCGAAAGCGGTGTAGCGGCAAGTAATAAAAGTTTTTGGAAATATATATCCGAGAATTTATCATGTCCACAGAGATTGGTTATTGAATTGCCGTTTGACAAATCTCTCGTTAATGAGTTTGGGGATAAATGGGTTTGTAAAGAAAATGTTATCAACATAAAATAAATATAAATAAAAGTAAAAACTAAGGAAGAACTTATCAAGCCTGCATATAATCTACTCATCACAGACTTCAATCTATCGACCAGTTACATTTAACCTAACAATACTCATCAATGTCACTACATATCACTCACAAACTAAGTCATTTCTAACCTAAATCGAGAGACCGTATGTATCACCAAGGAAATGATCTCTCTACCTCCTCAATAACACAAAAGATAACTATGTAATCACACTGACGATCTCTCAGCACAGCACAACCACACTGAGGCATTAAGCTCTGATACCCAAGTAGGTATCATCTCTAAATCTATCCCTAGAGTTTAGAAACTAACAGATAATCATCCTAGATAAGAATCTAAGCAGTATATGTCTATAACAACTCAAATCCCTAGCACAGAGCAAAAATCCAGGACAATAATCCATAAAGATTTATAAAGCAAGTTTTATATAACACCATGGGCGACAAATATACATAAGTTCAGAGTAAAATACATACAAAACTCAACAAAAGAGAAATACATAGGGAGGAGAAGAGATAAACCACAAATATTCCAGTTTGTCAGCGCCGGTCAATGAGAAATCCACCTCCAATCATCCATAAGCAAACTCCAATGTTGTTTTCTAAGCTAATCCTATCCAAACATGAAGGTTGATGGAGTTGGGATCAAAAATACCCAAAACCACACCCAAAAAATATGTTTTTGGCCCTAAATACGCATTTCTGACTGTCCAGGATCGCCCGGCGACCAAAAAGCATCGCCCGGCGACCCAAAACAGCGTTTTCCCCATGCTACAGCTCGCCTAGCGTCGCCTGGCGACCAAAATTTTCGCCTGGCAAAAGATGACAGCAAGTTGTAAATTCAGCACAACATCCTGCATTGTTTCGGCCATAACTTTTAAACTGTAACTCCGATTTGCGCCCGGTTCGAAGAGTTGGAAAACTTATTCAATTCTCCTTCTAACAATGACAAAATTAAACCAAATTGATAATTTATTATTCTTTTATTTTGAGCCTTATTCATTGACGAGTTGCTCAAAATCGCGCGTTTGAAGCCGTGTCTTCGACACTTTATTGCTCATGCTCCAAATACGCATCAATACCTACAAAATTAATGGGAAAACATAAAATGGTACCATATGTACACAAAAACACAAACTAAATGTATTTATACAAAATTCGGGTTTATTCAACGATATTAACAACAAAAAATCGATAAGTGCAACAAAAAGTATATACAGAAATAGCTACAATATGCACTTATAAAACTCTCCCCAACTTGAACTATTGTTTGTCCTCAAACAAAGTAAATTAACATAAAGAACAAAGAATGATAAATCAAAGAATCACGAATCAACATGTTTTGAAAACAGAAAACAAATGCAGTGCTTCAAATGAAAAACGGTACACACAAGAAACATACTTACCACTAAACTACGATGATAACATAAACATGAGACAAATGCTAAATACAAAAGAATATGGCAAACATTCTAAAACAATACTTGGTCACAAATGAATCACACTAGAAAACATAATCATCGATAGATGAAAAACACACAAAAATGGGGTATTTTCACTCATCCAACAATCTTGCAAACAATAGACTAAATTATGTATTCATCCAAAAATTTACATTGAAAATTAAAAAGCAAGAATCTCAAGGGCTTTTCATGGTTGTAATGTGGCTTGGTTAAAAAACAAGTGATAATTCCTAAAGCTAATCGAAACAAAAACTTTCCTAAGCCTAAGGGAGTAATTCCTTCCACAAAGTTTCAAACAATAGAATTTCAATCAAAATTCTTCTTCATCCCAAATTTCAAACCACCACAAATCACTTATTCAACACAACATTATTCCATACTCTTTTTATTTTTCTTTTTCAAAGCTTTTCTATTTTTTTTCTTTCTTTTTCTATCACTTTCTATTTCAATTTTTCTTCTTCTTTTCTTTTCTTTTTTCAACCTCATAGCAATCACAACATAAGCACATAAACATTCCTCTCCCCAGCTTGAATTCAACCATCATCGTAATGTGAATACTCCCTACTTTCTAAGGAAAGGTAAAAATTCAACTATAAATCATAGTTAAGGGTTCAAGAAAACAAGGAATCAATATCCATACATAAAGGGAAACTAAACACTCATATACAAGCATTTAGCAAATACAACATGGATATCAATAAAAAGCTCAAAGGGGTTACTAATGATCACACACTCACAAGGTGAATTGACTATTTGGCTAGGTAGTTATGCTCAAAATGGAACAAAAAATGCCTTGATTACTTTCTTGCATTCATACAATCAACACAAAACAAAAGATTAAGCATAATAAAATCCTGTTAAAACAAGAATTGTGGCCTCCAACAAATGTGAACAATGGAAAGATACCTCACAAAAAGGGTGGGAACTAAAGTGATTCATAAATGAGAAGTATACAAAAGAATGAATGGCATAAAAATTGTAAAAAGTCTAAGTATCATGAATATGCTAAAGTATAGAAAGCGATAAACACATACCTCGAACGTGTACAAAACTTTAAAAAAATCATTACCACACATTCACAAGTCGAAACGATCAAACTTGACAAATCACCTCAATATCCTCAAGCTATCGAACCAAAACTCGAGTCCAAACAACATCAAAAAAAACAAACAAATGAAAGTGAAATAAACAAGTTGAAAAGTGAAGATATAAGAATTTAGAATAAGTCCTATTTCAACTTCTTTATACAACAATCAACACACTAACTAAACTAATAAAATGGAAAACGATAAAACATGCTTGTTTTACGTCGTAAGCTCGACGCCTGTTATTTAAGAATGTTCCTCCAAGTTGCTTCCACTTGGTTATTCCTAACCAACACACAAGCAAACGTGAAAGGAAACAAACAATGATATAACAAATTTATAATTATAGTAAACATATACAAGTCTCAATATACACAAGTAAAAATAGACAATATATACGATATCTACAAAACTAAAAAACAAAAGAATTATCGCAATACGAAATCAATAGAACCAATCCCCGGCAAAGGCGCCATTTTGTCGGAAGCGATGTAGCGACAAGCAACAAAAGTTTTTGGAAATATTTATCCAGGAATTTATCGTCTCCATAGAGATTGGTTATTGAATTACTGTTTGAAAAATCTCTTGTTAATGAGTTTGGGGATAAATGAGTTTGTAAAGAAAATGTTATCAACAGAAAATAAATGTAAACAAAAGTAAAAACTAATGAAGACCTTATCAAGCCTGCATATAATCTACTCATCAAAGACTTCAATCTATCGACCAATTATATTCAACCTAACAATACTCATCAATGTCACTACGTATCACTCACAACCTAAGTCATTTCTAACCTAAATCGAGAGACCGACTGTATCACCAAGGAAATGATCTCTCTACCTCCTCAACAACACAGAAGGCAAATATGTAATCTCACTGACGATCTCTCAGCACAGCACAACCACACAGTGGCATTAAACTCTGATACCCAAGTAGATGTTAGCTCTAAATCTATCTCTAGAGTTCAGAAACTAACAGATAATCATCCTAGATAAGAATCTAAGCCGTATATGTCTATAACAATTCAAATCCCTAGCACAGAGCAAAAATCCAGGACAACAATCCACAAAGATTTATAAAGAAAATTTTACATAACGCCATGGGCGATAAATATGCATAAGTTCAGAGTAAAATACATACAAAACCCAACAAAAGAGAAATACATGGAGAGGATAAGAGATAAACCATAAACCTTCCGGTTTGTCAGCGCCGGTCAATGATAAATCCACCTCCAATCATCCATAAGCAAACGTCAATGTTATTTTCTAAGCTAATCCTATCCAAAAATGAAGGTTTATGGAGTTGGGATCAAAAATACCCAAAACCATACCCAAAAAATATATTTTTAGCCCTAAATACGCATTTTTGATTGTCCAGGATCGCCCGACGACTAAAAAGCGTCACCTGACGACCCAAAATAGTGTTTTTCCCACGCTACAGCCCGCCTAGCGTCGCCCGACGAAAGATGACAACAAGTTGTAAATTCAGCACACCATCCTGCATTATTTCGGCCATAACTTTTGAACCGTAACTCCGATTTGCGCCCGTTTCGAAGTGTTGGAAAACTTATTCAATTCTCCTTCTAACAATGACAAAATATAAACCAAATTGATGATTTCTTATTCTTTGATTTTGAGCCTTATTCGTTGACGAGTTGCTCAAAATCGCATGTTTGAAGCCGTGTCTTCGACACTTTATTGCTCATGCTCCAAATATGCATCAATACCTACAAAATGAATGGAAAAACATCAAACGGTATCCTATGTACACAAAAACACAAACTAAATGTATTAATACAAAAGTCAGGTTTATTCAACGATATTAACAACAAAAAATCGATAAGTGCAATAAAAAGTATATACAGAAATAGCTACAATTTGCACTTATCAGCTAGATGCGACTGTTTCGAGATCAGTAGATGATATTATCTAGATGTTGCAACGTCCACTTGGACGTTGAAGTGTAATGTTTGATGTATGTTTCAATCCTAAATGTATTACCTATTTTATTATATGAATTGTATTTTGAATTTGTGAAATTGGTATTATACAAGGCTGTTTTTCTGCTCTCTGTTCAGCACAATACCAGAAATGCAAGTCCAGATACAAACCGAAAGTTTATATTCAATTTTAGTCTACATATTTTCAAAATATGGTGCGTCCCAGAATCATATTTCCGATTTTAAGAGATATTTTTAAAATTTTGCGTGGTGCGCGAGAAAACTATAGGTGGTAAAACAAATTCTCTTTTACTTTGTTTCTTCTTTATTTATTTTCATCATTATTTCCATTTTTGTGTTTGGCCTATGGGCTCAATACCAATATTATACCTTACTATTTTGTTTTTACACCTTCACCCATTTATTATTGTTGCCATTTCTGGATGAGCATTGAACTCAATAGCATGAATAATGATTAAATGATATGATAAATATTGCTATAAACGAAACATGGGCCGAACTTAGTATTAGAGTGCATAAATGAGTGATGTTATCATGCATAGCATAAATCATAAGCATTTTTTTAATTAGTTTTACTTTACCAAAAACCAATGTATTATTTTCAAGTGACAAATAAAAGAGAAATTAAAAAAAAATTAAGTTAGAATAATTTTGGTATCAATTTAGTTATTTATTATTATATGTGCTATGTGTGTGTTTATATATTGTTAAATTTAGTTATCGAATTTTGGTACAATCCTACCGGTTTAAAATTCGATTTCATTTATTCATGAAATTATTAAAAAAAAACATTAGATTTATACACTTTAACTTTAAATTGGAAGAAATCTTGTTCACGTTTCCAATAAAAAAATCAAAAGTAAATTTTGCGAAGAAAAGAGGTTAAGTAGATTTACATCATTCTTAACCTTCGAGTTTTTAAATTGTGAGTTATATAACTTGACTGTTTTGAATCTTGTTTTTTTTTTTTTTTAAATTAAAAATTTGTTAATTGGTCATATGCTTTCTTAATCATCGAGCGCATAAACATAAATCGTATGACTTGTTAGTTTGAATGTATATTTTCTTTATCGATTGTGATTTAGACGTTATAAATCTCTCTTTAAGTACCATAATGCATGAAAATTGATTGAATAGATGTGCATCTATTTTAATTGTTGGTAGCTCAAGACACAAGTTGTACAATTTTATTGATTTGAATCTCATAAGCAAAACTCAGACTCAAAATGGATGATTGGATGTAAATCCGAACACAAGTCGTACGACTTATTTGTTCTAACTCTCGTCTTCCTTCTCGAAAACAACTTAATTGTCTTGAATATTGTATTCTAATAAATTAATAATCATCCAAGCTTAAAGAATAAAGTATTAGTTAAGTAGATATACATATATTATAATCATTGTATAACTTAATCATTTAAACTCTCATCTTTTTCTTATAAACTAAAATCAGATTAAAAATGAATTAATTGGATGTACATTGTTCCATCCTTGAGTATGTGGACACAAGTCGTACGGCTTTTTAGTTCAAACACTTGTCTTTCTCCTAAAAAGCAATTATAATAAACAAACAAATTTTCTTTCTGATATAGCGTGAATAAATTCTTTTTTATTTTCAACACATTCTTTTTTATTTTCAACAAACAAATAACTTAATATCAACAAACAAATTTCTATTCTTAGTATGATTAAACCTTTTTCTTTAAAATCAATCAACACACTAGATTTTTCTACCTTGAACTACATAGCTTTGAATTTTTCATCGCACTGAGAGATACTTAGGAGCATGACTAAAATCTTATCAAACACTCTAATAAAAATCTCTTTTTTACATTTCTTTCAAATATATCTTAATAATTAGGAGAAATAACATATATTAGGGTTAATATTATCTTTTGTAAAAACTAATTAGAGATGACTGTTATTTAAATGGATGTCATAAGATGCAAACACATTTCTTACTCATAATCGACTCTCGAACTTAAATTTGGTTGTGATGACCATATTTTTGTTCTTTAGGGTTTTATCAATATTTTTCCTTTTTTAAAAAATAAACATTGATGGCGATTATATTACTTTCGAGCCTTTTCTCGCTTAAATATTTTCCGCACCGCGATAACCATCTATGACAAATATAGCTAATAAGTTCCGCAATTTTTCCTAGCTCTAATTTATACTAAGCAGTACTTGACCATCTTTAATAATATAGTAAATTTTATTTTCTACAAAACGACACACTTTATGTATCGCACTACCAACCTGTGAAACAAACTCATGCGTGATTGTATTCCTAACTTATCACGCAGTTTCCATTTTTATCATAAATATCGGACCATGTGGTTTTCATTTGAATATTTTTTAATTTATTTCAAAATTTTGTAGTTTGTCAAAATATAAAACAAACTAATACTATAAAAATTTCAATATCATTGACATAAAATTTTATGGTTTTCACTTTCATATAATAAATTCTGAATTTAAAACTCTAGAAAATAATCAATATATTTTACAGTCAATTAATTAAATATTTATAAATATTTAACGAGGAATGCCTTTTTATAACATTGTCACACTAGTCTCTATATAAACACATTACAAAACAAAAGTAAAAGTATCCAATTGCATATTTTCGATTTGATAAAACATCAAATTCATACAAGAGAAAATAGGATCAAAGAAGTTAATATGGAAAATTTTGAAAAAATATTTACTTTGTTTTTCTTTATTGTTATACCTAACATTGTTCAAGTAGATGCAAATTTTTTCAAAAGCATGCATATTACATTTGGTGCTCAACATGCATTACTTCAGGGTGACGATCTCCAACTTATGTTAGATAAAACTTCAGGTGAAATTAAATTATGAACTATGTTTGGATTGATATATTTAAACTTAATTCATTAGTATTACGTTTGAATTTTAGGATCCGGGGCTAAATCAAAGAGATCGTTTTTATTCGGAACCTTTGAAACTCGAATCAAACTTGTGCCTGGTAATTCCGCAGGAATAGCAACATCCTACTACGTAAGTTAAAGTAAAAATAACAACAAACTTATTTTATTTTTACCAAACAAAAAAAAATTCATTAGAAAAAATGAGTTTAATTTTGATATACATAATACTTAAGGTAAAAATGTTAATGTTTCGTTTGACAAAAAATGTGCAGCTAGCATCCACAGGAAACCAACGTGATGTAATAGACTTTGAGTTCATAGGAAACATTTCAGGACAACCTTACATTGTTCACACAAACATTTACGCACATGGAAGTGGAAGTAAAGAGCAACAATTTTATCTTTGGTTTGATCCAACTACTGATTTTCACAATTATACTATCCATTGGAATCCCTCCGAAATTGTGTAAGTTTATCAATTTTTTTATATTCTTTTTAAATTTATATTATCCAAAAACCTTCACCGAAGTTTGAATACAATGATAAAATATGATGGTTACACTTTTCTAATTTTATATACCTAGATTTATTTTATTTGTTATCACAGGTTATATATTGATAGCATCCCAATTAGGATATTCAGAAACTATGACACAGAGGGCATTTCATACCCAAACAAACAAGGAATGAGGGTTTACATAAATTTACATAAGGCAGAAAATTGGGCCACCAAAGGTGGACTTGTTAAGGTAGATTGGAGTAATGCACCATTTACAGCAAAATTTAATCATTTTAGAGCAAGGGCTTGCAAGTGGAATGGAGAAGTGAGTATTTATGAATGTGCTTCAAATATACCTGCTAATTGGTGGACTTTTCCTATATACAAACAATTAAATTATGCTCAAATGGGTCAATTGAATTGGGTTAGAAGTAATTATATGATCTATGATTATTGTCATGATACTCAAAGATTTAAGGGACAAATGCCTCCTGAATGTTATAAGGCACAATTCTAAAATTTGTAATATTCAATTATTTTATTTTAGTCTCTATTGATATTTTAATGTGATTTAATTTACTTAGAATAAATTTAAAACATATTTGCTCTTGTTAAGTTCTTTTAAAAAAGTCTATGTAATTTCTTTATTTATATTTATAAATTTCTACGTTATAGTAAAAAAAAAATTAAAAATGTTTGCTAATTATTGAAGCATGAGGATAAAAACAATGCAACACATAAGGATGAATGTACTACCATCTCTAACTGATTTGTTAGTTAGAAAGAGGTTAGAGTTAGTTACTTGAGGCTTAAGCTACACTATAGTGTGATAAGGTGTAGAATCTTATGATGTAAGCTAACTGTACTTGTATATAATTCATCATACACTTGTGTAATTTCTAATGAGAATTATATTTTCAACATGATCATTTCTACACTTTCAATATGGTATCAACCATCTCAATGAAAATTTTTCATTCTTCTTCATTCACTTTGTGATCAAACCTCTGGTTTTAATCTTGTTGTTATCAGTTTGATCTTGTTGCTATTAATTACTTCTCTTTAACTTTTTTTGTTGTAAGTTTTCTGCATTTGATCATCTTTCTCATCGAGTTTTTCGCAACCGCTTTTGTTGTCATCAGTTCTTTTTCTACAACTGTTTATGTTATAAGTTTTCAGCATTTGATCAAGTTTTTTATCATCTTCCTCGTACATCCAACATGCCTCCGCGTCTTGCACCAAATCATCAACTCGATCTTATTTCCATATACTACATTCATCCAATGGAAGGTCCAAATTCGGTTATCATTACTCTAAAGCTTGATAGTTCTAACTATTTGTCATGGAGCAGATCCATGAAACATGCATCGGGAGCCAAGAACAAGTTAAAATTCGTTGATGGATCCATAGAAGTTCTTAATGAAGATGATCTCAACTATGCTCAATGGAAACATTGTAATGGTCTCAACTATGCTCAATGGAAACGTTGCAATCATCTTATACCGTTGAAAACACTTCTATTTTGGTGAATGTTGCACATAAGCCTTACTTCCAGAATAAAGGTGGTTCATACAACACATTCTCTTAGGGTGTGAATATTTTGTAATAGAACGAGCCATACGATTTATTTTTGTTATAAAAAACATGGTCATCCTAACTTCAACAAAAACAAATCTTTTATCAACGCAAGTCAAGATGAGATTCATACTTCTGCTCATCCAACTAATGTATCTTAGGATAATTCATCAACAAGCAACCAAATGCCTTTATCATAGGCTCAAAATGAGAAATTGATCAGCCTGCTCCAACAGTCAAATTTGTCATCACATATTTAACGCCCGTAATTTAATTAAATTATTTTTGGAATAATTGTGAAGAAGTATTATTAAATTGGATTTATTTTATTAAATGAAGAAATAATAATATATTTGAGGTATTATATTATTATGTGAAATAATGTTAGAAGCTAATATTATTAAGGTGGGCTTAATTTGAGTTAGTGGAAGTAATAAGGGGGTGTAGGTTGGAGCCCAATAAGAAATAATATAATAATATTAGGTTATTTTATTATTTGTTGTTAGAATAGAAAGAAGAAACAGTAGAAGGAAAAATAAAGATTGTGGAAACGTGAAGCTGCTGGTTTTGAAGGAAACGGCAAGAACAAAGATTCAACCCAGAAATTGTAGAGCGACCTTCGATCCAAGGTAAGGGTGGGGTTCTGGCTTTATAATTGGGATCATGATGTTTGATATGTGGGATTAGAGGATTGTTGTTTTTGTTATTGAATTGAATGATGTATGGTGAATATTGATGAATTCTCGTTGGATAAATGATGTTATTACGTTGTGTAATCGATGGTGTAATAGAGGTTAATGATAGGTGATGAATTATCATGATGATAATGAAGTTTGTAGGACTGTAATTATGATTCCTGTAGTGAATTACAGTAGAAAACGCATAAATTTATGCAGAAAATCGCAGGATGCGTCGACCTCAAACTGGATGAGTCAATGCAAGGAGGCTTTTAGACTCAGGATGAGTCGATGCATGCATGCTTGCGTCGATGCATGTTAAGTGTAAGGCTCAGGATGAGTCGACGCGAAGGGAGGATGCGTCGATACATGAGTGTGTGAGACTCAAGATGAGTCGACCGGTGCGATGCATATGTCGATACATGCTGTATTGAAAACTAGAATGAGTCGATCCATAGAGGGATGCGTCGACTCATAGCGTGAAGAAGAAGCAGGATGAGTCGATGCATAGTGTTTTGTGTCGATGCATACTGAATAATTTTGACAAAATCAGTTTTAAGTTGTTGTAACTTGAGTTTTAGGATACTGTTTGAGATGCCGTTCGAAGCGTTGATTAGCTAACGCGATGAACTTTATTTTAGATGATTAAAATGATGATTAAGAGGTGTAATTCCAGTAACTAATTTAGGATTTAGAATTAATTCCCGTAGATGACTATTGTGCTGTTTTAGGACATTTGGATGAATTTTGAGATGTTAGAGGACGCTGTTAGAATTATGACAGTAGGATTAATGACAGAAACGAAGTAGAACTGCAGAATAACAATAGGGATTACTGTAGTATTGATATACAGCTGAGTTATTAGTAAGATGTGATTAATCAAATGATGTTGATAAATAAGTAATGTTTAACAAATTGCTTTGAGATGTTGTTGCTTGAGATGACTGAAATGTTGTCGTTTTGATGATTGAGATGTTATTGCTTGAGATGACTGAAATGTTGTTGTTTTGATGATTAAGATGTTGTTGTTTGAGATGACTGAAATGTTGTCGTTTTTATGATTGAGATGTTGTTGTTTTGAGATGTGTTTTGAGATGTTGATAACTGAGTGTGTTATTACATTCATGCTGAGTCGCATACATTGCATTTTTTTTGAGATGGCCTGGATTGGAAAATTTTGAGATGAAGGCTATGCCTTATTTGATGCCTCTATTAATTGGCAGATTAGATTTTTGAGATGGGAGTTCTGCTCCAATGGTACCACATGCATTTGCATAGTTTTGAGTCGCATCATATGAATGAATAATGAGATGTATTTGATGTTGATGAATGTAATTATTATTGATTATGAGATGAGAAGTGGTGATATGAATGATCTAATTTAATATATTGATTATCATGCGCTTTATTATATTCTTAGATATCTCACCCCTTCTGTTTGAATGTTGCCCTTATGTTGGTAACATGCAGGTAATCGAGAGTGAAGGCCGAATACCTTTAATAGATCGAGTCGGTGTCATTACTCTGATATGTAACACTCGGGGGGGGTGAACACTTGATGATTTTGATTGCTGATTTTTAGTTGTTGAACCTTAAATCGTTTATTTATTAAACACACGATGTTTCAAAGTTGCTGTATTATTTAAACATGTCATTGAAGAATTCCGCTGCGTAGTCGTTGAATATTTAATGAAAGATGTTATGTTGTTAGTTCATCCGAAGTTTTGAAAAAGTGTTATATATCCATGATGTATGCAATAAATTTGTTAGAAGAATTTGTGACGTCCCGATTCATTTGTATGATTGAAATTTTATAACTCTGATTTATCTTACATATTTGCTTGGGGGTAGAATTGGGGTGTTACAACATTGTCTGGCGCTCAAAAAATGTGTTTTTACCCCTAAAAAATGGAGTTGGGATCAAAAATACCCAAAACCATCCCTAAAAAATGTGTTTTTACCCCTAAAGACGTATTTCTGACTGGTCTGCATCGCCCGGCGACCAAACAACATTGTCTGGCGCTCAAAACTGCATTTTTTTCCATACTTCTGGTCACCCCAGCGTCACCCGGCGACCAAAAAGCGTCGCCTAGCGACACCTTACAGTAAGTTTAAAAACCGGCACAATTTTAGCCATAAGTTGAGAACCGTAACTCCGATTCATAAACGGTCGGAAGTGTTGGAAAGCTTATTCAATGCTCGTTATAACAATGTCTGAATATCAATTCTTGATACCTACAAAAATGAGATAAAATCAATTAAACTCAATGATATTTGCATGATAACGCAATAAATAAACTATAACGTAAATTATACCGAATATACACTAAAGTTGAGGTTTATTGACAAAAAGCAAATGAATTAAGCCGATGAATGCTAATTATTCACACACAAATTCACAACAATTTAGAACTCATCAGTAAGGTCATACAATGAACCTGGATTCATGTTGCATCAGTTTTATGCATCCAAAGGAATTCTACATCAGAGGTAATGTGTTGAGAATCCTCAACAAAATGGTAGAGTTGAGAGAAAACATCAACATCTGTTAAATGTAGGAAGAGCCATTTTGTATTAATCCAAACTCCATAAGGCATATTAGTATTTTGCAGTCCAATTTACAACCTTCGTCATCAACAAAGTTCTTACACCACTTCTCAATAATAAATCACCCTACCAAATTTTTCACAACAAACTTCCTGATCTTGAAACTTTCAAAGTCTCTTGATCTCTATGTTATGCCTCCACTCTTCAAGCTCATAAAACCAAGCTAGATCCTAAGGCAAGGAAGTCCATATTCTTAGGATATAAACTTGTTATGAAAGGTTATACTTTACTTGACATTCACACCAATGAGATATTTGTATCTAGAAATGTCATCTTCCATGAGCATATCATACCTTACCAACCAATTTACCAATCCTCGTCCACCTTATGGTCTTGCTTTCCATCTACTAATGATATTGTTAACCCTATGAACAAAGTTAAAACTGTCATACCAGATCAACCTACTCCTATCCATAACACACCTCCACTTAAAACCACTTCATCCACTACTTCACACCATGAACCTACCACCACTTTACCTGAACATTCCATAAATCATCAAACCCCACAAACTAGATCTTCTTTAAGCGTGAGCCACCATCCATCTTATTTGCAAGACTATATTTTCAATTCTCTTACTGCATCAAACTCACCTTCCTCAGGTACTTCTTACCCTTTCTCAAATTTCATTTCACATCATAATCTTTCTTCTACACAGTAAACCTATTATTTGTCTATTGTGTCACACGTTGAGCCTAAGACCTATGCTGAAGCCTCTCAGCATGAATGTTAGAGGCAAGCTATGCAAGTTGAACTTTCAGCTCTTAAGAAAACTAGCACTTGGAAAATTGTAGATTTTACCTTCTGGTGTTACACCAATTGGGTGTTAATGGGTCTATAAGATCCAATATATTTCTAATGGTTATATTGATATATTCAAGGCACGATTGGTAGCTAAGGGATATAATTATATAGAAGGTCTTGATTACTTTGACACTTACTCACCATTTACAAAACTTACCACTGTCAGAACTATTATAGCATTGGCCTCTTACAAGTAATGTCATTTACATTAACTTGATATGAATAATGCATTCTTGCATGGTGATATTAAAGAAGATGTGTACACCATCATTCCTCCAAGTGTGACTACTACAAAGCCAAATCAAGTAGGGGTGGCAAAACAGGCCGCCCCACCTTAAGCATGCTAAAAAAAGAGCGGGGCGGGCAAGCCCATCAAGTTGAAATGTGCATCAAAATCTAGCTCGCCTTGCTAAGATGGCGGGTTGGCGGGCGGCAGGCTTTCCCGCTTACATTTTTATTTATTTATTTTTCATTTTTTTAATATATTAAGAGGATTCTTTTTTACATTTCAATTTGATTTTTCACTTATTTTTTAGAATAATTTTTTATAAAGTATCTTTTTAACAAAATTTACTTTAAAAAATATTGCATATATTCACAAATAAATGTATAAAATAAAATCATCAAGAATTGGACCTACTAGAATTAACTAAAAAGGCGGGTTAAGGTGGGGTAAGTTGAACGAATATGTGCGGCGGGCTTTGGCGGGCGACAGGTTTTTGAGGGGCAGGCTTTGGTGGGCAGCGGTCTTAGTGGGGCGGACTTTGGTGGGCGGCAGATCCAAAATGCTAACCAAACCCGCCATTTTTGGCAGGTGTGCGGGTCGGGCCGGCGGTCCACGATTCATTTTGCCACCCCTAAAATCAAGTATGTAAGATCGTCAAATCCCTCTATGGGCTTAAACACGCTAGCATGCAATGATATGAAAGACTCACCTCCTTTCTTATTGTACATCACTACAAACAAGCGACCTCTGAACATTCTCTATTTGTGAAAATCAACACACCCTCTATCATAATTTTGTTAGTGTATGTTGATGATGTTATCTTAGTAAAGAATGATTTGAATGAATTAACTTCAATTAAATTGGCCTTGGACACTACATTCAAAATCAAGGACTTAGGTAAGCTAAAATATTTTGTAGGCATTGAAGTGACACGTTCAAAGGAAGGTATATTTCTAAATCAGAGAAATTACTGTCTTGATTTACTAGATGACTCGGGCTTCACTACATCTAAACCAGTCACTACACTATTAGGTCTTGCTATAAAGTTACATCAAGATAACAATACTCCTTATCATGACATACCATCATATAAAAGACTTATAGGTCGACTGTTATATCTCATTGCAACAAGACCCAATATAACCTTCTGTACACAACTGTTGAGTCAGTTTTTGTCAGCTCCTACAATAACTCACTTCAATGCTGCCTACTGTGATACGGTGGGAGAACTGACTTGAGGGTTTTTGAGTTTTATCTCAAATGTTGCGGTTAGCAAGAGTCTCCACTGACTTTTCTTTTATCCAAAAGGAAAGGTGAAAAAGCACAGGAAATACCTTTGAGATTGTTTCTTGAGTTCGGGGGGTAGATTATGAAAACGAAAGGTATTAGCACCCTTTTCATCCATGGTTTTCCATGGGCTCTTAGTTACTTGATAGATCACTTGCTTTTGTTTGAAATTATGCTTTATGTGGTTTTTGAAAGTATTTTGTAAAAGAGGCCATTGTTTAGGAAATCTTTGTAATGATTCTCGTTCGTAAGAATTTATACAAAGATGTTGATCTTTTGAAAATGTTTTCAAGTTTGTAAGATGTTTTGAAAGTGTAGGTGTTTATTTTGAACAAAGCAAGGATGTTTTATTTTAAATTGAGCAAGTAATTAGGAGTATTCTACCTACTCAAAAGTCTTTCTTGTTCATTTTTCTTTTCCTTTGATATTGTTATCTTACCATTGATTTGATAAGCAACCCTATCTTTGGATGTAAACAAGAAGGGCATGGGTCATCGTATAACCATGATTAGCAATGTTGCAAGGTATCTTAGCATTATTTTTTAGGGACTAAGATCATTTGAAAGGCAACTTATATAGTGTCATCGAGGGACTATGATCTTGTATTTGTTTGTTTTTGCTAAGATACCTTACATGCGTAATATGGCCATTTTGTATAAGACAACCAAGTGGGATAAACCTAGGGGTACTTGTGTGCAAGTGTATTATTTTCATGCTTGATTTTTTCTTGGATTAGGGTTTGCTATTTGGTTGATTTTAATCTTTCCATACAAAACCTAATTACTAGCATTGTATATATGAAAGCGATAAATTGCGAAATTTAAAATTACTACGTTATTACAATACTTGTGGGAGGGGGTATACAATTACAAATGGGGATTGCGAGTGAAAATACTTCCTAAGTTACTATTACAATCATATCGAAATGTATAAGAATGTACAATAAAATGTGAAATGAACTTGTTTTATTTTAAGAAAATACTTTTGGTCTTTTGTTTTTTTTTAAGAAATAAAATAAATTCTGAAAGAACTGTTTTTGATGTTTGCTGATTAATGGAATAGAAATTAATAGTAAAAATAATGAGAAAAGGAAAAAAAAAGAATCAGCGTATTGCTGATCAAATGAGGTCAGAAAATCTGACTCTGGCATACTGCAAAATAGAAATCCTGTTAGTGAAAATATGTAAAGTCAGAAGTTCTGAGCCCACTGGGAACACAGTAGTCTTCAGAAGTTCTGATACTACTGGCAATAAAACAGACTCCGGAAGTTCTGATACCACTGTCAGAGCTTAGTCTCTCTCTCTCTCTCTATGCTAGTTAGAACATCTGCAACTTGGTTATTTCTCCACAAAATAGAAGATATGCATAGGACAATTATAGTCGGTGTCATAGCATTTCAGAAATAAGAAATATCAGAACTATAAATCAGAAGCAAGTATGAATTTGCAGATCCTAATTCTGAGTTCTAATAACTTCAAGAAGTTTTGAACTGATTTATTCCCTACTTAGGCAGGAAGATGCATGAAATCTCAAAATATATACAATCATCAGAAACATGATATCTACATTGTATTTTTGAGCGTAAATCTGGTAATGTTTTAAATAACGTGATAAAAGTCAGCAGAAGCTTACCTTGCAGCTGGAAAGATTCTATGGAATAGAGGTTGGTCCTGAATTCTGGTGAGGTTCTGAGCAACTTCTTCACGTACTCAGCAGGATGGAGGTTCTCAACTTCTGGTACAACAAAGAGGTGATGTTCTGATTTCTTTGAGTAGATGGATGGAGAATGTGAGGTAGTATGAATACAAAAGTTAAGGAAGTTTCTAATATGTGAATCAGAAACTATGTGAATGGTTTTAGTCAAGAAATATTTGAGAACAAATGGAGTTTGAATGCAAGAAATCAAAAGTTAGCAGGTTTTGTATGTTGTGTTTACAGTTTTTGGAACTCTTGGAATTTTGGCAGGGGTTCAAGGCCTTTCTATCTAAAATTTTCGACCCCTTTTCAATGGCCAAAGGTGTTCTATTTATAAGAAAATATTTTGTAATTTTGGAGAGGTCAAGTAGCGCTAACATCATACGCTAGATGCTGGCTTGCTCTTGAAGCAAGTTCAAAAAAAAAGGTATGATAGTTGAAAGTTTTTTAGCCTAGACCGGATTAACAAGCAGGGATTAAGGAAAAGTAAACCCACAAGCAAAAAAGTAACGCACGGACCCTCAAATATTCCTATACAAAAGTTGCTTTTAAGGATAACAAGGGTATTTTTATGCCACACGTGGGGAGATCCTTTGGATAAAGACTCAAAAGTGGTTGTGAAAATTAAATAAGCATTAAATAATGATGAGATTTGTGAAAATCAGAAACCCTGTAATGCGAGATTTTTCATCATTGCTTAATTCTGGATCAGAAGTCCCATTTCAGCGTAACCTAGAACAAACATCCAGCTTCTGATCTTTGTATCTTGTTGCCTCAGCATGCTCTGAAGGATCCCTCAGAATTTCCAGTAAGCTTGTAGTACACTTTGTAACCTTTTTTGATTTACCTTTGTAAACTCTAGGTTAGAAGTTCTGCTTCAGCGTAGCATCCAATCTTCTGATCTTCTTATCTTCTGGCTCGAACATGTTCTGAAGGAGCTTTCAGACTTTCCAGGAAGCTTTGTATCACGCCTTAAAAACTTCTTTGATTTACCCTTGCAGACTCTGGCCGAGGCTTCGTGCAAACTTGCCCAGAAGTTCTGACCAAATTTTGTCTTGAAAGTGTCCTGAATTTGTTGAGTATTTCAGTTTTAAAGACGTGTCTCTGAGGAGTTATAACTTGAAACTCCAGCGTTTCTAGGAGAAGCTTTGTTCAGCAACATTCTAGATCTTATGGGGGTCTATAACTCTTGTGTCAGAGGCTGATCCAGAATCAACTTACATCAAGGTGAAAATCTGGCCAGAAGTTCTGAGTTTTGTCATGCTTCTTAAACACTTAGAAAAGTTCTAAGTATTTAAAATTTTGACTCTTCCCTTAATAAAATGACTTTTGATTTTCTTGATGAAACAAACTTCATATTTCAACATGTCTTTATGAAATATGATTCTTGAAACATGGTTTTGGTTAAAAAGCCAAAGTTTGACTTTTTTAGTGTGAAAATGACCATTTTGCCCTTGTGGACAATTTTCTTGAAAAATTTGTAATTAAAAGCTTGGAATTGGATGGAAGCAAACCTGAGGATCCAGGATGGTTCCTTGAGAAAATGAGAGGGCAAATTTTGGGGTACAACAGCTGCTCTTGTTCAATCTTCTTAAACCTGAAGAGTTAGATTGCGAGTTTTTGCCATTCGTGACTCGAAGGTGGAAGATGATTGGACACTAGAGTGCCCAGAAATTTGCACTCGGTGATGTGATGATAGGAGGAATGGGCTTAAAGATTTCATTTGGAGAGGTGGCAGAATCTTGTTACAGATGGGCTTGTAGATGCCATCCAAGAATGCTTGTTGAACTGTAATTCATAAGTTGAACATTAGAATGGCGTTCGTGTCTGGTGCATACCTGTATTGTACCAAAATTTGAGTTTGAATGAGTATCAGAATGGAATCTGTGTCTGGAGCGTATCTGTACTGTATCAAAAGTTGAATCTGAATGAGTATTAGAATGGCATCCGTGTCTGGAGCGTATCTGTACTGTATCAAAAGTTGAATCTGAATGAGTATTAGAATGGCATCCGTGTCTAGAGCGTATCCGAACTGTATCAAAAGTTGAATCTGAATGAGTATCAGAATATCATCCGTGTCTGGAGCGTATCTGAATTGTATCAAAAGGTTGTATTTGAATGAGTATTAGAATGGCATCTGTGTCTGGAACGTATCTGAACTGTATCAAAAGTTGAATCTGAATGAGTATCAGAATGGCATCCGTGTCTGGAGCGTATCTGAAATGTATTGTACCAAAAGTTGAGTTTTAATGAGTATCAGAATGGAATCCGTGTCTGGAGTGTATCTGTTCTGTACCAAAAGTTGAATCTGAATGAGTATCAGAATGGCATCCGTGTCTGGAGCATATCTGTACTGTATCAAAAGTTGAATCTGAATGAGTATCAGAATGAAATCCGTGTCTGGAGCGTATCTGAACTATATCAAAAGGTTGTATTTGAATGAGTATTAGAATGGCATTTGTGTCTGGAGCGTATCTGTATTGTACCAAAATTTGAGTTTGAATAAGTATCAGAATAACATCCGTGTCTGGAGCGTATCTGTACTGTATCAAAAGTTTTTTTTTTGAATGGTAGTTGTTAATCTTATCCTGAAATGGGTAAAATGTTAGCTAAAATGCAAAGTCATGTTGTATGAAATATATGATGCAATGGATTTTCTTTATCAGTGTTTATGATATATGAGTGCAATGTATGCGTATGTGAGCTAATTTGCTATATTACTGTTGGATTTGAAGAAACAAAATCCTTGGATACTGCCGAGGATATGTGAGTCTTCATGTCTTAAAGCTGAGTATTGATGGATTTCTTGCCGAGAGAAATGACTTCTGTTGTGAGGGTAATGCCCTGTACTGCTTAAAAAATCTGCTTGGGGAATCTGGAAAAATTGGATGATTTCTACCGGGGATTGATAAACTGGAAGCTTTGTTCCGCCGGGGGAGTATTGAAAACTCTGTGGGGAGTAAATATGGAATGGTCTAGAGATATTTTCCTATCCTTTCAACCTATCAATAATTTCCTTTCTCACTTTTGCTTATTTGTAAATAGTAATTATGTTCATATGCATATGTTCAACAATGAATCATTGGACGTTTTTGTAAACAAAACACAAGCATAAAGAAAAAAATAGATACTTTTTGCACTTTCAAAGAGATATCTTTGTATTAATTTTGAGTAAGTATTTTTTGTACAAGGAGACAAACATTCCAGTAAGAGAATGCTGTCGAAAAAATGGAAATTTCGATACAAAGAAAAGACAACTATGTGTATAAAAATTCCATGGGGTTTCCATTCTGCTATAGTCTTTGTATCTCCGAGTATCTTGTCTATTTTTGCTTTGTCCGAAGATGACTGAATTGATCAGAGCCTCTGGGTTTGTCAGTGGAAGCCAAAGATTGTTCACAAAGTGATTCGACGGGATATAGTCATACGCTTTAATTCCCTAACTTTTTCCTGGACCGCCCTTTCGGGTTTTCAGTCCACCAGGAAACCCTTTTTTGCCCAAGTCTCCCTTTTGGGTTTTCAACTTGCCGAGCATACAGATTTTTTCATTTTATCCCTAATTTTTGCCCGAACCTTTTGGTTCGCCGGGATGCCCTTGTTTTGCCTAGGTGTGTCAACCTAGCGGGTCTCTTATGCATAGTATCTTTTGACTATGTCCGTGTTCGCATGGTGTGGCAGGTCGTCGCCATCCATTGTGGTCAAGATCATTGCCCCACTGGAGAATATGTTTTTGATTACAATGGTCCTTCATATGTAGGAGTCCATTTTCCCCTGGGATCACTTTGTGGCAAGATGATACGTTTGATCACTAGATCCCCGACTTGATATACTTGGCGTCTGACTTTCTTGTTGAAAGCCTTGATCATCCGTTTTTGATACATTTGACCATGGCAAATAGCAACAAGTCTCTTTTCATTAATCAAATTTAGTTGATCAAGTCGAGTTTGGATCCAATCATCTTCATTCAACCCTGCATCCTTCATAGTTCTCAGAGAAGGGATATGAACCTCAATAGGCAAGACAACCTCCATGCCGTAAACCAAAGAATAGGGTGTTACCCCGGTTGATGTGCGAGTTGTGGTACGATACCCGTGGAGAGCGAATGGTAGCATCTCATGCCAGTCTTTGTATGTGACTGTCATTTTCTGTATGATCTTCTTAATGTTTTTATTTGCAGCTTCGACAATGCCATTTATCTTTGGCCGACAGGGAGAAGAATTGTGATGCTGGATCTTGAATTGCTCGCATAATGCAGTGATCATAGTGTTATTGAGATTTGTACCATTGTCAGTGATGATCCTTTCCAGGATACCGTATCGGCAAATAAGGTTTTGCTTGATGAAGCGGGCAACAACATTCTTGGTAACGGAGGCGAAGGAGGCTACTTCAACCCACTTTGTAAAATAATCAATGGCCACTAGGATGAAGCGGTGTCCGTTGGAGGCTGTCGACTTGATTTCCCCAATCATATCAATTCCCCACATAACAAAGGGCCAGGGAGCTGTCAAGACGTTCAGAGGAACCGGAGGTATGCACACTTTGTCAGCATAAATTTGACACTTATGGCAGGTTCGAGAGTATTGATAGCAATATGCTTCCATGGTAGACCAATAATAGCCAGCCCGTAGGATTTTCTTTTCCATCTTATGCCCACTGGAGTGGGTGCCAAAAGTACCTTCATGTAATTTTGCCATGATCTTTTCAGCTTCAACTTTATCCACACACCAAAGCAAAATGGAGTCATGATTGCGTTTGTACAGGATGCCATTACTAAGGAAGAATTTAGCTGAGAATCTCCTTAAGAACTTCTTATCATTGATTGAAGCTCCTTCTGGATATTCTTGAGCCTCGAGATACCTCTTGACTTCATGAAACCAAGGCTGGTCCATTACCTCTTCAGTATTAATCTCGTGACAGTGCGCTGGTTCATCCATTCGTTCGATGGTGATTTGGGGAGCCTCGTTATCCCAATTAAGTTTAAACATAGATGGCATTGTGGCTAGAGCATCTGCTAGCTGATTTTCTTATCGCGGGAAATGCTCGAAGGTAATCTTCTCGAAATGTGGTAGTAATGTCAAAACATGTTCTTTGTAAGGGATAAGGTTTGGATGTTTGGTGTCCCAATCCCCTTTGATCTGACTGATGACCAAAGTTGAGTCTCCGAATACATCCAATGATTTGATCCCCAAGTCTATGGCAACTTTGAGACCAAAGATACATGCTTCGTATTCTGCCATGTTGTTAGTACAGTTGAAGCAAAGTCTGGCAGTAAAGGGAGTATGACACCCTTCTGGAGATATGAGTACAACGCCGATACCATTTCTGAGTGCGTTGGATGCCCCATCAAAGAACAGGGTCCATCGGGATCCTTGTTTAGGTCCGTCATACGGACTGAATCCTTCACAGTTGTCTAATGTCATGATGTCTTCATCCGAGAATTCAAACTTCATGGACTGATAGTCTTCTACAGCTTGATGAGCAAGATGATCAGCTAGCACACTGCCCTTTATAGGTTTCTGGGTAGTATACTGTATGTCGTACTCTGTCAGGATCATGTGCCATCTAGATATTCTCCCAGAAAGAGCAGGCTTTTCGAAGATGTACTTTATCGGATCCATCTTAGATATCAACAAGGTAGTATGAGTCAACATATACTATCTTAGCCGGCGAGCAGCCCATGCCAGAGCGCAACAAGTTTTCTCGAGCAGTGAATATCTGGTTTCACAGTCGGTAAACTTTTTGCTCAGGTAATAAATAACGTGCTCTTTTCGGCCAGACTCATCATGTTGCCCCAATACACACTCCCATTGAGTTTTATAAAACAGTCAGATACATGATCAATGGTCTTCCCTTGACTGGTGGCATCAATACAGGAGGTTCTTGTAAGTAATCTTTGATTTTGTAAAAAGTAACTTGGCACTCATCATTCCATTTGACTACTTGATCTTTCTTCAATAGTTTGAAGATTGGCTCACAAGTAGCTGTTAGGTGAGAAATGAATCTGGCGATATAGTTCAAGCATCCAAAGAATCCTCTGACTTCTTTCTCAGTACGAGGAGCAGGCATCTCTTGTATTGCTTTAACTTTGGCAGGATCGACTTCAATAACTTTGTTACTGACAACAAAGCCTACGAGTTTATCGGACCGTACTCCAAATGTGCACTTGTTTGGATTCAACCTCAGCTTGTGCTTCTTCAGTCTCTCAAACAACTTTTATAAGTGATCAAGGTGCTCTTCTTCTGTTTGTGATCTGGCTATCATATCGTCTAAGTAGACCTCTATTTCATGATGTATCATGTCGTGAAATAAAGCTACCATGGCGCACTGATAGGTTACCCCAACATTCTTCAATCCGAATGGCATCACCTTGTAGCAGAATGTGCCCCACTGTGTGACATATGTTGTTTTCTCCATGTCCTCAGGTGCCACTTTGATTTGGTTATAACCTGAGAATCCGTCCATGAAGGAAAACACTTTGTGTTGTGCCGTATTGTCGACCAGGATATCAATGTGGGGGAGTGGAAAATCATCTCTAGGGCTCGCCCTATTCAAATCTCTGTGATCCACACACATTCGTACTTTGCCATCTTTTTTAGGTACGGGAACAATGTTGGCAACCCATTGAGGGTAGGAAGTGACAGCCAAGAATCCATCATTGAATTGTTTCATGACCTTCACTTTAATCTTTTCTGACATATCAGGTCTCATACGACGAGCCTTTTGTTTTACTGGAGGACAATCTTCTCTTGTAGGCAGACGATGTACCACGATGTCTGTATCAAGTCCTGGCATGTCTTCATATGACCAGGAAAAGATCTCAACATAGTCATGTAACAACTGAATCATACGCTTCTTGACACTAGGTTCCAGATTGGCACCCACTTTGACCTCTTTTTTATCCTTCTCGGTACCCAGGTTGACTGTATCCACAGGTTCCTCGTGAGGCTGGATGGTCCTTTCCTCTTGTTGTAGCAGTCTGGCATGTTTCCCTGGTAATTTACAATCTTCCTCACCTTCGTCTTCGGCTTGGTAGATTAGATCCTCAGAGTCACAAAAGGCCATAGCAGTATCGTTACCCATGGGATCCAAAATGGATGGGTACCTGCATTTGTGAGTGTGGGTGTGTGTGAGGGTATAGCCATCTTTAAAAATAAAATGTAAAAGAAAAACAATGAGCACAAAAGTTTGTATGCGAAAAACGTTCATGATTCATTGAATGTCATATGAAGATAAAATAATAACCCTTACAAATGGACCATTGTGCCTCGGGCAAGACACAAGGTTTTAAAAG
Organism: Vicia faba; assembly: GCA_948472305.1. Taxonomy (NCBI): domain Eukaryota; kingdom Viridiplantae; phylum Streptophyta; class Magnoliopsida; order Fabales; family Fabaceae; genus Vicia; species Vicia faba. Next base: position 1,072,179,462 of record OX451735.1, on the reverse strand, counting down.
TGCGAATTCTTTTTGAATATTACAGATCCAACAAAATGTAGAGATAAATTACTGAGGGGTGAAAGTTATTGGGACGATGTCTCTAGCCTCCCAATTGCGGAGTCCTCCTTTGACAGTCGGAAAGATCCAATCCTCCAAGTTGCAATCCTCTTCACCATCTTCTACCGCGTTGACCTCACAGTTGCTAATCTTCAAGGGTGGCCCTCCAGCACAGGCACGACGTACAACCTTTTAAGCACTTAAAGTGCAACCTAAGCCAAACTTGTCAGACTTATACGGGATATCCAGAAATTTCCCCCAGATGGTGCATCCACCTTCCTCTACCACTGCTTTGGCGTCCTTCAGAGATGATATTTGGAGTGGAGGCCTTGTAATCTTGGGAATCTGGGACATAGTCTCGGTTAATGCTACCTCTTGGGGGACCTCTCCGAAGTGTTGAAAAGGAGTTTCAATGAACTCGCCGTCCAATTCCACATACCTAAAGGAATTGAGATGGCTAATCATGTATTCTTCCTCTCTGTGGATAGTGATAATCTTTCCTTGAACTGGATATTTCATCATCTGGTGCATTGTAGAGGTAACAGCGCCAGCATGATGGATCCATGGTCGTCCTAGCAGACATGAGTAAGAAGGGAGGATGTCCATTACATGAAAGGTTGAATTGAAAGTTTGAGTCCCAACCTTTATAGGGATATCCGCCTCCCCGTGTACCATCCTCTTCGAGCCATCAAATGCCCTTACTACTATGTTACTTGGCTTTAATGTCAGTCCTTCGCAGTCAAGTCTGTCAAGAGCTTTTTTTGGTAAAACATTCAAAGATGAGCCAGTGTCCACCAAGAAATGGTCCAGAGTTGTGCCTCTAATTCCACAGAGACATGTAATGCCTCGTTGTGCTTTCTTCCCCTTGGTGTCAGATCAGCATCCGAGAAGCCTAGGCCATTGTCCGCTGTCAAACTGGCCATGCAGTCTTGAAATTGATCAGTAGACGTCTCTTATGGCATATGGGCTGTTTTTAGGAACTTCTCCAAGGCTTTCGCATGTGCCTCGGAACACAGTAGTAATGCCAGCATGGAGATCTTGGAGGGAGATTTCCCCAACTGTTCAACTACATCGTAGTCGCTCCTTTTTATAATTTTTAGGATCTCCTCCATTTCTTTCTTGGATGTCTCGGGGATAGCAAGTGATTGAGCCTTCGTTTGGACAGGCTCCACTCGAATACTTTTTCCTCGAGTTTCAGCAGCAGGAGTGTTGGTAGGAATGGCAGTAGGGGTTGTAACGGCTTCGTCAATAGGAGCACTTGCAGAGATGATTATGGGTACGGAAGTAACCTTTGGAGCAGCCACGGGTCCAGAAACTTCCTTTGGGGGGGCAATTTCTGAAGAAAAGATCCTACCGCTTCGGGTGATTTTACTAGTTCCGGCAATATTGCTAAAGTCGGAATCTTCTTCTTCGGAGTTTATCTCTTCAGCGATCGACCCATCTTGTTTGATGCCATGGTAGTAAATGTCCCCACTGTAATTCCACATCACAGTTTTGTCTGATTCATATGGGACTGGCCCAGGCATTGTGATTATTAGAGGAGGTATTTTTGGAACCGATGTGATTCTAACGGGTCTTTTGGGAACCCCAGAAGAATTGGCGGAGATGGTAATGATTGAAACATCTTCAACAGGAACAAGTGAAACAGGAGTACTTTCAAATAGAATCTCTTTGCTATCTATCAGGCGCTGAATGCCTGCTTTCAACAAAGGGCAATCAGTTGGTGAGGATAGGCAGAGATGGCAAACTTCATTACAGCCCGGGAACACACCGACTTTCAACAAGTTTATTTTAATGGTTGGAAGTGGAGTCATGAGTTTATCAATTATGGAAACAAAAAAACCTTCTTCAATAGCATTGGTATTGTGACCATGTCTGGGCATAGGAACAAAAATGACATTTGGCTTCTCGGGCGCATCAAACTCAATTTCTTTTACTTCAATGAGGTATTGTATTTTGTTCTTTAAGGCCCAAAAGTTATTAGTATCGTGACCAGGACTTTCAGAGTGATATGCGTAACAGGCATTGGGGTGATAATAAGGAGATGTTGTATTGGGTTTTCGGAGCTTCTTTCAAGGTTGCCAAGTTGGATCTCAGAAGATGCAGTAATACTTGAGACAAAGTCATGTTAATTTTGGTGAATTTCCTGACTGGCTTTTCCATCCTTGGTTGATTATTTCTTTTTTGATCAGACATAGGCTTTGGAATCACAATAGCCCCCACCATTGGTCGGCGTCCGACCCTCTCGCGGTTTCTTTGCGGATATATAACAGCTACTTCTTTCTTCCCAACAAAAGGCTTCCTTGCAGCTGTAGAAGAAGATGAATCCTTCTGAATCTTTCCACTTTTTATACCGGCTTCCACCCTCTCTCCAGTTAATATTAGCTCAGTAAATCCTGCAGATGAGCTTCCAATTAAATGGTTGAAGAAAGGGCCAGATAAAGTGCCTAAGAACATGTCCACCAATTCCCTTTCAGACAGAGGGGGTTGAACTCTTCCAGCCAGATCCCTCCATTTCTGTGTGTAGTCCTTGAAACCCTCATTGGAAGCCATATCCATACTCTGAAGTTAAGTACGGGTAGGCGCCAAATCAACATTATATTGATATTGCTTGTAGAAAGTTGCGGCAAGATCTTCCCAATTGTGGATGTTGGCTCTTTCTAGTTGGTAAAACCAGTCGAGTTGTGTTCCAAATAGACTATCTTGAAAAAAATGCACCCATAAGTCTTTATCAGCATTGTGGGGTTGAATTTTCCTTACATATGATCGAAGATGCATTTTAGGGCATGACACTCCATCATATTTGGAAAATATAGGAACTTTAAATTTAGGAGGAATCACAATCACCGACACTTGTCCCAATTCTTCAAAGTCTAAGTCTGACACCTTTTGTATTTCCATCGCGCTCAAACGCTCTTCGAGATGTTTCTACTTGTCATCAGCTGGAGAATATTGTTCCTCAGAGTAGTCTTCCTCTTCTTCCTCCTCTTCTTAGGATTCTGACGGGACAGCTGTTTCATTGCCTTTCCCTTCTCCTTCACCGGAAGTTGTTGCAATGTTCAAAGTCCTTCTTGTCTGCCCCTGAAATCTTCTCCCCATGTTTAAGACTCTAGTACCTTCTTTGTTTTCTTTTTCCTCTCTTCATCTAGCAGAGTCTTCAATTCTTCTTGCCCCTTGGCTAGGGTCATGAGCAACTGTTGAAACTGCATGTTCTGAGCTTGGAGATCTTTGACTGATTGTTCAAGATCCATCTTACTGAAATAAACAGTATAGAGATGAGGAAACTTGTTGCAAAAGACCTGTTTATGTTATGATGAATGATATGTGCATATGCAATGTTTTCAAGGATTTCAAAGACTCAAGTTTGTTTTAGACAAAAAGAAACACACGTTATATTAATAAGATAGAGTTTGAGTACATCAATGCCCTTTTGGACAAAATAATATAAAACTCTAAGATAAAAAAGTGGTGCGCATCCTCTTTGGTGAAGTGTAGGCATTTAGAGTCCGCTCCTCATGAAGTAGCCTAGTGAGTTCCAAAACCTTTTTCTCGCTTACGTAGAATTGGGCTTAGAAAGTATCTCTCTCTCCTTTGAGCTGTATCCAATCCCTTTGTAGGTCTTCAAGAGATGTGGGCATGTCAGGATGTAGGATAGTGTATGGAATATCTCCCTCCTTAACAGGCTCAATAATTACCGGAAGAATGGAAGGATAAGGCATCATAAGACTTTGAGCACATGTTTGTACCCATTTTAGGTAAGGCTCAAGAGGGATGGAGTTCTTGTGCCCCAAAGTCTTGCTATCCACCTTGTTTAGCATCCTCCAAGCTCGGATGAATCTCAGACGAAGACCTTGATCGTCGTTGTCGTAGTCGAATACCAAACCTTGAATCAACATCTCATGCGAGCCATCCCTCCGGGCATAACCAAACTGTCTTGAAGCTAAGCATGGATTGTAGGTGATGCCTCCCCTAATTCCAAGTAGAGGGACATTATGGAATTCCCCACAACGGTCAACAATGATAACATTCTCTTTGGATCGGTAGCACCAATGAATACCTGAATGTTTGAGCATCATTAACCTTTGTGACCACCTTAAACCTTGCTCATTCTTTAAGACTGATTGGGAAAGATGAGAAATAAACCATCTTTCCAGGAGAGGAGTGCAACACATAAGGACACCTCTTTTCCTCATTGTACGAGTGTGAAAAGAGTGTAGGATATCCCCTAGCAATGTAGGCACCGAGTTGCGTAACATAAAGATTTTGACGGTGCTCACATCTATGAGTTGGTCAGGATTGGGAAATAAGACCATCCCATAGATAATAAGAGCCACAATTTCCTCAAAGGCTTGCAAGTCTAAGGAATTCCAACAACTTTGGGCTTTCTCAAACAGGAACTTTGCTAAGAAGCCTTTGACACCACTTCTAGTTTCCCAATGAGTTGTGACATCGGATGAGTGCAAGTGCAGAGCTTGAGCAATCTCTTTTGGATTTGGGTCTCTTTCCGTACCGTTTAAAGGTAGTTGATTGAGAATGGGAATCCTCAAGAGTTGAGAGAATTCTTCCAAAGTAGGCACAAGTTGATAGTTGGGAAATGTGAAGCAATGGTGCAAAGGATCAAAGAACTGAAAGAGCACTTTTATCATATCCTCATCTGTGTTGGAGGTGACCAAGTTGAGTAGACGACCATGTCTCTCGGTGAATGGAGAGTTCTCAGGGATCCTTGAAGCTAGTTCCTTAAGTTGTGGAGGAATTCTCACAAGGTTGACTTGAATAGTTTTCCTGCGAAGTTAATCCATATCCTGCAAAACAAGAACAAAGATGAATCCCCAAAATCCTTGAAATGGTTAGTGGATGTATATGATGCCCATGATTTCCATGATGTTATGTACAAGTATGTATATATAAAACAAAGCAGACAAGTCCTTAGTTTAAGCTTGCATGAAGTTTTATAGGTAAGTACCCTCTTGAAGCTAGTTGGCTTAAACCTGTTCTAATAATAGTAACCAGGTTCTAAGGAGCTCAATATCACTGGATTGTTTCCTTGGTCATTATTTCAGCTCAAGCCTCTTTAATGGTGACCGAAATATCCCAAGAAACCAAACCTCAATAAGTGTAGTATCGAGTATCTACCAACTTCGGACTGCACTAAAGCCGGTCATCTCACTACATCCTAAAGGCCAAGTTGGTCAAGTAAAGGTTCTAGAAGTTCATTAGTGCTTCATGACATCACTCAGCGGCCCCGTATTCTCTTTGATTAACTCAAAGGCTACCGGTATCCACAAATATGTCGCACTAACATAGTTGTTGCTTAGACCATGTCGATATACCCCACACAGTTTCCACAACGTATTGCTATTTACCTATAATGTATCCCAAATTCGGGTAGAGGATTTCAAACCCAAACAAAGAACCATAATGTAAAGCAAACAAATCAAGTAATGTAACAAGTAAATGTGATCTATCCCTAAGGTAACCCCACTTTTATTTTAAATCCCCAGCAGAGTCGCTAGTTCTGTGATACGATGGGAGAATTGACTTGAGGGTTTTGAATTTTATCGCAAATGTTGCGGTTAGCAAGAGTCGCCACCGACTTGTTTTATCCAAAAGGAAAGGTGAAAAAGCACAGGAAAGACCTTTGAGATTGTTTCTTGAGTTTGGGGGGTAGATTATGAAAAGGGAAGGTATTAGCACCCTTTTTATCCATGGTTTTCCATGGGCTCTTAGTTACTTGCTAGATCACTTGCTTTTGTTTGAAATTATGCTTTGTGTGATTTTTGAAAGTATTTTGTAAAAGAGGTCATTGTTTAGGCAATCTTTGTAATGATTCTCGTTCGTAAGAATGTATACAAAGTTGTTGATCTTTTGAAAATGTTTTCAATTTTTAAGATGTTTTGAAAGTGTAGGTGTTTGTTTTGAACATAGAAAGTATGTTTTGTTTGAAATTGAGAAAGTAATTAGGAGCATTCTACCTACTCAAAAGTCTTTCTTGTTCATTTTTCTTTTCCTTTGATATTGTTATCTTACCATTGATTTGGTAAGCAACCCTATCTTTGGATGTAAACGGGACGGGCATGGGTCATCGTATAACCATGATTAGCAATGTTGCAAGGTATCTTAGCATTCTTTTTTAGGGACTAAGATCATTTGAAAGGCAACTTAGATAGTGTCATCGAGGGACTATGATCTTGTATTTGTTTGTTTTTGCTAAGATACCTTACATGCGTAATATGGCCATTTTGTATAAGGTAACCAAGTGGGATAACCCTAAGGGTACTTGTGTGCAAGTGTATTATTTTCATGCTTTATTTTGTCTTGGATTAGGGTTTGCTATTTGGTTGATTTTAATCTTTCCATACAAAACCTAATTACTAGCATTGTATATATGAAAGCGATAAATTGCGAAATTTAAAATTACTACGTTATTACAATACTTGTGGGAGGGGGGTATACAATTACAAATGGGGATTGCGAGTGAAAATACGTCCTAAGTTACTATTACAACCATATCGAAATGTATAAGAATGTACAATAAAATGTGAAATGAACTTGTTTTATTTTAAGAAAATACTTTTGGTCTTTTGTTTTTTTTAAGAAATAAAATAAAGTCTGAAAGAACTATTTTTGATGTTTGCTGATTAATGGAATAGAAATTGATAGTAAAAATAATGAGAAAAGGAAAAAAAAAAGGAATCAGCGTATTGATGATCAAATGAGGTCAGAAATTCTGACTCTGGCATACTGCAAAATAGAAATCCTGTTAGTGAAAATATGTAAAGTCAGAAGTTCTGAGCTCACTGGGAACGCAGTAGTCTTCAGAAGTTCTGATACTACTAGCAACAAAACAGACTCCAAAAGTTCTGATACCATTGTCGGAGCTTAGTCTCTCTCTCTCTATGCTAGTCAGAACATCAGTAACTTGGTTATTTCTCCATAAAACAGAAGATATGCATAGGACAGTTATAGCCGGTGTCATAGCATTTCAGAAATAAGAAATATCAGAACTATAAATCAGAAGCAAGTATGAATTTGCAGATCCTAATTCTGAGTTCTAATTTCTTCAAGAAGTTCTGAACTGATTTATTCCCTACTTAGGCAGGTAGATGTATCAAATTTCAAAATATATACAATCATCAGAAACATGACATCTACATTGTATTTTTGAGCATAACTCTGGTAATGTTTTAAATAACGTGATAAGAGTCAGCATAAGCTTACCTTGCAGCTGAAAAGATTCTATGGAATAGAGGTTGGTCCTGAATTCTGGTGAGGTTCTGAGCAACTTCTTCACGTACTCAGCAGGATGGAGGTTCTCAACTTCTGGTACAACAAAGAGGTGATGTTCTGATTTCTTTGAGTAGATGGATGGAGAATGTGAGGTAGTATGAATACAGGAGTTAAGGCACTTTCTAATATGTGAATCAGAAACTGTGTGGATGGTTTTAGTCAAGAAACATTTGAGAACAAATGGAGTTTTAATGCAAGAAATCAAAAGTTAGCAGGTTTTGTATGTTGTGTTTACAGTTTTTGGAACTCTTGGAATTTTGGCAGGGGTTCAAGGCCTTTCTTTCTCAAATTTTCGACCCCTTTTCAATGGCCAAAGGTGTTCTATTTATAAGCAAAGATTTTGTAGTTTTGGAGAGGTCAAGTAGCGCCAACATCATACGCTAGATGCTGACTTGCTCTTGAAGTAAGTTAAAAAAAGGTATGATAGTTGACAGTTTTTTAGCCTAGACCGGATTAGCAAGCATGGATTAAGGAAAAGTAAACCCACAAGCAAAAAAGTAACGCACAGACCCTCACATATTCCTGTACAAAAGTTGCTTTTAAGGATAACAAGGGTATTTCTATGCCACACGTGGGGAGATCCTTTGGATTAAGACTCAAAAGTGGTTGTGAGCATTAAATGAGCATTAAATGATGATGAGATTTGTCAAAATCAGAAATCCTGTAATGCGATATTTTGCATCATTGCTTAATTCTGGATCAAAAGTTCCATTTCAGCATAACCTAGAACAAACAACTTCTAATCTTTGTATCTTGTTGCCTTAGCATGCTCTGAAGGATCCCTCCGAATTTCCAGTAAGCTTGTAGTACACTTTGTAACCTTTTTTGATTTACCTTTGAAAACTCTGGGTTAGAAGTTCTGCTTCAGCGTAGCATCCAATCTTCTGATCTTCTTATCTTCTGGCTCCAGCATGTTCTGAAGGAGCTTTCATAATTTCCAGGAAGCTTTGTATCACGCCTTAAAAACTTCTTTGATTTACCCTTGCAGACTCTGGTCGAGGCTTCATGCAAACTTGCCTAGAAGTTCTGACCAAATTCTCTCTTGAAAGTGTCCAGAATTTGCTGAGTATTTCAATTTTAAAGACGTGTCTCTGAGGAGTTATAACTTGAAACTCCAGCATTTCTAGGAGAAGCTTTGTTCAGTAACATTATAGATCGCGTGGGGGTCTATAACTCTTGTGTCAGAGGCTGATCCAGAATTAACTTGCATCAAGGTGAAAATCCGGCCAGAAGTTATGAGTTTTGTCATGCTTCTTAAACACTTAGAAAAGTTCTAATTATTTAAAATTTTGACTCTTCCCTTAATAAATTGACTTTTGATTTTCTTGATGAAACAAACTTCATATTTCAACATGTCTTGATGAAATATGATTCTTGAAACTTGTTTTTGGTCAAAAAGCCAAAGTTTGACTTTTTTAGTGTGAAAATGACCATTTTCCCTTGTGGGCAATTTTCTTGAAAAATTTGTAATTCAAAGCTTGGAATTGGGTGGAAGCAAACCTGAGGATCCAGGATGGTTCCTTGAGAAAATGAGAGGGAAAATTTTGGGGTACAACACCTACAAAATCCTTAAATATCTAAAAACATGTCCAACTTGAGGTATCCTTTTTCCTAGAAACTCAACTCTGCATTGACTGGATTTCAAATGCTGATTGGGTATGTTGCATAGATGCTGAAGCGGTAAAGCAGGTATTTATTTAGGGTGATATAGGTTATATAGGATCGTCTTCGTAGGGATAAGTGCTATTGAATTGTCATTCGACAAATCTCTTGTTAATGAGTTTTAGTTTGAATGGGTTATTTGTAAGGAAAGGTAAACAGTATTAACAGAAAATAAATATATTCTTCAGATAGGAGAAACTTATCAGACATGCATATAATTCATTCCTCACAGACTTAAACCTATCGACCAGTTATACCCAACCTACAAGACTCATAAATGTCATCACGTGTCAAACACAACACCCACTATATTACCACAGTGGTGATCCCTCAACCAACCTCAGCAAAACAGAATTCAACCATGCTAATTGTGTTGACGATCTCTCAGCATAACACAATCAATACAGAGGCATTAATTACATACATCCAAGTGAACAATAGTTTTAAATCTATCTATAAAATCTAGAAACTATTAGATAATCATCCTAGATAAGAATTTGAGCAATATATTTCTATAGCAACCCAAACCCCTAAGCATAAAGCAAAAATCCAGGACAACAATCGACAAAGATTTGTAAAGCAAGTTTTATACAACGCCACGGGCGACAAATATACATGAGTTTAAAGTAAATACATATACAAAACCCAATAAATAAAGAATACACAAAGAAGAAGAGAAATGAACCATAAATCTCCCAGTTTGTCAGCGCCGATCGAAGAGCAATCCACCCCGGATCATTCATAGGCAAGCTTCAATGTTGTTTTCTAAGCTAACCCTAAGGAAAATGAGGGTTGGTAAATTTTGGAGCTAAAACTATCCCCAAACCCATAACCCTAACAAATGAAATGTAAAGAAAATATATATATATATAAATTTGTTCAGGCACGCACCGCCCGACACCCAAAAGTACCGCCTGACGATGGCTTTTAGTCTGACCAATCAGCCAGTGCAATATAAGCAATCTGGGAAAACATATCTAGCATCGCCTGGCGCTCAATACCATTGCCTAGCGACAGCCTCAAAACTCTCTCGGCGACTAAGACGCGAGGACAAGACAAAAGCACGTGATTTTCTCCATTTTCCATCGCTCCTGCTTTGCCCGACGGTGGACCTGGTGCTCACAGTGCCCCAACATTGCCCAATGTTGGCACCAAAACAACTCTTCCTTGTTATTTTCTTCATGGCTTCCTTTCTTTTCCTTACTTCTCTCTTGAACAAAAATGCATCTTGAAGATTTTATTACTCAATGCTTCAACAATTCTCAAATACCTACAAAATGAATGGAAAACTAATCAATGATATAATTTGTACACAAAAACACTAATATACACAAAGTAAATGAATTTACACAAAAGTCAGGTTTATTCAACTGATATTAATGATAAAGATTCGATAAGTACAACAAAAATTATATACAAAAATAGTTACAATTTGCACTTATCAAACTCTCCCCAACTTGAACTTGTTTATCCTCAAACAATACCAAATAAACTTAACGAAGCAAAAAGTAATCAACGAAAGAATCATGAATCAACAAGTTTTCAAAACGGAAAACAAATGTATGGTTCAAACAAAAATGCACACGCAAGGTAAATTCTTACCACAATCTTACAACGACAACATGTAAACAAAATGAATCATAAGTACAAAAATCATCCTAAAAATTCTAAAACAAAACAAGCTTAATCATGAATCACACCTAGTAAAAATTCATCGGTAGATGAAGAATACAGAAAAGTGGGGAACATTGACACTCATCCACAATCTTGCAAACAATAGACTAAATTATGCATTTACCCAAAAATTCACATTGAAAATATAAAGGAAAGAATCACAAGGGCTTTTCAAGGTTATAATGTGGCTTGGTTAACAAAAACTTGCCTAAACCTAAGGGAGTGATTAGCTCACAAAAGTTCAAACACAAAATTTCCATCAACTTTCTTCTTCATCCCAAATTCTCCAAACCAAAACACCATACTTATTTACACAACATTATTCCAAACTCTTTTTGTTCTTTCTTTTTCAATTTTTTCCTTTCTTTTTCTTTTATTTTTCTTTCTCTTTTTTCTTTATTTTTCTATTTTTCACAACCGCATAGAAATCAACAACATAAGTGAGCAAACAATCTCTCCCCAACTTGAATTCAACCAACATTAATGTGAATACTCCCTCTTTCTAAGGCAAGGTAAAAATTAGAACCAAAAAATAATGCTTCAAGGATCAAGAAAACAAATAATCAATGTCCATTCAAAAAGGAAAACTAAACACTCATAAATAGCCATTAAGTTTAAAAACAACATGGACATTGACAAAAAAAAAGCTCAAAGAGGTTAACAAAAGTTCACACACTCACAAGGTGAACTGAAAATTTGGTTAGGTAGTTGTGCTTAAAATGAAACAAAATGCCTTGATCATTTTCATGCTTTCATACAATCAACACAAACAAAATATTAAACATAATAAAATCCAGTTAGAACAAGAATTGTAGCTTCCAACATGTGATACGGTGGCAGAACCGACTGTTATACTGGTTTTGCATTTTTTATTCGCAAATGTCGCGGTAAGCAAGAGTCTCCACTGACTTTTATTTCATCCAACAAAGGAAAGGAAAAGAACAGAAAAAACCTTTTTTCAAGAATTTTTGAGTACGGGGGGTAGATTATAGAAAGGGAAGGTGTTAGCACCCTTTCTATCTATGGTTTTCCACGAGCTCTTAGGTACTTGCTCATTTTTGAAATTGCTTGTGTGTGTTTTGCAAAAAAGTTTTGTTTAACTTCGTGATAACCCTTGTATCTGTCCTCAAGAGTGTGACGAAGTGGTTTTTTGAAAAATTGTTTTGAAAGTGTTTGTGTAAAAGAGTTTATTTGAGCAAGTACTTAAGATTCTACCTACTCAAAAAAAATTGTTCGTTCTCGTTTCCTTTAGACAGCGCTATCCTACTATTAAGGAGTAGGTAGCCCCATCGTTGGAGTTTTAAGGGATATTCAAAGGGACGAAATGGTCATTGAAGGTAACAAGTAAGGATATCTTAGCATTTCGAAGGGACTATCATCATAAGATCATTTCTCGTAGGCAACTCGAGGGACGATGAGGGACTATGATCTTTATGACGACTTTGAACTGCGGGTCTTTGCTAAGATACCCCTACGTTCGAGGGACATGACCATTTTTCTGAGGCAACCAAGTGAGGCAAACCCTAGGAGTGAGCATGTGCATGTGTGCTTTTTTTCCAGTTAATTATCTTCTCACAATTAGGGTTATCTACCTTTTTAATCATTGATTTATCTTTCGCATATAATCCTATGTCCATACATTTAGCAGTTTAATAGTTGCGAAATTTAAAAAGTGCGAGAATTTAAAGTCCTAACTATTACAAAACTTTTGGGCAGATACACCAAATATTTGACTGAAAATAAAGATGCGGAAATTAAAATCCTAATTAAGTTATTACAAACTTGAAATAGTTACAATAATTTAAATTAAAAGAAAGTAAAGGCGCACACGACGAATTATGTACAAGAATAAATTATAAGCCTAAAAAAAACCTAATTAATTAAAAAAATATTTTTGTGTATTTTTTATTGAGAAAATAATTTAATTACAAACTAAACCTAATTTTATAATTAATTTTAATTAAAAAAACAATCAAATGAATCTAATTTATTTTCAATAAAATTAATTAAAAAAAACCTAATTCTATATTTTTTTTGTGATTTTATATTTTAAATAATAAAAAAGATTTTTGTTGTTTTTTTGATTTAATAAAAAAATATTTTTGTTGTTTTTTTGATTAAATAAATAAATAAAACAAAAAAAAATTAAAAAAAGAAGGATTTGGGCCTCGTATTGTTAGCACTCCAGGGGGGTGTATTACTGATTTTTGTAGAGCCCAAGATCATGCAAGCCCAACGCCTGCCTGATCCACTGTTGCCACGCCTGGGATATCCATCCCGGGGAAGCGTTCCAAGAGCGTCAGATTTGGATCCATTAAGATCCAATGGCTGGATTTGGAGATGCATGGTTGAAATCTGAGAATGAGGCGCACCAGATCCTGCATAGAACATTAGGAAAATAGCAAAATGTACACGCCTGGGATCGAACCCAGGTCTTTGGTTTCACATATCTCTATCCTTGCCATCTGCGCTGATTATTCAATTGTGAATATAAATAAGTATAATAATACATATATAAAACAAGTGGATTATGATGATGTATCAAAGCGCGCGCTGAGATGGGGCCTTGGATATTTAAAGCAACCAATCACATGATGCTAACATGCCATGCCAGCCTACGCCTGATTCAACTGGCCAGAGGGACGCCATAGTCAAACTCCGGTCGTCTTCTCTGGGATGCCAAAAACGGGAAACCTGCGAAATCAAAAGATCAAGGCCTATAATCAAGGATACCCCCCCTAAATCGACCCTCCTGAATCCGCTTCTAAGGTTCATTCATCCTGAAACTGCCTATATTGTGAAGTATGGTGAAGAACACATATAGTTCCCTAGAAATGGCACAATCTCGTTCTGGTTCCTTTTCTCAAATATTTCACGCTGTATCTGTCTTATAAGCTACCCTGAACATAAATCAAATATCGATAGAAGTTAATTCATCATAAAAATAAAAATATGAATTCAAGAAAAATACCAATGATGAGTGTTTCGGTTTGGTGCTTCTAGGCGTGAAATTGCTTGGATAAAGACTGGTACACGCTCCTGGGAGCTTCTTGGAGTGGATGGGAGGCTTAGGTTGGACTGAAAGAGGCTGGAGCCTGTTCTTTGGATTTTCACAATTTTAAATGATTTTTGCAATTTTGGTATGAACGCCTAGGGTTGTGTCTCCATCCTCGTGCGCTTCTGAATCGCCATGCCTATATAGTAAATCATATTAGGTTAACAAAATTGGAAGAAATCTTTGCTTTCATTGAGAAAATATCTTCCTTCAATAATATCACTTTTTCATATAATTGGACCAAATCACATCTTGCTATTTTTCCACAATATTCCCCTTGATATGCCAGCAATATGTATCCCTTATTTGATGAGAAAAGATTCCAAATCAAAATATTTTATTATTTCTACTATTTATTTATTTAATTTTGCATTTTAATGGATAAAATGTCAAAATAAATAATATAACAATGCATGGGTCAGCTTGGAGGTCGTGGACCAGGCTAGGAGTGTGTTGCAAGAACAAAAAGTTAGGCCCATTTGAGAAAAATGTAGTTTTGAGCATTGTTGACTTTTGGCAAATTTCCAAAAATAGCCAACTTTGACAATTCATATCTCCATCAATTTTGACCCTATGAGGGGGTTCATTGACTTTTTAGAAAGCTTAGGATGTACCCTAAGCAACCTCTTTGGTTTCATATCAATTGGATCTTCCATATTCATCTAAGAATCTTTGACCCAAAAGGTGTTTTTGTTGATTTTTGAAAAGGACCTATAATGTCTGAATTTATATCTTTTCATGAGTGCATTTTTTGAACTTGAGGGCTGAAGATGAGTTGTAGGGAATTGCATCCTCTTCAAAATGAGCCTTGGATGAGAAATTTCTGATAAAGTATGAGAAAGCTATGCCTGGTCAAAGTTTGGTTGACTTTTCCTATAGAAACCCTAATTTAGCAACTTTTGAGTTTTGATGAATTTGGCGAATTCCTTGAGGAATCATGATCAACCCTTGATCAAATGATGGATATTACTTTAAAATGTTAATTTTGACCAAAAATATTGAAGTTTGACTGTATGTGAGTCACAATTGACTTTTGACCTAACACGCTTGATTTTCAGGCATCTGAGCAGTTAACTGGGCAAACTTCTTGTGCAAGGCATGAAACTTGACATGGATGATCTTGAGAACATATTAAGGCAATGGAAATCATTTGGGACCCTTGGAAACTAAAAATATTAATGAGGAGTGAAACCCTAATTTGAGGCTCATTGTCTTAGGAGAAGGATTTGTCTGGTCAATCCTTAGGCATCCTTGAGCAAGTTGAGATCTTCAATGAGTATATGTTAAGTAAAATGAGAGAGAAAATTTTGGGGTACAACAACTGCCCCTGTTCAATCTTCTTAAACCTGAGGATGTAGATTGGCTGGTATGCCTTTCGTGATCTGAAGGTAGAAGATGATTGAACACTATAGTGCCCAGAAATTTGCACTCGCATGAAGTAATATTGATTGGTGATATCAGGAACGGGCTTACAGATTCCATTTGGAAGTCGACAGAGAATTGTCGGAGATGGGCTTAAAGATGCCATCCAGAAAAGATATCAGTTGCATAAGAGATTTCTTTGCGAGAATTCCTGTACCTGCCGTTGAGGAGGACTTCATCGGGGAATGTTGATTAACGTCCGGGGAAATAGAGTATAAGAGCTTTGGTTGTCCATTACTCTACTGGGGAATTATCTCTTGATTAAGCAGGTGTAAGTATATTGCCTAATTGGTTAGGGTCTAGGCTACACAGCGGCTTACTAGGGAAATATGAGATCGATCAATTCTGGTCGGGTCCAGGTCTTACAGTGTTGTAAATTGTTGTTTGGAGATAAGAGAGAAGGAACCTGGGTCGTAGGGTTACTTCGAAACGAAAGCCTCGATAGTAGGTCTATGAGAAGGAACCTGGGTCATAGGTTTACTTCGAGATGAAAGCCTGGATAGTAGGGCTATGAGAAGGAACCAGGATAGTAGGGTTACTTCGAGATGAAAGCTTGGATAGTAGGGCTATGGGAAGGAACCTGGATAGTAGGGTTACTTGGAGACGAAATCCTGGATGGTAGGGCTTATGGGAAGGAACCTGGATAGTAGGGTTACTTCGAGATGAAAGCCTGGATAGTAGGGCTTATGGGAAGGAACCTGGATAATAGTGTTACTTCGAGATGAAATCCTGGATAGTAGGGCTTATGGGAAGGAACCCGGATAGTAGGGTTACCTTGAGATGAAAGCCTGGATAGTAGGGCTATGAGAAGGAACCTGGATAGTAGGGCTACTTCAAGATGAAAGCCTGGATAGTAGGGCTATGAGAAGGAACCTGGATAGTAGGGTTACTTCAAGATGAAAGCCTGGATAGTAGGGCTTATGGGAAGGAACCTGGATAGTAGGGTTACCTCGAGATGAAAGCATGGATAGTAGGGCTGATTCATTTGATCATGTAGATTAGTTGACCCGTTTGGTTTCGAGAACTGATTTTTCATTAGATGTCTGCAGATATGACATGTATAACTGTTGGAATTGTTGGTGATAATTTTCTTTCCTGAAAAAATAACAGGGTTAATTATATGCGATGCATGAAATGCATTGTGAGATGATGTTCTCAGAATAAATGAGACTATGATGTATGTGATATGTATGTTCATGTCATGATGCGTGAACATGAAATACTATTATGACATGTCCGAGTCTGGGAAAACAAATCCCTGACTACTGCTGGAGAGTATAACATTCCTGACTGTTGTAGAGAATTGTGGTTCTTCTACTTCCGCTGGGGATGGTGAACAGAAATGACTATGCTGGAGATTTACTCCTTGTTGTTTGTGAATATTCTGTCGGTGAGAGACTCTGTTTGAGAATAACTCTGCGGGGAAATAATTCTGTTGGAAAGTGAACTTCCGTGGCTGGAGGGATAAACTCTACCGGAGATTGAGTTTCTGCATTCAGGGAAGTAAAGTCTGCTTGGGAGACAAATTTTATGACCCGCTTGCGATTATGAAATTTGGCTGGGGATGGTATTTCCTGTTTTGGTGGAGCTAGTATCAATGCTTTGATTCCCTTTACTCTGTGGCAAGTACAGATGTCACGAGGTCGTACACACTGATGGTTGCGTTTCAAAGCTGTCTCTGCCTTTGTACCTGCTGGACAGAGTGACTGTCGGGTTTGACATTTTTGCACATGTTTCTTAAGTTACGAGCAATTGTCTTTCTGTTTCCTATGCAAATGTTTATGAACTGCAATCATATTCAAATGCATATGTCAAGAATAAACCATTGGACGTTCTTGCAAAACAAAACCAAAAAAGAAAAAAGCACATAGTTTTTGTAGAAATGATTTGTATTGATTTTCGAAGTTGGCCTATAACAGGCGATTTTATACAAGGAAGTTGACGCTCTAGTAAGAGAACGTCGTCGTAAAAATGAAAGCTATACAATATTGTGTACAACAAAAAAGAAAACAACTATGTGTAACAATCCCATTGGGTTCCAAGTATGCTATTGTCGCTATGTCTTCGAGTGTCTCATCACTTTGCTGCTTGTCCGAAGCTGATTAGGTCGATCAGTTCCGTTCGAGCTTGATGGTTAATAGTGAGGTCTGACCGCAAGGTAATCCAATGAGACATAGTGATACGCTTTACATCCTTAAATTTTGCCTGGACTTCCCTTTCAGGTTTTCAGTCCACCAGGATATCCTTTTTTTCCCAAGTCGCCCTTTCAGGTTTTCGACTTGCCGGGTGTACATATTTTTTTCATTTTCATCCCTTACTTTTTCCCGAACCCTTTTGGTTCGTCGGGAAGCCCTTATTTTTGCCTAGGCCAGTCAACCTAGCGGGTCTTTTATCATGTGTAGTATCTTTTCACTATGTCCATATTGATAGGGTGAGGAAGGTCGTCACCATCCATGATGGTTAGAATCATGGCTCCACCCGAGAAAATGTTCTTAATCACAAATGGCCCTTCGTAGGTGGGAGTCCATTTGCCCCTGGGATCACCTTGCGGTAGTATGATGCGCTTGATCACTAGATCTCCGACTTGATACTCTTGGCGTCTGACTTTTTGTTGAAAGCCTTGATCATCCGCTTTTGATATGTTTGACCATGACAGACAACAGTAAGTCTCTTCTCATCAATCAAATTCAGTTGGTAAAGTCGAGTCTGGATCCAGTCGTCTTCGTTCAAACCCGCATCCTTCATAATCCTTAAAGAAGGAATCTGGACCTCAATGGGTAAGACTGCCTCTATGCCATATACCAGAGAGTAGGGTGTTGCCCCTGTTGACGTCCGTGCTGAGGTACGATACCCATGAAGAGCAAATGGTAACATCTCATGCCAGTCTTTGTATGTTACCGTCATCTTCTGTATGATCTTATTGATGTTTTTGTTAGCCTCTTCAACAACACCATTCATCTTCGGCCGGTAGGGAGAAGAGTTGTGATGTTGTATCCTGAATTTCTTACAGAGCTCGGTGATCATCGTGTTGTTGATATTCGTACAATTGTCAGTGATAATTCTTTCTGGCACACCATACTGATAGATCAGGTTATGCCTGATAAACCACGCCACGACGTTCTTCGTGAAGTAATCAATGGCCACCAAGATGAAGCAATGCCCATTGGAAGTGGTAGGTCTGATTTCTTCGATCATGTCAATGCCCCACATTGCAAAGGGCCAAGGAGTTGTCAAGATGTTCAAAGGAACCGGAGACACATGCACCTAATCAGCATAGATTTGACACTTATGACAAGTTTGGGAGTGTTGATAACAATCTGCTTCCATAGTGGACCAGTAGTATCCTGCCCATAAGATCTTCTTGTTGCGACCGATTTTTAAATCAAGAGTCGCCACCATTAGTTTCTATCCTAAGGAAGGGCATCTAATAGGAAACCCTAATTCGCAGGCAGAGATTCTAGGTTAGAGACTCAATTAGACGAAAGGAAGGTGTTAGGCACCTTTCATCCACCTTGTTCACAAGGATACTAAGCTCTAGGTTTAGGGTAAATAGGGTTTTAAGTTTTAATTAGCAAGACTCGCCACGATTTTAGATCGCGTGCCTACGTATCCCCTTATGAGGAATCAGAGTCCTAATTCGTAGTTCGTATGGGTTGGTGTTTTTTATGGGTTTACGAACATACTTTGAATCACTTCGCACTCGGTCGGGAGTAGTGATTGCGGAAATTTTGACTGAGTACGTAGTAAGCCAAAATTAGTTCGAAACCCATTTGCAAAAAGGAATTGTTAATTAGCTTAGTTTATTGCGAAAAATAGTTTGATATTTTTTTTTTGTGTTTTTTACTGTATTAATTGCAAAATTTCTTGATTAATGCATGATTAGAAAAATAATTTGATGCAAATAATATATAAATTAATATATGCAATTTTAATATAAGAATAAATTATTTGATAACATAATAATATTTAAAGCATAAAATATAAGAATAAACATAATTATAAAAAAGAATTACAATAAAAATGATAATTATAATAGTCAAAATTAAGTAATTATAACATTATATAATAATAAAAATTAATATAAAAATTAATAATAATAATAATAAAAAAAATTAATTATTTGATCACAATAATAATAATTAAAATTTAATAAATAAATAAAATTAACTAGATTCAGGGGGGTACAAGTTTAGTTGTGTAATAAAGTAAGGGGGGGGTGTAACTAATAACAGAAATTAGGCCCAATGTGAAGCCTGGAATGGGGAGTGTGAGGTGTTTTTGCGTTTAGTAATTAATTAAAAAGGGGGCGCGAATATCAGTGGGCTTAAGCCCATTAAAGTTTGAAGGGGTGTCCGTGTGTTCCAGTGTGGCGAGGGCGTGGTAACTACCGTGCAGACTTGGCCTTAAGGCCGTCTGATCACGATCTGACAGATGAAATTAAGGGAGTATGTTAATTATTGTGTATGAGCGCGTATTAGAGTATAGCAGGATCATATTATTATTTAATATCGTTTTACATTACTATTTTTGTTCAATCAAGGCTTTCTTCTTTATGTCTCCAACCCTTTCCTCTCCTTTCTTCCCCAACCCTAGTATGTTTTAGCGGCGGCGCCCAACCCTCCACCAGCATCAACCCTCTACCGTCCCCAAATCACAACAGTAAAACAAAAAACCAAACAAAGTTAAGTTATTATTTACCTCCAATCGTGATTTGTTCCGTTATGCTTCTGTTTCACACTAATTGCACCTTCGATTTCTTTGATGTGCAGGTTATGAAGTTCTGGAAGTCGCGGTCGATGAGGTGGTGGTGAAGTAATTGAAGGCGTGGAGGGCAGTGAGATGGTCAACGGTGTTTAAGGGTGGTTAGGGTTTCAGATTTGGAAACTCTAATCACTCTCCTTCCGGATCTCCAAAGACAAAAGGGTTTGTCTAACTTTCGGTCTCTCCGTCTCTTAGCTTTTGCTTTTTGTCAACCCCCCCCCCCCCCCCCCCCCGCTCTCTTCTGTGTTCCTCTTCCTTTTTATAGAGTTAGGATTGTAGCAATTATGGAAATCGTTACCAATTTAGATTAGAGCTTAGATTCTGGATGTTTACAGAAATTTAGGGGTTGAACTTTCTGTAATTGATTCAGTTATGCACCATTTTCAGATCTTGCTTGTATGATTTATTTCCAGATTTGTTATGTAATATATCTCTAGATTTTGTGAGATTCACTTTGTTGTAAATCTGATTTATAATGGAGCTTTCTGTGATATTGATTCCAGAGTTGCATTAATGTTTCCATATATTGATTCTGTAATACTTTGATTACATATTTTGTTTGGATTCTCAGATTTTGTAATATTTTGATTTAGTTAAAGATTTGAGATTTGCTGTAATTTCCGGTTTGATGTGTTTTAAGATTTGTTAAGTAAAATTCGCTTCAGTTCTGCGCATTTTTGATTCACTTTGAACAAGATCTGCCTTCTGCAGAAATCACCCCCCCTTGATTTGTAGTGATCTGAACAATACTTGTTTTTTGGGATGAGCGTGCGTAAATCCAGCTGAATCTGAACAATAGTCATTTTTACTGAGCATTTGGGCCAGCATGTTACTGTATTATCAAACCCAACAATATTTTCCATAACAAACGCCTTTTTCAGATGACTAAGCCCAATGCTAGTTATTCTTTATTATATATATATATATTTTTTAAAAACCTTTAATTAATAAAAAAAACTTTATAAGTAACATCTCTTAAGAAAACATTATTATAAGAGCTTTACCAGTAATAATAAAACTATAAGGTTCTATATTTATATTTTTTTTAGTAAAAATGATAAAAGTTTCAATAACAATAATACTTTTTTTTATATAATAATAAGCAATTTTAACACTTAATCCTTCCTAATGTTCAAAAAAAAATTAAATGATATTTAATGACACTCTTATTATAAGAGCTCAACAAATAAATTTATTTTACCCCAATCCTAATAGGTTCGCAACTTATAAACACACCCTCTTCTATTTTTTTAATGACCACAAACGAAAATGGGCTTGCATACTGAATTTTCACCTCCTTTCTAACAACCAAAACATTTAAACGGGCTTAGTTAATCTCAACCATTATTTGAGAACTTTAATGGTTATTATTCTTTTTGGAATAATTCCCTATTTTCAAATCGCATAGGCCATTGGCAACCATGCTTCGCGAATAAGTCTATGAGTCTTTCTGATTTAGAAAGCCTCATTCTCCTGAATTAAAATACACCCTCTAGTCGGATAAAGACGGGCCATCAGATACTGTTGTACCGTCTTTAATTAAATATTTTTTCTATTTTAATTTTGAAAAATAAAATCGTCGTGGTTGGACAAATTTGGGTTACGACAGCTGCCCCTATTCAATCATCTTTCAATCGAATATCGTGAGAAAACTCGGGTCTCGTGCATTCTGATTGGAATTTTATTGAATATTTGAAGTATCCTAAAATTTTTCCGACAATCATAAGGTTACACTGATATAGCATATCCTTATGAGTCTCAAGGAAGTAGGCAAAGCTGATGATATATCGCTTACCCGGGTTTGATAATGGGGCAGATGGTTTTAAGAGCGCAATCTCGTTTGTCTTGGCTTACTCACCTTTCTGGAGGGTGAGTATAGCAACGATTGATGATGCACGGTTGCTTGAAGACTGATGTCACGAATTATGTTTGCAAATTGTTGCCTGCTGTCCGAGACGGTGGTTCGGAATTCGGGTAATGCATTGCGGCTTAGAGGCAATGCCAGTTCGGATGATATATTGCGGATTAGAGGAAATATGTCGAGTTTTGAAGAGTGTGTTGCGGCTTAGGGGCAATGCAATGGGTTTTGAGAATATGTTGCGGCTTAGGGGGAACATGTTGAATTGGAAGATATATTGCGGTTTAGAATCAATATACTGATCTGGAGAATGCATTGCGGCTTAGGGGAAATTCCATAGGTTTTGAGAATATGTTGCGGCTTAGAGGCAACATGTTGAATTGGAAGATATATTGCGGCTTAGAAGCAATATACTGATCTGGAGAAATACACCGCGGCTTAGAGGCAATGTAGTGGGTTTTGTGAATATGTTGCGGCTTAGAGGCAACATGTTGAATTGGAAGATATATTGCGGCTTAGAAGCAATATACTTATCTGGAGGATGCGTTGAGGCTTAGGGGAAATGCAATAGGTTTTGAGAATATGTTGCGGCTTAGATGCAACATGTTGAATTGGAAGATATATTGCGACTTAGAAGCAATATACTTATCTGGAGAAATACACTTCGGCTTAGAGGCAATGTAGTGGGATTTGTAAGGAACCCACCATCGTGGGGAGGCCTAAGTGATGGGTTTAATGTGTCACGGCATGAAGAATGAGGTGACGATTTGAATCGCATGAGAAGCATTGCATTGGTTGACCCTTAGATAGTTGAATCGAGGGTGAAATTATTTGTCTATTTGCTAGGCGATACGTGTGTATGCATGCATATTGAATGTCGTATGTATGCGAAGTGTATGGTGTTTTGACATCGATATGGAAACCTGGATGTATGCAAGGATGTTGTATGTATGCTTTTAGATGTACGAAATGTACGTGTGAAATGTGTGTAAGATGCGTGTATGCCTCGAAATGTCATCCAGACTATTTCCGACTTTCTCTCCTTTTAGCCATTGGTTTAGAGTTACCAATTCCTGGCATTGTATGATGTGTCATCGTAGTATTGTTGAATTCAAACACGGGGAACATAATTTATCCAAAGTTGAATACTGATTTTGTATTTCGGGCGTAGACGTAGGTTGACGTATGTATAATTGGCAGGAATATATATGTGCATTGAAGCGTGTGAGCGCCTACCTTGTGTTGCAAGTTATGCATAGGTGCTGACATGGACACAACCGTCGTGTAGGGACGCGTAGATATATGCATAGACTTTGTATTGTTGAATGTAATTATAGGCGCAACCATGTGTATATACGCGGGTGTAGATATGCGTAGATACAAGTGTAGATAGATTTTTGTGTTGCGAGACATAAGAGTAGCTACATGTCTGGATATATACGTGGATTTTCCTCCGTTATTTTTCTAACCCAAGTACTTTTTGATATTTGTCATATGCTTTTATTCTGTTAATTCTCCAAAATTATTTCAAGACAATATTCATGAGTAAAAATCGTAGTATTCTATAAGCAAGTCTGAGAAAGTAAGAACATGATTTGACATATATAATGAAACCAATATTTTATTGATATGTCCCAGCGTGGGCGAGAATACAAGGTGCAATTCCTAGAAAGAGGTAATTACAGAAACTTTTAAAACAGTAAATGGCAATGAAAATGATAATTTCTATTGCCGTTCCCCCATATTCTTTGATGTTCTTATCCCCTTGGCTTCTGAGTTGTATGATTTCAATCTATCCTCCCCTTCGTGGTTTGTAGTCGTAGCTCCCAGATCGCAGTCTTTTTGTCCTTTATTTCTTTATATGAAATCCCAAACTTTTGCCTGGATTGCCCTTTCGGGTTTTCAATCCACCGGGATAAAAATTTCCGTATGCCCCTAATTTATTCCTGGATCGCCCTTTAGGGTTTTCGATCCACCGGGACACTCCTTTTTTCTTACTTAAGTCGTACCTTTTGGAGGTTCGATTTTAGCGAGCTTTTTATACATAGTATTTTTTGACTGCGTCTGCGTTGGTTGGATGCAGTAGTTCTTCCCCATCCATTGTTGTGAGGATGAGACCACCTCCAGAGAATGTTGTTTTGACTACGAATGGACCTTCGTAGTTAGGTGTCCATTTACCACGTGAATCGAGGAGGGGTAGTAAAATATTTTTTAGCACAAGATCCCCTTCTTTGAATATTCGAGGGTGTACCTTCTTGTCGAAGGCCCTCTTCATTCTCTCCCGATGTAATTGACTATGACACAAAGCCGTTAATCATTTTTCTTCAATGAGGTTGAGCTGATCGAGTTGAACCTGTACCCATTCTGCCTCTTCCAGTTTTGTTTCCCTCAGGACTCGGAGTGATGGTATCTCAACTTCCACCGGGAGTACTGCCTCCATGCTGTACACGAGCGAAAAAGGAGTTGTGCCTGTTGATGTGCGTACAGAAGTGCGATAGCCGTGCAGAGCAAAGGGAAGCATTTCATTCCAATCTTTGTATGTCTTCACCATTTTCTGGATGATTTTCTTAATATTTTTGTTGGCTGCTTCAACGGCCCCGTTCATCTTTGTCCTGTATGGTGAAGGATTGTGATGCTCGATTTTAAAGTCGTCGCATAATTCCTTCATCATCTTGTTGTTTAAATTAGACCCGTTATCTGTAATTATCCAGCTTGGGACACCATATCTGCATATGATATTCTGTTTGATAAAGCGTGCAACCACTTGGCTTGTTACGTTGGCGTAGGATGCTGCCTCTACCTACTTGGTAAAGTAGTCGATGGCTACTAATATAAAGCGGTGTCCGTTTGACGCTTTCGGCTCGATCATACCAATCATATCAATTCCCCACATTGAAAATGGCCAAGGGGAGCTCATGACGTTCAAAGGAGTCGGTGGTACATTTATCCTGTCGGCGTAGATCTAACACTTATGGCATGTCTTTGTGTATTGATAACAATCAATTTCCATTGTTAACCAATAATACCTCGCTCGTAGAATCTTTCTAGCCATGGTGTGCCTGCTTGTATGAGTCCCGAAGGTGCCTTCGTGGATTTCTCTCATGAGTGTATCTGCCTCTTCCTTTTCCACACATCTGAGTAATACCATATCGTAATTTCTTTTATATACCACTCCATTACTTAGAAAGAACTTGGAAGCTAACCTGCGCAAGGTTCGCTTGTCAATGATAGTGGCATTTTCCGGGTATTCCTGCCTTTCTAAGTACTTCTTGATGTCATAAAACCAAGGTTTAGTGTCGGGTCCTTCCTCAATGGCGAGGCAATGTACAGGTTCTTCGAAATGTCTGATCGTAATACGCGGTTCTTGATTCGGCCAGGTCACTTTGAACATGGCTGATAGGGTTGCCAGGGCATCTTCCATTTGATTTTCTTCTTGCGGGATATGACTGGAAGTGATTTATGTAAATTCCGCAGCTAACTTTAAAACATGATCCCAATATGGAATCAGTTTAGGGTGTTTAGTATCCCATTCTCCATTAACCTGGTATATGACTAACGCAGAATCCTCGAACACTTCCAGGTGCTTTATTCTTAAATCAACGGCAGCTTCTAGCCCTAGTATACAGGCTTCGTATTCGACAATATTGTTGGTACAGTAAAAACATAACCTGGCCGTATATGGGTGGTGGTGATTCTTGGGAGATGTTAACACTGCCCCTACACCGTGAACTAGTGCATTTGAAGCCCCATCGAACGTGAGTGTCCAACGTGCCCCTGGCTCGGGCCCTTCATCTGGTCCTGGTATTTCATATTCAGCTATAAATATGACATCTTTGTCGAGAAAGTCGAACTTCATGGGCTGATATTTCGATAGAGGTTGGTGAGCTAGATGATTAGCTAGTACAATACCTTTGATGGCTTTCTATGTGACATATTGGATGTCATATTCTAATAGTAACATCTGCCATCGTGCGATTCTTCCAGTGAGGACTGGCTTTTCAAACACGTATTTTAGAGGGTCCATTCTTGCTATTAACCATGTAGTATGGGTTAACATATACTGTCTCAACCTCTTGGTAGCCCAAGCTAATGTGCAACAAGTCTTCTCCAGGAGTGAGTATCTGGTCTCGCAACCGGTGTATTTTTTATTGAGATAATAAATTGCATGCTCCTTTCTACCAGTTTCATTCTGTTGTTCCAAAACACAACCCATTGACCCTTCGAGCACTGTTAAGTACATGATTAGTGGCCTTCCGGGATATGGTGGTATTAAGACCGGTGGCTCTTGCAAATACTTTTTTATTGCTTCAAAGGCGGTCTGACAATCGTCATTCCATACTACCGTCTGAGCCTTCCGCAACAACTTGAATATTGGTTCGCACGTAGCTGTTAGATGTGATATGAACCTTGAGATGTAGTTCAATCGCCCTAAGAAACCACATACTTCTTTTTATGTCCTAAGAGCAGGCATTTCTTGTATGGCTTTTACCTTGTCTGGATCCACTTCGATGCCTCATTGGCTTACGTTAAAACCAAGCAATTTGCTGGATCTGGCGCCGAAGGTGCATTTATTTGGGTTCAAACTTAGTTTGAACTTACGTAGCCGCTCAAATAACTTTTGCAGATGTGAGATATGTTCCTCTTCTGTATGGGATTTGGCAATCATATCATCGACGTATACTTCAACCTCTTTGTGGATCATGTCGTGGAATAATGTGACCATTGCCCTCTGAAAAGTTGCCCCTGCATTTTTGAGACCGAATGACATTACTTTGTAACAGAAAGTTCCCCAGGGTGTTATGAAGGTAGTCTTTTCCATGTCCTCAGGCGCCATTTTGATTTGGTTATAGCCCTAGAAACTGTCCATAAATGAGAATACTGAGGCTTGAGCTGTATTCTCCACTAAAACATCTGTGTGAGGTAACGGAAAATCGTCTTTGGGACTTGCCTTGTTTAGGTCCCGGTAATCTACGCACATGCGTACTTTTCCATCCTTCTTGGGTACTGGTACAGTGTTAGCTATCCAAGGTGGATAGTCTACCACTGCTAGGAACCCTGCGTCAAACCGTTTGAGAACCTCTTCCCTGATTTTGCTGGACATATCTGGACGGGTTCTTCTGAGCTTTTGCCTGAATGGAGAACAACCTTCCTTGAGAGGTAATCTATGCACCACGATGTCTGTATCCAAACCTGGCATGTCCCTTTAGGACCAAGCGAATATATCCATATACTCGTGCAACAACTTGATTAGCCTGTCTTTGACGCTCTGCTCCAACACTGCCCCTAGCTTGATTTCTTTTGGATCTCCTTCCGTGCCCAGGTTAATGGTATTAATAGGCTCTTGATACGGTTGTATGCTATTAGCCTTTCACTCTATTTCCCTCGCCATTTCCTCGGAGAGTTCAAGATCTTCATCATCTTCCTCTTCGGCTTGGTGGTTGGAACATCAAAATCGTATCGGGTCGTAGCAGTAGTGTTATCAATAATTTTGGGCATGGATCTGCACATTTATCATGTTTTGGTGCATATTTTAGCCCTTGGAATTTGAAAAATGTATATGCAAAGAAAGTATTTCCATTTTGTTGTACCCCAAAATTTTCCCTCCCATATTTCTCAAGACATTGCAAGAAGAATCTCCAAGTGGCTCAAGATTGCTCAAGAGTTGGACAGTCAAGTCATCTCCTAAGGCATTCAATCTCAAATTAGGGTTTTGTGTTGCATCAAGGTCCTTAAATCCAAATGACCTCAAGTGATCCCCAATGTCCTAATATGTTCTCAAGATTATCCATGTCAAATTTCAAGCCTTGCAGAGGAAGTTTGGTCAGTCAATTGCTCAAGAGGTCCAAAAATCGACCGTGCTAGGGCAAAAGTCAATTGTGCCTCAAATACAGTCAAACTTCAATATTTTTTGTCAACATTCTCATTTTGAAGGATATTTCATCATTTGATCAAGGGTTGATCATGATTCATCAAGGATTACTCAAAATTCATCAAGACTCAAAAGTTGCTAAATTAGGGTTTTGTAGGAAAAGTCAACTCAACTTTGACCAAGCATAACTTTCTCATACTTTATAAGAAATGACCCATCCAAATCTCATTTTTAATAGGATGCAATTTCCTACAATAAATCTTCATACCCCAAGATCAATAAATGCACTCACAAGAAGTTACAAATTTGGACATTATAGGTCATTTTTGAAAGTCAACAAAAACAACTTTTTTTCCAAAGCTTATAACTTGAGCATGGAATATCAAAATGAGATGATACAAAACGGGTGGATTAGAGGACATCTCAAGCTTTGCAAAAAGTCGAAAAACACTTCCAAAAGTTCAAAATTGAAGAAGTTATGCATTGTTGAAGTTGGGCATTTTTGCAAAATTGCCAAAAGTCAACTATCCCCAAAACTTCAAATTTTGTCAAATGGGCCCATTTTTTCCCACTTGATTTGATCTTTTCATACTACACACGTGGCCTAGCTTCATCCTCATGACCATTTATAAATTTTATTATTTAATTTTATTTTTTAATGAATTATTTCATTTTAAATCAATTTAAATCATATAAAATCCAAACATTGATTATTGGATCTCTTTTTGGCTATTTCAGGACCTAATAATCATCATCAATGGAATCAAATTCGAATCAGCCATTCCATGTGCAAAGAGATTGTTTTTTGGACAAGTTTGGAAAGTTATCAATGGTGAATCAAATCATATCTTCAAGCATTGATTTACAAAGATTCAAGACCCAAAACTTGACCTAATCCAATGCTCATTACATATACAAGCTAGAGGCACACGAATCAGAGGTTAGAAGCTGCAGAATCACAAAAACGAAACTTGAAAAAACTTGGAAAAAGCTTGAAACTGAAATCACTCTTAGAGGCCAATTCAAAACCAAATCTCAACGTGAATCAATTGATGGGCAATCACTGAGTGAGAAGCAATCAAAAGCAAGCCATCACACCCTCTCAATCGCGCTGTAAGTCCTTCAAAAAACCTCTCTGCACTTGAAATCATATCCTCATATTCTTGCACTTTCTTGGCAAAATCTTTACATATTCATGCTTATCGTTCCATTTAGAAGCTTTCTGCATCATTTGATTGTGTTTATATGACATGTAGTGCCATACCCGAATCTAGGGTTCTTGGTTCTTGTTTTTGGGCGTTTTAGTTTCAGGCAAAATCAGGGTAATTGATGGATATAAATGTGTTCAGGAGACCCAAACGAATCGAACCATGGTCTTAAAATCAATTTCTATGGCCTAGGATAGATTTTAGGATGACCATGTGCATTTAGCTGCGGATACAAATCCGCAGGTAAATATCCAGGTTTCAATAGAGAAGGAAGACGCGGCCCTTTCCAATTCGCTGATTCAAATAATGTGATTTTTTTTCTTTTTTGTTCTGGCATAATAATTGTTTTTCTATATAATAATTGCTACCTAATACATTGACAAATGAAGCGTACTGGCGACTCTGCTGGGGAATATTATTTAATAAGTGAGGTGTACCTTAGGATTAGATAATTGTGTTTTCAATTGTTTGCTTTGTATGATTTATCTTTGTGGGCTTGTATCGGAGTTACTATAGATCCTAACTCGGATCTGGGGATACCCTTTAGGTAAGTAGCAATAAACTGTGAGGGAACTGTACGGCGTAGACCAATATGGTTGAAGCAGTAGCTACGTTGGTGTGGCACTTTAGATTGTACCGATATCCCTTGTGTTGGAACGAGGAGAATACGGGTCATCTAAGGGGTCATTAAGCACCAACGGACCTTAGAACCTTTAAATTGACCAACTTGGCCATAGAACAGTAGCAGTATGCTACACTCATTGAGACTAAACTCTCGCGATGATTCCGGCTGTAAGAAAAGGTTGCTAAACTGGAATTATGACCGATTGAGGGTAGTCAATGATATTGAGATCCTCTAGAACCCGGTTACTATTTTTAGGAAAGGTTTAAACCAACTAAACTGAAAGAGGGTAGTACCTAAGCTCCTTGCCAGCCTAAAATCTAAGGGCTCTCTGTGTGACTTGTGTGCCTTTACCATGTTTTCTATTTGTGGATACTTGTGATGTGCTTTCTATCATGACATCATGACATCATAACATTGCATACATCTTGTATTAGACTAACCTATTTCAAAGACAAGAGGGATTCATCTTTGTTCTGTTTTGTAGGTCATGATGCCTATGCGTAAGAATACCATTCAGATCAACTTTGTTCAGGTTCCCACTATGCTTAAAGAATTGATTGCAAAGATGCCTGATACTACCTCCTTCATCAGAAGACATGGGTATCTTCTCAGTTTGGTTACCTCCAAATTGGACGAGCAAATGATGAGTGTTTTGGTCCAATTCTATGATCCACTGTACCATTGCTTTACTTTTCAAGATTATCAGTTGGTTCCCACCTTAGAAGAGTTCTCTGATCTGCTCGGTATCTCTATTCTGGAGCAGACCCCGTTTACTGGTTGGGAGAAGATCCTTAGGCCGGAAGAGATTGCTTCAGCCCTTCATATGACCAAGGATGAGGTAATGGCTAATTGGGAGACTAGAAGTGGAGCAAAGGGCTTTTTGACTAAGTTTTTGGTTGGTAAGGTTAACTATTTCTGGGATAGTCTAGACTTCAAGGAATTCGAAGATATTCTGGCTCTTCTGATATATATGGCTTGGTATTGTTTCCGAACTCTGACTCTTTTGTTGATGTGAATGCGGTGAAAATCTTCATCTCTCATAATCCTGTACCCACTATCTTGGGTGACATTCTTCACCAGCTTTATGCCCGTACTGCTCGTAAACGGGGAACCTTGATGTGCTATGCTCCATTATTGGCGAGGTGGTTTATTTCGCACCTCCCCAAATCAGTGCTGAAGAATAAAGAAGGCATGGGCTAGGCTTATAGGGTTATGTCTCTCTCTCTCATAATGACATCATCTGGAATCTCAAGGGTATGGACGAGGTGGCTATTATTGATCGATGTGGGGAGTACCCCAATGTTCCACTGATAGGAACCCATGTAGGAATTTCCTACAATTCGTGCTTAGCCTTACGTCAGTTTGGGAGAGCCAGAAGAGAAGGACCTCATGAGCTACTAATGCCTAGTATCATCTTTGATTTTCAAGGGGATAACGACGAACAACGTCGGAGATTCATAAGGGCTTGGGATAGAGTTCACAGATCTGATCCACATGAGCTGGGTCCAAAGACTTCACTTCTAATGGAGCCATATCTCAG
Organism: Vicia faba; assembly: GCA_948472305.1. Taxonomy (NCBI): domain Eukaryota; kingdom Viridiplantae; phylum Streptophyta; class Magnoliopsida; order Fabales; family Fabaceae; genus Vicia; species Vicia faba. The sequence goes on along the minus strand of OX451735.1, from coordinate 1,072,148,462 downwards.
ATGGGTCTGTATCCGTGCCCAAAAGCTGGGTATGCCATATGAAGCCGTCCGACCTATTATTGTTGAAGTTGCTAATGAAGAAGGGGTTCTTCCAACCATCCTCCACCCTTACATGCCCACTGACATTGGGGCACTAAAAAGGTCTTGGATGCAGCTGAGAGAAGAACGAAATGCTTACCGAGAAAAGTTTAACGAGCAAGAGCAGAAGATCCAGAGATTGACTAGGCAGCCGGAGAACGAGTGGATTCTCAATGACTATGTCCGCACCGACAAGAAGAGACCATGGGAGCACTGATTGTCCTTTGATTATCTCCTTTCCTGTTTTTATTTACGTTTCAGTATTTTCTTCCTTGTAACGCCTTAAGGGCATCAGTTGAACAATTTGAATTCCAAAGTTTATCTAATAAACTGTGTTTCCTTTCTGGTTTATAAATTTGAATCTCTTGATTGTCTTTGAAATCATATCATGCACATTTCATCCCATGCACTCCATAACAGGTACCCATTACAGGTCTCTTATCTTCTTCGCTGTTTATTTCAGCACTCATCATGTCTGATGAACTTTCAACTGAGCAAGCAATCAAGGCCCTACAGGCCCAGAATGCCCAATTTCAAGAGCTGTTCATGAATCTAGCTAAGGGTCAGCAAGATCTGAAGACCCTGATTCTGAAAGAGAAGAAGAAAAAGAAGAAGAGGACAGTCCTGTTTAACACAGGGCACAGGTTTGGAAACAGGCTACGGGATGAAGTTGATTTGACCACCTCATTTGGAGGGAAACATAGTCAGGAAGAAAGGAGGGCTCCTAGCCCTGTGGTCTCCGGCAACGAGACGGACTTCGATGAAGATCAGTATCCTTCGGCCGAGGATAGATACAAACAACTGGAAGACCGGTTGAGTGCTATGGAAGTTCAGAAAGTGCCTGGTCTGGACTTTGGTGATCTGGGTCTATCATCTGGGGTAGTGATTCCCCACAAATTTAAAGCACCAGCCTTTGCTAAGTATGACGGAGTCTCTTGTCCGAAGCTGCACCTCTGGTCATATGTGAGGAAGATTCAGCCGTACACTGCTGATAAGAACTTATGGATCCACTTATTTCAAGACAGTCTCTCAGGGACTCAGCTTGAGTGGTTTTACCAGTTAGACGGAGCCAGTATCCGCAGTTGGGAAGATTTGGATACTACTTTCTACAGGAAGTATCAATACAATTCCGACCTCGCTCCCACGCGTACCCAACTCCAGGGTATGTCAATGGGAACGGGTGAAGGATTCAAAGATTATGCTCAGAAGTGGAGGGACCTCGCCGGAAGAGTGCAACCACCCTTAGCTGATCGGGAGCTTGTGGATATGTTTCTAGGGACCCTGTCTGGTCCATTTTTCAACCACCTGATTGGAAGCTCTTCGTCTGGGTTTACAGAGCTAATTATGACCGGTGAAAGGATTGAGGCTGGTATTAAGGCTGGTAAGATACAAAAGGGTGCTTCATTGAGTACCGAGAAAAAGCCTTTTAAGAAAGAGTCCAGTGCTGTCTACAGTTTGAAAAGCCAAAATAGACCTGAACACCACCAAGCTATTAATGCGGTTGTTATTTCAAAACCTGCTGGTGCTCCTCAGCACAATAATCAACAGAAGGACGAGAGACCTCGAAGGTAATTCACCCGTCTCAACATGACCTTTTCTCAGATTCTGCCACAGTTGCTGAAGACCAATCTGGTGATTCCAAGGGAAGCCCCAAAGAATCCAAATACAACATCACCGAAGTATAACCCTAATGACCGTTGTGCTTATCACTCTGATAGCCCGGGGCATAACACAGATGATTGTTGGACTTTGAAGAATAAGATACAGGACTTAATTTATGCTAAGGAGATTGAGTTTGAGGCTCCCGAAAGACCTAATGTTGTGACTGCTCCTATGCCCAAGCATGGAGTAAATGCTATAGATGAAGACTCGTTTGTGGTTTCTGTGAACGATATTGTTACCCCTTTGATGACTGTGAAGAAGAACCTTTTACTAGCCAGTTTATTTCCGGGCTGTGACGAAGATTGTCGTATGTGTTATGTTCTACCTACCGGTTGCCATCTTTTGAAATCAGGCGTCCAACGCCTGATGGATAGTAAATAAATTCTATTTGAGAAGACTGTTGTTCCTCTAGTTCATACTGAAGAAGTTGCCATCATCACCATTTTCGACAATTCTTCCAAGGCTCCCTCGAGGAAGCCTGTTAGAATTACATCTGTTCCAAGAACCTCACCATTGATCATCACTGTTCCTGGGCCTATCCCCTACACCTCTGATAAAGCTGTCCCTTGGCATTACGGGGCTGATGTTTATTTTCATGGAGTTAAACAAGAGTTGGATGCTGATACTGACGTCAGCAATATTGTTGGACCTGCTAAAGTCACCCGCAGCGGAAGACTTTTCTCACCTGATATCTCTCCACCAACTGCCCGGAGACCTGTTGTTATTACACATGCCAGTGTACCCGCTACCATTCCTGTTCAAGTTCCTATCCTTACCCCTGTCGCCGAGTCACCTGACACTCGGGGCAAAGGGACCACCAGTGAGCCTGCCCAGACGGAGGCACCGAAGACGATTACTGTTGAAGCTTCTAAACAAGAGATGGAAGAGATTCTGAAAATTATCAAAAAGAGTGATTACAATGTAGTTGAACAGTTGGGGCAAACCCCGTCCAAGATTTCTATGTTGTCACTGTTTCTATGCTCAGAAGCCCATGCCAAGGCTCTGATTACCTTCTTGAAGACTGCCCACGTACCACAAGAGACATCAGCTGATCAGTTTACAGATTGCATGGCCAATTTGACTACTGATAATGGGTTGGGTTTCTCTGACACCGACTTGACTGCTAAGGGGAAGAATCACAACGATGCCCTGCATGTGTCCATTGAATACAGGGGCACTACTCTTGCACATGTATTGGTGGATACTGGTTCCTCATTGAATGTTTTACCGAAGAAAGCTCTGGATCCGGTTGGACTGTGAAGGGTTGGAGTTGAAACCAAGTAACATTGTCGTCAGGGCCTTTGATGGGTCTAAGAGAATGGTACACGGAGAAGTTGATATCCCGATTAAGGTTGGTTCTCAAGTTTTCAACTCTACGTTCTATGTGATGGACATTCGGCCATCTTATTCTTGTCTGCTGGGTCGCCCATGGATCCATAAAGCTGGGGCCGTAACCTCAACACTCCACCAGAAACTGAAGTACCCGATCAAAGGGAAGATTGTGACAGTGCAAGGAGAAGAGGAGTACATGGTTAGCCACCTCAACTCTTTCTTATATGTGGAGATGGATGGGGAGTTCATTGAGACCCCATTTCAGCACTTTAAAGAGGTTCCCCAGATGCTGGCGTCAGCTGAGACTGTTGTTGAAGATTCACCTATGAAGATGGCTTCTTTTAAGGATGCCCAGGCTGTTGTTGAGAAAGGTGGGTGTGCAAATTAGGGCCGACTCCCTGATTTTACACAAAAGACTAACAAGTTTGGTTTGGGTTTCACTGCAGAAGCTCAAAGGGCTGTTTGGAATGCACGGATCGGAAGGCCTCCCGTGTTCATCAGCAACTCAGGAGTGAATGCCATTGAAGACGATGGGGAAGAGTCTGAGTTTGACAGCTGGATCTATCCTACGACTGACAGTGGACCAAGCAACTGGACAGAAAAGGACTTTATCCCTATTTCTTTTGTTACCCAGTAATGAAACTTTTTGTTTTGAATTTGTAACAGACAATATTTTAAACTCTATGGCCCGGTGTCTTACCCGGGGCATTGTGGCTTCATTTGTGAGAGCTTTATGTGTGTCATTTTCATATATCATTAATAAAAGCATTAGACGTTTCTTGCATTTCAAATCTTGGGCTCCTTGTTTTTCTTTTATTATATATTGCAAAACAGCTATTTTACACACACTCACATATACTGGTCTACATCCACTTTGGATCTCACTGGTAACGACTCTGCTACTGCCAGTTATGACTTCGAAAATCCGATCAACTTAGCCGAATACGAAGGTAAAGATGATTGAGAAGTGCCTGGTGAACTTGCAAGACTGTTACTTCAGGAAGAGAGGGCTATTCAGCCGCACGAAGAGCCGGTGGAATCAGTGAATCTGGGTACTGAGATAGACAAGAAAGAGGTCAGGATCGGTTCAAATCTGGAGCTTAGTGTGAAGCAACGGTTAATTCAGATGTTGCGTGATTACGTTGAGATCTTTGCCTGGTCTTACAAAGATATGCCTGGGTTGGATACTGATATTGTGGTTCATCGCCTACCTATCAAGGAAGATTGTCCTCCAATAAAATAGAAGGTTCGCCGAATGCGCCCAGAGATGTCTGAGAAAATCAAGGCTGAAGTTATGAAACAGTTTGACGCCGGTTTTCTAGCAGTTACTTCTTACCCACGGTGGGTGGCCAACGTGGTTCCTGTGCCGAAGAAGTATGGTAAGGTTCGAATGTGTGTTGACTATAGGGATCTGAACAGGGAAAGCCCCAAGGATGATTTCCCTCTACCTCATATCGATGTCCTGGTTGACAACACCGCTCAGCATAAGGTATTCTCCTTTATGTATGGTTTCTCCGGTTATAATCAGATTAAAATGGCTCCCGAAGACATGGAGAAGACAACCTTTGTTACTCAGTGGGGTACCTTTTGCTACAAGGTCATGCCTTTTGGATTGAAGAACGCTGGGGTAACGTATCAGCGTGCCATGGTTGCTTTGTTTCATGATATGATCCATCATGAGATTGAAGTGTACGTCGACGATATGATTGCAAGGTTCCAGACCGAGGAGGAACACCTTGATCATCTGCAGAAGTTGTTTGACAGGTTGAAATTGTACAAGCTGAGGTTAAACCCGAACAAGTGCACCTTCAGGGTGAGATCTGGTAAGCTGTTAGGTTTCGTCGTAAGAGGCAAAGGTATTCAAGTGGATCCTGCAAAGGTGAAATCTATACAGGAGATGCCAGCTCCCAGAACAGAGAAAGAAGTCAAAGGATTTCTGGGACGTCTGAACTACATTGTCTAGTTCATCTCGCACCTGACTGCTACTTGTGAGCCAATCTTCAAGCTACTGAAGAAAGATCAAGTAGTACGTTGGAATGATGAATGTCAAACTGCTTTCGAAAGGATTAAAGAGTATCTCCAAGAGCCACCTATTCTGATGCCTCCAGTTGAAGGGAAACCTCTAATCTTATACTTGACAGTACTCGACAACTCAATGGGGTGTGTGATGGGTCAACATGACGAGTCTGGCCGAAAAGAGCATGCAATTTACTATCTTAGCAAAAAGTTTACCGACTGTGAGACCCGATACTCACTGCTCGAGAAAACTTGTTGCGCTTTGGCATGGGCTGCTCGTCGGATGAGACAGTATATGCTGACTCACACTACCCTGTTGATATAAAAAAGGGATCCAATCAAGTATATCTTCGAAAAGCCTGCCTTGTCCGGAAGAATAGCAAGATGGCAGATGATCTTGACTGAGTATGACATCCAGTATACGACCCAAAAGTCAATCAAGGGAAGTGTGCTGGCAGACCATTTGGCACATCAAGCAGTGGATGATTACCAGTCTATGAACTTTGAATTCCCGGACGAGAATATCATGTTGGTAACTGATTGTGAGACACCTGGACCAGATGAAGGACCTGAGGAAGGATCCCGATGGTCTATGTACTTTGATGGAGCTTCGAACGCTCTGGGTAATGGAATTGGCGTCGTGATCATATCTCCTAAAGGCTCTCATACTCCGTTTACCGCCCGACTATGTTTCAACTGCACCAACAACATGGCGGAGTATGAAGTGTGCATCATGGGTCTTCGAGCAGCAATTGACCTAAGGATTAATTTTCTAAGTGTCTTTGGAGATTACGCTCTTGTGATCAGTCAGATCAAAGGCGAGTGGGATACGAAACACCCAAATCTTATTCCTTACAAGGAACATGTATTGACATTGCTTCCCCATTTCGAGGAGATAGCCTTTGAACATTTCCCGAGAGAGGAGAATCAGTTGGCGGACGCGCTGGCTACGATGTATTCTATATTCAAAGTCAATTGGGACAAAGAGGCTCCCCGGATTTTCATTGAAAAATTGGAAGAACCTGCACATTATTGTGATATTGAGACTGAAGAGGTAACAGAAAAGCCCTGGTTTCATGAGGTAAAAAGGTATCTTGAGGCTCAAGAATACCCCGAGGGTGCATCTATTAATGACAAGAAGTTTCTGAGGAGGTTCGCGGCAAAGTTCTTCATTAGCAATGGTATTCTTTTTAAGCGCAACCATGATTCGACCTTACTGCGTTGTGTGGATAAGAATGAAGCAGAAAGGATCATGGCGGAGTTGCATGAAGGTACCTTCGGAACTCATTCCAGTGGACATACCATGGCAAAGAAGATCCTTCAGGCAGGATATTATTGGTCCACAATGGAAGCTGACTGTTATCAGCATTCTCGGACATGTCACAAATGCCAAGTCTATGCTGATAAGGTGCACGTACCTCCAGTTCCTCTGAACGTCTTGACGGCACCTTGGCCTTTTGTAATGTTGGGCATTGATATGATCGGCGAGATCAGACCTACAGCATCCAACGGGCATCGTTTCATCTTGGTAGCAATTGATTATTTTACGAAGTGGGTTGAAGCAACTTCCTTTGCTACAGTAACCAAGAACATAGTGGCACAGTTTATTCGGCACAATCTGATCTGTGGATACGGTGTGCCAGAGAGGATCATTACGGATAATGGTACCAATCTCAACAACAAGATGATCACTGAGCTCTGCGATCAATTCAAGATACAACATCATAACTCTTCTCCCTACCGGCCGAAGATGAATGAGGTTGTCGAAGCGGCTAATAAGAACATTAAGAAGATTGTGCAAAAGATGACAATGACATACAAAGATTGGCACGAGATGTTGCCGTTTGCTCTTCATGGGTACCACACCTCAACACGGACGTCAACAGGGGCAACACCCTACTCCTTGGTATATGGCATGGAGGCAGTCTTGCCCATTGAAGTTCAGATACCCTCTCTTCAGATCATGAAGGATGCAGGTTTGAGCGAAGATGACTGGATTCAGACCTGGCTTGATCAGCTGAACCTAATCGACGGAAAAAGACTCACTACTATTTATCATGGTCAGACGTACCAAAAACGGATGATTAAGGCATTTAACAAGGAAGTTAGACGACAAGAGTATCAAGTTTGGGATCTGGTAATCAAGCGCATTATCTTACCTCAAGGTGATCCCAGGGGCAAATGGACCCCTACTTACCATGGATGGTGACGACCTTCCTCACCCCGTCAATGCAGACATAGTGAAAAGATACTACACATAATCAAAGACCCGCTAGGTTGACTGACCTAGGCAAAAATAAGGGCTTCCCGGCGAACCAAAAGGGTTCGGGCAAAAATAAGGGATGAAAATGGAAAAAATCTGTACACCCGGCAAGTCAAAAACCTGAAAAGGCGGATTGTGCAAAAAAGGGTATCCCGGTGGACTGAAAACCCGAAAGGGCGGTCCAGGCAAAAATTAGGGATCAAAGCGTAACATTATGTCTCGTTGGATCACCTTGCATCCAGACTTCGGTATCGACTATCAAGTTCGGACGACACTAATCAATCTGATTCATCTTCAACCAAGTAGCAAAGTGATGAGATGCTCGAGGACATAAGGGCAATAGCAGAGTTGAAACCCAATGGGATTATTCACATATCTGTTTTGTTTAGTTTTTCACAAATTGTGTAAATTCTATTATTCGACGACGTTATCTTACTAGGACGTCAGCCTCTTGTACAAAAACGCCTATTTTACAGGCCAAACTGCAAAATCAATACAATTCAGTTTCAAAGAAATTTCAAACTGTTTTTTCTTTATCTGTTTTGTTTTGCAAAGAACGTCCAATGTTCATTTTTGATATATGCATTTGACATTAAATGCTGCTCATAAATATTTACATGCGAAACAAAGGACGAATTACTGGTAATATCAGAAACAGGGGCAATAGAATTGTCCAAGCTATTAGTTGCTCTGTCCACCAGGTACTAGATAGATTCAGCTGAAGAATATGGCTAAGATGCTTTCACTCCCCGCAGAGTAAGACAGTAATGATAGCTCTCTCAGCTGAGACTTGCAACTATGAACAAATCAGCAATGCTCTCCTCAAGCAGAGTTGATCTACCAACAAATACTAGAAAGGCTTGATATCCCCGACAGACTTAATATTCCCTAGCAGAGTATAAGAATGTTTCCCGGCAGAATATAAGATACCCCCGATGGAGTCAACATTTTCCCAGCACAGTCTGAAAAAGCTTCCCCGATGGAGTCGAATCTTCATCCCCAGTAGACTCTAGAAGTTTATCCCCAGCGGAGTACAAAATAACTCTTCCCAGTCAAGTTCAAAGGATCATTTCCAGCAGAATTCAAAGGATTATCCCCGCAAAAGTCTAATAGGGTTATCCCCAGCAAATTGCAACTGAAAGATCATCCCTAGCGAAGTTCTTTCCTTTCACAAACAGGAATTCAATCCTCAACAGATTCAGTATCACCAGCAACGGTAATCCATCCCCAGCGGAGTTTATCAGTGGAATCCTCAGCATATCATCTCTTCCCCACAGAGTAATCTCCTCATCAGTTTATTCCCCAATGGAGTTATTTTCTCCTGCGGGTTTATTCTCACCGTCACCTTCGTTCACCATCCCCAGCAGAAATGAAGAATTCAACTCTACTCTATAGTCACTTTTTTTGATTATTTTTAGAAACTCCTCCGCCTCTTGGTCAGTAAAGTCTTTGTTCGGAGATTCTTTTTCCTGATTTATATCTACCACTGTCTTTCCTTTATCTTTCGTTGGATTTGAATCTTTTTTTTGTTGGTTCAGCTCCATAGATTCGCCCACTCTGGGTCATACCTCCTGTTCCTGCTATGTTTGAAATTGCAGGTCCTTGACTTACGGATGGCCCGTTCTCCTGCTTTACTCCATTGATGTATACAACTGAGTCATAACTGCAATGTACCGCTTTATCATTCTCGTAAGGGATAGGTGACGGTCCCTTAGTTACCATTGTAGCTTTTGGAGTAGAAGGTATTAAGAGGGTCTTCTTAGGTACCCCTCTAGTGACCTATGCTGATTCTCCCCATGGAATAACTAGTGTCTTATTGGCAATGCTTGGAGCTTGGCAAGGGATTACTAGTGGCTTTTTCCCTCCCATTGTGGCTACATATTTTTCTTCAGGGTATAGTCCAAATTGGATTATCCCCTGATCCACCAAAGTTTCCAAAGTTGTTTCAAAAGCTTTATTATGCTCTAACAGGAATCCACATTCAAACAGATATTCCTCCAACAAGTTGATAGAGGTTTTTGCCTTTATGGTTTCCCAAAGTCGGTGACCACCTTAATTGCATATATTGTCGGTCCACCATGCGGAGGCATGGGGTTTGACTTGATATTAGGCTTGTCGAAGGTGATGTCCTGAGACTCTAGAAAATCCTGAACCTTATGCTTGAAGGCCCAACATTGGTCTATGGTATGACCGGGAGAATTTGCATGATACTCACACCTAGCGTCGACATTGTATCTTTGCGGGAGTGGCCCGACCGGAGGAGCTAAAGGCTTGATTTCCACCAGGTATGCCTTAACCAAGTGTTGTAATAATTGGCTAGGTGGCATGGGTAGTGGATCAACATTTCCAGGTGCCCTTTTAAACCTGTCTTTCCTTTGTCCTTGCGGGATCACTAATGGTTGTGTTGTCCTTTGTTGTGAGGACACAATGTTGACTTCTCCCTGCTTCTTTCTTGGAAATTTTGGAGTTGGTCTTTTCGAATTGTAAGGGGTGCTTGACGATCCCCCTGATATCTTTCCGCTCTTCAAACCAGTTTCGATTCTTTCACCAATAGTCACTAAGTCTGAAAATCCTGACGTGACGCTTCCCCCCATTTTATCATAATAAAGCCCTTCTAGGGTTCCCATGAACATATCTACGAGCTCCTTTTCCAGCAGTGGGGGTTGTGCACGCGATGCCATTTCCCTCCACCTTTGAGCATACTCTTTGAAGGACTCTTCCTTCTTTTGGGACAGGTTTTGGAGTTGTAGGCGTGTAGGTGCCATGTCCAAGTTATACTTGTAATGCTTCAAGAAAGCATTAGCGAGATCCACCCAAGTTCGGATATGTGTTCGATCCAACTGCATGTACTAGTCCAAAGATGCCCCACTTAGACTGTCTTGCAAACAATGAATCATCAGTTTCTGATCATGTGCTTGGGCATGCATCTTTCTGCAGTACATACGAAGGTGATTCCTCAGACAAGTGAGCCGTTTATATTTGCTAAAGTCAGGTACTTTGAATTTTGGTGGTATCACCACATCAGGGACTAAACCTATTTCCAGAGCGTCTACTTCGAAAGCGTCGAAGCCCTCCACATCCTTCAGTCTTTCTTCTAAGGCTTTGTACTGATTCATTACCAGTGGGTTGTCCGCAGCCTGAGCATTGGTTGTCTTCAAGGGTGCATGGGGAGCATCCTTTGGGTCATGATCACCGTATTGTAAGTCCAAGTAATTATATGCATTATTAGTTGGAATTTGTAGGGCGTGTGATGCCCCTACTTTTGACGGTGGTAGGATGAATCCTTTAGTATTGACCTCTTGTTGGGCCATGGCGGACTTTTGGGGTCCTGCTTCCGGCTCTTTCCTCAGTTGGTGACCGCTCGATACACCAATGGTTTGGGCTACCTCTTCAAAGGCTACCTTGGGAATTTTATCCTTCCTGTCGATAATGTTTTTCAAAGCTAGAAGAACCTGACTCAAATCTCCTTTCATTGAGCTTACGTCACCCTTCACCTGATCAAGATCCTCTTTGAACACAGCTTGAGTCTCCTCGATCTGTTCCATTGTTTTCTGTTTATGGGCCGTTGTTTGATATGGGGGCCAAGGAGGTGGAGGTCTTCTTTTACCAATGGCTTAATTGGAGAGATTTTCAAAGCGAATGAGTTTTTTCTTTAAAATGACATGCGAGTATTTTATAAATGCATGCGTGCAGATGAAGATATATGATTATGAAATGATTTTTATTTTAATTGTCTTATTTATTAGGGTACGTATTTGTATCCACTTATTATTTTATTTGGTGACCAACTTAAAAATAGATACGCCTTCGAGATGGGGAAACAAAACGCCTTTATTAAGAGTAACATAATCCAGATATTGAAAAATATTACAAACTTAAATCGAAACTTGTTTGCGTAAACATAATTAAAAAAAGAACTAAATCTCCTAAGCGCGCCTTTGGATGTGTGCTCTGAAGCCATCAACCATTGCCCGACAGAGCTGTAGAAAGTCTTCGACGTACTTCGGAAGAGAAACCATCACATTCTATGCATCCCTTAAACTTCTAGGGATGTCCTCCATGAGATTGTTGGCTAAGAAGACTAGCTTTTCATATTTGTCTTTGTAGTGCTTGTATCCCTGGTAAAGATGTGGGATTATTTTGTGGTTATCCCTCCCCGCTTGGGTGATCTTAGTGTACTACTCTTCCCAATACATCTTTTCACCCCTCATTTCTGTGTAAAGTTTCCGTTGGATGAGAAAGTCCTTTTAAAGACCTTGCAGCTCTAAACATACATGTTCACATTCTCGAGTACTCTGAGTTAAAAGTTTCTCTGTTTCTATCCTCTAAAGGTGTGCCTTGACCTCTGATTCGTGGTTGTTTTGGAGTTTGGTGGCGAGATATTTGATTTGCTCCTCTTGATCTAAGGAAACTTGTGCCAGACTTTGAATTTGGGCTCTCAAACTTTCCTCTAGCACCTTTTTGTCATGTGTCGCCTTTTCATACCACCTAGTCAACCTCCTGATTTCAGCAGCGGCCTCTTCTAACCTTTGGTTATGGGAATCTAGGTTGAACATTTCACTTAACATCCCTTCAGTTGTACGCTTTCGTTTGAGACTTTCTTTCTCTAGTTCCTTTTGACTTTTATCAATTTTCTCGTCCTTTGACTCAGGTATAAGCTGCATCTGTTTCTTTTCTTTGGTCAGATTGAGGAGGTCGACCTCCAGTGCTTCTTTCTCTCTTTGAGCTCGCTTTAAGGAATTTTTTCAGATTATCGACTTATTCCAAAGATATAGGTGTTATCTCTGGGACCTCTGACTTGTATTCTGGATCCTTCTTGAATGGCAGCTTGATAGTTCGTGCCCTATCCTGGACCCATTTGGTGTAGGGTTCTCTTGCTATGGCATTCTTTCTTACATCCTTTTTTTGTTAACCTTATTCCAAGCCCGAATAACCTTGTTGAGCAACCCTTGATCTTCTATACCCATATTGTGGATGATAAATGGTCAGAGTTGTTCGTCCGAAGGTTTGTCCTCCAAAGAATACCCTAGCTGTCGTAGGGCTAGAGTAAGGTTGTAGTTAATACAGCCTCGCGATCCAATCAAAGGGATGTTTGGAAAATCCCCAGAGCTAATAGTCATGTCACCAATATCTAAGTTCCTTTCATACTGTGATGCGGTGGGAGAACTGACTTGAGGTTTTGCGTTTGTGTTCGTAAATGTTTCAATTTAGCAAGAGTCGCCACCGACTTTTATTTTATCCAAAAAGAAAGGTAAAAAAGCACAGGAAAGACCTTTGAGATTGTTTTTGGGTTCGGGGGGTAGATTATGAAAAGGGAAGGTGCTAGCACCCTTTTCATCCATGGTTTTCCATGGGCTCTTAGTTACTTGTTTTAGATCACTTGCTTTGCTTTTCCAATTGTTTGAAATGGTGCTTTTGTGTGTGGTTTTGAAAGTATTTTGAAAAGAGGCCTTCGTTTAGGCAACCTTTGTAATGATTCTTGTTTGAATGTATACAAAGGTGTTTATCTTTTGAAAAATGTTTCAATGTTTGAAAGTTTGTTGGGAAATTGTTTTGAAATTGTGTGTGTTTGTTTGAAAATAGCAAGGATGGTTTGCAAATTGATCAAGTAACTAGGAGTTGTCTACCCTACTCAAAGATCTTTCCTACACATTTTTTATTCCTTTGACATTGTTGTTTTACCATTGCATTTGGTAAACAATCTTATCTTTGGATGTTAAACGGGACGGGCGTGGATCATCGTATGACCATGATAGCAATGGTACCAAGTATCTTAGCAAGTTTAAGGGACTAAGATAATTTGTTTTAAGGCAACATTTTGATAGCGTCATCGAGGGACTATGATCTTTTTGTTTTGATTTTGATTTGCCAAGATACCTAGTATGCATACCATGGCCATTTTAAGGCAACAAAGTGGATGAAACCCTAGGGGTGCTTGTGTGCATTGTGTTGTCATTTTTCATGCATTTTTGTCTTGTGTTTAGTCATGCTATTTGTTTTGATTTTGGTCTTTGCATACAAAACCCTAATCTGACTATCATGCATATAATACGATAAATTGCGTAAAAGTAAATCTAAGACTATTACAACAATATTATGGGGAGGGGGGTACAAGTTTGAATAAGGGGATATTGCTCAAAATAAAACCCTAAAACTATTACAACTAAATTGAATTTATTGTACAAATAATAAATAAATGAACAATTATTTAAATGTACAAATATAAATATGCAAAGAATGTTTTTGTATTAATTTTTATGTATGTAAAAATGAATTTATTTAAGTCTTAAAAAATAAGAGAAAATAAGATGATTATTTTTGGAAAGGGTGAAAACCCTAGTTTTTGGTTTAATAGGAAATATATTCTAATATTATTTTATTTGTCCTTTTTGTTTAAGAAAAATAATAATAATATATGCAAAAATGTTAAAAAATTAAATATTGTATGAAAATATTAATTTAAGTGTATAAATAATAAAAATAAAAATATAGGATATTTTTATATTATTTACAAATTTATTTGAGAAAATATAAGTATATTAACCTAAATAACTATTTTTATGCCATAAAAAATAATAAAAAATAATAAAATAAAATGTAAAAATTAAGAAAATATTTTTTGGTTTTTTAATGTTCAAGAAAAAATAATAATAAAGTCATAAATCACAAAACAAATGAAAAATAATACAAAATAACAAATGGGCCAAGGGGGTGCAAAAACAAAATGAAGGGTGTCAAAAGCAGAAAAGCCAGGCCCAGGCCCAAGCTCCACTTTGTCCCTGACCTTGGAACAAAAAAACGCGCGTTCTGCATCTTCAACCTGTTCTTGCTATTCTTTGCATGAAATCAAAAACTCACAACATGAAACTTATAGAGCTTTAAACCACGATTCTAATGATATAAAAAACATGATCTAACTCTCAAAGACCAGAGAGAATTTTATCACCCCTAATTTCTGACCTAAAATTTTTAGCATGTTCATCATCCAAATTCTCCTAGCTCAGTTAATATAAATGAAATCTACGCATATGTACAACTCAAGCACATTAAAGACTACATTTTTGCTTCACAAACCTAAGCCTAAGGATGTCTAAATAAGGAGATAGAAAGTTGGAAATTACCTTGTTCAGTCAAGTTCGAATATGGAAATTTAGCAACTTTGAATGAGGCCTGATGGACTTTTGAGCTTGCTTGTGTTCCCTTGACCTTTCCCAATGCTTAGCTTGCTTTGAAATGATCTGAAACTCCTTGTAGAACTCAACCTGCAAAGCTTCAAAATGAAAATGGTGAAGTGTTAAAATGAAGTTACAATTGCTGAACAGTGGCTTGGATAGCTCAGGTGTGTTGTAGGGAATGTGTCTGAAGTGATTAAAGACAAAACGCACAAGGCAATTTGGTTTTGGCTTGTGATTTGCAGAGATGGCCCTGTTTTGGGCAGAAGTTGGTGTTTTTGTGTTTTGGGTTTTTAGAAGCTTGGCAATTCGTGTTTTCTGGCTTGGTACAATATGCTGAGCCTGTTTGAAAATGTTACAAGACTTGGTTTTATCAGATTTTCAAGTTATGAACTTTTTGCAAGCTTACTTGCTTTTGAAGCAAAAGTTGAAATGACAAAGGCCAAGGTTGTACAAGCTAGCTTGAGGCCTGCTGAGAGTTGGTGAGTTTTTCCTGATGTTTGTAGATGTTGTTTGTATCAAGAGATCAGGTCCATGGCTTAAGAAATACAAAATTGCAAAAAGTATGCTTTATGGAAATGGTATTGCAACCTTTATGCTATTTTTGGAATAATTCTTTGTACAATGCTCCATAACTCAGAACAATTCCTTTGTCCAATGTATTTGCATTTAATTAAGGAGTGTGGAAAGGATTAAGACCTGTAAAACAAGTACAAGCATGATCCAAACTGATTTGCAAGTTGTGACATGGTGCAAACTGCCTTGGACAAAAGTGAGAAATGGCCATTTTCTTTTCTTCGATTCTCCCTAACCATAAATGATCTTGGAGAGTTCTTTGACATTTTGGAAATCTTGTAACATGCTATACAATCCATATTTGAAATGCATTTTGAGATTCCACTTGGAACTAGGTGAACAGTCGACATGAAGATAGGTCAAAATCCTGCCTAAAGTAGGGCAAATTTCACTAAGTTAAAAGTTTCATGGACCCTTATTCACAAAATCATAACTTGAGATCCAAGCATCCTTTGGGAAAACTTTGTGAATAAAAGTTGTAGATTTTGTGGAGGACTACAACTTTTATGTTGGAAGTTTTCTTTTAATCCAATTGCATCATGGTGAAAAAGTTGGGAAAAAATAAGAAATTTTCATAACTTAGAAAATTTCTAAGTTATGAAAATTTTCAAACTTAAACCCTAATTTTCAAAATTAGGTTTCTTGGTGAACAAGTTTCATGTTTTGACACATCTTGATGAAAAATGACCCTTGGCACTTGATTTTGACCCAAAAAGTCAAAGTTTGACTTTTCAGTGTACAGTTGATTTTTGATCAGTTGACTGGAAAATTCATCTGTCAATCCAATGCATTTGAGATCTTTTGAACCTCGTGATTAGGTCAAGATAATTCCATTGAGTCCTTGAAATCATGCTTGAACCCAATTTTCCATTGGCTAGGTTAAAAATCAGAAATTGCCCTTCTACAGTCAAAACCCTAAAAATGACCATTTTGCCCTTTTGATGATCTGATCAAATTTCTTGAGGAGTTGTGGTCCAAACTTGATCAAATGGTTCATATTAGTCTATAATGTTGTTGTGGATAAAAAATTATGAGGTTTGACTGTAAATTGGCCATGGTTGACTTTTTCCCCAATACAGTTGATTTTTAGGTCAACTGTCCAATTGATTGGGCAAAAATGTGATTCAAAGCTTGAAACTTGGTATGGCCATCTTATAAGTCCAACATGAAGCATGAAAGTCACATGAGGCATTGGAAGTCCAAAAATCCTTGTGCAAACTCAAACCCTAATTTCAGGTCAACAGTGCAAGGAGATGTCTTGAGCTGAACAAACCCTAATCTAGTCTTGAGTCCAAGCAGTCTTGTGAGGAAAATATTGATAAAATGAGAGGGAAAATTTTAGGGTACAACATCTGCCCCTGTTTAATATTCTTGAACCTGAAGAGTTAGATTGGAGAGTTTGTCGTTCGTGACTCGAAGGTAAAAGATGATTGGACACTAGAGTGCCCGTAAATTTGCACTCGTCAAAATGTAGTTGAGGGAATGGGCTTAGAAACGCCATTTGGAAAGGTGACAGAATCTTTTCAGAGATGGGATTGTAGATGCCATCAAGAATGTTTGTTGAACTGCATGTTGTAAGTCAAAAGAATGAGTATCAAAATGGTATCCGCATCTGGAACGTATCTGAACTGTATCTGGAGACTGAATCTGTATGAGCAATGGAATGGCGTCCGTATCTGGAGCGTATCTGAGTTGTAACTGTATTTGATTCTTGAATGAATAACATAATGACTACCGTGTCTGTATTGTATCTGTATTGTATCTGAATCTGAAATCTGAATAAGCGACAGAATGACATCCGTGTCTAGAGCGTCTCTGGGCTGAGGATAAAGTCAGAATAAGTGACAGAATGGCAACCGTGTATGGAGCGTATCTGGACTGTATCTGAAGTTAAGATCTGTATGAGTAGCAGAATGACTTCCGTTTCTGGAGTGTATCTGAACTGTAACTGAGATCTGAATAAGTGACAGAATGACTTCCGTGTCTGGAGTGTATCTGAACTTGAAATTGATAGTTGAATCTGAATGATAAATAGAATGGATTTCGTGTCTGGAGCGTCTCTAATCTATATCTGATTGTTGAAGTCTGAATGAGTAACAGAATGACTTTCGTGTTTGGAGTGTATCCGTACTGTATCTTGACTTTGAATTCTGAATAAGTAACAGAATGACTTCCGTGTCTGGAGTGTATCCGTACTGTATCTGAATAAGAGATCTGAATGAGTAACAGAATGACTTCCGTGTCTGGAGTGTATCTTTACTGTATCTAAAATCTTTGAATATTTGTTAAAGATAGATTTTAATCTTATCCTGAAAAGGGTAAAATGTTAGCTGAAACACAAAGTTATGTTGCATGAAATGTACGATGCAATAAAATGTGTTTTATCAATGTTTATGATATATGAATGTAATGTATGCGCATGTAAGCTGATTAGCTGTCTTGCTGAGGAAAATAAATCCTTGATAGCTGGAGATAATGAAATCTTTGATTGCTGCCGGGGGAAAATAAATTCTTGACCGCTGTTGGAGATTAAAAATCCTTGACAACTTCTGTGGGGATGTGAGAATCCTTCATGACTTTCCTGGGGATATAGGGATCCTTCAAGTCTTTGGAGTTGGAATATGATAATCAATATGTTGTGAAAATAATGCCAAGTGTTGCTTGAGAAGCCTGCTTGGGGAATCCAGAGAACTTTGAAGACTTTTACTGGGGATTAAATAATGGGAATCCTTACTCGGCTGGGGAATAGGGAAAACTCTGGCAATCTCTACCGGGGATCACAAAAAGGAAAACCTTGATCTGTTGGAGAATAAGGAAGACTCTGATGGCTTCTACGGGGAATTAAGAATAAGAATCTTCAATCTGTTGAGGAGTGGTGAATGAGAATCTTCGATCTGTAGGGGATTAAAAATTCTGACAAATTCATGCTGGGGAGTAACGAAGACTCTGGCAACTTCACTGGGGGATCAAGAATGAGAATCTTCAATCTACTAGGGGAATCTGAATCCTTGGGGACTTCATGCTGGGGAGTTAAGAATGAGAATCTTCATCCTGTTGGGGAGTAAAAACTTTTGTGGGGAAGAAGGCTTCCTGGTGGAGAGTAAGTGAAAACCCTGGGGGAGTAGCTATACTGCTGGGGAGATCAGGAGTTTGGGTTGTATGCCAATCTACTGGTGAATTATCCGAAGTTGGGGAAAAAAGTTAACTGTTATCTGGTTAATTCTCAAACTTTAAGACAACTTGCTGGGAAATTTGGGGAAAACTGGAAGATTCCCACTGGGGATTGATAGTTGGAAATTTGACTTGACTGGGGAAGAAGGTTTCATCACCGCTGATGGTCTGTAGTTCAAGGTTTTTGCTCCACTGGGGATTGGGAGTTTGGAGGTTTAACTCTGATGGTGGATTAAGGGTTTGAAATATAACTTCGTCGGGGATTGGGAATTTGAAGTTTTGACTCTGGCGGGGATTTTGAAATTTAATTCTGCTGGGGATATGTATTTCAAGGTTTTAGCTCCCCTGGGGATTTAGATGATGTACTGCATGGGATTTCTCTTGGAATAGCCTAAAGGTTTTCCTATACTTTCAGCTTGTCAGTAATTGTTCTTTCCCATTTCGTTTATTTGTAAACAGTGATTATATTCAAATGCATATGCTCATTAATAAATCATTGGACGTTTTCAAATAAAACACAAGTGTAAAAAGAAAAGACAAATAGTTTTTTCCACTTTGAAGTATCTTTGTATTAACTTTGTGTAAGTATTTTGTACAAAGGAGACAAACATCCTAGTAAGAGAACGTTGTCATAAAAAATGGGAAAAATTTATACAAAGAAAGATGGCTATGTGTGAAAATTCCATGGGGTTCCCATTCTGCTATAGCCTTCATAACTCTGGATATCTTGTCCATTCGTCGCTTCGTCCGAAGATGATTGAATTGATCAGAAGCCCGGAGCTTGTCTGTGAAGAGATTGTCCTTAAAGTGATCCGACGAGACATAGTCATACGCTTTAATTCCCTAACTTTTGCCTGGACCGCCCTTTCGGGTTTTCGATCCACCGAGAAACCCTTTTTTGCCCAAGTTGCCCTTTCGGGTTTTCAACTTGCCGGGTGTACAGATTTTTTTTATTGATCCCTAATTTTTGCCTGAACCGCCCTTTCGGGTTTTCGATTCACCGGGATGCCCTTTTTTGCCCAAGTCGCCCTTTCGGGTTTTCAACTTGTCGGGTCATTTATGCGTAGTATCTTTTGACTATGTCTGCATTCGCATGGTGCGGCAGGTCATCGCCGTCCATGGTGGTTAAAATCATAGCCCCACCAGAAATGATGTTTTTGATCACAAATGGTCCTTCGTAGGTAGGAGTCCATTTTCCCCTGGGATCACTTTGTGGCAAGATGATCGCTTGATTACAAGGTCCTCGACTTGATATACCTGGCGTCTTACTTTCTTGTTGAAAGCCTTGATCATCTGTTTCTGATACGCCTGACCATGGAAAACAACAGTAAGTCGCTTTTCGTCAATCAAATTAAGTTGATCAAGCCGGGTCCGAATCCAATCGTCTTCACTCAAACCAGCATCCTTCATGATTCTCAAGGAGGAAATCTGAACCTCGATAGGTAAAACAGCTTCCATGCCATATACCAAAGAATAGGGTGTTGCCCCAGTTGATGTGCGTGCCGTGGTACGGTACCCGTGCAGAGCAAACGGTAACATCTCATGCCAGTCCTTGTAGGTGACTATCATCTTTTGTATGATCTTCTTGATATTTTTGTTAGCAGCTTCAACAACACCGTTCATCTTTGGCCGATAGGGAGATGAATTGTGATGTTGAATCTGGAACTGCTTGCACAAAGCGGTGATCATAGTATTGTTCAGGTTTGTACCGTTGTCGGTGATAATCCTTTCGGGGATACCGTACCGGCAAATGAGGTTCTGCTTGATGAAGCGGGCAATAACATTCTTTGTGACGGATGCGAAGGAAGATGCTTCGACCCATTTGGTAAAGTATTCAATGGCCACCAGGATAAAGCGGTGTCCATTAGATGCTGCAGGCTTGATCTCCCCAATCATGTTGATTCCCCACATAGCGAATGGCCAAGGAGCTGTTAAGACATTGAGAGGAACTGGAGGTATATGTACCTTGTCCGCATAGATTTGACATTTGTGACAAGTCCTGGAATGTTGATGGCAGTCAGCTTCCATGGTAGACCAGTAATAGCCTGCCCGCAGAATCTTCTTAGCCATCGTATGTCCGCTAGAGTGAGTGCCAAAGGTATCATTGTGCAGTTCAGCCATGATCTATTCAGCTTCAATCTTGTCCACACAACGAAGCATAATGCAATCATGATTGCGCTTATACAGGATACCATTACTCAAGAAGAACTTAGCTGAGAACCTCCTCAAGAACTTTTTGTCGTCGACTGAAGCTCCTTCAGGGTATTCCTGAGCCTCGAGATACCTTTTGACTTCATGAAACCAAGGTCGGTCCACTACTTCTTCGGTATTAATCTCGTGACAATGTGCAGGTTCTTCCATCCGTTTAATGGTGATTTGGGGAGTCTAATTATCCCAGTTAAGTTTAAACATGGATTACATTGTAGCTAGAGCATCCGCTAGCTGGTTCTCTTCTTGCGGGAAGTGCTCGAAGTTAATCTGCTCGAAATATGGTAACAACGTCAAGACATGTTCTTTGTAAGGGATGAGGTTTGGATGCTTAGTATCCCACTCTCCTTTGGTCTGACTGATGACCAAAGCTGAGTCCCCAAACACAATCAAGGATTTGATTCCCAGGTCTATTGCAGCCTTGAGACCAAAGATACAAGCTTCATACTCGGCCATGTTGTTGGTGCAGCTGAAGCAGAGTCTGGCAGTGAAAGGTGTATGGCAACCTTCTGGAGAGATGAGTATCGCGCCGATACCGTTGCCAAGTGCATTGGAGGCACCATCAAAGTACAGGGTCCATCGAGATCCTTGTTCAGGTCTGTCATATGGTCTGAAATATTTAATGTTGTCCAATATCATAATGTCTTCGTCGGGGAAGTTAAACCTCATGGATTGGTAATCTTCGACAGCTTGATGGGCCAGATGATCGGCTAGCACACTTCCCTTTATAGCTTTTTGGGTCGTGTACTGTATATCGTATTCCGTTAGGATCATCTGCCATCTAGATATTCTTCCAGATAGAGCAGGCTTCTCAAAGATGTACTTGATCGGATCCATCTTAGATATCAGCAAAGTGGTATGAGTCAACATATACTGCCTTAGCCGGCGAGCAACCCATACCAAAGCGCAGCAAGTTTTCTTGAGCAGTGAGTATCGGGTCTCACAGTCGGTAAAAGTTTTGCTAAGGTAATAAATGGCATGCTCTTTTCGACCAGACTCGTCATGTTGGCCCAGTACGCACCCCATTGAATTCTATAGGACAGTTAGATACATGATTAGTTGTCTTCCTTCGACGGGAGGCATAAAGATAAGAGGTTCTAGCAAATACTCCTTGATTTTATCGAAAGCAACTTGACAGTCATCATTCCATTTAACTACCTGATCTTTCTTCAACAGCTTGAAGATTGGTTCACAGGTAGATGTTAGGTGAGAAATGAACCTTGCAATGTAGTTTAGGCATCCCAAGAAACCTCTGACCTCCTTCTCAGTGCGAGGAGCAGGCATTTCTTGTATATCTTTGACTTTGGCAGGATCAACCTCGATGCCTTTGTTGCTGACAATGAAACCCAAGAGTTTACGGACCGGACTCCGAAATTGAACTTATTAGGGTTCAGTCTAAGCTTGTACTCCTTCAACCTGACAAACAACTTTTGTAGATGGTCGAGGTGTTCTTCTTCAGTTTGTGATCGGGCTATCATGTCATCTACGTAGACCTCTATCTCATGATGTATCATATCATGAAACAAAGCTACCATGGCACGTTGATAGGTTTCCCCGGCATTCTTCAGTCCGAATGGCATCACTTTGTAGCAGAACATACCTTACTGTGTAACAAAAGTAGTTTTCTCCATGTCTTCAGGTGCCATTTTGATCTGGTTGTAACCGGAAAATCCGTCCATGAAAGAAAATACCTTGTGCTGAGCTGTGTTGTCAACCAAGATGTCAATGTGCCATAGTGGAAAGTCATCTTTAGGGCTAGCCCTGTTTAAGTCTCTGTAATCCACGCATATTCTGACTTTGCCTTCCTTCTTAGGCACGAGCACAATGTTAGCAACCCATTGTGGATAGGAAGTAACAGCAAGAAACCCAGCATTGAACTGCTTCATCACTTCTGCTTTGATCTTTTCAGACATGTCGGGACTCATGCGACGGACTTTCTATTTAACTGGTGGACCGTCTTCTCTTGTGGGGAGACGGTGAACCACAATATCTGTATCGAGTCCCGGCATGTCTTCGTATGACCAAGCGAAGATCTCAACATATTCATGTAAAAGCTGAATTAAGCGCTCTTTGACACTTGACTCTAGGTTGGCACCCACTCTAACTTCTTTTTTGTCTTCCTCAGTACCCAAGTTGACTGTCTCTAACAGCTCCTCATAAGGTAGAATAGCCCTTTCTTCCTGTTGTAGCAGTCTAGCCAATTCTCCTGGCACCTCACAATCTTCTTCACCTTCGTATTCGGCGTGGTAGACCAGATCTTCAGAGTCACTGAAGGCCATAGCAGAATTGTTGCCCATGGAATCCGGAATGGATGGGTACCTGCATTTGTAAGTGTGGGTGTGTGTAAGGGATAGCCACCTTTAAACAAATAAAATGTAAAAAGAAAGACAATGAACACAAAAGTTTATATGTGAAAACGTCCATGATTCATTAAAATGGCATATGAAGATGAAAAAAATCAAACCCTTACAAATGGACCTATGTACCTCGGGTAAGGCACAAGGTTAAAAGTGTATGAATTGTCTGAGAATTATTACAAACCAACAGAAATGTTTGAAAGATAAATTACTGATTCATGAAAGTAATGGGAACAAAGTCCTTTGCTTCCCAATTGCATAGTCCTCCATCCACAGTAGGGAAGATCCAGTCTTCCAAGTTGCTCTCCTCTTCACTATCCTCCAAAGCATTGACTCCATGATGGGTGATCTTCACTGGTGGCCCTCCAGCCCAGGAGCGACACACAGCCTTCTGACTAGCTGAAGTGAAACCCAAGCTGAATTTATCTGATTTAAAAGGAAAGTCTGGAAGTTGCCCCCAGATTATGCTTCCTCCTTCTTCAATTACAGCTCTTGCATCTTTGAGAGACGACATCTGAGGCGGAGGTCTGGTATTCATGGGTACAAAAGCCACTGTTTTGATTGCCGAAATCTCCTGAGCTACCTCTTCAAAATGCTGAAAGGGGGTTTCGATGAATTCGCCATCCATTTCTACATAGCGGAAAGAATTTAGATGGCTTATCATGTATTCCTCTTCGCCGTGAACAGTTATAATTTTTCCCTTGACAGGGTACTTGAGCTTTTGATGCAGAGTGGAGGTAACGGCTCCAGCATGGTGAATCCAAGGTCTTCCCAACAAGCAAGAGTAGGAAGGACGGATGTCCATCACGTAGAATGTGGAATTGAAGATTTCAGTTCCTACTTTGATCGGGATGTCCACCTCTCCGTTGACCATTCTCTTAGAACCATAAAAGGCTCTGACAATGATATTGTTAGGTTTCAGGGTTAAGCCTTCACATTATAATCTATCCAAGTCTTTCTTCGGCAAGACATTCAGCGAAGAACCAGTGTCTACCAGTACGTGTGCTAGAGTATTCCCTCTGCATTCCACCGAGACATGCAAAGCGTCATTATGTTTTCTTCCTTTAGATGTTAAATCGGCATCGGAGAATCCTAGACCATTGTCAGCTGTTAGGCTAGCTACACATTCCTGGAAATTATCCGTGGAGGTTTCCTGTGGCACATGGGCCGTTTTCAAAAATCTGATCAGAGCTTTGGCATAAGGTTTTGAACAAAGCAGTAGGGCCAACATAGAGATTTTTGAGCGGATTTTCCCCAGTTGTTCCACAACATCATAATCGCTTTTCTTGATTATTTTCAAAATCTCCTCCATTTCTTTTTTAGAGGTTTCAGGGATGACCAATGGTTGAGCCCTCGTCCTGATGGGATCTTCTTGGATCCCTTTCCCTCTATCATTAGCAGCAGCAGAGGGGACAACCACAGGAGTTACAACTTCTTCAATAACTGGAGTTCTCGCAGATATGTTGACCGGTGCAGGAGTAACCTTAGGAGTAGCTGAGGGTCCGAAGATTGCCTTTGGAGGCGCAATCTCCGGAGAGAAAATTCTTCCACTACGTGTGATTTTCCTCGTTCCAGCAATGTTTCGAATGTCGGAAGTCTCTTCATCAGAACTCTCTTTATTTTATTCAATTTGTTTAATACCGTGGTAAAAGATCTCTCCCCATAGTTCCACGGTATTGATTTATCGGACTTGTACGGGACGGGCCCGAGCATAGTTATCTTCAAAGGTGTAGTCCTTGGAGCGGATGTAATCTTAACAGGTCTTTTGGAGACCTTGGAAAGATTGGAGGATATGGTAATTATTGAAACATCATTGACAGGAGTCGGTGTAACAGGAGTTTTTTCAAAAAGGATTTCTTGGTTATCCATTAGGTGTTGGATGCCTAACTTCAACAATGGACAGTCGGTTGGTAAGGATGAACAAAGGCAGCAATCTTCTTCACAACCTGGGAAAATCCCAGCTTTCAGTAAATTCAACTTGATTATCGGTAGCGAAGTCATCAAATCATCAACAGTAGCAACAAAAAGATCTTCTTCAACAACATGGGCATTATGGCCATGCCTTGGCATTGGAGCAGAGATCACATTCGACTTTTCAGGGGCATCGAATTCAACTTCTTTAGCATCTATTAAGTCCTGAATCTTATTCTTGAGGGCCCAACAATTGTTGGTGTCGTGCCCTATACTCCCTGAATGATAAGCACACTTGGCGTTTGAATGGTAGTAAGGAGAAGTTGTATTCAGATTCTTCGGGGCCTCTTTCAGACTGGCAAGGTTTAACTTCAAGATATGCGGGAGAACCTGAGCAGGAGTCATGTTTATCTGGGTGAATTGTCGAGCAGGCCTTTCCACCCTTGATTGGTTGGTTCTTGGTTGATTATTTCTAGGCTGATCAGCTGCAGACTTCTGAATCATTACGGCCCCCACCGCTGGCCGGCGCTTAACTCTTCCTTGACCTCTTTGAGAGTAGACAGCTGATACCTCTTTCTTGGCTGGAAAATTCTTTTTGATGGCAGCGGAAGCAGATGCATCTTTTTGAATTTTCCCGCTCTTTATGCCGGCTTCAACTCTCTCACCAGTTAGAATCAACTCGGTGAACCCCACAGACGAACTTCCTATCAAGTGATTAAAGAAAGGACCTGACAGAGTCCTCAAGAACATATCCACAAGATCTCTTTCAGATAAAGGTGGCTACACTCGTCCCGCCAAGTCTCTCCATTTTTTGGCATACTCTTTGAAACCTTCATTTGAGACCATGCCCATACTCTGTAATTGAGTACGGGTTGGTGCTAAGTCCGTATTATATTGATACTGTCTGTAGAAGGCGGCCGCCAAATCCTCCCAATTATGCACATCAGACCTCTCCAACTGGTAAAACCAATCCAGCTGCGTTCCTGAAAGACTGTCTTGGAAGAAATGGACCCACATGTCTTTGTCAGAAGAATGTGGTTGAATTTTCCTGACATAAAATCGTAGGTGCTTCTTGGGACAAGACAACCCATCGTACTTAGCAAACAGAGGCACCTTGAATTTAGGAGGGATTACGATTCCAGATACCAACCCTATCTCTTCAAAGTCCAGCCCAGGCACCCTTTGTACCTCCATAGCTGCCAGACGTTCCTCCAAGTTCTTGTATTTGTCATCTGCAGGAGGGTACTGCTGTTCAGAATAGTCTTCATCCTCCTCCTCTTCTTCTTCCTCAGAATCAGATGACACTACAGTCTCTTTACCCTTTCTTACTCCTTCATCAGATGTTGATGGGAAATCCAATACCCTTTTAGCTTGACCTTCAAATCTTCTACCCATGGTAGCCACACCATCCCTCTTCTTTTTCTTTTTCTCCCTTTCCTTCTCTAGAAAGGTCTTGAGCTCCTCCTGCCCCTTTGCCAAGGTCAGAAGTAGCTTCTGAAATTGTGAATTTTGCGCTTGCAAGTCTTTGACCGTCTGCTCAAAATCCATCTTGCTGAAATAAACAGCAGAGAGATAAGGAAACCTGGTGTGAAGACCTGTTTATGCATATGATGAATGATATGTATTCATGTAATGCATTCAAGGATTCAGAAATTCAAATTTGTTTTAAACAAAAAGGAACACACGTCATATTAATAAGATAGAATTTGTTAGTACATCAATGCCCCATGGGAAAAATAATACAAAATTCTAAGGTAAAAAGACGTTGCGCATCCTCTTTGGTGCAATGTAGGTGTTAAGAGTCTTTTCTTCGTGAAGTTGACGAGTAAGTTCCAAAACCTTCTTCTCACTTGCGTAGAATTGGGCTTCAAAAGTATCGCGTTCTCCCTTGAGTTGTATCCAATTCCTTTGTAAATCTTCTAGTCATGTTGGCATGTCAGGATGTAGGAGGGTGTATGGAACCTCTCCTTCCATAACAGGCTCTTTGATCACAGGGAGAATGTAAGGGTAAGGCATCATAAGACTTTGGGCGCGGGTTCGTACCCACTTGAGGTAAGGCTCAAGGGGGATGGAATTCTTGTTTCCCAAGGTCTTACTATCTACCTTGTTGGGCATTCTCCAAGCTCAGATGAACCTTTGTCGAAGTCCTTGATCGTCGTTGTCGAAGTCAAAAACCAAGTCTGGAATCAGCATGTCATGCGGGCCATCCCTTCGGGCATACCCAAACTGTCTCAGAGCCAAGAAAGGGTTGTAGGTAATGCCTCCCCTAATGCCAATTAGAGGGACATTAGGGAATTCCCCATAACGGTCAATGATGATAACATTCTCTTTTGATCGAGAACACCAATGGATATCTGAATGTGTAAGGGTCATCAACCATTGTGACCACCTCAGACCTTGCTCATTCTTCAAAACTGATTGGGGAAGATGAGAAATAAACCATCTTGCCAGTAGAGGAGTGTAACACATGAGAACACCTCTTTTCCTCATTGTTTGAGTGTGAAAAGAGTGGAGCATATCCCCAAGCAAAGTAGGCACCTTGTTGCGAGCCATGAAGATTTTGATAGCATTGACATCTATAAGTTGGTCAGGGTTTGGGAACAAAACCATCCCATAGATGAGAAGTGCTACAATCTCCTCAAAAGATTACAGGTCTAGATAATTCCAACATTCTTGAGCTTTCTCAAATAGGAACTTTGCCAAGAAACCCTTGACACCACTTCTGGTTTCCCAATGACTTGTGACATCTGATGGTTGCAAGTGTAGGGCTTGAGCAACATCTTCAGGCTTTGGATCTCTTTCCGTACTGTTGTAGGGTAGTTGATGGAGAATAGGAATCCTCAAGAGTTGAGAAAATTCCTCCAAAGTAGGCACCAGTTGGTAATCAGGAAATGTGAAGCAGTGGTGTAGGGGGTCAAAGAACTGGAAGAGAACTTTCACCATGTCCTCCTCAGTGTTGGTGATGACTAAGTTGAGAAGACGACCGTGCCTCTCGGTGAATGGAGAATTCTCAGGAATCCTTGAAGCTAGCTCCTTTAGTTGAGGAGGAATTTTCACAAGGTTGACTTGGATAGTTTTCCTGCAAAGTGAATCCATTACCTACAAAACAGGAATAAAGATGAAGATCCAAATCCTTGAAATGATTAGTGGATGCATATGATGCTTCATGATGTCCATGATGTTATGCACAAGTATATATGTACAAACAAATCACACAAGTTCCTAGTTTCAGGCTTGCATGGGGTTCCATAGGTAAGTACCCTCTTGAAGTTTAGTTGGCTCAACCTGTCCTAGAAATAGTAACCGGGTTCTAAGGAGCTCAATATCACTAGATTATTTTCTGTGTTCATTGTTTCAGTTTATCCACTTTACTGGTGACCGAAATATTCCAAGAAAACAACCCTCAATGAGTGTAGTATCGAGTATCTACAAACTTCGGACTGCACCAAAGTCAGTCATCTCACTACCCCTAAAAATGCCAAGTTGGTCAAGTAAAGGTTCTAAAAGTCCATTAGTGCTTTATGACATCACTCAGCGGCCCCATATTCTCTTTGATTTACTCAAAGGCTACCGATGCCCACAAATATGTAACACTAATATAGTTATTGCTTCAACCATGTCGGTATACCCCGCACAGTTTCCACAATGTATTGCTATTTACCTATGAATGTTTCCCAAATCTGGGTAGATGATTCAAACCCAAACAATAGAACCAAAATGTAAAGCATAAAAGTCAAGCAAGATAAGCGTGTAAAGGTGATCTAAAACCCTAAGGTAACCCCACTATTATTTTCCCCAGCAGAGTCGCCAGTTCTGTGATGCGGTGGGAGAACCGACTTGAGGTTTTGTGTTTGTGTTTGCAAATGTTTCGGTTTAGCAAGAGTCACCAACGACTTTTATTTTATCCAAAAGGAAAGGTAAAAAAGCACAGGAAAGACCTTTGAAATTGTTTTTGGGTTCGGGGGGTAGATTATGAAAAGGGATGGTGCTAGCACCCTTTTCATCCATGGTTTTCCATGGGCTCTTAGTTACTTGTTTTAGATCACTTGCTTTGCTTTTCCAATTGTTTGAAATGGTGCTTTTGTGTGTGGTTTTGAAAGTATTTTGAAAAGATGCCTTCGTTTAGGCAACCTTTGTAATGATTCTTGTTTGAATGTATACAAAGGTGTTTGTCTTTTGAAAAATGTTTCAATGTTTGAAAGTTTGTTGGGAAATTGTTTTGAAATTGTGTGTGTTTGTTTGAAAATTGCAAGGATGGTTTGCAAATTGATCAAGTAACTAGGAGTTGTCTACCCTACTCAAAGATATTTCCTACACATTTTTTATTCCTTTGACATTGTTGTTTTACCATTGCATTTGGTAAACAACCTTATCTTTGGATGTTAAACGGGACGGGCGTGGGTCATCGTATGACCATGATAGCAATGGTACCAAGTATCTTAGCAAGTTTAAGGGACTAAGATCATTTGTTTTAAGGCAACATTTTGATAGCGTCATCGAGGGACTATGATCTTTTTGTTTTGATTTTGATTTGCCAAGATACCTAGTATGCATACCATGGCCATTTTAAGGCAACAAAGTGGATGAAACCCTAGGGGTGCTTGTGTGTATTGTGTTGTCATTTTTCATGCATTTTTGTCTTGTGTTTAGTCATGCTATTTATTTTGATTTTGGTCTTTGCATACAAAACCCTAATCTGACTATCATGCATATAATACGATAAATTACGTAAAAGTAAATCTAAGACTATTACAACAATATTATGGGGAGGGGGTACAAGTTTGAATAAGGGGATATTGCTCAAAATAAAACCCTAAAACCTTTACAACTAAATTGAATTTATTGTACAAATAATAAATAAATGAACAATTATTTAAATGTACAAATATAAATATGCAAAGAATGTTTTTGTATTAATTTTTATGTATGTAAAAATGAATTTATTTAAGTCTTAAAAAATAAGAGAAAATAAGATGATTATTTTTGGAAAGGGTGAAAACCCTAGTTTTTGGTTTAATAGAAAATATATTCTAATATTATTTTATTTGTCCTTTTTGTTTAAGAAAAATAATAATAATATATGCAAAAATGTTAAAAAATTAAATATTGTATGAAAATATTAATTTAAGTGTATTAATAATAAAAATAAAAATATAGGATATTTTTATATTATTTACAAATTTATTTGAGAAAATATAAGTATATTAACCTAAATAACTATTTTTATGCCATAAAAAATAATAAAATAAAATGTAAAAATTAAGAAAATATTTTTTGGTTTTTTAATGTTCAAGAAAAA
This sequence comes from Vicia faba, assembly GCA_948472305.1. Taxonomy (NCBI): domain Eukaryota; kingdom Viridiplantae; phylum Streptophyta; class Magnoliopsida; order Fabales; family Fabaceae; genus Vicia; species Vicia faba. The sequence continues at coordinate 1,072,118,417 of OX451735.1, read as the reverse complement.
AATAATAAAGTCAGAAATCACAAAAGAAATGAAAAATAATACAAAATAACAAATGGGCCAAGGGGGTGCAAAAAACAAAATGGAGGGTGTCAAAAGCAGAAAAGTCAGGCCCAGGCCCAAGCTCCACTTCGTCCCTGACCTTGGAACAAAAAACGCGCATTCTGCATCTTCAACCTGTTCTTGCTATTCTTTGCATGAAATCAAAAACTCACAACATGAAACTTATAGAGCTTTAAACCACGATTCTAATGATATAAAAAACTTGATCTAACTCTCAAAGACCAGAGAGAATTTTATCACCCCTAATTTCTGACCTAAATTTTTAGCATGTTCATCATCCAAATTCTCCTAGCTCAGTTAACATAAATGAAATCTACGCATATGTACAGCTCAAGCACATTAAAGACTACATTTTTGCTTCACAAACCTAAGCCTAAGGATGTCTAAATAAGGAGATATAAAGTTGGAAATTAGCTTGTTTAGTCAAGTTTGAATATGGCAATGTAGCAACTTTGAATGAGGCCTGATGGACTTTTGAGCTTGCTTGATGTTCCCTTGACCTTTCACAATGCTTAGCTTGCTTTGAAATGATCTGAAACTCCTTGTAGAACTCAACCTGCAAAGCTTTAAAATGAAAATGGTGAAGTGTGAAAATGAAGTTACAGTTGCTGAACAATGGCTTGGATAGCTCAGGTGTGTTGTAGGGAATGTGTCTGAAGTGATTCAAGACAAAACGCATGAGGCAATTTGGTTTTGGCTTGTGATTTGCAGAGATGGCCCTGTTTTGGGCAGAAGTTGGTGTTTTTGTGATTTGGGTGTTTAGAAGCTTGGCAATTCATTTTTTCTGGCTTGGTACAATATGCTGAGCCTGTTTGAAAATGTTATAAGACTTGGTTTTATCAGATTTTCAAGTTATGGACTTTTTGCAAGCTTACTTGCTTTTGAAGCAAAAGTTGAAATGACAAAGGCCAAGGTTGTAAAAGCTAGCTTGAGGCCTACTGGGAGTTGGTGAGCTTTTCCTGATGTTTGTAGATGTTGTTTGTATCAAGAGATCAGGTCCATGGCTCAAGAAATACAAAATTGCAAATAGTATGCTTTATGGAAATGGTATTGCAACCTTTATGCCATTTTTGGAATAATTCTTTGTACAATGCTCCATAACTCAGAACAATGCCTTTGTCCAATGTATTTGCATTTAATTAAGGAGTGTGGAAAGGATTAAGACCTGTAAAACAAGTACAAGCATGGTCCAAACTGATTTGCAAGTTGTAACATGGTGCAAAATGCCTTGGACAAAAGTGAGAAATGGCCATTTTATTTTCTTCGATTCTCCCAAACCATAAATGCTCTTGGAGAGTTCTTGGACATATTGTAAAGCTTGCAACATGCTTTACAATCCCTCTTTAAAATGAATTTTGAGATTCCACTTGGAACTAGGTGAAAAGTTGCCATGAAGATAGGTCAAAATCCTGCCTAAACTAGGGCAAAATTTCACTAAGTTAAAAGTTTCATGGACCCTTATTCACAAAATCATAACTTGAGATCCAAGCATTCTTTGGGAAAACTTTGTGAACAAAAGTTGTAGATTTTGTGGAGGAATACAACTTTCATGTTGGAAGTTTTCTTTGAATCCAATTGCATCATGGTGAAAAAGATGGGAAAAAATAAGAAATTTTCATAACTTAGAAAATTTCTAAGTTATGAAAATTTTCAAACTTAAACCCTGATTTTCAAAATTAGGTTTATTGGTGAACAAGTTTCATGTTTTGACACATCTTGATGAAAAATGACCCTTGGCACTTGATTTTGACCCAAAAAGTCAAAGTTTGACTTTTCAGTGTACAGTTGAGTTTTGATCAGTTGACTGGAAAATTCATCTGTCAATCCAATGCATTTGAGATCTTTTGAACCTTGTGATTAGGTCAAGATAATGCAATTTAGTCCTTGAAATCATGATTGAACCCAATTTTCCATTGGCTAGGTTAAAAATCAGAAATTGCCCTTCTACAGTCAAAACCCTAAAAATGACCATTTTGCCCTTTTGATGATCTGATCAAATTTCTTGAGGAGTTGTGGTCCAAACTTGATTAAATGGTTCATATGAGTCTATAATGTTGTTGTGGATCAATAATTATGAGGTTTGACTGTAAATTGGCCATGGTTGACTTTTTCCCCAATACAACTGATTTTTTGGTCAACTGTCCAATTGACTGGGCAAAAATGTGATTCAAAGCTTGAAACTTGGTATGGGTGATCTTATAAGTCCAACATGAAGTATGAAAGTAACATGAGGCATTGGAAGTCCAAAAATCCTTGTGCAAACTCAAACCCTAATTTCAGGTCAACAGTGCAAGGAGATGTCTTGAGCTGAACAAACCCTAATCTGGTCTTGAGTCCAAGCAGTCTTGTGAGGAAAATATTGATAAAATGAGAGGGAAAATTTTGGGGTAAAACACATACCATAATATTGAATTTGCAGTGAGAGACCTTAATTTCCATGGCCACTCACATCTGGTCAGTTTTGGGATTATATAGGCTTCCTTGTAGAGGTGAGTCATGAACCAAGTATATAGAAGCGAGATACAACAACTCAGCGTACCTCTTCTTTTTTCATACATCATATGCAAAGTGTAATAAATGTGAGCAAGCAAGGTGGGAGTAGGATCTATATTAAAGACTTTCGCTCCCCAAAATATGCTAATGGCTGTGGGGTCAATATAGTCCACAGTCCGAGGAAATAATATTACACCAAATACCAACAACCTTAAACAGTCAACACAAGATTCCCACTCCTTATAATTAGCAAACTCTAGTGCTTTAGCTTCCAAGTATATCCTTTTGATTCCTTTTATCGGATCTTCTCTTCGGTAATTCTGCATCAACTCAGGATAGGGGATCCCTAGGCCTTTTGCCAAAGCTTTGACTTCAATAGTTTGCCTAATGCCCACATAGGCCTTTTCTTTGGAGAAATTCAGGATTCTGTCAAATTCTTCCAGAGCTAGTGCTAGCTGGAAGTCTTGGAAAGTGAAACATCTTAATGGAGGGTCATAAAACTGAATTAGGGCAGAGACTGCATCCATTTGTACTTCTACTTTAGTCAAATCAAGGGTATCCCCATAACGATGAGTGTACATCTTCAGAGCTCTTTCAGACAGTTTACCTTTTATCATTTTGATTTCAGAAAGGTCAGTCTTTCAAGCATTGACGCGGACAAGTTGTTTCCCTTTGGTATCCATTTTTTTAAGACAGTCACCAAAAATCTTGATTTTGTTATCTTTTATTTTGTACCCTGTGAATAAGACAAATAGAAGGAACAAATGATGAACATGAGATATACATGAATGCAATGAATGTATGGGTAACGGGATTTTGTGATAAGTATCCTTAGAAGGTAGGTTCCTTAATTTTGACATGTGGTTAGTCTACCCTCCCAGAAGGTGGTTTCCTTAAGGGTATCATGAATAACACCAGAGGGACAAGGCACAAGGGTCTCCCTTAGGTGGAGCCTCTTTACGGACTGAAACTTTCGTCTCAAAGTCGCGAAAGGTCTCGTCATGAGATTTTGGGTTAAGGTCGTTACAAAGAGTCATGTTTGACCTTCGAAAGTCCTACTCGCCAAGAGGATATCTCTTGATAAGTATTCCTTTTTCGGAAGTCCACCGACTATAGGAGAATTTGTCACATAAACTCGCAGGGATGATATACCCCCTAAGCTAATAGAGGAACCTTCTTTTTTAAGGTTTATTGGGAATATATTTTTTTTTAGATAAAACCCGCCACATAGCAAATATATAATAATAAATAAAAACAGATAAGAAAATATAAACTGCAATAAATAAATTAATGCAAATAAAAATAAAAACCCAAAAGACCTAAAGCCTAGGGTCAAGGAGAGTCCCCAGCAGAGTCGCCAGCTGTTGCGACCGATTTTTAAATCAACAGTCACCACTATTAGTTTATATACTAAGGAAGGGCATCTAATAGGAAACCCTAATTCCCAGACAGAGATTCTAGGTTACGGACTCAATTAGATGAAATGAAGGTGTTAGGCACCTTTCATCCACCTTGTTCACAAGGATACTAAGCTCTAGGTTTAGGGTAAATAGGGTTTTAAGTTTTAATTAGCAAGACTCGCCACGATTTTAGATCGCGTGCCTACGTATCCCCTTATGAGGAATCAGAGTCCCAATTCATAGTTCGTATGGGTTGGTGTTTTTTAGGGGTTTACGAACATATTTTGAATCACTCTGCACTCGGTCGGGAGTAGTGATTGCGGAAATTTTGACTGAGTACGCAGTAAGTCAAAATTAGTTTGAAACCCATTTGCAAAAAGGAATTGTTAATTAGCTTAGTTTATTGCGAAAAATAGTTTGATATTTGTTTGTGTTTTTTACTGTACTAATTGCAAAATGTCTTGATTAATACATGATTAGAAAAATAATTTGATGCAAATAATATATAAAGTAATATATGCAATTTTAATATAAGAATAAATTATTTGATAATATAATAATATTTAAAGCGTAAAATATAAGAATAAACATAATTATAAAAAAGAATTACAATAAAAATGATAATTATAATAGTCAAAATTAAGTAATTATAGCATTATATAATAATAATAATAATAATTAATATAAAAATTATTAATACTAATAAAAAAATTCATTATTTGATCACAATAATAATTATTATAAGTAAATAACATATATATTTATAAAATAGAAATGATAATTAAATTATAAAAATAAATAAATAAAATTAACTAGACTCAGGGGGGTGCAAGTTTAGTTGTGTAGTAAAGTAAGGGGGTGTAATTAATAACGGAAATTAGGCCCAGTGTGAGGCCTGGCATGGGGTGTGTGAGGTGTTTTTGCGTTTAGTAATTAATTACAAAGGGGCACGAATATCAGTGGGCTTAAGCCCATTACAGTTTGAAGGGGTGTCCGTGTGTTCCAGTGTGGCGAGGGCGTGGTAACTACCGTGCAAACTTGGTCTTAAGGCCGTCTGATCATGATCTGACAGATGAAATTAAGGGAGTATGTTAATTATTGCGTACGTGTGCGTATTAGAGCATAGCAGGATCATATTATTGTTTAATATCGTTTTACATTACTGTTTTTTTACATCAAGGCTTTCTTCTTTCTGTCTCCAACCCTTTCCTCTCCTTTCTTCCCCAACCCTAGTACGTTTTAGCGGCGGCGCCCAACCCTCCACTAACATCAACCCTCTACCGTCCCCAAATCGCAACAGTAAAACAACAAACCAAACAAAGCTAAGTTATTATTTACCTCTAATCGCGATTTGTTCCATTACGCTTCTGTTTCACACTAATTGCTCCTTCGGTTTCTTTGATGTGCAGGTTATGAAGTTCTGGAAATCGCGGCCGATGAGGTGGTGGTGAAGTAATTGAAGGCGTGGAGGGAAGTGAAATGGTCAGCGGTGTTTAAGGGTGGTTAGGGTTTCCGATTTGGAAACTCTAGTCACTCTCCTTCTGGATCTCCAAAGATAAAAGGGTTTGTCTAACTTTCGGTCTCTCCGTCTCTTAGCTTCTGCTTTCTGTCAAAAACCCTCCCCCTCTCTTTTGTGTTCCTCTTCCTTTTTATAGAATTAGGGTTGTAGCAATTAGAGAAATTGTTACCAATTTAGATTAGGGCTTAGATTCCGGATGTTTAGAGAAATTTATGGGTTGAACTTTCTATAATTGATTCAGTTATGCATTATTTTCAGATCTTGCTTGTATGATTTATTTCCAGATTTGTTATGTAATATATCTCTAGGTTTTTTTAGATTCACTTTGCTCTAAATCTGATTTATAATGGAGCTTTATGTGATATTGATTCCAAATTTGCATTAATGTTGCCATATATTGATTCTGTAATACTTTGATTACAGATTTTGTTTGGATTCTGAGATTTTGTAATATTTTGATTTAGTTAAAGATTTGAGATTTGCTGTAATTTCCGGTTTGATGTGTTTTAAGATTTGTTAAGTAAAATCACTTCAGTTCTACGCGTTTTTGATTCACTTTGAACAAGATCTGCATTCTGTAGAAATCACGCCCCCTTGATTTGTGGTGATCTGAACAGTACCTATTTTTTGGGATGAGCGTGCGTAAATCCAGCTGAATCTGAAGAGTAGTCATTTTTACTAAGCATTTGGGCCAGCATGTTATTGTATTATCAAGCCCAGCAGTATTTTCCATAACAAACGCCTATTTCAGATGACTAAGCCCAATGCTAGTTATTCTTTATTATATATATATTTTTAAAAAAACCTTTAATTAATAAAAAAGACTTTATAAGTAACATCTCTTAACAAAACATTATTATAAGAGCTTTACCAGTAATAATAAAACTATAAGGTTATATATATATATATATATATATATATATATATATATATATATATATATATATATATATATATATATATATATATATATATATATATATATATATATATATATATATATATATATATATATATATATATATATATATATATATATATATATATATATATATATATATATATATATTAAAAATGATAAAAGTCTCAATAACAATAATACTTTTTTTATAATAATAAGCAATTTCAACACTTAATCTTTCCTAATGTTCAAAAAAAATTAAATGATATTTAATGACACTCTTATTATAAGAGCTCAACAAATAAATTTATTTTACCCCAATCCTAATAGGTTTGCAACTTATAAGCACACTGTGATCGATGGATCTGGAACTGACTGTTTAACGCTGGTTCGCGAAATGTCGCGGAAGCAAGAGTCGCCACCGTCTTTTATTTTCTCCAATATGGAAAGGACAAAAGCACAGAAAAATTCCTTATTGAGATTAGCTCTCGGTTCGGGAGGTAGATTTATAGAAAGGGAAGGTGCTAGCACCCTTTCTATCCATGGTTTATCCATGGGCTCTTAGATACTTGCTCATTTGTGTTTTCAAAATTGTTTGTTTGCTTTTCAACTGTGGGTTTAAAAAAAGTTTCTTTGAAAATTTCAGTTCGACTCTTGTATCAGTCCTCAAGAGTGTTTGAAAAGTCGTTTTGAAAGCTTTTTGAAAAGTCTCGGTGTGAAAAGAAGTTTTTGATTTGTTTTTGAGTTAGAGCAAGTATCTACGAGTCATCTACCTACCCTAAGGAATTTGTCTGTATAAATGTCCTTAAAGTAGTGCCATCCCACCATTGAGAGGTAGGTAGCACCACCATTGGAGGTGTTCGGGTCAATTCGAGGGTTCGGGACATGGTGATCACCGGAGCAATAGGAAGACACCTTAGAAGCTACCCTCATGCCATGTTCATGGACATGAGGACTTACTAAAACATCCTCTACTCGACGACCACCTTTCGAGGGGCAAGGCAATAGTGAGACGTACCCTAGGGGTGGTGTGTGATTTGTGTGTCATTTTCAATTATGTTCGTCTTGTTCATGCATTGGTGACCTACGCTTTGTTTTTATTTTTGGCATTCATTCTTTCATGCAAGTTATTAACAGTTAAAAGATGCGAGAAGGTAAAAGTCCTACGCTATTACAAAGGCGCGGGTCTACATCGCCAAATTAATCCAAGACCCGATTTGAATAAAATAAAATGCGGAAAAATAAATGTCCTAATTAATCTATTACAAGGCTTTGGGATAAATACATTATATTCACAAAAAGAAATGAAAGTAAAATACGAAAAGAAGTAAAGTCGGGAATGCGAGGGCGTTGGACCCTTTTAAGGAAATTAAATTAGAATTAATGAAATTAATTAAGTTAAATAAAAGAAAGAATTTTTTTGGAGTTTTTTATATTTATGGAGTTTAATGAGAAAATTAAATAAAATTGAAACCCTAATTCTAAACATTTTAATTATTAAAAAAAATATTTAAGTTTGATCTAGTTTTAACCTAATTATTTAATGATAAATTTATTTGCAAAAATAATTAATAATTAAATATGGTGAAAAAGAAAAAAAGAATAAAAGTATAAAACCCTAATTTCTACCCTTTTTAGTTTATTAAAAAATATTAAAATTAAGACCTAGAATTAGAACTAAATTAATTATCACATTTATTTACAAAATAAAAACATTAGTGAATTAAATAATAAAATATATTTTTATTTTTTGACTTTCTGATTTTTTGGTATTTTTATATTAAAGAAAAAAAATTAATTTAAGGAATTAAAATAAAACAAATAATGTAATTAAAAAAAATAAGAGAAAAAATAAAAAGAGAGAAAAATGCAAACATGGAGGGTTTGTTGGCCCTTTTGGAGGTAAATTGAGCAATTTGGCCCACCATATTCAGGCCCTTGGTTGACTTTCTCAGCGCACGTGTGGCATGGTCAACGGAGGTGTATGATGGACCTCTCATCCTGACCTTCAGATTCGTCTCCTGGGCCATGTGGCAAGCGTTGATAGTGGATGCATGGTGGACCACTAGAAGGCACGCTGCGTAGGAACATATTAGGAAAAATAATATTGAGAAGGGAGGGGACCTGGGAATCGAACCCAGGTCCCAGTGCTTACCAAGCCATATGCCTGCCAACTGAACCATTAGCGCGTTTGGAATATAATATGGAAAATAAATAACATAATGTAAAACAATAACTAATGGTACATATCAAAAAACGCGCCAGAATTATGAATGGCCCAATCACGTTCCAACACACAAGCTTCGTCCTCCTGGCTTCATCGTTTTTCCTGCAATTACAGAATAGATAGCGGGGGTTTTGAACCCCCACTAAATGAAGAACATGAAAATAGCGATTAGGCCACACGCCAATATAAAAAGAGCACGACTAGTGGAACTAATTCGTAGGAAGCTTCTGATTCTAATGGCATAGGTCTCGTCGTCCAATTTTTCCATATGAACAAATCCCCAATTTCAAACGTCTGCAACCCTAACGAGCTCCCATGGTAGATTCACATACTGGCCTTAAAAACTCAATTGAATGGCATGGTTAGCTTTAGAATGATTAAACTAGTACAAATCAAGCATTAGAAATCAAAAATATGGCATGAATTATGAGATACGATTATGCAAAAAGTTTGAGAAAGTTTGACTTCTATATACCAATTCCTGAAGTTAGAAGCGTGGAAAAGGATTCAGAAAGTTTCCTTGATGCCTTGGCAAGCTATTGGAATGGTTATTTTGCCTTGAAACCAACTCTAAGTGCGTTTTTAGTTTTGAACTTTTTCACAAAAAATGCCAAGTTTGTATTCAGGTTTAGGCGCAGCTTGAAAGTTATTTAGCATTAGGTTTAGCATTCTGTATATGTATGGGACGAATTAGGGTAGAAATTTGAGTCCATAAACCTTTGCATTGATGAATCAAATATTTGATTTCCATGGAATCTTTTTCAATCTTTTCCTCATGAAGAACATGCCAATTTGCACAAAATCTTTCCTTTTTTGATGTGCACGAGATCTTGAGTGAATAATGAGGGCATATGCTGCATAAAAGGATTCCAAAACATTTGTTTAGTATTTTTGTCATATTTTATTTAATTAAATGAATTAATGGTGATAAAAATTCAAATAAATAATAAAAAATGATGAAATAAATCCCCTTTGGGTCAAATGGTCTTGCATAGCCTTTGGATAATGATTCTTGGAAGAAAATGTGGCCCATTAGCAATTTTGAAGCATTTGAAGCAAAGTTGACTTTTCAAAATTCCCAAAAATTTCCCAACTTCCACAAGGCATATCTTGCTCAATTGTTAAGCTTTGATCATGTTCTTGGACATTTTGGAAAGGTCTTGAAGTCCTATAACCAATGCCTTTGGTCCCATGTCATTTTGATTTACCAATCTCAAGTTATGGTCTTTGACTTAAAGTCCCTTTTTGTTGACTTTTGAAAATGACCTATAATGTTGAAATTGATAACTTTTTTTGAGAGAATTGCTTGGACTTGAAATGTGAAGAGGAGTTGTAGGAAATGTCTTTCTCTTCAAAATGAGCTTTGGATGGAATTTTTCTGATAAACCATGTGGAAGTTATGCCTTGGTCAAGTTACAGTTGACTTTTTCAACTGTCCAAATATGGAAACTTTTGCATCTTGAGACTTTTTGAGCCATGCCTTGAGAATCATGATCAAGAATTGATCAAATGATGTTTGTGGCTTCAAAATAAGATGTTGACCAAAAATTTGAACTTTTGACTGTCAAATGACCATTTTGCCCCTGCAGTTGATTGTTGAGCAATTAGGGTTTTTGACTGTGCAATTTTGTGCTGTGAGTCTTGAAACTTGACATATGGATGCTTGACAATGTTTATAGGCATGTGGGACTTGATTGGACCCTTGGAAACTTCAATTTCTCTGCCAGAACCAAAACCCTAATTTCTTGACTGTTAGGAGGCCATTGAACTGGGAAACCCTTGAGAGATTTTGAAGCATGCTCTTGGCAATTCTTTGAAGAATATGGGAGGGAAAATTTTGGGGTACAACACACACCATCCTCTATTTTTTAATGACCACAAACGGAAATGGGCCAAACAAAATGGGCTTGCATAATAAATTTTCACCTGCTTTCTAACAAGAAAACATTTAAACGGGCTTAGTTAATCTCAAACATTATTTGAGAACTTTGGTGGTTATTATTCTTTTTGGAATAATTTCCTATTTTCGAATCGCATGGGCCATTGGCCACCATGCTTCGCGAAGAAGTCTCTGAGCCTTTCTAATTCAGAAAGTCTCATTCTCCTTAATTAAAATACGCCCCTTAGTCGGATAAAGACGGACCATCAGATACTGTTGTACCGTATTTAATTAAATATTTCTTCTATTTTAATTTCAAAAAATAAAATCGTCGCGGTAGGAAAAATTCGGGTTACAACACTTTTTAGCCATGGTATGTCCACTTGAATGGGTTCCGAAAGTACCTTCATGTAAATCTGTCATAATCCTCTCTGCTTCGCTCTTGTCTACACACCGCAGTAAGGTAGAGTCATGATTGTGTTTGTAGAGGATTCCATTACTGAGGAAGAATTTTGTAGCGAACCTTCTCAAAAACTTATTATCATTTACAAATTCCCATTCGAGATACTCTTGAGTCTCGAGATACCTTTTCACTCATGAAACCAAGGTTTATCTGCTACTTCTTCAGTATCAATATCGCGGCAGTGTGCTGGTTCATCCAACCTTTCAATGGTGATTCAGGGAGCTTTGTTGTCCCACCTGACTTTGAACATAGAAGACATGGTAGCTAGCGTGTCCGCTAACTGATTCTCCTCTCGTGGGAAATATCCAAAGGTTACCTCCTCAAAGTGCGGGAGCAATGTCAGTACATGCTCTTTATATGGGATGAGATTCAGATGCTTCGTATCCCATTCGCCTTTGATCTGACTTATCACCAAGGCTGAATCCCTGAAGATATTTAAGAACTTGATCCTGAGGTCGATAGCGGCTTTGAGACCCATGATGCAGGCTTCATACTCCGCCATGTTGTTCGTGCAGTTGAAACCTAGTCGGGCAGTGAAAGGAGTATGACAGCCCTCAGGAGATATGATTATGGTGCCAATGCCATTACCGAGTGCGTTTGAAGCTCCATCAAAAATCATAGTCCATCGGGATCCTTCCTCAGGTCCTTCATCCGGTCCAGGTTCTTCGTAGTCAGTCACCAGCATAACATTCTCGTCCGGGAATTCAAAATTCATGGACTGGTAGTCATCTACGGCCTGATGAGCCAAATGATCAGCCAATACACTTCCCTTAATTTCTTTCTGGGTTGTATATTGTATATCGTATTCAGTTAAGATCATCTGCCATCTCGCTATTCTTTCGGAGAGTGTGGGCTTCTCGGAGATGTATTTGATTGGTTCTATCTTGGATATCAACAAAGTAGTGTGGGTCAATATATACTGTCTTAGTCGGCGAGCAGCCCATGCCAAAGCGCAGCATGTTTTCTCGAGCAGTGAGTATCTTGTCTCACAGTCGGTAAGCTTTTTGCTAAGGTAGTATATTGTGTGTTATTTTCGACCAGACTCGTCATGCTGCCCCAACACACACCCCATTGAATTGTCTACCACTATTAAGTATAATATCAAAGGTCTTCCATCAACCAGAGGCATCATAATTGGTGGTTCTTGAAGGTATTCTTTGATCCTTTCAAAAGCAATCTTGAATTCGTCATTCCATTTTACCACTTGATCTTTCTTCAGAAGCTTAAAGATGGGCTCACAAGTAGCAATCAGATGTGAAATGAACATGGCGATATAGTTCAGGCGTCCCAAGAAGCCTCTAACTTCCTTCTCAGTACGGGGAGCCGGCATCTCTTGTATGGCCTTTACCTTTGTGGGGTCTACCTGAATACCTTTGTCACTGACGATGAAACCCAGAAGCTTACTAGACCTTACCCAGAAGGTGCACTTGTTCGGATTCAACCTCAGCTTGTATGTCTTCAACCTTTCAAACAACTTTTGTAGATGGTCGAGGTGCTCTTCTTCGGTTTGAGATCTGGCTATCATGTCATCAACATAAACCTCTATCTCATGGTGAATCATATCATGGAACAAGGCGACCATGGATCGTTGATAAGTTGCCCTAGCATTCTTCAACCCAAAAGGCATCACCTTTTAACAGAAGGTGCCCCACTGTGTGACAAAGGTTGTTTTCTTCATGTATTCAGGAGCCATCTTGATCTGGTTGTAGCCAGAGAAACCATCCATGAAGGAGAAGATTTTATGTTGTGCGGTGTTATCAACTAGAACATTGATGTGGCAAAGTGGGAAGTCATCCTTGGGGCTTGCCCTGTTCAGGTCTTTGTAGTCCACACACATCCGTACCTTGTCGTCCTTCTTTGGAATCGGAACGACGTTAGCAACCCACTGCGGATAGGAGGTGACAACTAAGAACCCTGTGTTGAACTGTTTCATGACATTTGCCTTGATCATCTATGACATTTTAGGGCGTATACGGCAGACCTTTTTCTTAACCGGAGGACAATCTTCTTTAGTTGGAAGACGATGTACCATAATATCAGTGTCTAAACCAGGCATGTCTTCATATGACCTGGCGAAGATTTCAACATAGTCGTGCAACATCTGTATCAACTGTTATTTGATCTTAGTCTCCAAATTTGCATCGATCTTGACTTCTTTATTGTCTACCTCTGTGCCCAAGTTTATCGTCTCAACTAGCTCTTCATGGGGCTGTATAACCCTCTCTTCCCACTGCAACAGTCTAGCAAGTTCTCTGGGTACCTCATAATCGTCTTCACCTTCGTCCCCGACTTTGTTGATCGTATTTTCGAAGTCATGACCGGTAATAGCAGAACTGTTATCAATGGGATCCAGAGTGGATATGGATTTTCAGTTTGATACGTGAGTGTGTGTAAGAGCATAGCTGTATTGATAAAGTAAAAGCAAGAAAGAAAAACAGAGAGCGCAAAATTTGTATGCAAGGAACATCCAATGTTTTATTGATGATATATGAAATGACATATAATAACCCTCACAGATAGAACCATTATGCCTCGAGTAAGACACAAGGTCATAAAGGTTAAAATGTTTATTACAAACTCGGAAAACAAGTAAGACAATTACTGCGGAATAAAAGAAACTGGTATAAAATCTATGGCCGTCCAATTACTCGGTCCAATGTTGGTAGTCGAGTAGATTCAGCTGTCAATATCAGAGTCTTCCTTACTGTCTTTGATAGCATTGACCCCACGATTGCTGATGCGTAGGGGAGTTCCTCCAGCCCGAGCGTGCCGAACAACCCTTTGAGCCCTTGAAGTAAAGCCCAAACCAAATTTGTCAGTTTTGTGCGTAAAATCAGGGAGTTGTCCCCAGTTGGCACACCCACCTTCTTCAACTACTGCTCTGGCATCCTTGAGAGAAGCCATCGTCAGAGGAGGTTTGGTGCTGGTGGTAGTTTTGGTTGATGCCAAAATCTGGGGAACCTCTTCAAAGTTTTGACAAGGAGTCTCTATGAATTCCCCGTCCATCTCCACGTACCTGAAGGAGTTCATGTGGCTCACCATGTACTCCTCTTCACCGTGCACATTGACGATTTTCCCCTTCATCGGATATTTCAGCATCTGGTGCAGCGTAGAAGTAACAACCCCAGCTTCATGGATCCAAGGATGACCCAGCAAACAAGAGTACAACGGCCTGATGTCCATCACGTAGAAGGTGGACCCGAAGGTCTGAGAGCCCACTTTGACAGGGATTTCCACCTCCCCATGCACCATTCTCTTCGACCCGTCAAAAGCCCTCACCACAATATTACTGGGCTTTAGGGTCAAGCCTTCACAATCTAGCCAATCGAGAGCCTTCTTAGGAAGAACATTCAGTGAAGATCCAGTGTCCACCAACACATGAGTCATAGTGGTGCCCCTGCATTCAATCGAGACATGCATAGCATCATTATTCTTCCTCCCTTTTCGTGTCAAGTCCACATCTCAAAAACCCATCCCATTGTCAGCAGTCAAGCTAGCCACACAGTCTTTGAATTGATCGGCTGAGGTTTCTTGTGGCACATGCGCAGTCTTGAGGAATCCAATCAAAGCCTTTGCATGGGCCTCTGAATATAACAACAGAGACAACATTGATGTCTTTGAGGAGGTATGCCCCAGCTACTCGACCATATTGTAGTCGCTCTTCTTGATTATTTTTAATATTTCCTCTATCTCTTTCTTAGAGGATTCCACAACAATTTTTCTAGGTGCCTCCGTCCAGGTAGGATCACCTACAGCTTCTTTGCCACGAGTCCCAGATGACTCAACGGTAGGAATAGCAATTGGAGTAAGAACGGGAGTAGTAATAGAAGTACCGGTAGGAACAACAGGTGAAATAACAACAGGCTTAGTGACAGTCTTCAGGAAGATATCGGGAGAGAAAACACTTCCACTTCTGGTAATCTTGTTGGTCCCGACAATGTTACTGACATCGGGATCAGCCTCTTCAGCCTTCAAATCTTAATTAACGCCATGATAGTAAACATTGGCGTCATAATTCCACGGGACAGCTTTGTCCAAGGAGTACGGTACGGGACCAGGAAAAGTGATTATTAGTGGAGCAATTCTTAGAGAAGGTGTAATCCTAACAGGTATTTTAGAGGAGACCTTGGAAGGATTGGTGGAAATGGTTATAATGGCAACATCTTCAAACAGAACAGTTGGAATCAAAGTCTTTTTGAACAAAATTTCTCTGTTGTCCATCAGGCGTTGAACACCTGCTTTCAGCAAATAGCAACTAGTGGGAAGAGATGAACACATGTGGCAACCTTCACCGCAACCCGGAAATAAACCGGCCAACAACAAATTCTTCTTAACAGTTGTAAGAGGAGTAGAAACTTCATCAACTGAGGTAACGAACAGATCAGTATCAATGGCATTAACTCCACGGTTGTGCTTAGGCATGAGAGAAGTTATGACATTAGGCTTCTCCAGAGCATCAAACTCAATCTCCTTGGCTTCAATCAGGTCTTGCACTTTATTTCTCATAGCCCAACAATCATTTGTATCGTAGCCAGGACTCTCAGAATGGTAGGCACACCGAGCATTTGGATTATACCGAGGAGATGTGGTGTTAGGATTCTTGGGAGCATCCTTCAAGGTTGCCAAGTTGGATCTTAGCAGATGGGGTAAAACCTTAGTCAATGTCATATTAATTTGGGTGAATTACCTTTGCGGTCTTTCTACCCTTTGTTGATTGTTTCGTGGTGGGGTAGCCACATGCCTAGGTATTATCAAAGCACTTACCGTTGGACGGTGTTTAGCTCTGCTCTAACCTCTTGGGATATAAATAGAACTGACTTCCTTCTTACCCGTGAAGGGCTTCTTCACTGAGCTTGATGAAGTATCTTTCTGTATTTTGCCGCTCCGGATCCCAACTTCTACCCTTTCTCCGGTTAATATCAGCTCGGTAAAACCGGATGAGGAGCTACCAATCAGGTGATTGAAGAATGGAGCAGACAACGCCCCAAGAAACATGTCAACCAACTCCCTATCAGACAAAGGGGGTTGGACTCTCCCTTCCAGATCTCTCCATTTCATGCATAGTCCTTAAAGCCTTCACCTATACCCATGGACATACTCTAGAGTTGAGTACGAGTAAGGGCAAGGTCAGCATTGTATTGATACTGCTTATAAAAAGCAGCAGCCAAATCCTCCAATTTTCGGACATCGGTACCCTCTAGTTGATAAAACCATTCAAGCTGAGTCCCTGACAGACTATCTTGAAAGAAGTAAACCCATAAGTTCCTAACAATAGTGTGAGGCTGAATCTTCCTCACATAGGAACGGATATGAAGCTTGGGACAAGACACCCCATCATACTATATGAAAACTGGATCTTTAAACTTTTGTGTGATGACTACCCCAGACACCAATCCCAGCTCTTCAAAATCTAGCCCTGGTATTCTCATGATCTTCATAGAACTCAACTGATCCTCTAGTTGCTTGTATCTATCCTCGGTGGGAGGATACTGCTCATCATTGTAGTCTGTGTCATTATCAGAGACTTCAGGGCTAGGGTCCTTCTCCCTTGTATCTCTCTCTTGATTCTCCCCTTCTTTGGATGAGGAGGTCAGATCGACTGGTTGCTTTAACGGCCCCCTGAACCTTCTGCCAAGGTTCAGAACACCAGAGATTTTCTTCTTCTTCTTCTTCTTCTTTTCCTTCAGGATAAGGGCCTTCAGATCCTCCTGCCCTTTTTCCAGAGTTATGAACATTTGTTGAAATTGGGCATTTTGTGCCTGAAGATCTTTGATGTTTTGTTCAGAAGACATTTTTGCCGAAATAAACAGCGAAGAAGATGAGAAACCTGTAATGATACCTGTTTATGCAATGTCATGGATGGGATGCGTATGCAATTATTTCAAGGACTTTTAAAGGCTCAAATTTGTTTAACCAAAAGAAACACACGTTAATTGTATTAATAAGTTCGGGTTGTTACAAAGAGTGCCCTTTAGGCTTACAATCAAAAAATAAAACATAAAGCAAAATGAAAACTAGGTCTCCCAGGAGCGCATCCTCTTTGGTGCAATGTAGGCGTTTATATTCCTTTCTTCATGGAGCCGCCTAGTGAGCTCCAGGACCTTCTTCTCGCTGGCATAGGATTGAGCTTCAAACGTATCCCGCTCCTCTTTAAGTTAAACCCAGGATTTCTGTAACTCCTCATGATCAGTTGGCATGTCAGGATGGTGAACAAGATAAGGAGTGTCTCCTTTAGCAACTGTTTCCATAATCATTGGTAGGACAACAAGGTAAGGCATCATAAGACTTTGGGCACGGGCTCGTACCCATATGAGATAAGGCTCAAGAGGAATGGAATTATTGTGCCCTAGTGTCTTTCTATCAATTTTATGTACCATGCCCCAAGCTCTCATGAACCTTTTGCAGTAACCATGAGCATCATCCTCATAGTTGAAGGCGATTCCTTGGATAAACATATCATGAGGACCATCCGTTCTCGCATAACCAAACTGTCGCAGTGCCAAACAAGGGTTATAAGTGATTCCTCCCCTAATGCCTAAGAGAGGGGAATTAGGGAACTCACCATAGCGATCGATGATGGTAACATCTTCCGAGGCCCGTGAACACCAATGAATGTCTGAATGTGTAAGGGACATCATCCTATGAGACCATTTCTTCCCCTACTCATTCTTCAAAATAGACTTGGGTAGGTGCGGAATAAACCACCTAGCCAATAGAGGGGTGCAACACAGGAGGGCCCCCCTTCTCTTTAGAGTGCGAGCATACAGAGAGTGTAGAATATCCCCAAGTAATGTAGGCACCGGATTATGAGACAGAAAAACCTTAACCGTGTTCACATCTACGAGTTGGTCCGCATTAGGGAATAGTACCATCCCGTAGATGAAGAGTGCCAATATCTCTGCAAAAGCTTGTAAATCTAGGTTATCCCAAAAATAGTAAGCCTTCTCGAATATAAATTTAATCGGGATTCATTTGACATTTCCCATAGTTTCCCAATTTGTCACTACATCGGACCGTTGTAAGGACAGAGCTTGAGCAATCTCTTCAAGCTTTGGATGTTCTTCCGTACCGTTAAAAGGTAACTAATCAAGAATAGGTACCCCCAACAACCGAGAAAATTCCTCCATAATGGGCACTAGCTGGTAATCCGGGAAGGTGAAGCAGTGGTGCAAAGGATCAAAGAACTGAAATATCACTTTTAGCAATTCTTCATCAGGTTTTGAAGTGACCAAGTTGAGCAACCGACCATGTTTTTCAGTAAAGAGAGAGCTTTCAGGGATCCTTAATGCCAAATCCTTTAGTTGGAGAGGCACTTTCACAAGGTTAATCTGGATAGTGTTCCTGCGGGCGGGGGCCATGTCCTACAACACAAAGCAAAGATGAGCCCTAGAAAATCCTTGAAATGGTTAGTATGATATGCCATGTTTATGATGTCATGATTATGATAAAAAATAACATGTATAACAAGCAACAAACAAGTCACACCAATTCCTTAGGTTTAAGGCATGCATGAGTTTTAAAGTCATACCCTCTTGAAGCTGGATTGGTTCAACATGTCCTATAAATAGTAACCAGGTTCTAAGGGATCTCAATATCACCGATCTTTCCCCCAAGCTTCATTCAATAGGCGATTGATTCGCAACCAAACAAAACTCAAGAGTCAAACATCAATAAGTGTAGCATCGAGTATCTGTCGACCTTGGGAATACACCAAAGTCGACCATCTTGCTACGTCTTACTGGCCAAGTTGTTCAATTAAAGGTTCTAAGGTCAGTTGATGTTTTATGAGACCACGCAGCGGCCCCGTACTCTCCTTGATTGACTCAAGGGTTACCGGTACCAACCAAAGTGTCATATCAACGTAGCTATTGCTTCAACCGTGTCGGTATACCCTGCATAATTCCTTCACAGTTTATTTCTACTTACCTAAAAGGTGTTCCTAGATCCGGGTGTAGGATCATCATAACCCCAATAAAACCCTTGAATATAAAGCAGGCAGAGCAAACAAGAAAGCAAATTTTGAAAATGTCCTAGATCCTAAGGTATACCCCACTTATTAAGTCCCCAGCAGAGTCACCAGTTCTGTGATACGGTGGCAGAACCGACTGTTATACTGGTTTTGCATTTTGTATTCGCAAATGTCGCGGTAAGCAAGAGTCGCCACCAACTTTTATTTCATCCAACAAAGGAAAGGAAAAAGAATAGAAAAAACCTATTTTGGAGAGTTTCTGAGTACGGGGGGTAGATTATAGAAAGGGAATGTGTTAGCACCCTTTCTATATGTGCTTTTCCATGAGCTCTTAGGTACTTTCTCGTTTTTGAAATTTCTTGTGTGTGTTTTGCAAAAAAAGTTTTGTTTAACTTCGTGATAACCCATGTATCTGTCCTCAAGAGTGTGACGAAGTGGTTTTTTGAAAAACTGTTTTGAAAGTGTTTGTGTAAAAGAGTTTATTTGAGAAAGTACTTAAGATTCTACCTACTCAAAACAAAATTGTTCGTTCTCGATTCCTTTAGACAGTGTTATCCTACTATTAAGGAGTAGGTAGCCCTATCGTTGGAGTTTCAAGGGACATTCGAAGGGACGAAATGGTCATTGAAGGCAACAAGTAAGGACATCTTAGCATTTCAAAGGGACTATCATCATAAGATCATTTCTCGAAGGCAACTCGAGGGACGATGAGGGACTATGATCTTTATGACGACTTTGAACTGCGAGTCTTTGCTAAGATACCCCTACGTTCGAGGGACATGACCATTATTTTCTAGGTAACCAAGTGAGGCAAACCCTAGGAGTGAGCATGTGCATGTGTGCTTTTTTTTCCAGTTAATTATCTTTGCACAATTAGGGTTATCTACCTTTTTAATCGTTGATTTATCTTTCGCATACAATCCTTATATCCATACATCTAGCAGTTTAATAGTTGATGAATTTAAAAAGTGCGAGAATTTAAAGTCTTAACTATTACAAGGATTTTGGGAAGATTGTTGTACCCCAATTTTTGCCCCTAAGATCCCTTCATCATACCATGTTGATTCATTCACAACAAGATCATACTAGGATTCTTGGCCCCCCTCCCTATATTTAGCTTTTCCCTTTTGAGGAATCACCAAGCAACTTGACTTATGTTCTTTTGTGATCATGAATATTTTTTGTCTTGATTTCTTCTTTTAACTAATAAAATGCAATGTTGATTTTTCTTGCTTGTTATCCATGTAGGTAAAGACAATGAGATTTAACAAGCATGGGTTCATGAGTTTATTTCCATGCCCTAGTAAATAAAGCTTGAGGAGTTCAAACCTCACCATTGGATTTGTTTGGAAGAAATGGCATGGAAAGGTTATTTTGGTTCACCACATTTCTAGGTTATCAAATTTGGTTGAAAAGTACAAGGGGTTGATTGAAGAGGTTGTCATGCTTGGACAAGGCTTTGTTCCCATTGGTCACAAGTGCATATTTCTCTCAATTTTCAAGATATGGAAGTGGTTTTGGTGGCTATGAGTTCTCATTATCATCCTCAACAACTTCTATTTACAAATCATTTGTGTTGATACAAGAAGTTTGTCCAAAATCGTCAAAGTTCCTCAAAACATTCTCTTGATCTAAGGAGCTAGGGTTTTGAACTTCAAAGAAATGTATCTTGCTCATCTTTTGGTATTTTTGAGTTATTCCAAATAAATCCTTCTCTTCAAAGGGTTATGAATAAATCACTTCAAAATTTTCAAGGAGTTTCTATGAGGAAGAGGCTTAATGAGGAAGAAAGATTACAAGTCCTCGAGATGAATCCCCAATTTTCCATATGTGCCTTCAAATGATAAAAACTAGGTCAATTTTTATCACCTTGAGCCTATTCTTTTACCATAATGATCTTGAAGGTGTGAACTTTATTCCTTCTTTTATGTGCATAGTGTGAAAATGGATGGAAGTTGCCTTAAAGATGCAAAAGATTATAGGTCATTTCATGATTTTTTGCCAACTTCAACAATTCATAACTCTCTTAAATTTTTTAGATTTTGAATGGTTCAAGTTTCAAAATGTTATTCAAGAGATCTACTTCATGCCATCTTTTTTAGTAAAGAGCAAATTCTAAGTGGAAGACCATGTTTGGATGCAAGACATTATAGGTCATTTTTGAAGAAGAACTTGAAATATTTCTAAGTATGGAAAGTCAACTCTTTTTCTCCAACTTTTACTCAACACAACTTTCAGCTCAAGCATCCATTTAAATCTATTCTTTTTCCATCGCAAATCTTGTAACCTCATCTTTATAAAGCATCAAGAATCATGTCCTAGGACACCTTGAGCTGGGAATGCCATTGTTCAAAAGTTGGCAATTTGAAACTGTATTTTTCACCAAGTCAGAAGTTTGAAATCCTTGATTTGGCTTCTAAACACTTTGTTTCTGCATGTTTTTGCTTCTAAACATGTTTAGTGAACTTCCAGAAGTGATTAGCATGGCAAAACACACGTTTTAGATGAGTTTTGATCAAGTTTGAAGTCACATTTTTCTTGTTTGCAACTTCACACGATTTCCCTCCAAACTTCATCATTTCACACGCTTGAACATTCCATTTGATTCCCTATAAATAGAGGGTCATTTCCCATTCATTTTCTCAAGCTTGGATAGCCAGAATCACCCCTCCAAACTTGTTCCATAACTCAGAATTCAAAAATTTCAAAATACATTCTCAAGCCTTTTTCAATCCAATTTTTCCATCAATTCACCTTCCCTGATCTTCCCTGAAGCTAACCACATAGTTACATTCAAGAATCGTGCCCTATAATGCTCCATAGAAGTCCAGTTTTAGAGCTCTATAACTCAACTTCAATAGGTAGATTCCTTCATCAATTCTTCAAAACTCTGATATCATTGTGTTGCTCTTAGTGCCCTGGTTCTAGTCGCAACACTTACCTTTTATTGGAAACACATTTTGACCATGAAATTTAAAATCCCTTTTCAAAACTTTCCTTCCAAATTGCTTGAGCTATAGTTTATATAAATTTGGCGCGAGGGTATGGTTGTCTTCGTCTTGAGGAGACAAAGCGAACGACATAGGTCTGAGCTTCTGATTTTACAGTTTGAGAGACTTGCAAATCACGTTGGCTAGAGGTTGAAGATGACCTACATGTCATCTTCCAACCAATGATGGCACGCCACTTGTTATTTTTTAAAATCTGATTTATATTTGATTTTGTACTTTATTCACTAATGACCATGATATGCACAACGTGCCAGATCCCTTGGATTTGATTACTAATGCATTTTGACTCTCATCCAAGGGTCCACATATTTTTACTTTTATTTTCTTTTCTGATGTTTATATTTTAATTGTTTTAAATTTCAAAAAATCATAGAAAATTCATTTTAAGTCCAAAAAATCTGAAAAAATTATGAAAAAATATTTCGATTATTCTCTTTCTGATTTTTATTTTTTATATAATTTAATTTTGTGTTTTGATGTTTTTTATAAATTTACACTTTATTTGAATTGTTTTAAATGTTTAAAAATACTTTTATACATTTTTAAATTCTGAAAAATTTATGGAGTGATCCAATGATATTGTGACAAATATTGGTGATCTTGTTTTATTTTTGTTTCTGACTTTACTATTTTTTTATTATCATTTTTGGTTTATTATACCCATTTCTTTTAATTTTAAAAATAGTTTCTAATTTTAAAAAATTACCAAAAAATTTGTAAAATTATTTGAGCCTTTTTCTGATTTTTCTATGGTCTTACTTTTTATTTCTTGATTAATTTGTACATAGTTGATATTTTTCTCTTTATTTTCTATTTTTAAACATTATTTTTAAACCCTTTTGTATATATTAAAATGTAATATTATTTTGTGACTATTTTCTGGCTGATCTTGGATTAAATTTTGGATCATGAACTTTATTAACATCATTGGATCCATGGTGTTGAGTTTAACTCCACAAAAATGGATGAATGATTTTAATAATAGTTTGATTAAATTTAACTCAAAAGTGGTTTGTATATTCTCTCTCATCCCTCTTCATCTCATCCCCTTTTTATTGCACTAAATGTTGTTAGAGCATGATCTCTATATCATGTCTCAGAACAAATGGTGCATAGATTGATATTGACAAGCCTCAAAATAGGTGTGACTTCTATATAAGTCCACTTACTATTTCTTAACATAGCGCTAAATTTTGTCCCGATTCGAATAAATGATCATTCGTGGCCCAAACTTATGTTTGCAAGCCCAAGTATGTTAATTTGATCTCTTTGATCCAATAACCTTGAGATCCATTGTGTGGAGGCTTTGGTTCTACCAATCCTTTAATGGATCTACAACACCTTTGGTCAACGTGGATCACTTAAACATCGTTGATCATTAAATGGCACTTGCAAGAACTCCAAATGGATGATATACTTGACAAAAAGCAAATGCAACTTGTTGTTTAGAGGCTTTGGTTCTACCAATCCTCTAATGAGTTCCAAATTCAAGCTTCAAGATGGCCATCCAACTAACCACTAATTATTTACTTGTTTTATTTTATGCTTTTATTATTATTTTTATACTTTATGTACCATTTACTTTTAGCATTTACATTTCATGCCATTTTCATCTTTGCTCATTTGAGTATTTACTTTCTTGTCATTTTTACTTTGCTCACTTGAGATTTTCTTTTCTTTTTTTAAGATACTTAATAATCAACATAAACCATAAAAGTCTTTAATGGTACTTGGACTATTTGGTTACTATCCTTGGCATTATGGAGCATGGGACTTTTTTCCTTGGACTTAGGATTAAAAACCTTGGCCTATCTTAGAGACCTTGTGATCTTATCTGATTATTTTATCTGGAGTTCTTGAGTTTTACCTCAAGATATTGGGTTGCTTGTTTGTTTTTGTGTGCAGGTTTTTGTGATTACACCCTTTGTTTGTAATCTAGAATTCACCCGTATACAACCGTTACTCTGCCCAATTTTTGTGAAGACTTAATACACTTGAAGTTTGGTTCTCTCAAGAGGTCTAGTATTTTTTTGCTTGATTGGTTTCAATCCAAGGAATGAGAATTCTATCTTGGCTCATAGTGTCAAGTATTGGCTTCTTGTTGGTTAGATGGTTCTTATCCCTAGCTTTTACCTTATGCTTTAGGATAGTCCCTTCTTCTCCTCCCATCTTCTTTAATTTTAAAAATCTTCTTCCTCCTTTTGAAAACTCTTCTTGTTTTTAAACTTGAACCACTTTCATAATAAACTTGGACTTATGTCCATGCATTTTCAAAACATTTTCATAAATAAACTCCAATCAACTTAATAATACCTTGATATTTTTTGTGAGAAGACTAAAAGTCAATCAATGTCATTTCAAACCATTTTGCCACTCTGGCTTTTATCTTTAAACTTTTCTCAAAAGATTGAACTCTTGTCAATCCTTGTAGTGATGCAAACAACTATAATTCTACAACATGTAGTGAAGAGAGATATTTTCAACTTGGGTGTTGAGTGAGGCATTGTTGATTTTAAGATCCAGGCCACATCCTCCACTTTGAGATGATGCAAATTCTCATTTCTCATAATTGTGGGTAGTAGGTATGTTTTCCACACGGATAGTGACGATGATGTTTTATCTCATAAAATTAACCAACACGTTTGTGTTTTAAATTTTAAAAGAGGAACTACGTGTACCCTGATCCCCTATTGCACAAAAAGGTCGTACGTAGGCACTAAAGGTTCGCAACCGCGACGGGTGCAAAAATTACAAAATGAATATATTTCTTTTCTCACCTCCACCATCCGTTTTTATACAACATTTTTCATAGCCAAAATATACAGATTTCACAAATAGGTTCTTGCGGAGTACCGTAGATGTTTAGGATGCTAATACCTTCCCTTTGCATAACCAACCCCCTTAACTTGAATCTTTCCCCTTCTTTTTGGGTTATTCGCTCTTTTCCCATTCCTTTGGAAACAATAAAGCGCGGTGGCGATTTTTATTTTGATTTGTATAAGTCTAGTCAACTCAATGGCTTAGTCTTAAACATTTCTACCGCTACAGAAAAATGGCGACTTCACTGGGGACAGATTGACCTCTTGATGGTCCATCCCTAAGTGGGTTAAGCCTATCTTTGTTTATATATGTATATGTGTTATTACTGTTTTTTGTGTTATATATTGTATATATGTTTGTCTGGATTTTCCTGGTTTTCAGGGTGCTTGGTGATTACTCATAAGTCCTATACCCGGACGGGAAAAATTTAAGATAGGACGGGCGATATAGTCATGTTAACTTTGAGGGAGTAATCCCAAAAAAGGAGGCATGAGATCTACCACTCAGTGGAGGCCCATTTGACTGTAGTGTTATTTACCGAGTAATCAAGAAGACGTACTGCTTTTGACCTGGGAGCCTATTGAAATTGAGGACCGTAGAATACCAAACCCATCTTGGCCTTTTAGGTGTAGTGCAGAAGCTATGACGGAGTAATCCAGAAATAGTTGTCACGTGATACTACGCTCAGACGAGTCTTTCTTAAGAATATTACTAATTACCGAGTTAATTGGGAAGTTGGTAATATTCGAAGGAGGGATGTAGACTCTGGGAACCTCTAGAACCTTGTTCGACAGGTAATAACTTTTAGACCGACACCTTATGGGTAGTACCTTCGACCTCATGATCGTGACGTTGAACCTATGAATCCTATATGTGTGATCTTGTGTGTGATTGTTGCATCATGCATCCATGCACTCATAAGTATCTTTTGAAGAAACCATATTTCAAGGGATTTAAAGGTTGACCATTTGTGAATATCTCAAGTACTTTCTAACCATGGATTCTGGAAAGAGAAAGACCGGGAAATACAGTTTCAAGGATCCCAAGACAGATGAGTTGATCAGTCTAATTCCCGAGATTGAGTATTCTGCAGACTCTCGGAAGAAGTATGGATCCATTATTCCTCTCATGAAGCTGAAGATGAAGGAGGTTATTCTCTCGACCTTGGTCCAGTTCTATGATCCGATGTATCATTGCTTTACTTTTCCCGACTATCACTTTATGCCCACACTGGAGGAGTATTCTTATATATTGGATTTACCTGTTACCGATCGTGTTCCTTTTACTGGTTTGGAGGGTGGGCCAAAACCACATGAGATTGCTGCTTTGATTCATCTGGGGAAATCTGAAGTGAAAGCCCATATGACTACTAAAGGAGGAATTAGAGGATTACCAGCTCAGTTCTTATTGGAGAAAGCTCGTTACTTTGCCAGAATGAAGAGTACGGTTGCTTTTGAGGCCATCTTTGCTCTACTTGCTTACGGGTTGTTTTTATTTCCTAATATGGACAAGTTTGTTGACATTAATGCTATCAGGATCTTCATGATTGGAAACCCAGTTCCTATATTGTTGGGTGATGCTTATTACTCTATTCATCTTCGGAATTCTTATCATGTGGGGATGATTATCTGTTGCACGCCTCTGTTGTACCGGTGGTTTATCTCTCATATGTCTCAATATGATGCTTTTTGGGATATCAAGAAGGAACCCCATTGGGATCCTAAGATCATGGCACTCACTCACTCAGATATTGATTGGTATCATCGAGCTTACCTGGATATAGAGATTATTGACAATTGTGGTAGTTTCCCCAATGTACCTCTTCTCGGTAAAAAGGGAGGAATTAACTATAACCCTATTCTTGCACGACGACAACTCGGTTATCCGATGAGGGATAAACCAAATATTATTCATTTGAGTAGTTTATTTATGAAGGAAGAAGAAGACCATAGGGAAGCTAGGGAGCAGATTGCGAAGGCCTGGTGTCACATTCATAAGAGGAGTAGGAAGGATTTGGGACCTAGGGGTAATGTGTCTTTGGAGCCATATCTTCAGTGGGTTCGATTGAGAGCTATTCAGTTAAAGATGTCGTATACCCGGGAGACACACATGCCTGATCTATTTGTGAAGACCACTCCCCCCTTATTAGATGATCTAGAAGAGCTGTAACATGCTTTGGTTAGGATGCAACAGGAAAAGGATGCTTGGAAGAACAAGTTCCAAACTTTAGAGAGTTCCTATAGAGCAGACTTGAAGGATAAAGACAACTTGATTGAGATCCTTGAGAGTCGAGCGGTAGAGTCTATGGAGAGGCAAGGGGATTTATTTTCTCCTAAGCCTCCATCAGGTGCTGATAACTCACTTCCTGATTCAGATGATTGGAAGGAGGTTGCCACCAGATGTGCGAAAGAAAACCAGAGGTTAAAGGCTCAGATTTCCAGGCTCACGGGGAAGCGCAAACGTATAGAGTGATCTCCATCAGTTCTATTTCTCAGGGTTTTAGATTTTATTTTCATCTTGTACTTGGGATCATTGAAACTTGTAATCCATTTTGAAGATATTATAATAAAATTTTTAGTATTTCAAACGTGTTATTACTCTGGTATTTGCAATGTGTCTATAAATCTATAAATCCCTTGAAATATTAAATAATAAAGTAAAAATAATCATGTGCATTACATATCATGCATCATATTGCACATTTTTCTTGCATTTGTTATGCATATCCAGGTGTCTTACCAAGCTTCTTTACTTCGTTCAACAAGCTGACTCATCACTACAACACTCGGGTTAATTTCAGAAAGAGGATGGACAACTTAGAATAAGATAATCGCGAGCTGCATGAGGAAGTTTCTTCTTTGAAGGCCGGCATGGCCAATCTGACTACTCTGATGGAAGCTCTGGTGGCTACTCAAAATCAGCCACCGAGTGTTCAACCTCAACCAATAAGGGCAACTACTAAAGCTCCGACTGTTCCCGTATATGCTACTCCAGTTGTTGTTCATAACCACATGCCCCAAGGTTATCCATGGGGAATTCCAGATAATTTTGCACCTGAAGGTTTCAATCTTGGTCCTCAAGATACTCCAGTTGTTCAGACTATTGTTACTCCTGCACCTCCTGTGGTGCATGTTCCTGTGCACCTTCTTCGGTGAATATGGTTCTATTTGTTAATGATGATGTGTGTCATCCTTTCCCTCCACCGAGTGAAGACTTGGGTCTTTATGACAGAATGGATGATTTTCAAGAGCAGTTTGACAAGATGCAAAGAGAGATGAAGGCCCTCAGGGGAAAAGAGCTATTTGGGCAGAATGTGAATGAGTTATGCTTGGTCCTGAATGTTAAGATACCTGCTAAGTTTAAAGTCTCATAGTTTGAGAAGTATAAGGGCAACACTTGCCCTCGTGCTCATATGGTGATGTACGTAAGGAGAATGTCTACCCATACTGATGATCAGCGTCTGCTGATTCACTTTTTTCCGGATAATTTGACCAGTGTTGTGTTGAAGTGGTATATGAGTTTGGACAGTGCCAATATCCATACTTTTAATGATTTGGGAGAAGCATTCATCAAACAATACAAGTACAACGTGGACATGGCGCCTGACCATGATCAACTCAGGGCCATGGTTCAGAAAGACAGGGAATCATTCAAAGAATATGCGCAGAGATGGCGTGAGGTAGCCGCCCAGGTGATTCCTCCCATGGAAGAGAAGGAGATGACTAAGATTTTCTTGAAGACGCTGGGTGCTTTCTACTACTAGAGGATGGTATCAAGTGCGCCAAGTGACTTTACTGAAATGGTAGGAATGGGTATCCGTTTAGAAGAGGCTGTAAGAGAAGGTCGTTAAATGAAGAGTGAAGGATCTGGAGGTGTGAAGAAGCTATCTTATGGGTTTACCAAGAAGAAAGAAGGAGATGAAAATGTTGTTATACAAGAGAGGAGGGTAAACACTCCTAGAAGAAATTATCAGCTTCATCAGCAAGTCGCCTCAGTTACTCCCATTATGAATGTCGCTCCAACTACCGTTGCTTATCAGAGACCGTCCCATCAGGGGATTCAAGGGTATAATCAAAGAAGGGAGAGTTATGACCCTATTCCCATGAGCTATACAGAGTTACTACCGGCATTGATTCAGAAGAATTTGGTTCAGACCCAACCACCTTCTGCCGTACCATCACCATTGCCTTGGTATTACAAGGCAGACCAAACATGTGCTTTTCATCAGGGAGCACCAGGGCATAATGTTGAGAATTGTTATCCAATGAAGACTGAGGTACAGAAATTGGTGAAGTATGGTGTTTTATCTTTCAAGGACGTGGGACCTAATGTGAAAGATAATCCTCTACCCAAGCACGGGGGAGTAAATGTTGTGAATATGGTAGCCGGTTGTCCAGGCGACTTCCAGATTTTTGATATTAATTTGGTTAGAGGAGATTTTGTGAAAATGCATACAGACCTCTAAATTTAGCCACTATACGCATGACCATGCCGGTTATTCTATTTGCAGTATAGACATACATGGTTGCGATAAGATAAAGGCTGATTTACAGGAGATGATGGATGAGGGCCTAATCCATATAATCAGGCCTAGGGAAGAGTATGAAGAGGAAGTGAATATGGTTTCTGGATGTCCTGGAGAATTCATAATTTTTGATGTAGAGTATATGAATGAGGACCTCGTACAGTTGCATGCTACCTTCTGCCATACAGCTGGTCAGGTGGAACACCAATATGGATCTTGCCGAGTTTGCTGTCGAGGTCCCCGAGGATGTTCAATCGTGAAGAAGGGTGTTCAGTTGTTGTTAGACAATGAAACTATCAAGGTCATAAGTCAGAGGGATGATTACCATGAAGTTGATATGGTTGAGGTTTATTTAACTGAAGAAGGGTCAGATGAAGAGTATGCTTCCGCAGATGAGTATTTCTCTTCAGAAGAAGATTTTTTTCCAGAAATGTCTTATTAATGACTGATTATGTTGAAGAAGGGGTAAACATCATTGTGCCTTGTTTCGGTGCACCCGCCCATTTTGAAGTTGAGTATCATAGCAAGCCAGCTGTTACCCCATTGGTGATTAGTTTGCCGGATCATATCCCCTACAAGTCAGATAAGGATGTGCCTTACAAATACAACGCTAAAATCTTAGAGGATGGAGTGGAAGTTCCCATCCAGCCAATGCCTGATGTTGGAAATATAGCTGAAAATAGCAGAGTGACCCGCAGCGGTCGTGTGTTTGCACCAGCTGTTCGAAGAGATGTTGGTACTAGAAAGAAAATTGATGAGAGTGATGAACCTAAGAAGGCTACGGGTGAGACTAGTGGAGCTACGTTATAAAAATAAATGGATGATATTTTGAAGATAATTAAGACGAGCGACTACAAAATTGTAGATCAGCTACTGCAGACTCCTTCAAAAATATGTATCTTAGCTTTATTGATGAACTCCTCTGCTCATAGAGAATCCTTCATGAGGGTACTGGACCAAGCTTTTGTGGAGAGTGATATGCCAATAGACCAATTCAACAGCGTAATAGGAAACATTACTTCATGTAATAACTTGAGTTTCTGCGATGATGAATTACCATATGAAGGATGGAATCACAACTTGGCCCTCCATATCTCTATGAACTGCAAGAATGATTCACTATCCAATGTGCTGATTGATAATGGATCCGCGTTGAATGTTATACCGAGGAGTACGCTTATGAAGTTAAAATATCAAGGAACGCATATGCGCCCAAGTGGCATCACTGTGAAAGCGTTTGATGGGTCAAGGAAATCTATTATTGGTGAAGTGGACTTGCCTATTCATATAGGACCACATTTGTTTCAGATAACTTTCCAGGTCTTGGACATTGTTCCCGCTTATAGCTGTTTACTAGGACGGCCATGGATACATGAGGCAGGGGATGCCACTTCAACTTTACACCGAAAGATGAAGTTTGTACGTGAAGGGAAAATAGTGATCATAAATGGGGAGAAGGCATTATTGATATCTCATTTGTCCTCTTTCAGCATTGTAGAGACGGATGAAGCTGCTGTTGGAACCCAGTTCCAAGCCTTATCCATTGACAACATAAGAGGAAATGAGAATTCCATGGTTTCGTTGAAGGACGCACAACAGGTTATGCGTAATGGTCATAATAAAGTTTGGGGACGAATTGTGGATCCACCTGTGCACAAGAACAAAACTGGCTTGGGGTTCTCTTCGAGGAATGACAAAGGTAAGGGCATGAAGCCGAAGTCTGTTGTAGGAATGTATCAAGACATTTTCTGTAGCGGGGGTTATCTTCATCCGACTGTTTCTAGGATTAACGCCATTGTCGAAGATAAAGTAGAGCAGGAAATTCCGAATTATGTGACGCACAGAGTTAGGGTTCAGAACTGGATCACTATTGATGTTCCCTCTTGCATACATGTTTTAAAGTAATTTGATTTGTTAATATTTTTGAAAAAGCTTTCACTCTACCCACGGTGGAAGTATTAATGTTATAGGGCTTATCTGTTTGCTGTGACTTTTAAAATCAATAATAAAATTTGTCTTTGTTTCCCAAATTATGTCTTTATTTTCTGCTTTTTCTTGGAAAATGGTAATTAGAAAAAAAACTTTCAAAATAAATAATAACTGAAATTCAATCTGCATGATCACTTGTTATATGTGTCAGTTTCTAAATGCAATCACAAATCATATGTGCAGATTAATTAAAAAACCCGTTGAATGCAATGACCCTGCACCCTCTCCCGACTTTGAATGCCCTGTGTATGGGGATGAAGAAGAAGATTATGATGAGATTCCAGAAGAGGTCTCACGGTTGCTTGAGCACGAGGAAAATACCATTCAGCCATATAAAGAGCCATTGGAAGTGATCAATTTGGGTTCATAAGAAGATCCGAAGGAAGTCAAGATTGGAGCATTGTTGCATCCTGATGTGAAGAGCAGGTTGATTGAGCTGTTGAAAAAGTATGTGGATATTTTTGCTTGGTCTTATCAAGATATGCCTGGTCTAGATACAAATATTGTAGAGTACCGTTTTCCATTGAATCCAGAGTGTCCGCCAATTAAACAAAAGTTGAGAAGAACTCACCTAGGTATGGCAGTAAAAATCAAAGAGGAGGTTCTAAAGCAGATTAATGTTGGTTTTCTTGTGAAGTCAGTGTATCCTTAATGGATTGCCAATATTGTCCCGGTATCGAAAAAAAGACGGAAAGGTCCGCATATGCGTAGAATACAGAGATATAAATAAAGCTAGTCCAAAAGATGATTTTCCATTGCCACACATTGATATGTTAGTGGAAAGCATGGAAAAATTTAAGGTATTCTCGTTCATGGATGGATTTTCTGGGTATAATCAAATAAAAATGGCTCTAGAGGACATGGAAAAAACAACGTTTATCACACCCTGGGGAACATTCTGTTACAGAGTGATGCCCTTCGGGTTGAAGAACGCTGGTGCAACGTACCAGAGGCTATGACAACCCTATTCCATGATCTGATGCACAAGGAAATCGAAGTATATGTTGATGATATGATTTCCAAATCCCAGACTGAAGAAGGGTGTGTAGAAGATTTATTGAAGTTGTTTCAGCATTTGAGGAAGTATCTTCTCCGCTTGAATCCAAATAAGTGTACCTTCGGTGTCCGATCAGGGAAATTTTTGGGTTTCATTGTTATCCAGAAAGGAATTGAAATTGACCCTGATAAAGTCAAGGCGATTCAAGAGATGCCAGCAGCAAGAACTGAAAAGCAAGTCAGAGGTTTCCTCGGGCGTTTGAATTATATTTCCAGATTCATCTCCCACATGACTGTAACATGTGAACCGATCTTTAAGTTGTTAAAGAAAGATCAAGGTTGTGTGTGGACGGATGATTGCCAAAGGGAATTTGAAAGTATTAAAGAATATCTGCTTGAGCCTCCTATCTTGCTCCCTCCTATAGAAGGAAGACCGTTGATTATGTATCTGACAGTGTTAGATAAATCCATTGGATATATTCTACGACAACAGGATGAAACGGGGAAGAAGGAGTTCGCCATTTATTATCTCAGTAAAAAATTCACTGATTGTGAATTAGGGTATTCCATGCTGGAAAAAACATGTTGTTCTCTGGCCTGGGCGGCAAAGCATTTGCAGCAGTATATGTTGAATCACACTACTTGGTTGATCTCCAAAATGGATCCAATCAAGTAAATTTTTGAAAAGCCTGCTCTTACTGGGAGAATTTCCCGCTGGCAGATGTTGTTATCTGAATATAATATTGAATACCACACTCAAAAAGCTATTAAAAGCATTGTGTTGGCAGATTATCTTGCTCACCAACCAGTGGAGGATAACCAGTCTGTAGAATATGAATTCCCAAATGAGGATGTGATGTTCCTGAAAGTGAAAGATTGTGATGAACCATTGCCTGAGGAAGGTCCTGACCCTGAATCTCGTTGGAGTATAATATTTGATGGAGCTGTGAATGCTTATGGTAAAGGAATTGGTGCTGTGATTGTCACTCCTCATGGATCGCACATTCCTTTTACTGTAAGGTTAATATTTGACTGTACTAATAATATGGTCGAATACAAGGCTTGCATCATGGGTCTGGAAGAAGCTATTGATCTCAGAATTGAAATTCTAGATGTGTATGGTGATTCAGCTTTGGTAAAAAAATAGATTAAAGGAGAATGGGATACTCGTCACCCCGGCTTGATCCCTTACAAAGATTATGCTAGAAGATTATTACCCTTCTTCAATAAAGTTGAATTCCATCACATTCCTAGAGATGAAAATCAAATGGTGGATGCTCTGGCAACTCTGGCTTCTATGTACCAAGTGAATACTTGGAATTATATACCCCGAATTACGGTTCGACGACTGGATATGCCCGCTCATGTGTTTACAGCAGAGGAGGTAGCAGATGAAAAACCTTGGTATTATGATATCAAGCATTTTCTTCAGAATCAGGAATACCCGATTGGTGCGTTGAAGAAAGATAGAAAGACATTGAGAAGATTGGAAGGCATTTTCTTCCTCAGTGAAAATGTGTTGTACAAGAGAAATTATGACATGGTCTTGCTCAGATTCGTGGATAGACACGAAGCAGACATGTTGATGCATGAGACTCGTGAAGGTTCATTTGGCACTCATGCCAATGGACATTCGATGGCTAAAAAGATTCTAAGGGAAGGTTACTATTTGCTGACAATGGAGTCCGACTGTTATAAATTTGCAAAGAAGTGCCATAAATGCCAGATTTATGCAGACAGGGTCCATGTGCCTCCGACACTTCTCAATGTGATTTCCTCCCCGTGGCCTTTCTCTATGTGGGGTATTAACATGATTGGGATGATAGAACCCAAAGCTTCGAATGGACACCGTTTTATCTTGGTAGCAATTGATTACTTCACCAAGTGGGTGGAGGTTTCTTCATATGCCAATGTTACTAAGCAGGTAGTTGTGCGCTTCATTAAGAATAACCTTATATATCGGTATGGTGTGCCGAGCAGAATCATCACTGATAATGGCTCGAATTTGAACAACAAGATGATGATAGAACTGTGCGAAGAATACAAGATTGTCCATCATAATTCATCTCCATACAGGCCAAAGATGAATGGGGTCGTCGAAGCTTCTAATAAGAATATCAAGAGAATTATCCAGAGAATGGTTGTTACTTATAAGGATTTGCATGAAATGCTCCCTTTTTCTCTACATGGATATCGAACATCTGTCCGCACTTCAACAGGAGAAACCCCATTCTCCCTGGTGTATGGAATGGAAGTTGTACTCCTTGTCGAGGTTGAGATTCCCTCTTTGCGTGTGATAATAGAAACCAGATTGACAAAGGCTGAATAGGTCCAGAACTGTTTGACCAATTGAATTTGATTGAGGAGAAGAGGATGACAGCTTTATGTCATGGACAGTTATATCAGAAAAGAATGAAGAAAGCTTTTGATAAAAAGGTCAAACCTCATGAATTCAGATAAGGAGACCTCGTTCTCAGGAAGATCATGTCTTTCAATGCTGATTCTAGGGGCAAGTGGACTCCCAATTTTGAAGGCCCATATGTTGTCAAGAAAGCCTTCTCTGGCGGTGCATTAATTCTTGAAACTATGGATGGCGAGGAGTTCCCACATCCCATGAATGCTGACGCAGTCAAGAAATACTTCGCCTAAAGAAATGAAAGAACAGCTCGCTAAGTTGAAAACCCGAAAGGGCGGCTTAGGAAAAAAAGAAGCGTCTCAGTAGGCCGAAAACCCGAAAGGGCGGTCTAGTCAAAAATTATAGACCTAAACATAATACATTTATCGCTAAGTTGAAAACCCGCAAGGGCAGCTTAGGAAAAAGTTAGGGACTTTCTTGGCAAGTAACTATGTTAGACAAGACTTGATCGTTGAAGCAACAATCTTTTAGGATCCTCACCATACTTCAACAGAAGCTACTGCTCAGGATTTCAAAATTTGTTAGAGAGGATAGTGGTCATTGTATCTCAATGTATCTTTTCCATTATATATTACCATTTTTCAAACTTTGTAATCATCTATGGAGTCTCGCCATTCGCAGACTACCATTCTATTAATGAAATTTGAGCTTTTCCCAATTCTTTGTATTTCTTATTTTATTTAGCTTGCAAAGACTCCATTTATTATTGATAATAACTTTCAAAGCAAAAAAGATTAAATAACAAAATTGATTTTTCAAAAAAAAAATATTTTACAATCTGCTTTTACTTTGAGATTTGTGATGAAACAATGACAAAAAAAATGGTGATCCCAGGAATGGACAAATTCCAGTTGTTTTGAGAAGTTTTTGTTCCCCTCGGGAAGGTTTACTCGGGATTTTTTCGCCGTATTGGGTTTATGATTCCAGTATCCTCGGTCAAGTTTGGATTCATTTCTCCTCTTTTCTGAGTTTTCATGATGTGAAGTTTCAATCCGCATTTTCTCCAGTGAAGTTTTCATTTGGCCTAATAGAAGTTCTTTTTCCGGGGAAGTTGGTATCATAACCACTCTTGAAGAAAACAGGTCCCTAGTTTCTCTAAGTGAAGGACGTATTGTGGTTTTCCCTTTGTGGATGTGGTGTTAACCTCCCCAATGAAGTAGGCCTGAATTCCCCAGTGAATGTTTTGATGTTTTGATGTCAGTCTTCTTTACTTGAGACTGGTTTTGCAATCTCCAGTAGGAATGTTACTTTTAAAAACACTTGTTTCCTCGGTGAAGCATGAAGAAGGATGTTCTATCCTTGTATCTGTACTATTTTGTCACTTCGTTTTGCTTACTTCCGGATTATGTCGCTCCCCAGTAAAGCTAAAGCAGCCAATAGGTTTTGTTTCCTCAGTTGCAATTTACTTTTTCTTGGAATGATCATCTTGGATGAAGTTTAGCCGAGTGTTGTTAGTGCCCGAGGTGGTTTTGCCTGGTTATTCCCAATGTTGTATATCTGTTTTGTCAGCATACATACGATAACACTCATACATTCATATATACATCATGCATAGCTAAAATTGACAAATCATTGTTCATTGACATTTGTTAATATTTTTGTTGATATATCATCCTGTTTTGTAGAGTTACGTTGCCCTCTCTTTAATAGAGTGTTGGCCTTAAGCAGAAAGTGTATATTATTTCAATTTCCCCCACTGAGTTGTCCCTAATGGAAGATTTTTGCTTTAGCCTTCCTGTACAGCTGCTGGTTTGGATGGATTTGGTTTTCCCTCTTGAGTTTATTTCTCAAAGGATGTATTCTTGTTGACCGTTTTGTTCCAGCTTATTTCTGGTTTGAATATGTGGTTCCACAACAATATTATTTACTTTGGATTTCTGAAAACTTCAAGTTTTGGTTGGTGCATTTATTTTGCACGAGAAGACTTTATCTCCTCAGTAGGAATATCGTGGAATCTCTCTAGGAAGTCATATTTCTTCCCCCAGGAAGTCATATTTCTTTCTCCAGGAAGTCATATTTATCTCCCCAGAAAGTCACTTCTTTTTACAATCTCCATGACAACAAGTAGCGGGTCTCTTTATTTGAGTAACTTGTGTTTCCTTGTAAAAGTCAAATAGTTCACAGTTTGTCGTCAGATTACGCCAACGGATGACAAGACCTTCAATATTACAGAAACAACTCGTTGTGAAATATTTGCAAGTGGAAGTCTCTTTATTTGAGATAGCTTATATATTATCCTTTCCAGGCGGAGTGTCTTGGTTACAAAAGAAGTTGAGACCCGTTCTAGGTGAAACTCCAGAATCTTGGGGAAACTTGTTATCTTTTTGCTACCTTCAGTGAACGTTGTTAGCTCATCGTCAGTGAACGGTGGTACTATGATATATTCTCTTTCTACCTTTAGTGAAAGTTGGTAGGACATCGGCAGTGAACGTCGATGTTTGTTATCTTTTTTCTACCCTCAGTGAACGTTGGTAGTTGTTAGTGAACGGAGGTGCTATGATATATTATCTTTCTACCTTTAGTGAAAGTTAGTAGGACATCGACAGTGAACGTTGATGTTTATTATATTTTTGCTACCCTCAGTGAATGTTGGTAGTTCATCGCCAGTGAACGGCAATGCTATGATATATTCTCTTTCTACCTTCAGTGAAAGTTGGTAGGACATCAGCAATGAATGTCGATGTTTGTTATCTTTTTGCTACCCTCGGTGAAAGTTGGTAGTTCATCATCAGTGAATGGTGATGCTATGATATATTCTCTTTCTACCTTCAGTGAAAATTAGTAGATCACCATCAGTGAAAGTTGGTGTTTTTTATCTTTTTGCTACCCTCAGTGAACATTGGTAGTTCATCGTCAGTGAATGGCGGTGCTATGATATTTCTTTTCTCTCTACCTTCAGTGAAAGTCGGTAGGACATCGGTAGTGAACGTCGATGTTTGTTATCTTTCTCTCGGCCTTCAATAAACGTCGATAACTTCACCTTCGGTAGAAGTTGGTGTATCCTTTGACCATTCTACCATCCTCTTTGATTCAGGTCTTTTGATCCACCATTGATTTATTTTCCTGGTGGGGTTGCTCCCTTGTTTCTTTATTTTGTTACATCCCCAGTGGTGATTTGCGTCCCTTTGGAATTGTCCATGTGCATTCATGATCATAAACATTTACATGGCATCTTAGGGCCAAAAATACAGTTTATTTTATATTTAAGTATCTTCGATCGCGTCGACACGGAGATTTTTAACCTTCGTATCTCTGGATCGAAGAAACTTAAATAAGGGCAGCTGTTGTACCACAATTTTCCCCCTAAGACCCCTTCATCATACCATGTTGATTCATTCACAACAAGATCATACTAGGATTCTTGGTTCCCCTCCCTATATTTAGCTTTGCCCTTTTGAGGAATCACCAAGAACCTTGACTTATGTTCTTTTATAATCATGAATATTTTTTGTCTTGATTTCTTCTTTTAACTAATAAAATGCAATGTTAGTTTGTCTTGCTTGCTATCCTTGTACGTAAAGGCAATGGGATTTAACAAGCTACCCCATGGGTTCATGAGTTTATTTCCATGCCCTAGTCAATAAAGCTTGAGGAGTTCAAACCTCACCATTGGATTTGTTTGGAAGAAATGGCATGGCAAGGTTATTTTGGTTCACAACATTTCAAGGTTATCAAATTTAGTTGAAAAGTACAAGGGGTTGATTGAAGAGGTTGTCATGCTTGGACAAGGCTTTATTCCCATTGGTCACAAGTACATATTTATCTCAACTTTAAAGATATGGAAGTGGTTTTGGTGTCTATGAGTTATCATTATAATCCTAAATAACTTCTATTTACAAATCATTTGTGTTGATACAATAAGTTTGTCCAAAATTGTCAAAGTTCCTCAAAACATTCTCTTGATCTAAGGAGCTAGGGTTTTGAACTTCAAAGAAATGTATCTTTCTCATCTTTTGGTATTTTTTAGTGATTCAAAATAAATCCTTCTCTTAAAAGGATTATAAATAAATCACTTAAAAAGTTTCAAGGAGTTTCCATGAGGAAGAGGCTTAATGAGGAAGAAACATTACAAGTCCTCCAGATGAATCCCCAATTTTCCATGTGTGACTTCAAATGATCATAACTTGGTCAATTTTTATCACCTTGATCCCATTCTTTTTCCATAATGATCTTGAAGGTGTGAACTTTATGCTTTATTTTATGTGCAAAGTGTGAAAATGGATGGAAGTTGTCTTAAAGATGAAAAATATTATAGGCCATTTCATGATTTTTTGTCAACTTCAACAATTCATAACTCTCTCAAATTTTTGAGATTTTGAATGGTTCAGGTTTCAAAATGTCATTCAAGAGATCTATTTAATTCCATCTTTTTTGGTCAAGAGAAAA
Source organism: Vicia faba (assembly GCA_948472305.1). Classification (NCBI taxonomy): domain Eukaryota; kingdom Viridiplantae; phylum Streptophyta; class Magnoliopsida; order Fabales; family Fabaceae; genus Vicia; species Vicia faba. The sequence goes on along the minus strand of OX451735.1, from coordinate 1,072,079,363 downwards.
TTCCAATTGGAAGACCATGTTTAGATGCAAGACATTATAGGTCATTTTTGAAGAAGAACTTGAAATATTTCTACGTATGGAAAGTCAACTCTTTTTCTCCAACTTTGACTCAACACAACTTTCAGCTCAAGCATCCATTTAACTCCATTCTTTTTCCATCGCAAAGCTTGTAACCTCATCTTTCTAAAGCATCAAGAAACATGTCCTAGGACCCCTTGAGCTGAGAATGCCATTGGTCAGAAGTTGGCAATTTGAACATGTTTAGTGAACTTCCTGAAGTGATTAGCATGGTAAAACGCACGTTTTAGATGAGTTTTGTTCAAGTTTGAAGTCACACTTTTCTTGTTTGCAACTTCACATGATTTCCCTCCAAACTTCATTATTTCACATGCTTGAACATTCCATTTGTTTCCCTATAAATAGAGGGTCATTTCCCATTCATTTTCTCAAGCTTGGATAGCCAGAATCACCCTGCCAAACTTGTTCCACAACTCATAATTCAGTAACTTCAAAATCCATTCTCAAGCCTTTTTCAATCCAATTTTTCCATCAATTCACCTTCTTTGATCTTCCCTGAAGCTAACCACATAATTACATTCAAGAATCGTGCTCTATACTGCTCCATAGAAGTCCAGTTTCAGAGCTCTGCAACTCAACTTCAATAGGTAGATTCCTTCATCAATTCTTCAAAACTCTGATATCATTGTGTTGCTCTCAGTGCCCTGGTTCTAGTCGCAACACTTACCTTTTAGTGGAAACACGTTTTGACCATGAAATTTCAAATCCCTTTTCAAAACTCTCCTTCCAAATTGCTTGAGCTACATTTTATATAAATTTGGCGCGAGGGTGTGGTTGTCTTCGTCTTGAAGAGACGAAGTGAATGGCATAGGTCTGAGCTTTTGATTTTACAGTTTGAGAGACTTGCAAATCACGTTGGCTGGAGGTTGAAGATGACCTACGTGTCATCTTCCAACCAATAATGGCACGCCACTTGTTATTTTTGAAAATCTGATTTATATTTGATTTTGTACTTTATTCACTAATGACCATGATATGCACAGCGCGCTGGATCCCTTGGGTTTGATTACTAACGCGTTTTGACTCTCATCCAATGGTCCATATATTTTTACTTTTATTTCTTTTCTGATTTTTATATTTTAATTGTTTTAAATTTCAAAAAATCATAGAAAATTCATTTAAGTCCAAAAAATCTGAAAAAATTATGAAAAAATATTTTGATTTTTCTCTTTCTAATTTTTATTTTTTTCACAATTTAATTTTATGTTTTGGTATTTTTTATAAATTTACACTATATTTGAATTGTTTTAAATGTTTAAAAATACTTTTATACATTTTTAAATTCTGAAAAAATTATAGAGTGATCCAATGATATAGTGACAAATATTGGTGACCTTATTTTAATTTTGTTTCTGACTTTACTATTTTTTATCATTTTTGGTTTATTATACCCATTTCTTTTAATTTTAAAAATAATTTCTGACTTTAAAAAATTACCAAAAAATTTGTAAAATTATTCGAGTCTTTTTCTGATTTTTCTATGGTCTTACTTTTTATTTCTTGATTAATTTGAAAATAGTTGACATTTTTCTCTTTATTTTCTATTTTTAAACATTATTTTTAAACTCTTTTGTATATATTAAAATGTAATATTATTTTGTGACTATTTTCTGGCTGATCTTAGATTAAATTTTGGATCATGAATTTTATTAACATCATTGGATCCATGGTGTTAAGTTTAAATCCACAAAATTGGATGAATGATTTTAATAATAGTTTGATTAAATTTAATTCAAAAGTGGTTTGTATATTCTCTCTCATCCCTCTTCATCTCATCCCCTTCTTATTGCACTAAATGTTGTTGGAGCATGATCTCTATATCATGTCTCGAAATAAATGGTTCATAGATTGCTATTGACCGGCCTCAAAATAGGTGCGACTTCTATATAAGTCCACTTACGATTGCTTAACATAGCGCTAAATTTTGTCCGGATTCGAATAAATGATCATTCGTGGCCCAAACTTATGTTTGCAAGCCCAAGTGTGTTAATTTGACCTCTTTGACCCAATAAACTTGAGATCCATTGTGTGGAGGCTTTAGTTCTACCAATCCTCTAATGGATCTATAACACCTTTGGTCAACGCGGATCACTTAAACATCGTTGACCATTAAATGACACTTGTGAGAACTCCAAATGGATGATATACTTGACAAAAAGCAAATGCAACTTGTTGTGTGGAGTCTTTGGTTCTACCAATCCTCTAATGAGTTCCAAATGCAAGCTTCAAGATGATCATCCAACTAACCACTAATTATTTACTTGTTTTACTTTATGCTTTTATTTTTTTTTATGCTTTATGTACCATTTACTTTTATCATTTACATTTCATGTCATTTTCATCTTTGCTCATTTGAGCATTTACTTTCTTGTCATTTTTACTTTGCTCACTTGAGCTTTTCTTTTCTTTTTTTAAGATATTTAATAATCAACATAAACCATAAAAATATTTAATGGTACTTGGACTATTTGGTTATTGTCCTTGGCATTATGGAGCATGAGACTTTTTTCTTGGACTTAGGATTAGAAACCTTGGCCTATCTTCGAGACCTTGTGATCTTATCTGATTATTTTATCTGGAGTTCTTGAGGTTTACCTCAAGACATTGGGTTGCTTGTTTGTTTTTGTGTGCAGGTTTTTGTGATTACACCCTTTGTTTGTAATCTAGAATTCACCCGTATACAGCCGTTACTGTGCTCAATTTTTGTGAAGACTTATACACTTGAAGTTTAGTTCTCTCAAGAGGTCTTGTATTTTTTTGCTTGATTGGTTTCAATCCAAGGAATGGGAATTCTATCTTGGCTCATAATGTCAAGTATTGGCTTCTTGTTGGTTAGATGGTTCTTATCCCTAGCTTTTACCTTATGCTTTAGGATAGTCCCTTCTTCTCCTCCCATCTTCTTTAATTATAAAAATCTTCTTCCTCCTTTTGAAAACTCTTGTTGTTTTTAAACTTGAACCACTTTCATAATAAACTAGGACTTATGTCCATGCATTTTCAAAATATTTTCATAAATAAACTCCAATCAATTAATAATACCTTGACATTTTTTGTAAGAAGACTAAAAGTCAATCAATCTTATTTCAAACCATTTTGCCACTTTGGCTTTTATCTTTAAACTTTTCTCAAAAGATTGAAATCTTGTCAATCCTTGTAGTGATGCAAACAAATATATTTCTATAATATGTAGTGAAGAAAGATATTTTTCCAATTGGATGTTGAGTGAGGCATTGTTGATTTTAAGATCCAGGTTATATCCTCCATTTTGAGATGATACAAAATCTCCTTTCTCATAATTGTGGGTAGTAGGTATGTTTTCCACACGGACAGTGACGATGATGTTTTATCTCATAAAATTAACCAACACATTTGTGTTTTAAATTTTTAAAAGAGGAACTACGTGTACCGTGATCCCCTATTGCATGAAAAGGTGGTACGTAGGCACTAAAGGTTCGCAACCGCGGCGGGTGCAAAAATTATAAAATAAATATATTTCTTTTCTCACCTCCACCATCCGTTTTTATACAACATTTTTCATAGCCAAAATATACAGATTTCACAAAGAGGTTCCTGCGGAGTACCGTAGATGTTTAGGGTGCTAATACCTTCCCTTTGCATAACCAACTCCCTTACCTTGAATCTTTCCCCTTCTTTTTGGGTTATTCGCTCTTTTCCCATTCCTTTGGAAACAATAAAGCATGGTGGCGATTTTTATTTTGATTTGTATAAGTCTAGTCAACCCAATGGCTTAGTCTTAAACATTTCTATCGCTACACAGATACACCAAATATTTGACTGAAAATAAAGATGCGGAAATTAAAATCCTAATTAAGTTATTACAAACTTGAAACAGTTACAATAATTTGAATTAAAAGAAAGTAAAGGCGCGCGCGACGAATTAAGTACAAGAATAGATTATAAGCCTAAAAAAAACCTAATTAATTAAAAAAATATTTTTGTGTATTTTTTATTGAGAAAATAATTTAATTACAAACTAAACCTAATTTTCTAATTAATTTTAATAAAAAAAACAATCAAATAAATCTAATTAATCTAATTTATTTTCAACAAAATTTATTTAAAAAAAACCTAATTCTATATATTTTTTGTGATTTTATATTTTAAATAATAAAAAAATGATTTTTGTTGTTTTTTTAATTTAATAAAAAAATATTTTTGTTGTTTTTTTGATTAAATAAATAAATAAATAAATAAATAAATAAAAAATTAAAAAAAGAAGGATTTGGGCCTGGTATTGTTAGCACTCCAGGGGGTGTATTACTGATTTTTGTTGAACCCAAGATCATGCAAGCCCAACGCCTGCCTGGTCCAATGTTGCCATGCCTGGGATGTCTATCTTGGGGAAGCGTTCCAAGAGCGTCAGATCTAGATCTATTAAGATCCAATGGCTGGATTTGGAGATGCATGGTTGACATCTGAGCATGAGGCGCACCAGATCCTGCATAGAACATTAGGAAAATAGCAAAATGTACACGCCTGGGATCGAACCCAGGTCCTTGGTTTCACATATCTCTATCCTTGCCATCTGCGCTGATTATTCAATTGTGAATATAAATAAGTATAATAATACATATATAAAAGAAGTGGATTATGATGATGTGTCAAAGTGCGTGTTGAGATGGTCCCCTGGATATTTAAAAGAACCAATCACATGATGCTAACATGCCACACCAGCCTACGCCCGAGTCAACTGGTCGGAGGGACGCCGGAGTCAAACTCTGGTCGTCTTCTCCGGGATGCCAAAAACGTGAAACCTGCGAAATCAAAAGATCAAGGCCTATAATCAAGGCTACCACCCCTAAATCGACCCTCCTGAATCCGTTTTTGGGGTTCATTCATCCTGAAACCACCTATATTGTGAAGTATGGTGAAGAACGCAGATCGTGCCCTAGAAATGGAACAATCTCGTTCTGGACCCTTTTCTCAAATATTTCATGTTGGATCTGTCTTATAAGCTACCCTGAACACAAATCAAACATTGATAGAAGTTAATTCATCATAAAAATCAAAATATGAATTCAAGAAAAATACCAATGATGAGTGTTTCGATTTGGTCTTCTAAGCTTGAAATTGCTTGGATAAAGACTGGTACACGCTCCTGGGAGCTTCTTGGAGTGGATGAGAGGCTTAGGTTAGACATAAAGAGGCTGGAATGTGTTCTTTGGATTTTAACAACTTTAAATGATTTTTGCAATTTTGGTATGAGCGCATAGGGTTATGTCTCCATCCTCTTACGCTTCTGAATAGCCATGCATATATAGTAAATCATATTAGGTTAAAAAAATTGGAAGAAATCTTTTCTTTCATTGAGAAAATATTTTCCTTCAATAATATCATTTTTTTCATATATTTAGACCAAATCACATCTTGCTATTTTTCCACGTTATTCCCCTTGATATGCCAACAATATGTATCCCTTATTTGATGTTAAAAGATTCCAAATCCAAATCTTTTATTACTTCTACTATTTATTTATTTAGTTTTGCATTTTAATTAATAAAATGTCAAAACAAATAATATAACAATGCATGGGTCAGCTTGGAGGTCGTGGACCAGGCTAGGAGTGTGTTGCAAGCACAAAAAGTTAGGCTCATTTGCGAAAAAATGTAGTTTATAGTATTGTTGACTTTGGGCAAATTTCCAAAAATAGCCAACTTTGACAATGCATATCTCCCTCAATTTTGACCCTAGGAGGGGGTTCATGAACTTTTTAGAAAGCTTAGGATGTCCCATAAGCAACCTCTTTGGTTTCATCTCAATTGGATCTTCTATGTTCATGTAAGAAGCTTTGACCCAAAAGGTGTTTTTGTTGACTTTTGAAAAGGACCTATAATGTCTGAATTTATACCTTTTCATGAGTGCATTTTTTGAACTTGAGGGCTGAAGATGAGTTTTAGGGAGTTACATCCTCTTATAAATGAGCCTTGGATGAGAAATTTCTGATAAAGCACGAGAAAGCTATGCATGGTCAAAGTTTGGTTACTTTTCCTATAGAAACCCTAATTTAGTAACCTTTGAGTTTTGATGAATTTGGGACATTCCTTGAGGAATCATGATCAACCCTTGATGAAATGATGGATATTACTTCAAAATGTAGATGTTGACCAAAAACCTTGAAGTTTGACTGTATGTGAGTCACAGTTTGTTAGAACATAGTTTGATTCTACAACCCTTAATTAGAGTTTTGATGATAACAAACACAAAGAACAAATATGCACTCTAAATTTGTGTTGTTTTTATATAGAAGTTGTGACTGAAACAACATCAGAGGTTAAGCCACAGAAGCTATCAAGCTGAGCTAATCAGAATGTTTGAAGAATGATGATCAGAATCTGCATTAAAGTATAAGATACTCTAACTCTGAATAGAAGTCTAATACGTCAACAGATCCTCATATTTTTGAGTCATCAAAGTTCTGAAGTAATAGAAGAATGCGAGATCCTATAGTTCTAAAGCGTTACTTTTCAATTAAGACATATCATATGCAACAACTTCATTCATACAAGAATATTCTTAGTATGGAAAGTGCATTGAGTGTCCATTATCACGTTTTATTTTGGGCAGATTTCCACACCTATATAAACAAGCTTAAAGGACAAATCGTTTACGATTTTACAAACCACTACTTATACATCTAAAAACGCTGCAAATGTTCATATTCTCTCATACTCTCAAATTCTGTAATACATCACAGTAGTGATACAGTTTTTGTAATGAAAAACATAAAGTACACAGTCAATTGTTCTTTGATTAAGATATTGTTCCTTGAGATAAACCGAGTTGTGGTCTTACTCAAGAAGACTTTGACAATTTTCAAAGTAGTTTGTAATCAGTTTTGATTAGTGAATTAAGTCCTCGTTGGAGAGAGGCGAAATCACCTTGGCGGATGGACTGGAGTAGTTTGAGATCAAACGAACTAGGATAAAAATATCGTGTCTATTGTTTTTGATTTTAAGTTTCAATTCAAACCCCCCTTCTTGTGTTTTTCACTTCTTCAATTGGCATCAGAGCGCCTGGTTCGGAGTTCATACACTTAACCGTGTCAGTACAAGATCCAAGCTTTAGAAAAACACTATGGTGGGACCAAGCCAAAACATCAGTAATGACTATCATGATGACAAGGAGAGAATCAGCGACAAACCTCCAAACTTTGATGGAGAAAATTTTGACTACTGGAAAGACAGAATCGAGAGCTTCTTTCTGGATCATGATACTGATCTATGGGACATGGTAATTAATGGATACACACATCTAGTGGATGAGAGTGGTCAGAAGATAGATAGAAAAAGAATGTCTGATCAGCAAAAGCGTGATTTCAGAAACCATCATAAAGCCAGAACAATACTTCTCAGTGCCATCTCATACTCAGAATATGAGAAGATCTCAAACAGAGAGACAGCCAAAAAAATGTTTGACTCTCTGAGAATGACGCATGAAGGAAACATACAAGTTAAAGACACCAAGGCCCTCGCGCTCATTTATAAATACGAAGCATTCAAGATGGAAGACAGTGAATCCATAGAAGCAATGTTCTCAAGATTCTAGATTCTTGTTGTTGGGATGAAAGTTCTTGACAAAGTATATTCTCCTACTGATCACGTAAAGAAGATCATCAGAAGTCTACCAAAGAAATGGAGGCCAATGGTCACTGCACTTAAGCTGGATAAAGATCTCAACAAGATATCTCTGGAGGAACTTGTTAGCTTCCTCAGAAGTCATGAGATAGAGTTAGAAGAAGACGAGCCTCAGAAACAAGGTAAGCCTTTAGCATTAAAATCTAACAAAAAACTTGATTATAAGGTTTTGAAGGCTATGGAAGAAACTTCTGATGGATCCTCATCAGAATAAGACGAATTGTCTCTTCTCTCCAGAAGGGTCAATCAGCTGTAGAATTAGAGACAAAGAAAATTTCGAAACCCGAGAAGGTCAGAGAATCAGAATGAATCCTCCTCCAGATACAGAAAGTCTGAGTCCTCCTCTGGACACAGAAGATCTAAAGCTTCCTCCGGTCACAGAAAGTCAAATAAAAAAGACATCATCTACTATGAGTGCAATGAACAAGGGCACTACAAAAGTGACTGTCCAAGGCTTCAGAAGGAGAAGCCCAAAAATAAGTTCTTCAAGGAGAAGAAGAAAAGCCTCATGGCAACATGGGACGATTCAGATACTTCTGATGTAGACTGAGTCAGATGATGAAAGAGCCAACATCGCTCTTATGGAAAATGTGGCAGAAGACAGCGAAGCTTCTGGTTCAGACTCAGAATCAGACACAGAAGAGGTATTTCCTGATTTCACTATAAATTTTACTAAAGTTGAACTAGCAGAATGTCTGTATGAAATTTTGGAAAGGTATCAGCAGATCAGAGTCAAATTCAAGAACCGGAAAAAGGATATTGTCTCTGACTCTGAAGAAACTGAGAGTCTAAAATTAGAAAATTATAAGCTAAAACAAAAGATTTTAAAATTAGAAAATGATTTACAAAACTCTCAGAAGGAAATAATCTCATAGACTCCCAGTAATGCTGATAAGATCATCGAAGAGTATGATCACAACTTTCAGAAGTTTATGGCTAAAAGCATAGATAGAAGCAAGATGGCTTCAATGATCTATGGAGTTAGAAGAAATGGCAGAAAAGGAATAGGATACCAAGGTAAGGTATCTCCTTCAAAGAAATTCATGGACCTAGTAATTAAACGCACACCACTAAAATATCACTTCACTTATGGGCACACACATGATCTAAAATACACTAGTAACGATTATTCTGCCAAACCAAAATTCAAACAGAATTTTGGTGAAACTAACAAACCAGGACCCAAAAGAATATGGGTACCTAAGGAAAAAATTATATATGTAGCAGATATCTTTAGCAGCAAGGCTAAAACACCAGTCATGGTACCTGGACTCTGGATGCTCTCGACACATGACGGGAAGAAAGCATATGTTCCAAAGCCTGGAACTTAAACCTGGAGGCTACGTGGGCTTTGGAGGCAACCAAAGAGGGAAGATCATTGGCTCTGGAACAGTAGGTAATGGTAATCTTCCTTCTATTAATAATGTGCTTTTAGTTGATGGATTGATGCATAACCTATTATCCATAAGTCAATTAAGTGATAATGGTTATGATATAATCTTTAATCAAAATTCATGCAAAGCTGTTAGTCAGAAAGATGGAACTATCCTGTTTAATGGAAAGAGGGAAAAAACATCTATAAGATAAAACTTTCTGAACTAAAAAGTAAGAATGTAAAATTCCTTCTTTCTGTTAACAACGAGCAATGGGTCTGGCACAGAAGATTGGGGCATGTTAGTATGAGAAGAATATCTCAGATTAACAAACTCAATCTGGTCAGAGGACTTCCTAATCTAAAGTTCAGCTCAGATGCTCTGTGTGAAGCAGGTCAGAAAGACAAATTTGCAAAACCTGCTTTTAAAGCTAAAAATGTTGTTTCCACCTCTAGGCCATTAGAACTTCTGCACATAGACCTATTTGGACCAGTGAAAATTGTGTCTGTTAGTGGAAAGAAGTATGGGTTAGTGATCGTAGATGACTATAGTAGATGGGCATGGGTAAAGTTCTTAAGACACAAGGACGAGTCACATTCTGTGTTCGTTGCCTTCTATAACCAAGTTCAGAATGAAAAGGATCTTAGAAATGTCAAAGTCAGAAGTGATCATGGTGGAGAATTTAAAAATAAAAAATTTGAAACATTTTTCAATGAAAAAGGCATTTCGCATGACTTCTCTTGTCCTAGAACTCCCCAACAAAATGGAGTTGTAGAACGAAAGAACAGAACATTGCAAGAAATGGTCAGGACCATGATCAATGAGACTAACATTTCTAAGATCTTCTGGGCAGAAGCAATTAAAACAGTGTGTTATATTCATAATAGAATCTCTATAAGACCTATTCTGGAAAAGACTCCATATGAATTGTGGAAGAACAGAAAGCCCAACATTTCTTATTTCCATTCTTTTGGATGCACATGTTTTATTATGAATACCAAAGATCATCTGAACAAGTTTGACTCTAAAGCATAGAAGTGTATTATGTTATGATACTTTGAACGCTCAAGAGGGTACATAGTATACAATACAAAAACACAGATTGTTGAAGAGTCAATCAGTGTTAGATTTGATGATAAGCTTGACCCTCAAAAGTCAAAGTAGAATGAATCTTTTGTAGATATAGAAGTTGAATTTCCAGGTGCTGAATACGACCCATCAGAAGTTCCCAACAGAGACACTCCAACAACTTCAGAAGGAAATATCACAAGTGTTCCAGTACATTCTGTTGATCAACTCCAGAAAAAGTTATCCAGAAGCAGCATAACTCACCCAGAAAATAAGATTCTGGGAAAGATGGATGATCCTATCAGAACAAGATCAACATTCAGAAACTATGAAGAATCCCTCATGGGACTGGTCTCACTGATTGAACCAACAACAATTGATGAAGCTCTTCTGGACAATAATTGGATTCTGGAAATGCAGGAGGAGTTAAACCAGTTCACCGGAAATGACGTATGGGATCTAGTTCCCAAACCAAAAGGATTCAACGTCATTGGAACAAAGTGGGTGTTCAGAAACAAATTGAATGAGCAAGGAGAAGTCATCAGAAACAAGGCACGACTGGTGTCACAAGGTTATAGTCAACAAGAGGGGATATACTATACAGAAACCTTTGCTCCAGTCTCCAGGTTAGAATCTATCATACTCTTAATCTCTTTTGCTGTAAATAATGGTATTACTCTGTATCAGATGGATGTCAAAAGTGCATCCTTAAATGGTTACATTAATGAAGAGGTATATATGCACCAACCCCCTGGGTTTGAAAATTCCAAACACCCAGAATATGTTTTCAAACTAAAGAAGTCACTCTATGGTCTGAAACAAGCTCCCAGAGCTTGGTATGAAAGACTGAGTAAATTTCTGTTAGAAAAGGAATTCACCAGAGGGAAAGTGGACACAACCTTGTTCTGTAAGACATTTAATAATGACATTTTAGTTTGTCAGATTTACGTAGATGATATTATTTTTGGATCTACTAAACCTTCTATGGGAAGAGAATTTTCTAAGTGCATGCAGGCAGAGTTTGAGATGAGCTTAATGGGAGAACTTAAATTCTTTCTGGGAATTCAGATAAACCAAACTCCAGAAGGGACTTACATTCACCAGAGCAAATACGTCAGAGAACTTCTAAAGAAATTTGACCTCTCAAAATGTAAGCCCTCAAAGACTCCAATTCATCCCACGTGCATTCTGGAAAAGGAAGAGGTAAGTAAAAAGGTAGAACAGAAGATTTACAGAGGTATGATTGGATCTCTCCTTTATCTGACGGCTTCAAGGCCTGATATTTTATTCAGTGTTTGCTTATGTGCTAGATTCCAATCAGATCCTATAGAATCTCACTTAACAGCAGTTAAGAGAATTTTCAAGTATCTGAAAGGTACTACTAACCTGGGTTTGTGTTATAGAAAATCCAATGAATACAACTTAGTAGGATTCTGTGATGCTTACTTTGCTGGAGACAGAGTAGAGCATAAAAGCACTTCTGGAATATGCCAATTTCTGGGAGATAATATGATCTCATGGACCAGCAACAGACAGTCCACAATAGCATTGTCAATAGCAGAAGTTGAATACATAGCAGCTGTTGGATATAGCACACAAATGCCTGGATGAAAAGTCAACTTGAAGACTTCAACATATTTGAGAGTAACATCCCTATCTTCTGTGATAACACTTCTGCCATCTGTCTATCCAGAAATCCCATTTTTCACTCTAGGGCTAAGCATATAGAAATAAAACATCACTTTATTAGGGATTATATTCAGAAAGGAATTCTCACTTTAAAATTTATAGACATGGACCATCAATGGGCTGATGTGTTTACAAATTCCATTTCTGAAGATAGATTCAATTTCATTCTGAAACATCTCGGCATGAAATTGTGTCCAGAATAAAATGTTTTATTTGCATATTCTAACCCTCATAATTTTATTGTTTTCTGTGAACATCGGATCAACTTATCTTAAGAAGTTAGGAGTACAGTTGCCTCGGAATCTATCTATGAAGATCTGAACTTTTCATTTCAAGGATAGAGGTGTGCAGTTCACACCATCAAACATATGTCATCCTCTCACAAGCTACCTTATGAGGCTGAACACACGTTCAAATTCTGAAGGGTCCAAGGCTCTGTTTGGATGCATTGAGACACTTGTCATTGGTAAATGTTCAATATCTCACTAAATCCCCTAATTTCAGGTTTCATTAATTCAGTGTAATCATTACTTATTTTTTTTCTTTCTTACTGATTATGTTTACAAAAGTGCTTATAAAACTCAATTTACTATTTCATTCATTCACGTTTTACCACCTTTAATATTCTCTCTTGCTCTAGTTTTTCAAAAACCCTTTCTATCAGTTTTTCTTCAAAGAATCTGTGTGAACAATGACATCCTCATCAAGCCTCAAGAATCTCAACAGTGCTCCTGGTTCTTCTTCAACAGAACAATATGATGAGCCTATTAGAACACTGCTCACTCCGGTCGACAACCTGGAAGTTCTATGTGAATTGATCGTCGACTTTGAAAGTTTACAGGAAAATGTGTTTGATCTGTATGAAGATGTAACTGCATAGGGATGAAACAGATACTTTGATCGTCTGTTGGGTCCAACTTTTCCCATTCTTGTTAAAGAGTTTTGGATTCATGCTACTTCATCCAACCACCAGGTCACATCATATGTTATGGGGAAGAAGATAGTGATTACAGAACATTTGATTGGGAAACTCATTGGATACAATGGCGGCTGAGTCAGATGCATTGATATGGTTGATAAGTGTTCTGACCTAAAATTATTGCTAGGGTCATTTTCACTTCTGGACAGCCATCTAGCAAGATCAGAGACTTGAAAGATTATTACAGAATCTGGGCTAGAATTATTCTGGGATGTATCAATCACAGGAAGCCTACAAGCTCTCCTGATTACATCAACATTGATCAGCAGTTTCTGTTATACTTCATTGCAAAGAAGACCAAAATAAATCTTCCATATTTTCTTTTCAACCATCTGAGAACAAGTGTGAAAGAAACAAGAGAAGCAGAAATAACTAAGAGCGGTTTAATTCCTCTGGGAAGATTGATTTCAGATATTCTAACGAAAAATAGGTTGATAGAACATCTGACAGAGGCTCAAGAAATCAGCACTCTAGAAGCAACTGCTGGGAAACCACTGAATGCCAAGAATCTGAAGAAAGTGAAGATTATTGAAAGCATTAAGAAGGAACCAACAATTGCTTCTCATGAGGTCATCACTTCTAGGAGAATCCCTCTGAAGGATTTCCCACTATTCTCTGAGATAGATGCTTCTCCAGAGATTATAGTCAGATACCTTGAAGCGTGCAAGGAAGATAGGACTTTTCCAGAAATCAACATATGTGACCTGCACAAGCAAGCTCCAGAGATTGTGCTAAAGAAATCCAGAAAGAGGAAGGCAGAAGGAGAAGGATCCTCTCAGAGGACACTCAAAGCTGCGAAAAAGAAAGGTAACACATCTTTTGTTTCTGTTGTAGAATCAATAGTTGTTCCAACATCTGAAACCATTCCCCCTCAACCAACAGAAAATCCTTCACCATATAGATTTGAGGATTTTGACATAGAGTTTGACCCATCTGTAACTCTTGGAAATTTCTTAAATGAACCTCACTCCCCCAATCCAAATCCAGATCAAAATCAACCAGAACTTGCAAGAGTTCTCTCTGATATTGAACTGTTTGATCAAGACTTTCACTCACCAATCCCAGAAAATCCAAATATTAAGTTTCAACAACTAGAAAATCCACAACCACACTCACCCCAACCGGAAAATGAAAACCCTCTCACTCCTCAATCTGAAAATCCAACTTCTAAAACACCAGAACCAGAAATCCAACACGCTACCGCAAACCAATCAGAAGACTCCCTTTCAGACTCTGATACCACTACCCCAATTCCTGGAATAACAGAACCTCTTACGGTTCGTTTACCTTTCTCCATTCATGATATTCCAGAAATACCTTCACCATATGAATCCACACCACCAAACACTCCTCACTCACCAATCCTGATTTCTGATTCCTCTACTCCCTCATCAATCAACCGTCCAGCTGATCATCTCGGAACTGTCATTGATCTAGAAGTGCTGGACCATCTAGCTTCCACCTCAAATAAAATTTCCATTCCCAAACCCAAACAAACCTTAACCAAATCAAATGTTGGTAAGAACTTGTTGATTTTTGAAACAGAAATACAGGAATGGGTTACTTCTTTGAAGCAAGCAAGTCAAGAGAATTCTAATCCTGCTGCTTCTAATTCTCTGTGGGATAGATTCAAAAAATGGTTCAAATCTGAATCCCAGAAGCTGAAAGAATTGAGTTATGAGATGGCTCAGTAGAACTTCAGCGATCAGCTTAAAGCCTTCAAAGATCAAGTTCTAAGTCACTGGGACAAGAAAGAAATTCTTCTGCTGGAAAATGCTCCCTGGAAAGAGCACCAACCTTCAAAATCCACTGAACCAGACTCTGATAGTCACCCTTTGACTACTACTCCAGAAAAAGAAATTGAAACAGAAGAAGTTGTTCAATCAGAAGAGGTTGTAGAGTGTTCTGAATGACATGTAACCCCTGAAGATACTCCAGTTTCGTCTCTAGTCATGCAAACTCTAGAAGAGTTGAAGAAGGAGAATGCTTTAATCCACACCAGACTGGATAATCAAGAAGACACAAACAAAGAGATCAGGGATATATTGGACAAACAAGAAGATACAACAAAAGAAATCAAATACATTATGGGAAAGCAGGAAGAATCAAGCACTCAGATTAAGAGCTTGCTAGAAGCGTTGTTCACATGACTTACCCCTCCTTCTTAGATTCTATTTAACTTATTATTTGTATTCTTCATCTTATCCTTTTTGTTTCTGAAAAATGTCATTGCATTCTGTTTTCAATACAAATCATCTTTTTGACTCTGACTATATTGCTTTTTGATACTTGACAAAAAGGGGGAGAATGTAAGATATTTTCAATAACAGTATACCGGAACAAAGTATCAAACATTTTGAATATCTTAACTTTTATGTTATTTTCTGTAAGCTTGAACAGGAACATGCTCTGATAAGGACAGAAGGAGATGCATCAAAACCTCTGACGAAAAGAAATTTCAGGGAAGTAACTCATCTCTATCTGAGTAATCAACTCAGGGGGAGACTCTTTTAAGCCTTTTGTTCTCTATTTTTTATTGAAAATCCTAGTTTTTGTCATCATCAAAAAGGGGGAGATTGTTAGAACATAGTTTGATTCTACAACCCTTAATTAGAGTTTTGATGATAACAAACACAAAGAACAAATATGCACTCTAAATTTGTGTTGTTTTTATACAGAAGTTCTGACTGAAACAACATTAGAAGTTAAGCCACGAAGCTTTCAAGATGAGCTAATCAGAATGTTCTGAAGAATGATGATCAGAATCTGTGTTAAAGTATAAGATACTCTGACTCTGAACAGAAGTCTAATACGTCAATAAATCCTCATATTTCTGAGTCATCAAAGTTCTGAAGTAATAGCAGCATGCAAGATCCTATAGTTCTGAAGCGTTACTTTTCAATTAAGACAGTATCATATACAACAGCTTCATTCAGACAAGAATCTTCTCAGTATGGAAAGTGCATTGAGTGTCCATTATCACGTTTTATTTTGGACAGATTTCCATGCCTATACAAACAAGCTTAAAGGACAAATCGTTTACGATTTTACAAACCACTGCTCATACATCTAAAAACGCTGCAAATATTCATATTCTCTCATACTCTCAAATTGTGTAATACATCACAGTAATGATACAATTTTTGTAACGAAAAATATATAGTACACAGTCAATTATCCTATGATTAAGATATTGTTCCTTGAGATAAACCGAGTTGTGGTCTTACTCAAGAAGACTTTGACAGTTGTCAAAGTAGTTTGTAATCAGTTTTGATTAGTGAATTAAGTCCTCGTTGGAGAGAGGAAAAATCACCTTGGCGGGTGGACTGGAGTAGTTTGAGATCAAACGAACCAGGATAAAAATATTGTGTCTATTGCTTTTGATTTTAAGTTTCAATTCAACCCCCCTTCTTGTGTTTTTCACTTCTTCACAGTTGACTTTTGACCTAACACAGTTGATTTTTAGGCATCTGAGCAGTTGACTGAGCACACTTCTTGTGCAAGGCAGGAAACTTGACATGGATGATCTTGAGAACATGTTAAGGCAATGGAAATCATTTGGGACCCTTGGAACCCAAACATCTTAATGAGGAGTGAAACCCTAATTTGAGGCTCATTGTCTTAGGAGGAGGATTTGTCTGGTCAATCCTTAGGCATCCTTGAGCAAGTTGAGAACTTCAATGAGTATATGTTGAGTAAAATAAGAGGGCAAATTTTGGGGTATAACACAACATATATGAACAATGGAAAGCTTCCTCACATTTGGGGTAAAAAGGGAACTAAAGTGATTCAAGCCATGAGAAAGTAATGCAAAAAGAATGAATGGCATGATACTTATATAAATGACAAGTTTCCTAAACATGTTATGCTATAGAAAGTGATAAATGAGTATCTGTCGTGTATCAACTTTGAAAACTATCATTACCATACATCCGCAAGTTGAACTCAAATTTGGACAATCACCTCAAAATTCTTCAAGTTACCAGACTAAAATTGAGCCCAAACAACAACAAAAGAATTAGAAAAATATAATTACACACATACAAATTTACACAAGTTAATAAAATCAAGCTCTTGGAAAAACCGTGCGAAAGTGAATAAACAAGTTGAAAAGTAATGATTTGAGATTTTAGAACAAGTCTAGTTTCAACTTGTTTAAAGAAAAATCAACACACTACCTAAATTAACATAATGAAAAATAATAAAACATATTTTCTTTACGTCGTAAGCTCGATGTTTGTTATTTATACACACTTCTCCAAGTTGCATCTTGTGATACAGTGGAATAATCAATTGTTTATACTGGTTTTGCGTTTGTGTTTGCAAATGTTGCGGTAAGAAATAGTTGTCACCGACTTTTCTTTTATCCAAATTCAGGAAAGGGTGAAAAGAACAGAAAAATACCTTTTCGAGAATTTTCTGAGTAAGGGGGGTAGATTATGGAAAGGGAAGGTGTTAGCACCCTTTCCATCCATAGTTTTCTATGGTCTCTTAGATGCTTAGTTCATTTTAAAAGTACTTTGTGCTTTGTGTGTTTGAAAAATGTTTTGAAATGCCTTAGTGTGGCGATTCGCTTTGCGTTAACTCTTGTAATAGTCCTCAAGAGTGTTGACAAAGAAAATGTTTTTGAAAGTTGTTTTTGAAATGTGTAAGTGTGAAAAGTTTGTTTTATTTGAGCAAGAATCTAACAATTATCTACTTGTACTCGAAAGGTTTGTTCTTTTCCTTTTATCCTTTAGACAGTGCTATCCTACTATTAGTGAGTAGGTGTAGCCCTAGTCGTTGGATGTTTGAGGGACATTCGAAGGGACGTTTTTATAGTCACAAACGCAACTGGGCAAGAAGCTTTAGTAACTACCCTAAGGTTAGAAGATCATATTTTTACAGAGGAAACATCGAGCGGGTCATCGAGGGACTTATGATCTTTTGAACCAGAGGATAGCCACTAAAACCTCTTATGTTTCGAGAGTTGTGACTATTTTCTGAAGGCAACCGAAGTGGGGTATCCTAGAGGTGAGTATGTGTGAATGATTCAATTCAGTTATTTATCTTGTGCATTTAGGTTTGCTAACGTTTTAATTTTTCAGTCTTGTCATGCAATCCTAGTTACTAGCAGTTAATATATACAGAAAAATGTAAAGTGCGAAAATATAATCCTACGCTATTACATGGCTTCGGGGAAGGGGATATTTACAATGTACAAAACTTAGGGGGAGAAAAATAAGGAAAGCAGTAAAAATCCTAATTAGTCTATTACATCTAGTGTACAGGTACAGTAATGTAAAAATGCAAAAAATAAATAATGTGTGAAAGGTAAAAACGTCTAAAACCTAAGGCAATTCTAAATGAAATAAGAAAATCTTTTTTTTTGTTAATTTTTTGATTTGAGAGAATAATTAAATTA
The DNA here is from genome assembly GCA_948472305.1 of Vicia faba. Classification (NCBI taxonomy): domain Eukaryota; kingdom Viridiplantae; phylum Streptophyta; class Magnoliopsida; order Fabales; family Fabaceae; genus Vicia; species Vicia faba. Next base: position 1,072,061,117 of record OX451735.1, on the reverse strand, counting down.
ATTATCCTAAAATCTATTTAGAAAATAAAGTTAATCAAGAAAAGTAGTCTAAGTTCTTTTTTTTAATAGTTTTTTATAATGAAAAGAGAATAATTAAATCTAAATCAAGTCCTAAGTTCTAATTCATTTTAAATTAAAGGAAATAGTTAAAATATTTATTTAATTTATTTACAAAAATAGTTTAATTAAAAAATACTAACTTAATATTTTTTTGTGATTTTTTCTGATTATTTGTTTAATTAATAAATAAAGAAAACAAAATTAAATAAAACTACAACAATACAACAAAAAATACTAGATGGGCCTGATAACAAAAGAAAATTAGGGGGTGTTGTTTGAAATTGCTGGGCCCAATTGAAATTAAGCCCAGGCTACGCTGGATCAAGTGTGGAGCAGTCTTGAGGGTGCATGATGAGCTTGCGCATTAGATGCTTTGACTTGGATCAGAAATTCTTCGGATGGCTTGGTTATGATGATGTCTGATGTGCAATAGGCCATGAGGAGAACTAGATCTGCGCATAATTCATTAGAAAAGATAAATACGCTGGACCTAGGATTCAAATCTAGGACCTCTCCTTCACACATGCGCGCCTTTACGAATTGAGTTTCTTTACAATTTGTGTGTTATAACCAAAGCATTACATTATATGTGAAACAAAGTCAAATATATTCAAAAAAATTAAAATTCGCGCTAGCCTCCGTGAGCGAATGAGAGGACGACAACCAAGCTGCCGGAGTCAAACCTCCGATCACCTTCTCCGGCCAATCCAAAGCTCGTTTCTTGAAAAATATACAATTTAAAGCAAAACCAAGGGTCCTATCCTATGTAAAATCATGATCTAGTTCTGAATTTGGCCTTAGATTGTCCTAAAAGTAACTGTATCGCCCAGATTGAAGCTTAATAACTTCAAGACCCTAACAATGGCAAGTTGGCTTTTAAGCCTCAAATCACACATGCCTTACGTCAAACTTGTCCTATGAATCATCCTGAGCATGAATCAAACATCAAAAAGCATTAATATATCATAAAGTTAGAGATACGAATTTGAAATTTTTACAAAAAATGGTGGTTCCGGTTTGGCACTTCTGGGCGTGTGATAGCTTGAATGAGAGCTGGGAATGAATCCTGGGAATCTCAGAATGTTGATGGAACCTTCGAATAAGATTGAAATGGATTGGAATTGGGTTTTTGGATTTTGAAAACTTTGCTATTTTTTGCAAACTTTCGTGTGACTCTTTGAGGTGTTTTTTCTCTAGATGTCTTTGGAGCTTGCTAGTGTGCTCCTTATATAGAGGGGATGGAGGGGACAAGAGGGAAAAGGAATAAACAACCATTAAGTTGATGTTTTAAGGCCATGAATATCACTTTGAAAATTTGCCAAAGACATGGTTTCTTGTCCCTTTTTGAATTTTTTATGAACCTGGACACATTTGACTTTCGAATGCCATCCTTCGAATGACTTTGATTGCCTCCTTCGAATGGCCCTGATTCAGCTCCTTCGATGGAGTCCATCCACATCAATTCGAATTGCTCGGATCTTTGATGACTCTAAATTCAAAGTTTTCCCTTATCAGAGTTTCTTTAATTAAGTCAATATCTGCATCAATTCGAATTGCATAGAATTCTCTTCGTCAGAGCATTTGTCCTTTTTGATGACTCTAGATTCGAATTTGTTCAGAGTTTCCTTCATCAGGGCTTCTTCAAAAGCCCCTCAGACCTTTTATTTTCGATTGACTCTGGATCTTGATTCTATTTATACAAAGTCTCAACATTCTGGCTTCTTTGATCAGCCCCTAAGTTCACTCTCTCGGATTGCTCTAACATTACTCAACTAGCCCAATCGAAAGACTTTATTTTGGTCAGTCAAAGCTTCCTTTTGAAGGAATGTGCTTATGCAGGGGGTTTGGGCTTGGTAGCGTACAGGATTTTAGCCAACAAGCATATGAGGAGGAGTCCGCTGGGGAATGTGGGTTTCTGTTGTTCTCCTGCTTGAGGAAAAACTCTGGGGAATAGATTCTAGGAACTTCAGTTGTCCAAGGCTCTGCTGAAGAGTTATCTATGTAGTGGAGAGATGAAAGTTTACTGTTTTCTGGTTGAATTCCAGGCTTCACAGTAACTTGCTGGGGATAATGGAATTAACTGTTACCTGAAGATGTAATAAAAAGAGCCTGTGTAGGGATGTTCCATGATGAGTCTGTGTTAGTCTACAACTGGAGATGTCTGAGAAGGAGCCCGTGTAAGATTGCTTCGAGATGAGTCTGTGTTAGAATGCATATGGAGATATATGAGAAGGAACCCATGTAAGATTGCTTCGTCTGGTCATGTAGATAGTTTTCTTGTCTAGTTTCAGGTGTTAATCTACAAATCAATTGTCCGCAGATAGTTGTCCTGTCTGGTTTCAGGTATTAATCTGGAACTTGAAAATTATCGGTCGCTAAGATAGTTATCCTGGCTTGTTACAGGTATTATTCTCTGACCTGAGAAATAAAAATAGTTTTCCTGGCTTGTTATAGGTATTAATCTTCAATCTCCTCATGTAGATATCTTTCATGGCTTGTTACAGTTATTAATCTACAATCGGTCGTCCACAGATAGTTCTTCTGGCTTGTTACAGGTATTAATCTGGAACTTGTTTTTGTTGGTCACATAGATAGTTTCCCCATCCGGTTTCGAGCATTAATCCATGGCCTACTGTATTTCTTGATAAACCCGTCTTGCTCCGGTAGTTCATACCACTTGGTCGTGTAGATAGTTTCCCCGTCTGGTTTCGGGTATTAATCTTTGACATGCTGTATAAGTTGATGGTGTCTGTCTGTCTGATGATTTAACCTAAAAAGGTAAAACCGGTTTCATGCGATGTCATGATGTATGAATTGCATGATGCTCTCAAAATAAATGATATTGTGATATACGCGTTCGTGTTGCATATGCTATGATGTTTGTAAAAATGATGTATGAATGGAATGTATGAACGTGTCAGTTTTTCTATTGTAGTGTTGTTGAACTAGGGAAAATAAATCCCCGACTGTTTTTGGGGGTGAAGAATGTAAGTCTTCAGATTTTGTTGAAGTTGAAATGTTGGGAGATGAACTTCCGTTGTTATAGAAATAAACTTTTTTGGGGAAGGGAAGATCCGTGAATGGCTTGAAGATTTTGTTGAAATCCTGCTGGGGAATCCCGGGAAGCTTTGGTGGCTTCACTTGGGAATCTTCTGTTGGAGCAATAATTGGAGATTCTTGCTCTGTCGGGGATATGAGAACACTTGACACCAATAGGCTGCATGTTGAGAATATGGCAGTGGCCTTGTAGTAGGATGTCCCTACCTCTGTACCTGCTGGAGAAGGTATCTGTCGAGGAAAACATCTGCGAGGATTTTGTGGATGGCCCTTAGATATTGTCTCGTTTCTTAAAGTCATTAGCAATTATCTTTCTGTTTTTAGGGTCACATTTGTAAGCAGTAATCACATTCAAATTCATATGTTCAAAAGTAATCACTGGACGTTTTCGCACACAAAACAGAAAAATAAAAACAGAAGTTTTACACTTTCAAACGAATAGTTTTGTATTAACTTGAATAAGCGCTTTTGTACAAGGAGTCGGATACCCTAGTAAGAGAATGTCGTTGTAAGATTGGAAACTATACAAAAACAGTATACAAAAAAAAGCTATGTGAAATAATCCCATTGGATTCCCATTCTGCTATTGTCTTTATGCCTTTGAGCGTCTCATCTCTTTCTCTGCTTGTCCGAAGCTGACTGGATTGATTAGTACCACTTAAGCTCGATAGTTGATACTGTAGATTGGATGTAAGGTGATCCAACGAGACATAGTTATACGCTTTAAATCCCTAACTTTTGCCTGGACCTCCCTTTTGGGTTTTCAGTCCACCGGGATACCCCTTTTTACCCAAGCCGTGTTTTCAGGTTTTCGACTTGCCGAGTGTATAGATTTTTTATGTATATCCCTAATTTTTGTCTGAACCCTTTTGGTTCTCCGGGATGCCCTAATTTTTGCCTAGCCTAGTCGACCTAGTGGGTCTTTGTTCATGCGTAGTATCTTTTAACTATGTCCGCATTTACAGGGTGCGGAAGATCGTCACTGTCTATAGTAGTTAAGATCATGGCTCCACCAGAAAATATGTTCTTGATCACATATGGCACTTCGTATGTGGGAGTCCATTTCCCCCTGGGACCACTTTGTGGTAGTATAATGCGCTTGATTACCATATCACCGACCTGATATACTTGACATGTGACCTTCTTGTTAAAATCTTTAATCATACGTTTTTGGTACATCTGACCATGGCAGACTGCCGCAAGCCTCTTTTCGTCAATCAAGTTTAACTGGTCAAGTCGAGTCTGAACCCATTCATCTTTGTTCAAACCTGCATCCTTCATGATCCTCAAGGAGGGGATTTGGACTTCTATGGGTAGGACAACTTCCATATCGTATACCAAAGAGAAAGGAGTTGTCCCTGTTGATGTGTGAATTATGGTGCGGTAACCATGAAGAGAAAATGGTAACATCTCATGCCAATCTTTACATGTCACCGTCATCTTCTATATGATTCTCTTGATATTTTTGTTAGCAGCTTCAACAGCGCCATTCATCTTTGGCCGATAAGGAGAAGAGTTATGATGTTGGATCTTGAATTGCGTGCAAATCTCGGTGATCATATTTTTGTTGAGATTGGTACCATTATCTGTAATGATTCTTTTGGGAGTCAAACCTCCGATCACCTTCTCCGGCCAATCCAAAGCTCGTTTCTTGAAAAATATACAATTTAAAGCAAAACCAAGGGTCCTATCCTATGTAAAATCATGATCTAGTTCTGAATTTGGCCTTATATTAGCCTAAAAGTAACTGTATCGCCCAGATTGAAGCTTAATAGCTTCAAGACCCTAACAATGGCAAGTTGGCTTTTAAGCCTCAAATTACACATGCCTTACGTCAAACCTGTCCTATGAATCATCCTGAGCATGAATCAAACATCAAAAAGCATTAATATATCATAAAGCTAGAGATACGAATTTGAAATTTTTACAAAAAATGGTGGTTCCGGTTTGGCACTTCTGGGCGTGTGATAGCTTGAATGAGAGCTGGGAATGAATCCTGGGAACCTCAGAATGTTGATGGAACCTTCGAATCAGATTGAAATGGATTGGAATTGGGTTTTTGGATTTTGAAAACTTTGCTATTTTTTGCAAACTTTCGTGTGACTCCTTGAGGTGTTTTTTCTCTAGATGTCTTTGGAGCTTGCTAGTGTGCTCCTTATATATAGGGGATGGAGGGGACAAGAGGGAAAAGGAATAAACAACCATTAAGTTGATGTTTTAAGGCCATGAATATCACTTTGAAAATTTGCCAAAGACATGGTTTCTTGTCCCTTTTTGAATTTTCTATGAACCTGGACACATTTGACTTTCGAATGCCATCCTTCGAATGACTGTGATTGCCTCCTTCGAATGGCCCTGATTCAGCTCCTTCGATGGAGTCCATCCACATCAATTTGAATTGCTCGGATCTTTGATGACTCTAAATTCAAAGTTTTCCCTTATCAGAGTTTCTTTAATTAAGTCAATATCTGCATCAATTCGAATTGCCTAGAATTCTCTTTGTCAGAGCATTTGTCCTTTTTGATGACTCTAGATTCGAATTTGTTCAGAGTTTCCTTCATCAGGGCTTCTTCAAAAGCCCCTCACACCTTTTATTTTCGATTGACTCTGGATCTTGATTCTATTTATACAAAGTCTCAACATTCTGGCTTCTTTGATCGGCCCCTAAGTTCACTCTCTCGGATTGCTCTGACATTACTCAACTAGCCCAATCGAAAGACTTTATTTTGGTCAGTCAAAGCTTCCTTTGGAAGGAATGTGCTTATGCAGGGGGTTTGGGCTTGGCAACGTACAGGATTTTAGCCAACAAGCATATGAGGAGGAGTCCGCTGGGGAATGTGGGTTTCTGTTGTTCTCCTGCTTGAGGAAAAACTCTGGGGAATAGATTCTAGGAACTTCAGTTGTCCAAGGCTCTGCTGAAGAGTTATCTATGTAGTGGAGAGATGAAAGTTTACTGTTTTCTGGTTGAATTCCAGGCTTCACAGTAACTTGCTGGGGATAATGGAATTAACTGTTACCTGAAGATGTAATAAAAAGAGCCTGTGTAGGGATGTTCCATGATGAGTCTGTGTTAGTCTACAACTGGAGATGTCTAAGAAGGAGCCCGTGTAAGATTGCTTCGAGATGAGTCTATGTTAGACTGCATCTGGAGATATATGAGAAGGAACCCATGTAAGATTGCTTCGTCTGGTCATGTAGATAGTTTTCTTGTCTAGTTTCAGGTGTTAATCTACAAATTAATTGTCCGCGGATAGTTGTCCTGTCTGGTTTCTGGTATTAATCTGGAACTTGAAAATTATCGGTCACTAAGATAGTCGTCGTGGCTTGTTACAGGTATTATTCTCTGACCTGAGAAATAAAAATAGTTTTCCTGGCTTGTTATAGGTATTAATCTTCAATCTCCTCATGTAGATAGCTTTCATGGCTTGTTACAGTTATTAATCTACAATCGGTCGTCCACAGATAGTTCTTCTGGCTTGTTACAGGTATTAATCTGGAACTTGTTTTTGTTGGTCACATAGATAGTTTCCCCATCCGGTTTCGAGCATTAATCCATGGCCTACTGTATTTCTTGATAAACCCGTCCTGCTCCGGTAGTTCATACCACTTGGTCGTGTAGATAGTTTCCCCGTCTAGTTTCGGGTATTAATCTTTGACATGCTGTATAAGTTGATGGTGTCTGTCTGTCTGATGATTTAACCTAAAAAGGTAAAACCGGTTTCATGCGATGTCATTATGTATGAATTGCATGATGCTCTCAAAATAAATGAGATTGTGATATACGCGTTCGTGTTGCATATGCTATGATGTTTGTAAAAATGATGTATGAATGGAATGTATGAACGTGTCAGTTTTTCTATTGTAGTGTTGTTGAACTAGGGAAAATAAATCCCCGACTGTTTTTGGGGGTGAAGAATGTAAGTCTTCAGATTTTGTTGAAGTTGAAATGATGGGAGATGAACTTCCGTTGTTATAGAAATAAACTTTTTTGGGGAAGGGAAGCTCCGTGAATGGCTTGAAGATTTTGTTGAAATCCTGCTGGGGAATCCCGGGAAGCTTTGGTGGCTTCACTTGGGAATCTTCTGTTGGAGCAATAATTGGAGATTCTTGCTCTGTCGGGGATATGAGAACACTTGACACCAATAGGCTGCATGTTGAGAATATGGCGGTGGCCTTGTAGTAGGATGTCCCTACCTCTGTACCTGCTGGAGAAGGTATCTGTCGAGGAAAACATCTGCGAGGATTTTGTGGATGGCCCTTAGATATTGTCTCGTTTCTTAAAGTCATTAGCAATTGTCTTTCTGTTTTTAGGTGCACATTTGTAAGCAGTAATCACATTCAAATTCATATGTTCAAAAGTAATCACTGGACGTTTTCGCACACAAAACAGAAAAATAAAAACAGAAGTTTTACACTTTCAAACGAATAGTTTTGTATTAACTTGAATAAGCGCTTTTGTACAAGGAGTCGGACACCCTGGTAAGAGAATGTCGTTGTAAGATTGGAAACTATACAAAAACAGTATACAAAAAAAAGCTATGTGAAATAATCCCATTGGATTCCCATTCTGCTATTGTCTTTATGCCTTTGAGCATCTCATCTCTTTCTCTGCTTGTCCGAAGCTGACTGGATTGATTAGTACCACTTGAGCTCGATAGTTGATACTGAAGATTGGATGTAAGGTGATCCAACGGGACATAGTTATACGCTTTAAATCCCTAACTTTTGCCTGGACCTCCCTTTTGGGTTTTCAGTCCACCGGGATACCCTTTTTACCCAAGCCGCGTTTTCAGGTTTTCGACTTGCCGAGTGTATAGATTTTTTATGTATATCCCTAATTTTTGTCCGAACCTTTTTGGTTCGCCGGGATGCCCTAATTTTTGCCTAGCCCAGTCGACCTAGTGGGTCTTTGTTCATGCGTAGTATCTTTTAACTATGTCCGCATTTACAGGGTGCGGAAGATCGTCACTGTCTATAGTAGTTAAGATCATGGCTCCACCAGAAAATATGTTCTTGATCATAAATGGCACTTCGTATGTGGGAGTCCATTTCCCCCTGGGACCACTTTGTGGTAGTATAATGCGCTTGATTACCATATCACCGACCCGATATACTTGACATGTGACCTTCTTGTTAAAAGCTTTAATCATACGTTTTTGGTACATCTGACCATGGCAGACTGCCGCAAGCCTCTTTTCGTCAATCAAGTTTAACTGGTCAAGTCGAGTCTGAACCCATTCATCTTTGTTCAAACCTGCATCCTTCATGATCCTCAAGGAGGGGATCTGGACTTCTATGGGTAGGACAACTTCCATATCGTATACCAAAGAGAAAGGAGTTGTCCCTGTTGATGTGTGCATTATGGTGCGGTAACCATGAAGAGAAAATGGTAACATCTCATGCCAATCTTTACATATCACCGTCATCTTCTATATGATTCTCTTGATATTTTTGTTAGCAGCTTCAACAACGCCATTCATCTTTGGCCGATAAGGAGAAGAGTTATGATGTTGGATCTTGAATTGCGTGCAAATCTCGGTGATCATATTGTTGTTGAGATTGGTACCATTATCTGTAATGATTCTTTTGGGAATACCGTACCGACAGATAAAGGTATGTCTGATAAATCGAGCCATAACATTCTTGGTAACAGAAGCAAATGAAGCTTCCTTGACCCACTTCGTGAAGTAATCAATTGCAACCAGGATGAAGCGGTGCCCATTAGAAGCTGTAGGTGTGATTTCCCCAATCATATCGATGCCCCACATTGCGAATGGCCAAGGGGCAGTCAAGATGTTCAGAGGAACCGGAGGCACATGCACCTTATCAGCATAGATCTGGCATTTATGGAAAGTTTATGAATGATGATAACAGTCTGCTTCCATAGTGGACTAGTAGTATCCTTCCCGTAGGATCTTTTTAGCCATCGTATGCCCACTGGAATGAGTGCCAAAGGTACCTTCATGTAAATCAACCATAATCTTTTCTGCCTCACTCTTGTCTACACACTGAAGCAAGGTAGAGTCGTGGTTGTGCTTGTAGAGGATCTCGTTACTGAGAAAGAACTTAGTAGAGAACCTTCTTAGGAACTTCTTATCATTGACTGAAGCTCCCTCAGGATATTCTTGGACTTCAAGATATCTTTTGACTTCGTGGAACCAAGGTTTTCCACTATTTCTTCAGTATCAATCTCGTGACAATGTGCTGATTCATCCATCCTCTCAATGGTGATTTGAGGAGATTCATTATCCCACCTAACCTTAAACATGGAAGACATCGTAGATAGCGCGTAAGCTCGTTGATTCTCCTCTTGTGGAAAATGTTCAAAGGTAATCTCTTCAAAGTATGGAATCAGTGTCAACACATGCTCTTTGTAAGGAATAAGATTAGGATTCTTTGTGTCCCATTCTCCTTTGATTTGACTGATTACACTTAAGAATTTGATCCTCAAGTCGATAGCGGATTTGAGACCCATAATACATGCTTCATACTCAGCCATATTGTTGGTGCAATTGAAATATAATATGGCAGTGAAAGGAGTATGATAGACTTCAGGATATATGATCACAACGTCGATGCCATGGCCAAGAGAGTTGGAAGCTCCGTCAAAAACCATAGTCCATCGGGATCCTTTTTCAGGTCCTTCATCCGGTCCAGGTTCTTCATAATCAGTTGCTAACATGATGTTCTTATCCGGGAACTCAAAATTCATGGATTAGTAGTCATCCACAGCCTGTTGAGCCAAATGATCAGGTAGTACACTTCCCTTAATTGCTTTCTGGGTTGTGTACTGAATGTCATATTCGGTCAGGATCATTTGCCATCTTGCTATTCTTCGGGAGAGAGCGGGTGTTGTACCCCAAAATTTTCCCTCCCATTTTCACACAAGATATATTCCTAGAAGTCCTCAATTGCTCAAGGTTGACCAAGAATTGACCAGATAATTCTCCTCCAAAGGCAATGAACCCCCAACTAGGGTTTCAATTTTCATCAAGATGGTTGAGCTCCAATGGTCTCAAATGTTTCCCATGGTCCTAATATGTCTTCAAGATTATCCATACCAAATTTTATGCCTTGCACAATAAGTTTGCTTAGTCAATTGCTCAAGTATTGGAAAATCAACTATGCTAGGTCAAAAGTCAACTATGGCCCATGTACAGTCAAACTTCAAGATTTTTGGTTAACATCAACATTTTGAAGTGATATCCATCATTTGTTCAAGGGTTGATCATGATTCCTAAGGAAATGCTCTTAACCCATCAAAAGTCAAAAATGGCAAATTAGGGTTTCTATAGGAAAAGTCAACCAAGCTTTGACCAAGCATAACTTTCTCATACTTTATCATAAAGTTTCCAACCAAGGATAATTTTGAAAAGGATTTAATTCCCTACAACTTCTCTTCATCCTTCTAGTCCAAGAAATGCACCATTTAAAAGATACAAGTTCATACATTACATGTCATTTTTATAAAGTCAATAAAAGCCACTTTTTGCCAAGACCTTTAACATCAAGATAACATCTTCAAATGCAACATTGATCAAAAGAGGGATTGAAGTGGACATCTTGGGATTTCCAAAAAGTCACAGATAATCATCATGAGATAAAATTGAGCAAGTTATGGCTTGCCCAAGTTGGGAAATTTTGGGAAATTTCAAGAAATATGCATTGAGCAAATTTGAGCTTTTAAGGCAATGACTCATTTTTTTGGACTTCAAACATATTCCTAAGAGTATAGAGGACTCTCAAAACCATTTTTGCATAGTCTTGATTTTATTTGCATTTTATATTAATTACATTTAATTAAAAATCAAATAAATCAAAATCATTGCAAATTATATGGATCAATATGCTTAAGGCTTGTTATAATGCATGGAGGGGTCCCAATTTTCATGTACAGCAAGGCCAGCATGTCCATATTCATGCAAGTTTGAAAAATAGACAAAATCTCATAACTTTGGTCAAGGTTACAAATGGATATTCATGGCATTCAAACAATTGATTATGGTTATTACAAACTTGTTTTTTCGTGTTTCCTCATCATTCTCTATATAAACAAGCCATTGGCCAGCTCCAAAAACGCACACAGAGCCTAGGGAACCCCTGAAAGTTTTGCAAAAAAACACCAAACTTGTCAAATTCAAATTTCAGTCTCCAGCCTGTTTTAATCCCAAACAAGGATCCAAACTCGCTCTTGGAGGTTCCCTGAAGCATCTGTGATCATCAACAAGTCCCGAAACGTCACAAAATGCATCAGTGAGTTCATACGATTTGCCTCATTTTCCATTTTCATCCTGCTCAATTCATGCAATTCAAGTACATTTTGATTATGTATTATTGATCATTTGAGCATTTGCAAGCTATCTGTACAGTTGGATTGAGTTTTTGATGCAAGAATCAAGTGTTGCCATTTCTAGGGTTTGAACCTTCGAAATAGGGTTTTCTAAATTAGTCAAAATCAGCCCAAACCAGGGGCACTACTGTGCTTAGGAGGTTGAACACAATTGATCCATGGCCTCAAAGTTCATTTTTGTTGCGTATTATGAGTTTTATAAGTTGCAGGTGATATAGTGACAGACCAAAACTGTCACTATAGGTCTCAATGTCTAAAACTACAGAGGGAGGAAGAAGATGATGCGTGGCAGCCCCCCACTGGGCAATTCAAATCTGCGCACATTTTTATTTTATTTTAAATGATTACTTGAAGTTTCTGATTATATTATTTTTGTTTTATTTGGTATAACAAATGAATGGATAACTCAGATGGAAGGGAAGCGCGTGTGTGAGGGAGAGGACCTGGGTTCGAGTCCCAGGTCCAACATTTTCTTTTTTCTCAATATTTTCATGCATATCTGGTATTCCTATTGGTTTGACGTCCACCATACTTCATCAAACCTTGGCCATCAGATGTACATCTGATCAAGATGGATGCCTCTAGTATGCAAGTTCACCATATGCCCTCAAGGACACATCTCACCAAATCAAATACTAGTCTGGGCTTTAACACTTGGGCCTGAAGTTTTTGCAATAACTCCCCCCTATTTTTCTTTCAGTATCCCAGCCATTCGGGCCCTTTTTTGTTTTGTTTTTTTTATTATTTCATTTTGTTTTCCTTTTTTTTATTTAATTAACTAAATAATATAAAAACTCATTAAATAAATTAGGAATAGACTTTTAATTTCTTTAATTAATTAATTAATTAATTGAATTTTAACTTCTTTTTTTTTTAATTTAAAATGACCTAGAACTTAGAATTTTAATTTAATCATTTTCTTTTCATAATAAAAATTGCAAAAAAATTAGGATAGTTTAGAATAATTTTTAATTAATAATTTTCTCTTTCTTTTAATTAATTAATTAGATCTAATTCATGTTTCAATATTTTCTTAACAAAAAATATCAAAAATATAAGAATTAGGATTCATTTCATTCAAATTTTATTTTCTTAATTAAAAATAAATTTAGAATTAATCATTCTCTTAGAAAAAACAAAAAAAAAAGAGATTTTCTTGTTGTTTATTTTTATTTACTAGGTTTTTAGAGGTTTCTTTATTTTGCGCGCTTATGTTATTATGTATCTGCTTATGGCTTGTAACATTATCGCGCGCATATTTTATTTCCTAATTATATATCTGCCCATGCGTTGTAATAGTTTAGGATTTAAATTTTCACACTTTTACATTTTTAGTCAGATATAACTGTAACTGTCCCGAAGCCCTGTAATAGTTGTAGGACTTTATTTCTCGCTCTTGATATTCTTATATGCTTGTATATAACTGTTAGTAACTTAGGCTTGCATGACAAGATTAATCAATTAACCATTAGATCACTAATCTTAAGACAAATATCTGAAAAGGGCACTGTTGCACACTTGCACCTTTAGGGTATTCCTCACTTAGTTGCCTTCGGAAATTGTCATGTCCCTCGAACGTAGGGATATCTTAACAAAGACCCTTAATCTAAAAGTCATCATAAAGATCATAGTCTCTAAACGTCCCTCGAGCTAACTTTCGGTAAATGATCTTGTCCCTCGATGTTGCCTATATGATGACAGTCCCTTCGAATGCTAAGATATTCTTACATGTTGCCTTCAATGACCATAAGCGTCCCTTTTCATTGGCCCTCAACATCCAACGATAGGACTACCTACTCACTAATAGTAGGATAGCACTATCTAAAGGAAAGAAGGAAAAGAATATCCTTTTTCAAGTAGGTAGACTGTTCTTAAGTACTTGCTCAAAAAATCTGATTTCCTATAAATTTACACACTTTCAAAAACTATTTTCAAAAATGCTTTATCACACTCTTGAGGACGGATACAAGAGTTACCATAAAGAAAACAAAAATCTTTCAAAACACACAAACACAAACAGTTTTCAAAAAATGATTAAGTACCTAAGAGCCTGTGGAAAACCAAGGATGGAAGGGGTGCTAACACCTTCCCTTTTCATAATCTCCCCCCTTTACTCAGAAAATCTCGAAATAGGTCTTTTTCTGTTCTTTTCACCCTTTCTTTAATTTGGATAAAAGAAAAATCGGTGGCGACTCTTGCTTACCGTGATATTTGCGAACAAAAAACGAAAAATCAATATAAGCAGTCGGTTCTGCTACCATATCACGGAACTGGCGACTATGCTGGGGATTTTAATAAAGTGGGGTTTACCTTAGGGTCTAGATCATTTTGCTTCTTTGATTGTTTATTTGCTTTATTTTTAAGGGTACTGTTTTGGGTTACTATAGATCCTACACCCGGATCTGGGGGAAACCTTTAGGTAAGTAGCAATAGATCATGAAAACTGTGCGGGGTATACCGACACGGTTGAAGCGATGGCTACTGTGATCGGTGGATCTGGAACTGACTGTTTAACGTTGGATCGCGAAATGTCGCGGAAGCAAGAGTCGCCACCGTCTTTTATTTTCTCCAAATGGAAAGGACAAAAGCACAGAAAAATTCCTTAAAGAGATTGCTCTCGGTTCGGGAGGTAGGTTATAGAAAGGGAAGGTGTTAGCACCCTTTCTATCCATGGTTATCCATGGGCTCTTAGATACTTGCTCATTGTGTTTTCAAAATGGTTTGTTTGCTTTTCAATGTGAGTTTTAAAAAAAGTTTCTTTGAAAATTCCAGTTCGACTCTTGTATCGGTCCTCAAGAGTGTTTGAAAAGTTGCTTTCGAAAGCTTTTTGAAAAGGTGTCGGTGTGAAAAGTATTTTTTGATTTGTTTTGAAATTAGAACAAGTATCTAGAGTCGTCTACCTACCCTAAGGAATTCGTCTGTGTAAATGTCCTTAAAGTAGTGCCATCCCACCATTGAGAGGTAGGTAGCACCACCGTTGGAGGTGTTCGGGTCAATTCGAGGTTCGGGACATGGTGATCACCAGAGCAATGGGAAGACACCTTAGAAGCTACCCTCATGCCAGGTTTCCGGATCATGAGGACTTACTAAGACATCCTCTACTTGACGATCACCTTGCGAGGCAAGACAACAGTGAGGCGTACCCTAGGGGTGGTGTGTGATTTGTGTGTCGTTTTCATTTATTTTTGCCTTTTGTCATGTCATGGGTGATCTACGCGTTATTTTTATTTGGTCATTCATTCTTGCATGCCATTATTAACAGTTAAAAAGATGCGGAAATTAAAAATTCTAAACTATTACAAAGGCGCGGGTCCACATCGCCAAATTAAAATCCAGGACCCGATTTGACAGAAAGTAAATAAAGTGCGAGAAATAAAATGTCAGAGTTTACAAGGCTTTGGGAGAATTACATTAATATTTACAAGAAGGAAATAAATAAAGTGCGCAAAGAGAATTAAAATTGCAGGCGAGGGCGTTGGACCCTTTTTAGTGAAATTAGATTATGATTATTAAATTAATGAAATTAAAAAGAAAAAAAAGAAATTATTTTTTGAGGTTTTTTGTATTTGAGAATTTAATGAAAAGATTAGCTGAAATTAAAACTAAATTAACCCTAATTCTATAACTTTTATTTATTAAGAAAAAATATTAAAGTTAAACCTAAATTAATCTAACTAATTAGAGCAATTTAATTTATAAAATAAATAATTAATTATTAGTGAAAAGAAAAGAAAAAGGATAAAATAATTAAAACCTAATTCTACAAGTTTTTTAAGTTTATTGAGAAAAATATTTGAATTAAACCTAATTTAGAAAGCTAAAATTAATTAGTAATATTTATTTACAAAAAATAACATTAAATAAAAATACTTATTTTTTGTCTTTTCTCTGATTTTTATATTGTTTTTATGTTTTTTTTATGAAAATATTAAATCAAAGAATTAAAGGAAATTAATTAAACAAAGAAAAGGAAAATATAAAAAAGAATAAAAGAAGCAAACCCTAGGGGTTCTGTCCCCAAATTGGAGGGTTTTGTCCAGCAATCAGGCCCATTAAGCTTTTAGCCTTGTTGACTTTTTGACTAGCGTGCATATGTGTTGACTCATGTCCAGGGTGTTCACCAAATCTAGGCCTTCAGATTGTCTCCATTGGCCAAGTGGCATGGTTGGATCAGGGCGTATGATAGGCCTTCAGGGAGCCAGCTACACAGGATAACGTTAGAAAAAATTTTAGGGAAAGGGAGGGGGACCTGGGATTCGAACCCAGGTCCCAGGAATTACCAATCAAATGCCTTGCCAATGGAGCTGTGAGCGCGTTTTGTTTATAAGGTAACCAATAAATAATATGAAATAAAACGTGCGTTAGTGGACTTTTTAGCGCGAATTTTCAAATCAACCAATTGCTGCCTTACACCTAGTCTTCGTCTTCCTCGTTTGTGTTTTCGCCTGAAACATAAAAAGGGTTAGCGGGGGTTTTAAACCCCCCCAAAACATACAGTTTTCAATAATAGCGATTAGGCCGTCTTGGAATATAAATTGGGCGCGACCCCATCATTGAATTCGTCTGAGTGTCCTGACTTTGACCATGGTATCGAGGTGTTCCAATTTTACAGCATTTGTAAACGCCCAAATTAAAACTTGAAGAACCCTAATAGTCGTTCATGGTAATTCTTCATACAATGCATAAAAACTCAATTCAATCATATGGTTAGTTTCAGAATCATCCAATTAATATAAATCAAGAATAAAAATGCATGGATATGGTCTAAATAACAAAGCACGATTATGCAAAAAGAGTGATACAGTTTGACTTTGAATTACCAATTCTTGATGTTAAGGATATGGAAAACTATTCAGTTAGCTTCAGTAACACTTTTGCAAGCTATTGGAATTACTCTTGGCCTCTGAATCGTGCTAGAATAGGGTTTTTAGTTTTCACTTTTTTGACAAAAAAACTCAAACTTGATTATGGATTTCTGGCGCAGCTTTTTGGTTATTTGCATTAGGGTTTTCATGTATATATGTACTGGAATGATTAGGGTTAGAAATTGGATCAAAAAATCAATGAATTGATGAAGAGAATATTTGATTTCCCATGCCATAATTTTCCAATCTTTTTCATGCAAATTTGCTTCAAATCATGTCCAATTACCAAGATTCTTTCCAAATCTGATCATGCACGAAATATTGAGTGTATTCCATGCATAAAAAGATTTAAAAACTTAGGTTTAGTATTTTCCACATATTTATTTTAATTAAATGAATTATTAGCATTTAAAAATTCAAATAAATAAATAAAAATGATGAAAAGCTTCCCTTTGGGCCAAATGGTCGTGCACATGCCTTGGATAATGATTCTTGGAAGAAAAAGAGGCCCATTAGCATTTTTAGGACATTTGAAGCAATGTTGACTTTTCAAAATATCCAAAAATTTCCCAACTTCCACAAGGCATAACTTGCTCAATTTTTAAGCTTTACCCATGTTCTTGGACATTTTGGAAATGCCTTTGAGTCCTCTAACCAATGTATTTGGTCCCATGTCATTTTGATTTACCAATCTCAAGTTATGGTCTTTGACTTAAAGTCCCTTTTTGTTGACTTTTGAAAATGACCTATAATGTTGAAATTGATAACTTTTTGTGAGAGCATTTCTTGGACTTGAAGTGTGAAGAGGAGCTGTAGGAAATGTCTTTCTCTTCAAAATGAGCTTTGGATGGAATTTTTATGATAATCCATGTGGAAGTTATGCCCTGGTCAAGTTACAGTTGACTTTTTTAACTGTCCAAATATGGAAACTTTTGCATCTTGAGACTTTTTGAGCCAAGCTTTGAAAATCATGATCCAGCATTGATCAAATGATGTTTATGGCTTCAAAATGAGATGTTGACCAAAAATTTGAACTTTTGACTATCAAATGACCATTTTGCCCCTACAGTTGACTGTAGTGCAATTAGGGTTTTTGACTGTGCAATTTTGTGCAGTAAGTCTTGAAACTTGACATGAGGATACTTGACAATGTTTATAGGCATATGGGACTTGATTGGACCCTTGGAAACTTCATTTTCTTTGTCAGAACCAAAACCCTAATTTTTTTACTGTTAGGAGACCCTTGAACTGTGCAACCCTTGGAGAGGTTTTGAAGCTTTGACTTGGCAAATTTTGAAGAATATGGGAGGGCAAATTTTGGGGTACAAAAGTTGCCCCTGTTCAATCTTCTTAAACCTGAGGATGCATATTGGCTGACGTGCCTTTCGTAATCCGAAGGTGGAAGATGATTGAACACTAGAGTGCCCAGAAATTTGCGCTCACATAGTAGCGTGATGTGGGGAATGGGCTTATAGATGCCATTTGAAGATTGATGGATAGGATGATGGGCTTATAGATGCCATGCTGAGAGATGATGGATAGGCGGATGGGCTTATAGATGCCATCTGGATGTTGACCGCGTAAGAGATTCCTTAGCGAGAACCTGCGTACCTGCAAAAGAAAAATGATTACCTGACCTGTTACAGGAATGGTCTTCAAATTCCTTGTATAGATGTGTCCTGACTGGTTACAGGAGCTGGATCTGGAGCTTCAAACGGTGATGAATGAACCAGGGATGGTTACTACCTCAACAGGAACGCCGAGAGAACCTTAGGCGACTTCAACCTCAACAGTAATCATTGAGAGAATCTAGGGACGATTACTACCTCCGCAGTAACGGGGAGAGAACCTTGGGCGACTTCAACCTCAACAGTAATCATTGAGAGAATCTTGGGCGACTTCAACCTCAACAGTAATCATTGAGAGAATCTTGGATATCTTCTACTTCAACAGTGACGCTGAGAGAATCTTGGGGTGATTACTACCTCCGCAGTAACAGGGAGAGAACCACAGGCGACTACAACCTCAACAGTAATCATTGAGAGAATCTTGGATATCTTCTACTTCAACAGTGACGCTGAGAGAATCTGGGGATGATTACTACCTCCGCAGTAACGGGGAGAGAACCATAGGCGACTACAACCTCAACAGTATCATTGAGAGAATCTTGGACGACTTCAACTTCAACAGTAACGTTGAGCGAATCTGGGGATGATTACTACCTCCGCAGTATCGGGGAGAGAACCATAGGCGACTACAACCTCAACAGTAATCATTGAGAGAATCTTGGATAACTTCTACTTCAACAGTAACGCTGAGAGAATCTTGGGGCGATTACTACCTCCGCAGTAACGGGGAGAGAACCACAGGCGACTACAACCTCAACAGTAATCATTGAGAGAATCTCGGATATCTTCTACTGAGTCTTTATCAGGAAAATCTGTTAGGGGTCGATTTAGCTGGACTAGAGAAGGGCTTGGACTGGATAGAAAAATCTTAGGGTCGATTTAACTGAACCGGTCTAGGTCTTGGAATGTAGCTGAGAACTTAACTGGATCTTTCCTGAAAGGTAAAGGTCAGTCATATGCAAGGCATGATATGAATCAAGCGATGATGTTCTCAACATGAATGAGATTTGTAAGATATGATGCGTATATGCATGCTATAATGTATGGAAATGCGATGTGTATGTTTTCGTCTTAGGAAAAATAAATCCTTAACGGGTGCCGGGAAGTCACTCCTGGGCTGATGTTGAAGAATAGATTTTGCTTCCGCTGGGGATGATAGTTGCAAGAATACCAGTAGGAGAAGATAACTCCTTTGGGGATAAACTTGGCGAATGGATCACTCTGCGGGGAGAGAAGTACTCTAGCGATCTTGCTGGGAAGCAATACTCTGTGGGGAGAGAGGTACTTTGCTGAGTTGTTGATAATCACTTGCTGGGGATACCCTTGTTGTGTTGGAAGTGTTAATAGACTTCGCTGGGGATAAGAAGACTTCGCCGAGGACGGTCTTCTCATGGCTTTTGGTTGAGGATAACCCATTTATACCCTGGTAGGGAAATAACTCTTTGAATAAAGTCGGGAGACGCGTTCGTGCTCTGCGAGGATAAGCTTCCAGAATCTACTGGGGATAAGCTTACTGCTTGGGGAGATGAATTCCAACTTTCCTGGGGACTAGATTGGACTCTCCTGGGGAAGTTTTGAACGGTATCGGGGAAGTGACTCCACTGTATGTTTGATATACCGCCGGGGAACAATCTTTAGACCAAGACTGTCGGGGATGCTTGTTAAGGATATATGCATATTGCTGGGGAATGTTGAGATCTGCGGGAGGATACCCAACTTTCTTAAGTTTGATTGTATAACTTTGCTTGGGTATAGAGTGCACTGACTTGCTGGCTCACTCTCTGGGGAATTAAGATATCTGGTTATGTTCTTCAGCCGAACCTATCTTGATACCTTGGAGGACAGAACAATTAGATTGCCTGGACAACTCTTTATTGCCCCTGTTTCTGAGGTGGGAGAGGAAGACCTGTGAGGCGCTGATAGCTTGTTGATGGGCAGACCTACTTTTGGTAGGCAAGTGACAAGATGACGAGACACAGTCGTACGCTTTGATCCCTAACTTTTGCCTGGACCGCCCTTTCGGGTTTTCGGTCCACCGGGATACCCATTTTTGCCCAAGCCGCCTTTTCAGGTTTTCGACTTGCCGGGTATACAGTTTTTTTCATTTCATCCCTTCATTTTGCCCGAACCCTTTTGGTTCGCCGGGAAGCCCTAATTTTTGCCTAGGCATGTCAGCCTAGCGGTTCTTTTTTCATGCGTAGTATTTTTTCGACTATGTCCATGTTCGCAGGATGTAGGGAGTTGCCCCTGTTAGAAGTGTTTTTTCATGCCCCCAGGAGGTGTTTGATCAGGCAAGATTCGTTGTTGGGATGCCTCAAGTGACTCAGGCGGAGATTTGCCCCAGGCTATTTGGCCTTTGAGAGATTCTCCGAATCTTGATTGGACTGCCCCAGATGATAGACCATGATCAGGTCATGCCCCTTGATTGGAAATGCTTTTGTTCACTAGGTATTCATCGTGCGAATTTTCCTACTGTTCAAACAAATAGTTATATGTAAACAATGTTATATCAAAAATGCAAAGCTTATGTCTGTCTAGAAGATTTTGAAAATGCATTCTTTTTCATAAAACAAGTGAATGTTTGTAAAACGTGATGTCAACTCCGTATTTATCGTAGGCCTTAAGGAGTCAGGATACCTTTCGTAACAGTATGCTTTCGAACTAACCCATGCTTCAGCTAGGACTTTTAAGGGTTATAACGTGGCCTGGTTCATGGTTTAAGAAACAAAGGATAGCGGCTCAAATTTTATTTGTACCCACCCGCTCTTCGTGATGTTCTCCAAACCTAAGCTCAGTTGATCGTGCATTAGACCTTGATTGAGTCTTTGTCCTGCCGTTCCAATGAGGGTTCAGATATTGATGATTTATTCTGAATAGGCAGTCATTTTTTGTCGAGGGTTTGTAAGACCTTTTTCTTCTTTTTTTTGATTTTGTTATCCCTGTTTTTCCTGAACTGTTTCCTTTGTGATTACAGCCAGCGGGATGCCCCAGTTTTGTAAGTCTCCTTCATAGGTTTTGACTTATTGGGTTTTTTTTGGTAATGACTGCCTGTCTTTATGATTATTCGGAACCATCATTGTCTTTTGTTTATTTAAGGACCTCTTTGGTGCCATTCGTTATGCACTTGGATCAACTGAGAGACTACCCTGCCCCAGGTTATGATTAAGGGTTTTAAATTTCGAAAAGAAAAAAAACTCCTACTTCTTTGGCTCAGAGGGGTTGACGAGGGATTATCTTCCTTATAACTCCAGTGTTTAGGGATTTGAAACAATGCATGTACCTCATCAGCGGGGTCTGTTCAAAAGCATACTGTAAAGATCGTGGTATCGTTTTCGTCATCCTCCCTCAAGAGGCTTAGCATTATTAACCCAGAGTTGATCATCACAAAAATATGAAAACAATTTTAAGTATGGTAAACATAATTAATTCAAGACAGACATGTGTAATACATTCATGAAATAAAAGAGCTTAACATGACAATTGTTTATTTGAACAAGAAAAGAAAAATACAACTTGAATTCAAATGAACAAAAATCTCTCAATCCTAGCCATGTTTTGGCAAGGGAGCAGTGGTCACGTTGGGAGTCTCAGCAGGCTCGAATTCAATCTCCTTAGCGCCGATCATATTCTGGATCTTATACTTCAGCGCCCAACAGTCCTCAGTATCGTGCCCCGGGCTATTAGAATGATAAGCACACCTCGCCTCCGGATTGTAGTTTGGAGAGGAGGTCTTGGGGTTTGCAGGAGGGTTGATCACCGCAATCAGGTTCATCTTCAACATGTGCTGCAATGCTTGTGACCACGACATGTTGATGTTGGTGAATTGTCTTTTAGGCTCGTCCGGCCTTCGCTGATTTCCTTTTTGTGGTTGTCGGCGTGGTGCAGAACCAGAGATCATGATTGCCCCTGCCTGTTGGTCACGACGACTCTTTTGACCGTATGTAGCATTAGACTCTTTCCTTCCCGTGTAAGGCTTTTTGTGAGTATCAGAAGGTGTGGCCTCTTGAATTTTCCCACTCTTGATACCAGCTTCAATTCTTTCCCCAGTCAGAATGAGGTCGGTAAACCCTGCAGATGAGTTACCAATGAGATGATTGAAGAACGGCCCGGATAGGGTCCCTAAGAACATATCAACGAGTTCCCGGTCAGTTAATGGAGGCTGCACCCTGCCAGCCAGGTCCCTCCACTTCTGTGCGTACTCTTTAAAACCTTCACTTGACCCTAGCGACATACCCTTGAGTTGGGTACGTGTAGGAGCAAGGTCGGCATTATATTGATACTGCTTGTAAAAAGCAGTAGCCAACTCCTCCCAGTTACGAATTTTGGTCCCCTCCAGCTGATAGAACCATTCGAGGTGAGTCCCTGAAAGACTCTCCTGGAAGAAGTGGATCCACAAGTTCTTGTCCATAGTGTATGGTTGAATCTTCCGTACGTAAGATCTGAGATGCAGCCTGGGACAGGATGCCCCATCATACTTAGCAAAAGAAGGAACCTTGAATTTGTGTGGGATCACCACACCAAAAGATAGACCCAGGTCTCTGAAATCCAACCCCGGCACTTGTTAAATTTCCATGGCGTTCAGACGATCCTCTAGTTGTTTGTACCGGTCCTCAGCTGGAGGGTACTGCTCATCATTGAACTTCGTCTCGTTGTCAGAGACCACTGGACTAGGCACCTCTCTCTCATGGGGACTGTCTTTCCTAACAGAGGAAGTAGCTTGGTTAGCATCATTTTGCAGTGTGTTCCCAGATCTGCGTCTAGGGCTGAACAAAACAGTCCTCTTCTTCTTCTTCTGAATCAGAGTCTTCAATTCCTTTTGACCCTGAGCTAGGCTCGCAATCAACTCCTGGAACTGGGCATTCTGGGCCTGGAGAGCCTTGATAGATTGCTCAGTAGACGATTCAGGATTCATGGCGATCGGCTGAAATAAACAGCGAAGAAGGTAAGCAACCTGTCAAAAGGGTACCTGCAATGCAATGATATGTATGATATGCATGCAACGTTTTCAAGGATCTCGCGGGGTAAACAAGAAAACCGTTAGAATTTGAATTCGGTGGCTTGATTGAAGGAACTTCCTGTTGGCGAGAGTCCTTCTTCAAGAGTCAAGGCTCACCATATCGAGTGGGTCATAGCCCTTGACTATCATGGCTAGAGGAAAATAAATCCCCTTTGCCCCTTGCTGGGATAGTTGATTCACCATGACCTGCATCACAAGCCCTTGAGATCCTTGAAATGGGTTGGGATGTATGCAATGGTATGATGCTATGGTATGCATGGGATAATGTGAGTAACCCTGTTATGAGTCCCAATTAAGGAATGTAAACAAAACCTGCAAGAAACTCAGGTGTCAGATAACAAGCATGCAAATAGGCAAGTACGAAGGCAAACAAGTCACACAAGAGAAGCCCTTAGAGTTTAGGCCAGCATGAGGTCTGGGTATTACCCTCTTGAAGTTGGTGGGTTCAACCTGTCCTATTAGAAGTAACCGGGTTCTAAGGGTCCCAATATCACGGGATTGCTTTCATTGTTCATCGTTTCGATTTAGCCACTGAACTGGCGACCGAAATATTCCAGGAAAGCAACCCTCAATTGAGTGTAGTATCGAGTATCAACCAACCTCGGACTGCACCAAAGTCAGTTATCCCACTACCCTAAAGAGGCCAAGATAGTTCAATTAAGGTTCCTAAGGTCTGTTGATGCTTCATGACACCACGCGGAGGCCCCGTACTCTCCTTGACTAAACTCAAGGGTTACCGGTACACACCAAAGTGCCACATCAATGTAGCATACTGTTTCAACCATGTCGGTATACCCCGCACAGTTCCCTCACAGCCTTGTTGCTACTTTCTAAGAAGGTATCCCCAGATCCAGGTTAGGATCTATAGAACCCCCAAGACAGTCCCACAATTTAAAGCAAGCAAAGAAAGCAATTGAAAACACAGTGATCTTAGTCCTAAGGTACACCTCACTTTATAAAGTCCCCAGCAGAGTCGCCAGTTTTGTGATCGGTGGATCTGGAACTGACTGTTTAACACTGGATCGCGAAATGTCGCGGAAGCAAGAGTCGCCACCGTCTTTTATTTTCTCCAAATGGAAAGGACAAAAGCACGGAAAAATTCCTTAAAGAGATTGCTCTCGGTTCAGGAGGTAGGTTATAGAAAGGGAAGGTGTTAGCACCCTTTCTATCCATGGTTATCCATGGGCTCTTAGATACTTGCTCATTGTGTTTTCAAAATGGTTTGTTTGCTTTTCAATGTGAGTTTTAAAAAAAGTTTCTTTGAAAATTCCAGTTCGACTCTTGTATCGGTCCTCAAGAGTGTTTGAAAAGTTGCTTTCGAAAGCTTTTTGAAAAGGTGTCGGTGTGAAAAGTATTTTTTGATTTGTTTTGAAATTAGAGCAAGTATCTAGAGTCGTCTACCTACCCTAAGGAATTCGTCTGTGTAAATGTCCTTAAAGTAGTGCCATCCCACCATTGAGAGGTAGGTAGCACCACCGTTGGAGGTGTTCGGGTCAATTCGAGGTTCGGGACATGGTGATCACCAGAGCAATGGGAAGACACCTTAGAAGCTACCCTCATGCCAGGTTCCCGGATCATGAGGACTTACTAAGACATCCTCTACTCGACGATCACCTTTCGAGGCAAGGCAACAGTGAGGCGTACCCTAGGGGTGGTGTGTGATTTGTGTGTCGTTTTCATTTATTTTTGTCTTTTGTCATGTCATGGGTGATCTACGCGTTATTTTTATTTGGTCATTCATTCTTGCATGCCATTATTAACAGTTAAAAAGATGCAGAAATTAAAAATTCTAAACTATTACAAAGGCGCGGGTCCACATCGCCAAATTAAAATCCAGGACCCGATTTGACAGAAAGTAAATAAAGTGCGAGAAATAAAATGTTCGAGTTTACAAGGCTTTGGGAGAATTACATTAATATTTACAAGAAGGAAATAAATAAAGTGCGCAAAGAGAATTAAAATTGCAGGCGAGGGCGTTGGACCCTTTTTAGTGAAATTAGATTATGATTATTAAATTAATGAAATTAAAAAGAAAAAAAAGAAATTATTTTTTGAGGATTTTTGTATTTGAGAATTTAATGAAAAGATTAGCTGAAATTAAAACTAAATTAACCCTAATTCTATAACTTTTATTTATTAAGCAAAAATATTAAAGTTAAACCTAAATTAATCTAACTAATTAGAGCAATTTAATTTATAAAATAAATAATTAATTATTAGTGAAAAGAAAAGAAAAAGGATAAAATAATTAAAACCTAATTCTACAAGTTTTTTAAGTTTATTGAGAAAAATATTTGAATTAAACCTAATTTAGAAAGCTAAAATTAATTAGTAATATTTATTTACAAAAAATAACATTAAATAAAAATACTTATTTTTTGTCTTTTCTCTGATTTTTATATTGTTTTTATGTTTTTTTTATGAAAATATTAAATCAAAGAATTAAAGGAAATTAATTAAACAAAGAAAAGGAAAATATAAAAAAGAATAAAAGAAGCAAACCCTAGGGGTTCTATCCCCAAATTGGAGGGTTTTGTCCAGCAATCAGGCCCATTAAGCTTTTAGCCTTGTTGACTTTTTGACTAGCGTGCATATGCATTGACTCATGTCCAGGGTGTTCACCAAATCTAGGCCTTCAGATTGTCTCCATTGGCCAAGTGGCATGGTTGGATCAGGGCGTATGATAGGTGTAACGCCCCAGTTTTAATTATTTGATTTATTTAATTGGGAATTTATTTTATTAGAATTAATAAAATAAAAAGAATTATTTATTTTGGAATATTTGAAGAAAATAAAAGAAATAAGAAAATATTGGGTTTTTAAGTTATTGGGCTTGGATGTCGTTAGTAAAGAGTGGGGGTGCAAAAGAAATAAGGATATATATTTTGGAACTTAAGTTATTTCTCACTTTTCACGATAAAACAGAATTTGGAGATATTTGGGATTGGAGCTCTGAAGAACGAAGAACATCGCTCAAAGAACTCAAGCTGCAATTTGATAAGGTAAAGGGGGCTACTACTCGATTTACTTTTGCTTATGGGTTTAGGTACGATTGATTTTGGATAATCGTAGGGAGAAACCCCAATTTTTAGATGTTCTTAGGGATCAATAACCTTAGGGTTGAACCTTGTTAGAAAAGGTTTAGGTTCCCAAATTTTATGAATCAATTAGGGATTTTAGGTTCCTATGGTGGATTTGGAGTGTATTTGTATGATCGAGAGTTTCCCTTAGGTAATTCTAGGGATAACCTCAATGTTGTTAGGATTTCCCTAAAGGTCGGGTAATATGTAACTTAAGGTCAATTTTATAAAACTTGTTGTTGATGAAAGAATTGTTGATAAAATAGGATGTTTGAGACGAAAATTCTGAGTTGTGTATGATTTGAAAAATAAGACCTTAAGTGAAGTAATGTTGTCCTTAAGATTGGAAATTGACTAACGTAGAAGGGAATTGTGTTTCCAATTGATGTGTTGCTTTGAGTTATGCAAAATTGATATTGTTATGTACCGAAATGCACGTTTTGGCTGGTATTTTTCGTGTTTGGTTGCTGTTCTGAGCATGCTGCAGGTACAGGAATATTTTGTACGCGCTCATCAACACGGGCCGTGTTGCTGCACACGGGCACCCGTGTTGATCTTCTGTATTGGTAAAAATAATGTGTTTCTGGACACATTTCCACACGGGCCGTGTTGCTGCACACGGGCACCCGTGTTGACCTCCTGTGTTGGCTTCTGAATTCTGTTTTCTGTGCATGTTGTTATGTACGGAATTGATTCTGTTTTGATGTGCAGTGTTTTATATGCTTGGAATATGCTGCTTATTGATTCCCTAGTGTTGTTTGATGCTTGTATCGAATAATGTTTGTATGTTATGATACCAACACTACGTGGATGTTATTGTCATGCTTTTAGATGATGTTATCAAGCATGAATTATGATATAACTTGATATGATTGGTTGATGTTTAATAGTATGCTGAGTGATTACATGCTATCCATATCCTGTTATGATTGATATTGTTGATGTTGCATGATATGTTTTCTTGATGTTAATAGTATGCTGAGTGTCACATACTTTACATATCATGTTGCATTTGTTAATTCCCATTGTGTGGAATTAACATGGTGGCCAATATACGTGTCCGCGATTTAATGGAACGTTGAGGTGGTAGCCGTGTCCGCGATATAATGGAACGGTGAGTTATCCGTGACCCGAGATTTAATGGGGCGGTAAAATGGTACCACATGCATGGGTGTGTTGCATTATATTGAATATAACATGAATGGATGATTTTCTAATGTTGTATTTAATTGATTGTATGCATTTATTGTTGCTGAATTGTTAATGATGTTTGATGTTAATTATAAGTATGAAAAGTAATATATTATGAATATATGAATTGTAAAGGTTTCGTAAACTATGAGACATGTTAACTGTTCGGGTGATGCTTATGGTTTTTCTGAATTGATTGTTATGAACGTATAATCAAAGGTATAATTGAGATGCTCACCCTTACTGTTGAACATTTCAGATTGAGGAGCTTCGCTCAGATGATTGGCGAAGACTTGCTGTTTCTAGTTTATTTCGGTTTAAGTATTGTCCGGGTCATGCTCTGATAGTTGTAACTCCGGGAACGTTTGTTTGTCGAGCTGCTTTAGTCAGACTCGTTTATTTCCTTAGTATTTGGTTATAATATGATGTTGATATATTCCAGGTGTTAATCCCTGATGATTGAAAATATTATAACTTTGGTTTTATTAAATATAATATTCTGCTGTGTAAACATGTATGAGTTGCTTCTATGTTATGCATGACAGGAACTTGTTTTTATTAAAAGAGAATTGTGACATCCTCGTTAATACATGTACTCTGAAAATATGATTTTAATTATTTGCGAAATTTTATGCGGGGTTTTAGAGGGTGTTACAATAGTGGTATCAGAGCATAGTCGGTCGTTGCGACCAGAGTCTTGAGTCAGTCATTCCTTTTGTATGCGACTAGTGTAAGGCAACACTGTCGATACTGTATTCTGATGAGGAGTATGTTTTAATTCTCAGGAATATGGCTGGAAGAGGTAACGGACGAAATGATGCTGCACTCGCTGAGGCTTTGGGGATGTTAGCTGGTGTACTTGCTGGAAATCCAAATGGAGGCGTGATTGGTGCTGATAGGCAATTGGGGAACTTCCAAAGGAACAATCCTCCGTTGTTCAAAGGTACACATGACCCTAAAGGTGCTCAGAAGTGGCTGAAGGAAATCGAAAGGATTTTCCGTGTGATTGATTGTGCTGAAGATCTGAAAGTCAGATATGGTACGCATATGTTGGCAGAAGAGGCCGATGACTGGTGGGTTGCAACAAGGACTGAAATGGTTCAGGACGGAGAGGCACTGACTTGGGCTAACTTCAGAAGGGCTTTTCTGAGGAGGTACTTTCCTGAAGATGTTCGGGGAAGAAAGGAAATTGAATTTTTGGAGCTTAAGCAGGGCAATCTGACTGTTAGTGAGTATGCTACTAAGTTCACTGAGCTGGCAAAGTATTATGCACACTACAACAATGATGAGGCTGGAGAATTCTCTAAATGTATCAAATTTGAGAATGGTCTCCGAGATGAGATTAAGCAGGGAATCAGGTACCAGCGTATTCGTAGATTTTCTGATCTGGTGGATTGTAGCAGGATCTTGGAAGAAGATATTACCAAGACTAGGTCGTCTCACTCTCGTGGGGCTGTTGATAAAAGAGGAAAGCAACATATGGACCGTGGCAAGCCATATGGTAGAGGTAACCAGAAATCAGGTGGATGGAAAAGGCCTAGTGGGGGAGATTCTAAGGCTCCTATCAGATGCTACAGGTGTGGTGAGTTTGGTCATCATATTCGAGATTGCAAGAGCGATGAGAAGAAGTGCTATAAATGTGGAAAGACTGGTCATTTGTCTATTGATTGCAAAGGGAAGTCTGTTACTTGTTACAATTGTGGCGAAGAAGGTCACATTCGTCCGCAGTGTCCTAAGCCTAAGAAGGATCAGTCAGGTGGAAAAGTGTTCGCTTTGTCTGGATCTGAGACTACTCCAGAGGATCGATTGATTAAAGGTACGTGTTTTATTCATGGCACACCTTTAGTTGCAATTATTGATACTGGTGCAACTCATTCTTTCATTTCTTTGGATTGTGCTGAGAGGTTGAAACTGGACATATCTGATATGCGAGGTAGCATGGTTATTGATACTCCTGCATCGGGTTCAGTGACAACTTCACTAGTATGTAGGAATTGTCCTATTGAGATTTTTGGTAGAGGTTTCGGTATGGATTTAGTGTGCCTACCGCTTGAACAAATTGATATTATCCTTGGGATGAACTGGTTGGAATTCAACCGGGTTCATCTGAACTGTTTTGCTAAGACGGTGATTTTCCCAGAGGCAGTTGGTGTCGAGAATTTGACTATGACTACTAGGCAGGTACAAGAAGCAATGGAAGACGGTGCTAATGTGTTTATGTTACTTGCTTCGTTAGATGCAACAGGAAGGGTCAGGAGTGGTGAATTGCCAGTGGTGTGTGATTTTCCAGAAGTCTTTCCTGATGATGTTGGTGAGTTACCTCCTGAGAGAGAAGTGGAATTTTCTATAGATTTGATTCCTGGTACGAGACCGGTGTCGATGGCACCACATCGTATGTCTGCATCTGAGTTGGCTGAATTGAAGAGTCAGTTGGAAGATTTACTGGAGAAGAAGTTTATTCGTCCAAGTGTTTCGCCTTGGGGTGCTCCGGTATTGTTGGTCAAGAAGAAAGAAGGTTCTATGAGACTGTGTGTTGATTACAGGCAATTGAACAAGGTAACCATTAAGAATCGGTATCCATTACCGAGGATTGATGATTTAATGGATCAGCTAATTGGAGCCAGTGTATTCAGTAAGATTGACTTGAGATCTGGATATCATCAGATTCGTGTGAAAGCGGAAGATATTCAAAAGACTGCTTTTCGAACGAGGTATGGGCATTATGAATATTCTGTTATGCCGTTCGGAGTTACTAATGCACCTGGTGTTTTCATGGAGTACATGAACAGGATTTTTCATCCGTATCTGGATAAGTTTGTTGTGGTTTTTATTGATGACATTCTGATTTATTCCAAGAATGACGAAGAGCATGCAGAACATCTCAGAATTGTGTTAGAGTTGTTGAAAGATAAGAAGTTGTATGCAAAGTTGTCCAAATGTGAGTTCTGGCTGAATGAAGTTAGTTTTCTTGGACATGTGATTTCTAAGGATGGTATTGCAGTGGATCCTACAAAAGTAGAAGCGTTATCTCAGTGGGAAGCGCCGAAGACTGTTTCTGAAATCAGAAGTTTTCTTGGTCTTGCAGGTTATTACAGAAAGTTTATCGAAGGATTCTCAAAGTTAGCATTGCCGTTGACGAAGTTGACTCGTAAAGGACAAGCGTTTAATTGGGATTCTGATTGTGAGAAAGGTTTCCAAGAATTGAAGCGGAGATTGACTAGTGCTCCTATTCTGATTTTGCCGAATCCGGTGGAATCTTTTGTGGTTTATTGTGATGCATCTCTGATGGGATTAGGTGGTGTTCTAATGCAGAATCAACAGGTAGTTGCGTATGCTTCGAGACAGTTGAAGGTTCATGAAAGGAACTATCCTACTCATGACTTAGAGTTAGCAGCAGTGGTGTTTGTCTTGAAATTGTGGAGACATTATCTGTATGGTTCGAGATTTGAAGTGTATAGTGATCATAAGAGTTTGAAGTATCTTTTCGATCAGAAAGAGCTCAATATGAGGCAAAGAAGGTGGTTGGAATTTCTCAAAGATTATGATTTTGGTTTGAATTACCATCCTGGTAAGGAAAATGTGGTTGCAGATGCTTTGAGCAGGAAATCCTTGCATATGTCTATGATGATGGTTCGTGAATTGGAGTTAATTGAACAATTCTGAGATTTGAGTTTAATTTGTGAAAGTACTCCGAAGTGTGTTCGTTTGGGTATGTTGAAACTTACTAGTGTTATTCTAGAAGAGATCAGGATCGGGCAGAAATCTGATGTTAATTTAGTTGATAAATTGACATTGATCAACCAAGGTCAAGGTGGTGAGTTTAGAATTGATTAAAATGATGTTATGAGATTTGGCGATAGAGTTTGTGTTCCTGATGTTGCAGAAATCAAGAAGAGTATATTAGAGGAAGGACATCGCAGTGGGATGAGTATTCATCCGGGTGCCACGAAAATGTATCATGATTTGAAGAAATTGTTTTGGTGGCCGGGAATGAAAAAGGAAATAGCTGAATTTGTGTATGCATGTTTAATCTGTCAGAAATCGAAGATTGAGCATCAGAAGTCGTCTGGATTTATGCAACCGATGTTTATTCCAGAATGGAAGTGGGATAGTATTTCTATGGATTTTGTATCCGGGTTGCCGAGGACTCCTAAGAATTGTGAAGCGATATGGGTTGTTGTGGATAGACTGACTAAGTCTGCTCATTTTATACCGGTGCGAATGGATTACTCAATGGAGAGATTGGCACAGTTGTATATTGAGAAAATAGTGAGTTTGCATGGAGTTCCTTCTAGTATTGTGTCAGATAGAGATCCGAGGTTCACTTCAAAATTTTGGGAAGGATTGCAGAAGGCTTTGGGTACTAAATTGAGGTTGAGTTCAGCTTACCATCCTCAGACTGATGGACAGACGGAGAGGACGATTCAATCGTTAGAAGATTTATTGCGTGCTTGTGTTTTAGAGAAGGGTGGAGCTTGGGATAGCTATTTGCCATTGATTGAATTTACTTATAACAATAGTTACCATTCGAGTATTGGTATGGCTCCGTTTGAGGCATTGTATGGTAGACGGTGTAGAACGCCATTGTGTTGGTATGAATCTGGAGAGAGTTCAGTAATTGGGCCAGAGATTGTTCAGCAGACTGCTGAAAAGATCAAATTGATTCAAGAGAAGATGAGAGCTTCTCAGAGTCGTCAGAAGAGTTATCATGACAAGAGGAGAAAGAATTTAGAATTCAGTGCTGGAGATCATGTGTTTATGAGAGTTACTCCGATGACGGGTATTGGTCGAGCGTTGAAATCTAAGAAGTTGACTCCGCGTTTTATTGGTCCGTTTCAGATTACGGAAAGAGTTGGAGAAGTTGCTTATCGTATTGCTTTACCTCCGAGACTTGCGAATTTGCACGATGTTTTTCATGTTTCTCAGTTGAGGAGATACATTCCAGACCCATCTCATGTAATCCAAATAGATGATGTACAGGTGAGAGATAACCTGACAGTAGAAACATTGCCTATGAGGATAGAAGATCGGGAAGTGAAACAGTTAAGGGGTAAAGAGATAGCATTAGTGAAGGTTGCTTGGGGAGGTCCAGCAGATGGAAATATCACTTGGGAACTGGAGAGCCAGATGAAAGAGGCTTATCCGGAACTGTTCGTCTAAGGTATGTTTTCGAGGACGAAAACTCTTTTAGTGGGGGAGAGTTGTAACGCCCCAGTTTTAATTATTTGATTTATTTAATTGGGAATTTATTTTATTAGAATTAATAAAATAAAAAGAATTATTTATTTTGGAATATTTGAAGAAAATAAAAGAAATAAGAAAATATTGGGTTTTTAAGTTATTGGGCTTGGATGTCGTTAGTAAAGAGTGGGGGTGCAAAAGAAATAAGGATATATATTTTGGAACTTAAGTTATTTCTCACTTTTCACGATAAAACAGAATTTGGAGATATTTGGGATTGGAGCTCTGAAGAACGAAGAACATCGCTCAAAGAACTCAAGCTGCAATTTGATAAGGTAAAGGGGGCTACTACTCGATTTACTTTTGCTTATGGGTTTAGGTACGATTGATTTTGGATAATCGTAGGGAGCAACCCCAATTTTTAGATATTCTTAGGGATCAATAACCTTAGGGTTGAACCTTGTTAGAAAAGGTTTAGGTTCCCAAATTTTATGAATCAATTAGGGATTTTAGGTTCCTATGGTGGATTTGGAGTGTATTTGTATGATCGAGAGTTTCCCTTAGGTAATTCTAGGGATAACCTCAATGTTGTTAGGATTTCCCTAAAGGTCGGGTAATATGTAACTTAAGGTCAATTTTATAAAACTTGTTGTTGATGAAAGAATTGTTGATAAAATAGGATGTTTGAGACGAAAATTCTGAGTTGTGTATGATTTGAAAAATAAGACCTTAAGTGAAGTAATGTTGTCCTTAAGATTGGAAATTGACTAACGTAGAAGGGAATTGTGTTTCCAATTGATGTGTTGCTTTGAGTTATGCAAAATTGATATTGTTATGTACCGAAATGCACGTTTTGGCTGGTATTTTTCGTGTTTGGTTGCTGTTCTGAGCATGCTGCAGGTACAGGAATATTTTGTACGCGCTCATCAACACGGGCCGTGTTGCTGCACACGGGCACCCGTGTTGATCTTCTGTATTGGTAAAAATAATGTGTTTCTGGACACATTTCCACACGGGCCGTGTTGCTGCACACGGGCACCCGTGTTGACCTCCTGTGTTGGCTTCTGAATTCTGTTTTCTGTGCATGCTGTTATGTACGGAATTGATTCTGTTTTGATGTGCAGTGTTTTATATGCTTGGAATATGCTGCTTATTGATTCCCTAGTGTTGTTTGATGCTTGTATCGAATAATGTTTGTATGTTATGATACCAACACTACGTGGATGTTATTGTCATGCTTTTAGATGATGTTATCAAGCATGAATTATGATATAACTTGATATGATTGGTTGATGTTTAATAGTATGCTGAGTGATTACATGCTATCCATATCCTGTTATGATTGATATTGTTGATGTTGCATGATATGTTTTCTTGATGTTAATAGTATGCTGAGTGTCACATACTTTACATATCATGTTGCATTTGTTAATTCCCATTGTGTGGAATTAACATGGTGGCCAATATACGTGTCCGCGATTTAATGGAACGTTGAGGTGGTAGCCGTGTCCGCGATATAATGGAACGGTGAGTTATCCGTGACCCGAGATTTAATGGGGCGGTAAAATGGTACCACATGCATGGGTGTGTTGCATTATATTGAATATAACATGAATGGATGATTTTCCAATGTTGTATTTAATTGATTGTATGCATGTATTGTTGCTGAATTGTTAATGATGTTTGATGTTAATTATAAGTATGAAAAGTAATATATTATGAATATATGAATTGTAAAGGTTTCGTAAACTATGAGACATGTTAACTGTTCGGGTGATGCTTATGGTTTTTCTGAATTGATTGTTATGAACGTATAATCAAAGGTATAATTGAGATGCTCACCCTTACTGTTGAACATTTCAGATTGAGGAGCTTCGCTCAGATGATTGGTGAAGACTTGCTGTTTCTAGTTTATTTCGGTTTAAGTATTGTCCGGGTCATGCTCTGATAGTTGTAACTCCGGGAACGTTTGTTTGTCGAGCTGCTTTAGTCAAACTCGTTTATTTCCTTAGTATTTGGTTATAATATGATGTTGATATATTCCAGGTGTTAATCCCTGATGATTGAAAATATTATAACTTTGGTTTTATTAAATATAATATTCCGCTGTGTAAACATGTATGAGTTGCTTCTATGTTATGCATGACAGGAACTTGTTTTTATTAAAAGAGAATTGTGACATCCTCGTTAATACATGTACTCTGAAAATATGATTTTAATTATTTGCGAAATTTTATGCGGGGTTTTAGAGGGTGTTACAATAGTGGTATCAGAGCATAGTCGGTCGTTGCGACCAGAGTCTTGAGTCAGTCATTCCTTTTGTATGCGACTAGTGTAAGGCAACACTGTCGATACTGTATTCTGATGAGGAGTATGTTTTAATTCTCAGGAATATGGCTGGAAGAGGTAACGGACGAAATGATGTTGCACTCGTTGAGGCTTTGGAGATGTTAGCTGGTGTACTTGCTGGAAATCCAAATGGAGGCGTGATTGGTGCTGATAGGCAATTGGGGAACTTCCAAAGGAACAATCCTCTGTTGTTCAAAGGTACACATGACCCTGAAGGTGCTCAGAAGTGGCTGAAGGAAATCGAAAGGATTTTCCGTGTGATTGATTGTGCTGAAGATCTGAAAGTCAGATATGGTACGCATATGTTGGCAGAAGAGGCCGATGACTGGTGGGTTGCAACAAGGACTGAAATGGTTCAGGATGGAGAGGCACTGACTTGGGCTAACTTCAGAAGGGCTTTTTTGAGGAGGTACTTTCCTGAAGATGTTCGGGGAAGAAAGGAAATTGAATTTTTGGAGCTTAAGCAGGGCAATCTGACTGTTAGTGAGTATGCTACTAAGTTCACTGAGCTGGCAAAGTATTATGCACACTACAACAATGATGAGGCTGGAGAATTCTCTAAATGTATCAAATTTGAGAATGGTCTCCGAGATGAGATTAAGCAGGGAATCAGGTACCAGCGTATTCGTAGATTTTCTTATCTGGTGGATTGTAGCAGGATCTTGGAAGAAGATATTACCAAGACTAGGTCGTCTCACTCTCGTGGGGCTGTTGATAAAAGAGGAAAGCAACATATGGACCGTGGCAAGCCATATGGTAGAGGTAAACAGAAATCAGGTGGATGGAAAAGGCCTAGTGGGGGAGATTCTAAGGCTCCTATCAGATGCTACAGGTGTGGTGAGTTTGGTCATCATATTCGAGATTGCAAGAGCGATGAGAAGAAGTGCTATAAATGTGGAAAGACTGGTCATTTGTCTATTGATTGCAAAGGGAAGTCTGTTACTTGTTACAATTGTGGCGAAGAAGGTCACATTCGTCCGCAGTGTCCTAAGCCTAAGAAGGATCAGTCAGGTGGAAAAGTGTTCGCTTTGTCTGGATCTGAGACTACTCCAGAGGATCGATTGATTAAAGGTACGTGTTTTATTCATGGCACACCTTTAGTTGCAATTATTGATACTGGTGCAACTCATTCTTTCATTTCTTTGGATTGTGCTGAGAGGTTGAAACTGGACATATTTGATATGCGAGGTAGCATGGTTATTGATACTCCTGCATCGGGTTCAGTGACAACTTCACTAGTATGTAGGAATTGTCCTATTGAGATTTTTGGTAGAGGTTTCGGTATGGATTTAGTGTGCCTACCGCTTGAACAAATTGATATTATCCTTGGGATGAACTGGTTGGAATTCAACCGGGTTCATCTGAACTGTTTTGCTAAGACGGTGATTTTCCCAGAGGCAGTTGGTGTCGAGAATTTGACTATGACTACTAGGCAGGTACAAGAAGCAATGGAAGACGGTGCTAATGTGTTTATGTTACTTGCTTCGTTAGATGCAACAGGAAGGGTCAGGAGTGGTGAATTGCCAGTGGTGTGTGATTTTCCAGAAGTCTTTCCTGATGATGTTGGTGAGTTACCTCCTGAGAGAGAAGTGGAATTTTCTATAGATTTGATTCCTGGTACGAGACCGGTGTCGATGGCACCATATCGTATGTCTGCATCTGAGTTGGCTGAATTGAAGAGTCAGTTGGAAGATTTACTGGAGAAGAAGTTTATTCGTCCAAGTGTTTCGCCTTGGGGTGCTCCGGTATTGTTGGTCAAGAAGAAAGAAGGTTCTATGAGACTGTGTGTTGATTACAGGCAATTGAACAAGGTAACCATTAAGAATCGGTATCCATTACCGAGGATTGATGATTTAATGGATCAGCTAATTGGAGCCAGTGTATTCAGTAAGATTGACTTGAGATCTGGATATCATCAGATTCGTGTGAAAGCGGAAGATATTCAAAAGACTGCTTTTCGAACGAGGTATGGGCATTATGAATATTCTGTTATGCCGTTCGGAGTTACTAATGCACCTGGTGTTTTCATGGAGTACATGAACAGGATTTTTCATCCGTATCTGGATAAGTTTGTTGTGGTTTTTATTGATGACATTCTGATTTATTCCAAGAATGACGAAGAGCATGCGGAACATCTCAGAATTGTGTTAGAGTTGTTGAAAGATAAGAAGTTGTATGCAAAGTTGTCCAAATGTGAGTTATGGCTGAATGAAGTTAGTTTTCTTGGACATGTGATTTCTAAGGATGGTATTGCAGTGGATCCTACAAAAGTAGAAGCGTTATCTCAGTGGGAAGCGCCGAAGACTGTTTCTGAAATCAGAAGTTTTCTTGGTCTTGCAGATTATTACAGAAAGTTTATCGAAGGATTCTCAAAGTTAGCATTGCCGTTGACGAAGTTGACTCGTAAAGGACAAGCGTTTAATTGGGATTCTGATTGTGAGAAAGGTTTCCAAGAATTGAAGCAGAGATTGACTAGTGCTCCTATTCTGATTTTGCCGAATCCGGTGGAATCTTTTGTGGTTTATTGTGATGCATCTCTGATGGGATTAGGTGGTGTTCTAATGCAGAATCAACAGGTAGTTGCGTATGCTTCGAGACAGTTGAAGGTTCATGAAAGGAACTATCCTACTCATGACTTAGAGTTAGCAGCAGTGGTGTTTGTCTTGAAATTGTGGAGACATTATCTGTATGGTTCGAGATTTGAAGTGTATAGTGATCATAAGAGTTTGAAGTATCTTTTCGATCAGAAAGAGCTCAATATGAGGCAAAGAAGGTGGTTGGAATTTCTCAAAGATTATGATTTTGGTTTGAATTACCATCCTGGTAAGGCAAATGTGGTTGCAGATGCTTTGAGCAGGAAATCCTTGCATATGTCTATGATGATGGTTCGTGAATTGGAGTTAATTGAACAATTCCGAGATTTGAGTTTAATTTGTGAAAGTACTCCGAAGTGTGTTCGTTTGGGTATGTTGAAACTTACTAGTGTTATTCTAGAAGAGATCAGGATCGGGCAGAAATCTGATGTTAATTTAGTTGATAAATTGACATTGATCAACCAAGGTCAAGGTGGTGAGTTTAGAATTGATGAAAATGATGTTATGAGATTTGGCGATAGAGTTTGTGTTCCTGATGTTGCAGAAATCAAGAAGAGTATATTAGAGGAAGGACATCGCAGTGGGATGAGTATTCATCCGGGTGCCACGAAAATGTATCATGATTTGAAGAAATTGTTTTGGTGGCCGGGAATGAAAAAGGAAATAGCTGAATTTGTGTATGCATGTTTAATCTGTCAGAAATCGAAGATTGAGCATCAGAAGCCGTCTGGATTTATGCAACCGATGTTTATTCCAGAATGGAAGTGGGATAGTATTTCTATGGATTTTGTATCCGGGTTGCCGAGGACTCCTAAGAATTGTGAAGCGATATGGGTTGTTGTGGATAGACTGACTAAGTCTGCTCATTTTATACCGGTGCGAATGGATTACTCAATGGAGAGATTGGCACAGTTGTATATTGAGAAAATAGTGAGTTTGCATGGAGTTCCTTCTAGTATTGTGTCAGATAGAGATCCGAGGTTCACTTCGAAATTTTGGGAAGGATTGCAGAAGGCTTTGGGTACTAAATTGAGGTTGAGTTCAGCTTACCATCCTCAGACTGATGGACAGACGGAGAGGACGATTCAATCGTTAGAAGATTTATTGCGTGCTTGTGTTTTAGAGAAGGGTGGAGCTTGGGATAGCTATTTGCCATTGATTGAATTTACTTATAACAATAGTTACCATTCGAGTATTGGTATGGCTCCGTTTGAGGCATTGTATGGTAGACGGTGTAGAACGCCATTGTGTTGGTATGAATCTGGAGAGAGTTCAGTAATTGGGCCAGAGATTGTTCAGCAGACTGCTGAAAAGATCAAATTGATTCAAGAGAAGATTAGAGCTTCTCAGAGTCGTCAGAAGAGTTATCATGACAAGAGGAGAAAGAATTTAGAATTCAGTGCTGGAGATCATGTGTTTATGAGAGTTACTCCGATGACGGGTATTGGTCGAGCGTTGAAATCTAAGAAGTTGACTCCGCGTTTTATTGGTCCGTTTCAGATTACGGAAAGAGTTGGAGAAGTTGCTTATCGTATTGCTTTACCTCCGAGACTTGCGAATTTGCACGATGTTTTTCATGTTTCTCAGTTGAGGAGATACATTCCAGACCCATCTCATGTAATCCAAATAGATGATGTACAGGTGAGAGATAACCTGACAGTAGAAACATTGCCTATGAGGATAGAAGATCGGGAAGTGAAACAGTTAAGGGGTAAAGAGATAGCATTAGTGAAGGTTGCTTGGGGAGGTCCAGCAGATGGAAATATCACTTGGGAACTGGAGAGCCAGATGAAAGAGGCTTATCCGGAACTGTTCGTCTAAGGTATGTTTTCGAGGACGAAAACTCTTTTAGTGGGGGAGAGTTGTAACGCCCCAGTTTTAATTATTTGATTTATTTAATTGGGAATTTATTTTATTAGAATTAATAAAATAAAAAGAATTATTTATTTTGGAATATTTGAAGAAAATAAAAGAAATAAGAAAATATTGGGTTTTTAAGTTATTGGGCTTGGATGTCGTTAGTAAAGAGTGGGGGTGCAAAAGAAATAAGGATATATATTTTGGAACTTAAGTTATTTCTCACTTTTCACGATAAAACAGAATTTGGAGATATTTGGGATTGGAGCTCTGAAGAACGAAGAACATCGCTCAAAGAACTCAAGCTGCAATTTGATAAGGTAAAGGGGGCTACTACTCGATTTACTTTTGCTTATGGGTTTAGGTACGATTGATTTTGGATAATCGTAGGGAGAAACCCCAATTTTTAGATGTTCTTAGGGATCAATAACCTTAGGGTTGAACCTTGTTGGAAAAGGTTTAGGTTCCCAAATTTTATGAATCAATTAGGGATTTTAGGTTCCTATGGTGGATTTGGAGTGTATTTGTATGATCGAGAGTTTCCCTTAGGTAATTCTAGGGATAACCTCAATGTTGTTAGGATTTCCCTAAAGGTCGGGTAATATGTAACTTAAGGTCAATTTTATAAAACTTGTTGTTGATGAAAGAATTGTTGATAAAATAGGATGTTTGAGACGAAAATTCTGAGTTGTGTATGATTTGAAAAATAAGACCTTAAGTGAAGTAATGTTGTCCTTAAGATTGGAAATTGACTAACGTAGAAGGGAATTGTGTTTCCAATTGATGTGTTGCTTTGAGTTATGCAAAATTGATATTGTTATGTACCGAAATGCACGTTTTGGCTGGTATTTTTCGTGTTTGGTTGCTGTTCTGAGCATGCTGCAGGTACAGGAATATTTTGTACGCGCTCATCAACACGGGCCGTGTTGCTGCACACGGGCACCCGTGTTGATCTTCTGTATTGGTAAAAATAATGTGTTTCTGGACACATTTCCACACGGGCCGTGTTGCTGCACACGGGCACCCGTGTTGACCTCCTGTGTTGGCTTCTGAATTCTGTTTTCTGTGCATGCTGTTATGTACGGAATTGATTCTGTTTTGATGTGCAGTGTTTTATATGCTTGGAATATGCTGCTTATTGATTCCCTAGTGTTGTTTGATGCTTGTATCGAATAATGTTTGTATGTTATGATACCAACACTACGTGGATGTTATTGTCATGCTTTTAGATGATGTTATCAAGCATGAATTATGATATAACTTGATATGATTGGTTGATGTTTAATAGTATGCTGAGTGATTACATGCTATCCATATCCTGTTATGATTGATATTGTTGATGTTGCATGATATGTTTTCTTGATGTTAATAGTATGCTGAGTGTCACATACTTTACATATCATGTTGCATTTGTTAATTCCCATTGTATGGAATTAACATGGTGGCCAATATACGTGTCCGCGATTTAATGGAACGTTGAGGTGGTAGCCGTGTCCGCGATATAATGGAACGGTGAGTTATCCGTGACCCGAGATTTAATGGGGCGGTAAAATGGTACCACATGCATGGGTGTGTTGCATTATATTGAATATAACATGAATGGATGATTTTCCAATGTTGTATTTAATTGATTGTATGCATGTATTGTTGCTGAATTGTTAATGATGTTTGATGTTAATTATAAGTATGAAAAGTAATATATTATGAATATATGAATTGTAAAGGTTTCGTAAACTACGAGACATGTTAACTGTTCGGGTGATGCTTATGGTTTTTCTGAATTGATTGTTATGAACGTATAATCAAAGGTATAATTGAGATGCTCACCCTTACTGTTGAACATTTCAGATTGAGGAGCTTCGCTCAGATGATTGGCGAAGACTTTCTGTTTCTAGTTTATTTCGGTTTAAGTATTGTCCGGGCCATGCTCTGATAGTTGTAACTCCGGGAACGTTTGTTTGTCGAGCTGCTTTAGTCAAACTCGTTTATTTCCTTAGTATTTGGTTATAATATGATGTTGATATATTCCAGGTGTTAATCCCTGATGATTGAAAATATTATAACTTTGGTTTTATTAAATATAATATTCCGCTGTGTAAACATGTATGAGTTGCTTCTATGTTATGCATGACAGGAACTTGTTTTTATTAAAAGAGAATTGTGACATCCTCGTTAATACATGTACTCTGAAAATATGATTTTAATTATTTGCGAAATTTTATGCGGGGTTTTAGAGGGTGTTACAATAGGCCTTCAGGGAGCCAGCTACACAGGATAACGTTAGAAAAAATTTTAGAGAAAGGGTGGGGGACCTGGGATTCGAACCCAGGTCCCAGGAATTACCAATCAAATGCCTTGCCAATGGAGCTGTGAGCGCGTTTTGTTTATAAGGTAACCAATAAATAATATGAAATAAAACGTGCGTTAGTGGACTTTTTAGCGCGAATTTTCAAATCAACCAATTGCTGCCTTACACCTAGTCTTCGTCTTCCTCGTTTGTGTTTTCGCCTGAAACATAAAAAGGGTTAGCGGGGGTTTTAAACCCCCCCAAAACATACAGTTTTCAATAATAGCGATTAGGCCGTCTTGGAATATAAATTGGGCGCGACCCCATCATTGAATTCGTCTGAGTGTCCTGACTTTGACCATGGTATCGAGGTGTTCCAATTTTACAGCATTTGTAAACGCCCAAATTAAAACTTGAAGAACCCTAATAGTCGTTCATGGTAATTCTTCATACAATGCATAAAAACTCAATTCAATCATATGGTTAGTTTCAGAATCATCCAATTAATATAAATCAAGAACAAAAATGCATGGATATGGTCTAAATAACAAAGCACGATTATGCAAAAAGAGTGATACAGTTTGACTTTGAATTACCAATTCTTGATGTTAAGGATATGGAAAACTATTCAGTTAGCTTCAGTAACACTTTTGCAAGCTATTGGAATTACTCTTGGCCTCTGAATCGTGCTAGAATAGGGTTTTTAGTTTTCAC
This sequence comes from Vicia faba, assembly GCA_948472305.1. Lineage (NCBI taxonomy): Eukaryota > Viridiplantae > Streptophyta > Magnoliopsida > Fabales > Fabaceae > Vicia > Vicia faba. The sequence goes on along the minus strand of OX451735.1, from coordinate 1,072,018,887 downwards.
TTTTTTGACAAAAAAACTCAAACTTGATTATGGATTTCTGGCGCAGCTTTTTGGTTATTTGCATTAGGGTTTTCATGTATATATGTACTGGAATGATTAGGGTTAGAAATTGGATCAAAAAATCAATGAATTGATGAAGAGAATATTTGATTTCCCATGCCATAATTTTCCAATCTTTTTCATGCAAATTTGCTTCAAATCATGTCCAATTACCAAGATTCTTTCCAAATCTGATCATGCACGAAATATTGAGTGTATTCCATGCATAAAAAGATTTAAAAACTTAGGTTTAGTATTTTCCACATATTTATTTTAATTAAATGAATTATTAGCATTTAAAAATTCAAATAAATAAATAAAAATGATGAAAAGCTTCCCTTTGGGCCAAATGGTCGTGCACATGCCTTGGATAATGATTCTTGGAAGAAAAAGAGGCCCATTAGCATTTTTAGGACATTTGAAGCAATGTTGACTTTTCAAAATATCCAAAAATTTCCCAACTTCCACAAGGCATAACTTGCTCAATTTTTAAGCTTTACCCATGTTATTGGACATTTTGGAAAGGTCTTTGAGTCCTCTAACCAATGTCTTTGGTCCCATGTCATTTTGATTTACCAAGCTCAAGTTATGGTCTTTGACTTAAAGTCCCTTTTTGTTGACTTTTGAAAATGACCTATAATGTTGAAATTGATAACTTTTTGTGAGAGCATTTCTTGGACTTGAAGTGTGAAGAGGAGCTGTAGGAAATGTCTTTCTCTTCAAAATGAGCTTTGGATGGAATTTTTCTGATAATCCATGTGGAATTTATGCCCTGGTCAAGTTACAGTTGACTTTTTCAACTGTCCAAATATGGAAACTTTTGCATCTTGAGACTTTTTGAGCCAAGCTTTGAAAATCATGATCCAGCATTGATCAAATGATGTTTATGGCTTCAAAATGAGATGTTGACCAAAAATTTGAACTTTTGACTGTCAAATGACCATTTTGCCCCTACAGTTGATTGTAGTGCAATTAGGGTTTTTGACTGTGCAATTTTGTGCAGTAAGTCTTGAAACTTGACATGAGGATACTTGACAATGTTTATAGGCATATGGGACTTGATTGGACCCTTGGAAACTTCATTTTCTTTGTCAGAACCAAAACCCTAATTTTTTGACTGTTAGGAGACCCTTGAACTGTGCAACCCTTTGAGAGGTTTTGAAGCTTTGACTTGGCAAATTTTGAAGAATATGGGAGGGCAAATTTTGGGGTACAATAGCTACGTTGATGCAACACTTTGGTTGGTAGTGGTAGCCCTTGAGTTAATCAAGAAGAATATGGGGCAACTGCGTGGTGTCATTAAGCGTCAACTGAACTTAGAACCTTTAAATGAACAACTTGGTCATTAGGACATAGTGAGATGGCCATCTTTAGTGTATTCCCAAAGTAGGAAGATACTCGATGCTACACTCATTGAGACTTGACCCCCGAGCTTTATTTGGTTGCGAGTCAGTCGCCTATCAAACGAAGCTTATGGGAAAGGTCGGTGATATGGAGATCCCTTAGAACACAGTTACTATTTATAGGACAGGTTGAACCAATCCAACTTTAAGAGGGTATGACCTTAAAACCCATGCAAGCCTTAAACCAAAGGTCTTGGTGTGATTTACTTGTGATTGCTATATATGTGATTTCATGGCATAATCATGACATCATAACATGGCATATCATACTAACCATTTCAAGGATTTTCTAGGGCTTATCTTTGTCTTGTTTTGTAGGACATGACATCCGCTCGCAAGAACACTATCCAAATAAACCTTGTGAAAGTACATCCTCAACTCGAGGAGTTAACATCAAGCATTCTTGAAAGCTCTCCCTTCACTGAAAAACATAGTCGACTTCTCAACTTGGTCACTTCAACCTCTGATGAAGAAATGTTACAGGTGCTCTTTCAGTTCTTTGACCCGTTGCACCATTGCTTCACTTTTCCTGATTACCAGTTAGTGCATACTATGGAGGAGTTTTCTCAGTTATTAGGGGTACCTATACTTAATCAACTACCATTCAACGGTACGGAAAGAGACCCAAATCCTGAAGAGATTGCTCAAGCTCTATCTTTACAACGGTCTTATGTAGTGGCAAATTGGGAAACCAGAAGAGTTGTCCAAGGATTTCTAGTTAAGTTTCTATTTGAGAAAGCTCACTATTTTTGGGATAGCCTGGATTTACAATCTTTTGAAGAAGTGTTGGCCCTCCTCATCTATGGTATGGTACTATTCCCTAACATGGACCAACTCATAGATGTGAATGCGGTTAAGATTTTTCTGTCGCATAATCTGGTGCCTACTTTACTTGGGGATATTCTACACTCTCTACATACTCGCACTCTAAAGAGAAGAGGGACCCTTATGTGTTGCACTCCTCTATTGGCTAGATGGTTTATTTCTCACCTGCCTCGGTCTATTTTGAAGAATGAATAAGGTATGAGATAATCTCATAGGTTGATGTCCCTTACACATTCAAATATACATTGGTGTTCTCGGTCCTTGGAGAGTGTCACCATCATTGATCACTGTGGGGAATTCCCTAATGTCCCTCTCTTGGGAATTATGGGAGGAATCACTTATTATCCTTGTTTGGCATTGTGATAGTTCAGTTATGCTAGAACAGATGGTCCTCACGACACACTCGTCCAAGGAATCACGTTTGACTATAAGAATGATGTTCACGGTTATCGTAAGAGGTTCATTCGAGCTTGGGGCATGATAAACAGGTTGATAGCAAGACACTGGGGCACAAGAATTCCATCCCTCTTGAGCCTTACCTCAAATGGGTGCGAGCTCGTGCTCAATGTCTTATGATGCTTTACCCTTTCATCTTACCTGTGATTGTGGAGCCAATTGGTGAAGGAGACACACCTTACGTTGTTCTTCATCCTGATATGCCAACTGATTTTGAGGAGCTACGGAAATCCTGGATCCAACTCAAAGAAGAACGGGATACCTTTGAAACCAAATTCTACACCAGCAAGAAGAAGGTTTTAGAGCTCACCCGGTTACTTCACGAGGAGAGGAGCATAAATTCTTACATTGCACCAAAGAGGATGCGCCTGTGGGAAGCTTGAGTCTTTTTACATAGAGAGTTATTGTTGCTCTGTTACCTCCTTTGTAAGCCCAAGAGGCATTATTGTGACCAATAAAACTTCTTAATACGATTAACTTTTGTTCTCTTTATGTTTAAGAAAATTTGAGTCTTAGAGATCCTTGAAAACATTGCATACATATATCATACATATCATTGCATAAACAAGTTTCATAGCATGTTTCTCATCTTCTCCGTTGTTTATTTCAGCAATGGCTCTAGAACAAACAGTGAAGGATCTACAAACTCAGAATGCCCGGTTTCAACAGATGATCATGGCTCTGACCAAGGGGAAAGAAGAACTGAAAGCCCTGCTTGTTAAAGAAAAGAAGAAGCCAAGGAAACCAGCTGGTGTGGTGAACTTGGGAAGAAGGATCAGAGGACCAGTGCGACAATCCTCTGAACTGATAACCTCATCAAAGGAAGGAAAAAATCAAGAGAAGGAAACAAGAGAGGAAGACTCCAGTCTAAAAGAATAAAATGATGAATTTGACTATGATGAGGAACAATATCCTCCTGTTGATGAAAAATACAAACAGCTGGAGGATCGTTTGAATGCAATGGAGGTCCGGAAGGTACCGGGTCTGGATTTTGAAGAACTGGGTTTGGCTTCTGGGGTTGTCATCCTGCAAAAGGTCAAGGTGCCGGTGTTTGCCAAATATGATGGGGTTTCATGTCCCAAGATGCACCTCCGATCTTATATGAGGAAGATCCAGCCTCACACTACTGATAAGGACTTATGGGTCCACTTCTTTCAAGATAGTCTATCCGGAACTCAATTAGAGTGGTTCTACCAGCTGGAAAGGACCAACATCCGTAATTTGGAAGACCTGGCTACTGCTTTCTATAAGTAGTATCAGTACAACACAGACCTTGCTCTCACTCGTACATAACTCCAAAGTATGGCTATGGGTTCGAGTGAGGGCTTTAAAGATTATGCTCAGAAGTGAAGGGACTTAGCAGGAAGAGTCCAACCTCCCTTTTCTGATAGGGAGCTAGTGGATATGTTTCTGGGTACCCTGTCTGGTTTGTTTTTCAATCACCTGATTGGAAGTTCCTCAGCCGGCTTTACCGAACTAATCTTGACAGGAGAAAGAGTGGAAGCCGGAATTAGGAGTGGTAAGATTCAGAAGGATGCATCCTCCAGTACAATAAGGAAGCCATTTCCTGGGAAGAAACAGGTTAGTGTTGTGTACAATCAACGAAATCAGGACAGAACTAAACATCGTCCAACAGTAGGGGCTGTTATGATCTCTAAACCTGCACCTACTCAACAAAGTAATAATCAACCTATATTAGAAAGGATGGTAATACAGTTTACCCGGATAAACATGACTTTGTCTCAAGTTCTGCCGCAATTATTGAAGTCCAATATGGTAACTTTGAAGGAAGCCCCGAAGAATCCTAATATTGCCTCTCCCCGCTATAATCTAAATGCGCGATGTGCCTACCATTCTAAGACTCGGGGGAATGACACGAACGACTGCTGGGCTTTGAAGAACAAGGTGCAGGATCTGATCGAGGCAAAGGAGATTGAATTCGATCCCCCTAAGACTCCCAACGTCATAACTACACCCATGCCCAAGCATGGTTCGGGTATCAATGCTATTGATGTTGTCTCTGCCACGGAAGATGCTGACAATGAGTATGACGTGGATAACTAGATCTTCCCTACTACCAATGGTGGACTCAGTAATTGGACGGAAAAAGACTTTGTACTGATTACTTTTGTTCAGAAGTAATTGTCTTTCTTGTTTTTTGGATATGTAATAAAAAATATAAACTTTATGGTCGTGTGTCTTTCCAAGGGCACAATGGTTTATTTGTGAGGGTTATCATGTTTCAATTTCATATGGAATTAATAAAGCATTGGACGTATTTGCATACAAATTTTGCGCTCTCTGTTTTTCTTTTCTTGCTTTTACTTTGTCTATACAGCTATGCTCTTACACACACTCACGTATCAAACTGCAGATCCATATCCACTTTGGATCCCATTGATAACAGTTCTGCTATTGCTGGTTATGACTTTGAAAATCCGATCAACCAAGTCGAAGACGAAGGTGAGGAATATTGTGAGGTACCCGGAGAACATGCTAGACTGTTACAGCAGGAAGAAAGGGCTATACAGCCTCATGAAGAGACAGTTGAGTTAGTGAATTTGGGCACAGAAGAGAACAGAAAAGAGGTCAAGATAGGTGCAAATTTGGAGCTTCGTGTCAAACAGCGTTTGATTCATATGTTGCATGATGATGTTGAGATCTTTGCCTGGTCATATGAAGACATTCTAGGACTAGACATAAATATTATGGTTCATCGTCTTCCAACTAAAGAAGATTTCCATGCGGTAAAGCATAAGGTCTGTCGCATGCGCCCTGAAATGTCAGAGAAGATCAAAGCAGAAGTTATGAAACAGTTCAACACTGGGTTCCTAGCTGTCACTTCTTATCCCCAATGGGTTGCTAACGTGGTCCCGGTGCCTAAAAAGGACGAAAATGTACGGATGTGTGTGAACTACAGAGATTTGAATAGGGCCAGTCCCAAGGATGACTTCCCGCTTCCCCATATTGTCGTTCTGGTTGACAACACTATGCAGCACAAGATATTTTCCTTCATGGAAGGTTTCTCTGGTTACAATCAGATCAAGATGGCACCTGAAGACATGGAGAAGACAACCTTCGTCACACAATGGGGCACTTTCTGCTACAAAGTGATGCCGTTTTGGTTGAAGAACGTTGGGGCAACCTATCAGCGAGCCATGGTAGCTTTGTTCCATTACATGATTCACCATGAAATACAGGTCTATGTTGATGACATGATAGCCAGGTATCAAACTGAGGAAGAGCACATTGATCATCTACAAAAGTTATTTAATAGGTTGAAGACGTACAAGCTGAGGTTAAATCCGAACAAGTGCACCTTCGGGGTAAGGTCTGTTAAACTTTTGGGTTTCATTGTTAGTGACAAGGGTATTCAGGTAGACCTTGCAAATGTGAAGGCTATACAAGAGATGTCGACTCCTCACACTGAGAAGGAGGTTAGAGGCTTCTTGGGACGCTTAAATTACATTGCCAGGTTCATTTCCCATTTAACTGCTACTTATGAGCCAATCTTCAAACTCCTGAAGAAAGATCAAGTGGTAAAGTGGAATGATGAATGCCAGACCGCCTTCAAGAGAATTAAGGAATACCTTCAAGAGCCTCCGATTCGGATGTCTCCGTTTGAAGGAAGACCTTTGATAATGTACTTAACAGTGTTAGATAATTCGATGGGGGTGTGTGCTGGGGCAGCATGACGAGTCTGGTTGAAAAGAGAATGCAATATACTACCTTAGCAAAAAGTTTACCGACTGTGAGACAAGATACTCACTGCTCGAGAAAACTTGTTATGCTTTGGCATGGGCTGCTCGCCGACTGAGACAGTATATGTTGACCCACACCACTTTGTTGATATCTAAGATGGATCTGATCAAGTACATCTTCGAGAAGCCCGCTCTCTCCGTAAGAATAGCAAGATGGCAAATGATCTTGACTGAATACGATATCCAATACAAGACCCAGAAAGCAATCAAGGGAAGTGTACTAGCTGATCATTTATCTCATCAGGCTGTGGATGACTACCAGTCCATGAATTTTGAGTTCCCGGATAAAAACATTATGTTAGTGACTGACTATGAAGAATCTGGACCGAATGAAGGACCTGAGGAAGGATCCTGATGGACCATAGTTTTTAACGGAGCCTCCAACGCACTCGGCAATGGAATCAGTGCTGTAATCATATCTCCCAAAGGCTATCACACTCCTTTCACCGCCAGATTATGTTTCAACTATACCAACAACATGGCGGAGTATGAAGCATGCATCATGGGTCTCAAAGCTTCTATTGATCTGAGGATCAAGTTCTTGAGCATTTTCGAGGATTCAGCCTTGGTGATAAGTCAAATCAAAGGGGAGTGGGACACGAAGCACCCGAATCTCATCCCTTACAAAGAACATGTACTGACATTGCTTCCACACTTTGAAGAGGTCACCTTTGAACATTTTCCACGAGAAGAGAATCAGTTAGAAGACGCGCTAGCTACTATGTCATCCATGTTCAAGGTCAAATGGGGCAACAAAGCTCCTCGGATCATTATTAAGAGTTTGGATGAACCAACATACTGCTATGAGATTGACACTGAATAGGTAGCAGACAAACCTTGGTTCCATGAAGTGAAAAGGTATCTTGAGGCTCAAGAGTATCCCGAGGGGGCGTATGTCAATGATAAGAAGTTTCTGAGAAGGTTCACCGCAAAGTTCTTCCTTAGTAATGGAATCCTCTACAAGCGCAACCATGACTCTACTTTACTTTGGTGCATAGACAAGAGCGAAGCAGAGAGGATTATGGCAGATTTACACGAAGGTACCTTTGGCACCCACTCTAGTGGACACACCATGGCTAAAAAGATCCTACGGGCAGGATACTATTGGTCCACTATGGAAACAGACTGTTATCAGCATTCTAGAACTTGTCACAAATTCCAGATCTATGCTGATAAAGTGCATGTACCTCTGGTTCCCTTGAACATCTTGACGGCTCCCTGGCCCTTTGCATTGTGGGGCATTGACATGATAGGAGATATTAGACCTACCTCTTCCAATGGGCATCACTTCATCCTAGTGGCCATTGATTACTTCACGAAGTGGGTTGAGGCTGCCTCTTTTGCTACTGTTACCAAGAATGTTGTGGTGCGATTTATCAAGCATAACCTGATTTGTCGGTATGGTGTGACAAAGAGAATCATCACAGACAATGGTACATATCTCAACAATACAATGATCACTGAACTCTGTAAACAATTCAAGATCCAGCATCATAATTCTTCCCCTTACCGGCCGAATATGAATGGCGCTGTGGAGGCTGCTAACAAGAATATCAAGAAAATCATACAGAAGATGACGGTGACATACAAATACTGGCATGAGATGTTACCATTTGCTCTTCATGGTTACCGCACCTCGGCGCGTACGTCAACAGGGGCAACACCTTATTCTCTGGTATATGGTATGGAGGTTGTCCTACCTATTGAGGTCCAAATCTATTCTTTAAGGATCATGAAGGATGCAGGCTTAAACAAAGATGATTGGATCCAGACTCGACCTGATCAACTGAATCTGATTGATGAGAAAAGGCTTACTGCTGTCTGTCATGGTCAAATGTATCAAAAACAGATGATCAAGGCTTTCAACAAAAAGGTCAGACGTCAAGTGTATCAAGTGGGTGATCTGGTAATCAAGTGCATCATACTGCCACAAGGTGATCCCAGGGTTAAATAGACTCCCACATACGAAGGGCCATTTGTGATCAAAAGCATATTCTCCGGTGGAGCCATGATTCTAACCATCATGCACGGTGACGACCTTCCTCACCTTGTTAATGCAGATATAGCGAAAATATACTACGCGTAAATAAAGACCCGCTAGGTTGACTGGCCTAGGCAAAAATAAGGGCATCCCGGCGAACCAAAAGGATTCGGGCAAAAATTAGGGATAAACACAAAAAAAAAATTGTACAACCGGCAAGTCGAAAACCTACGAAAGCGGCTTGGGCAAAAAAGGGTATCCCGGTGGACTGAAAACCCGAAAGGGCGGTCCAGGAAAAAGTTAGGGATTCAAAGTGTATCACTATGTCCCATTGGATGACCTTGCGACCAAACTTCAGTATCAACTATCAAGCTCAGACGGTACTGATCAATCCAGTCAGCTTCGGACGAGTAGCAAAGTGATGAGACACTCAAAGACATTGAGGCAATAGCAGAATTGAAACTCAATGGGATTATTACACATATTTGTTTTCTCTTTGTACACTATTTTGTGTAGTTTTCATTTCTTACAACGGTGTTCTCCTACTAGAACGTCCGTCTCTTTGTACAAAATACCTGATATGGGCGAACTTCAAAAATCAATAGAAATCATTGAAAGTACAAAACTATTTGCTTTTCTTTTTTCTGTTTTATTTTGCAAGAACGTCCAATGATTATTTTTGACATATGCATTTAAATATTATCACTATTCACAAATACTTGCATAAGAAGCAGAAAGACGGTTACTAATGATTTTAAGAAACGGGGCAAAGTCTAAAAAACAATTTACGTTTTGACAGTTACTCTTTCCGACATGGTACAAGGGCAGGGAAAGTTTGAGACAAAGTCACCATTACATGCGATCCCGCAACATCTATGTTCCCCACAGAGCAAAAATAACCAAAGTTTTGATCTCCTCCTTCCCCAAGCATGAATTACCTCCTCCAACAAAGTGCCTTCAGAGAGATAAAGTCCGTACTCCCCAACCGAGTTTTATAATTTCAAACAGTTTATAAAACCTCCTCCCCGGTAGAGTTTATTTCTCAAACTGCGGAAGCTCATTCCTTAACAGAGTTTATTTCTCTACAACGGAAAAATATTCCAATAAAGCATCTCCCTCTACATAGTTATCCTTAAGAGGAGTCAATCCCCAACACGATATTCTCAAACAGAAAGAGGAAATCCCCAGCAAATCATCTTTGTTCATCATCCCCAGCGGAAATGAAGGATTCAGCTTCTCGATACTCTTCATCAGCAGTCTGGGATTTACTTTCCTAGACTAAGAAATATCATAATAGCATCCCATATTCATACATCATGGCATGCACATACACATCGCATACATCATAATCTCATTTATTTTGAGAACATTATCACACAATGCATTTCATACATCATGACATTTCATATCACTAACACTTTACCTTTTTCAGGGAAAGATTAAATCAACAAACACCGCTACTTATGTGACCTGGTAGTCTTCTCAAAAGCTACGTATGATGAAGGGCTATTTCAGCAATTTCCTCAGAAAGATGTCCTCACAAGACCTTCTGTGGTTCAATCAGATGGACACTAAGATCTCTCTTATTCCTATTCAAGTTGAAGATATTCCAAGACTTTTGTCTGGTTCAGCTGAATCGATCCTAAGATTCTTCTGATTTCCATTCCAGACAAAGTTAATTAAAGACCTTCTATGGTTCAGTCAGATCGACACTAAGATCTCGCTGATTTCTATTCCAGTTGAAGATATTCCAATACTTTTGTCTGGTTTAGTTAAATTGACCCTAAGATTCTTCTGATTTCCATTCCAGTCAATGTTAATTAAAGACCTTCTCTGGTTCAGTCAGATCGACACTAAGATCTCTTCGATTCCTATTCCAGTTGAAGATGACCCAAGACTTTTGTCTGGTTCAGTTGAATCGATCCTAAGACTCTTCTGATTTCCATTCTAGTCAAAGTTAATTCAATATTTTCCTCTGGTTCAGTTAGATCGATACTAAGATCTCTCTGATTCCTATTCCAGTTGAAGATAATCCAAGACCTTTTTCTGGTTTAGTTAAATCGACACTAAGATTTTTCTGATTCTTATCCAGTCAAAGTTAATTCAAGATTTTCCTCTGGTTCAGTTAGATTGATACTAAGATCTCTCTGATTCCTATTCCAGTTGAAGATAATCCAAGACCTTTTTCTGGTTCAGTTAAATCGACACTAAGATTTTTCTGATTCCTATCTAGTCAAAGATAAACCAAGACCTCTGTTGGTTCAGTTTGAATCGACCATTGATTTGTTACTGATTCTTTTCCAGTAGACCTTTTTTTGGTTCAGTTAAATCGATACTAAGATTTTTCTGATTCTTATCCAGTCAAATATAAATCAAGACCTCTGTTGGTTCAGTTTGAATAGACCATTGATTTATTACTGATTCTTTTCCGGTAGATCCTTTCTCTAGTTCAGTTAAATCGACACTAAGATTTTTCTGATTCTTATCCAGTCAAAGATAAATCAAGACCTCTGCTGGTTCAGTTCCAATTGACCATTGATTTGTTATTCATTATTTTCCGGTAGATCCTTTCTTTGGTTCAGTTAAATCGACACTATGGTTTTTTTTATTTCTATTCTGGTTAAAGAAACTGCAAAGTATGGGATACGGCCATGATAACATTTTAATCTCATTTCCCCAGTAAGTCGTTGTGAAGCCTGGAATACGACCAGATAGCAGTCAACCTTATTATCCTCAGCAAATCACTGTGAAGCCTGAATCCTGACCAGATAACAGTTCACTTCCATCTCTTCAGTCAAGATATGAATCCCCAGTAGAGTAATGGACAACCGAAGCTCCTAGACTTTATTCCCCTAAAAAACATTCCCCAACAGACTCCTTCTCAGACAGTAGGAACAAGAATCCCCATAAAGAGACTTCTTACGAAGTCAACATCTGTTTTGGATGGCATCTTTAAGCCCATCTCCGACGGCTCTATGTCATATTCCTTCGATGGCATCTTTAAGCCCATCTCCGACAGTCTTCTGTCATCTTTTACAAATGGCATCTGTAAGCCGATTCCTGATATTATTCACCAATAGTATCACTTCAGACGAGTGCAACATTCTGGGCACTCTAGTGTTCAATCATCTTCCACCTTCAGATCACGAAAGGCAGACAAGTCAATCTACATCCTCAGGTCTAAGAAGATTGAATAGGGGCAGTTGTTGTACCCCAAAATTTTCCCTTCCATTTTCACACAAGATATATTCCTAGAAGTTCTCAATTGCTCAAGGTTGACCAAGAATTGACCAAACAATTCTCCTCCTAAGGTAATGAACCCCCAACTAGTGTTTCAATTTTCATCAAGATGGTTGAGCTCAAATGGTCTCAAATGTTTGCCATGGTCCTAATATGTCTTCAAGATTATCCATGCCAAATTTCACTCCTTGCACAATAAGTTTGCTCAGTCAATTGCTCAAGTATTGGAAAATCAATTGTGTTAGGTCTAAAGTCAATTGTGGCCCATGTACAGTCAAACTTCAAGATTTTTGGTCAAAATCAACATTTTGAAGGGATATCCATCATTTGATCAAGGGTTGATCATGATTCCTCAAGGAATGCTCCTAACCCATCAAAAGTCAAAAATGGCAAATTAGGGTTTCTATAGGAAAAATCAACTAAGCTTTGACCAAGCATAACTTTCTCATACTTTATCAGAAATTTTCCAACAAAAGCTCATTCTGAATAAAATTAAATTCCCTACAACTTCTCCTCAGCCCTCTAGTCCAAGAAATTCACCATTTGAAAGATAAAAGTTCATACATTACATGTCATTTTTACAAAGTCAATAAAAGCCACTTTTTCCAAGACCTTTAACATCAAGATAACATCTTCAAATGCAAAATTGATAAAAAAAGAGGGATTGAATTAGACATCTTGGGATTTCCAAAAAGTCCAAGATCATCATCATGAGATAAAAATTGAGCAATTTATGGCTTGTCCAAGTTGGGAAAATTTGGGAAATTTCAAGAAATATGCATTGAGCAAATTTGAGCTTGAAGGCAATGGCTCATTTTTTTGGACTTCAAACATATTCCTAAGAGTATAGAGGACTCTCAAAACCATTTTTGCATAGTCTTGATTTTATTTGAATTTTATATTAATTTTATTTAATTAAAAATCAAATAAATCAAAATCATTGCAAATTATATGGATCAATATGGTTAAGGCTTGTTTTAATGCATGGAGGGATCCCAATTTTTGTGTACAGCATGTCCACATTCATGCAAGTTTAAAAAATAGACAAAATCCCATAACTTTGGCCAATGTTACAAATGGATATTCATGGAATTCAAGCAATTGATTATGGCTGTTACAAACTTGTTTTTTCGTGTCTCCTCATCATTCTCTATATAAACAAGCCCATTGGCCAGCTCCAAACACGCACAAAGAGCCTGGGGAACCCCTGAAAGTTTTGCAAAAAAACACCAAATTTGTCAAATTCAAATTTCAGTCTCCAGCCTATTTTAATCCCAAACAAGGATCCAAACTCGCTCCTGGAGGTTCCCTGAAGCATTTGTGATCATCACCAAGTCCTGAAACCTCACAAAACACATAAGTGATTTCATACGGTTTGCCTCATTTTCCATTTTCGTTCTGCTCAATTCATGCAATTCAAGTACATTTTGATTATGTATTATTGATCATTTGAGCATTTGCAAGCTATCTGTACAGTTGGATTGAGTTTTTGATGCAGGAATCAAGTGTTGCCATTTCTAGGGTTTGAACCTTCGAAATGGGGTTTTCCAAATTAGCCAAAATCAGCCCAAACCAGGGGCACTATTATGCTTAGGAGGTTGAACACAATTTATCCAAGGCCTCGAAGTTCATTTTTGTTGTGTATTATGAGTTTTATAAGTTGCAGGTGCTATAGTGACAAGCCAAAACTGTCACTATAGGTCTCAATGTCTAAAACGACGGAGGGAGGAAGAAGATGATACGTGGAAGCGCCCCACTGGGCAGTTCAAATCTGCGCGCGTTTTTTTTTTAATTTTAAATGATTACTTAAAGTTTTTTATTATATTATTTTGTTTTATTTGGTATAACGAATGAATGTATAGCTCAGATGGCAGGAAAGTGTGTGTGTGAGGGAGAGGACCTGGGTTCGAGTCCCAGGTCCAACATTTTCTTATTTCTCAATATTTTCATGCAGATCTGGTATTCCTATTGGTTTGACATCCACCATACTTCATCAAACCTTGGCCATCTGATGTACATCTGATCAAGATGGATGCCTCTAGTATGCAAGTTCACCATATGCCCTCAAGGACACATCTCACCAAATCAAATACTAGTCTGGGCTTTAACACTTGGGCCTGACGTTTTTGCAACAGCACCCCCTATTTTTCTTTCAGCATCCCAGCCATTTGGGCCCTTTTTTGTTTTGTTTTTTTAATTATTTCAATTTGTTTTCCTTTTTTTATTTAATTAACTAAATAATATAAAAACATACCAAAAAAATTAGGAATAGACTTTAAATTTCTTTAATTAATTAATTAATTAATTGAATTTTAACTTTTTTTTAATTTAAAATGAACTAGAACTTAGAATTTTAATTTAATCATTTTCTTTTCATAATAAAAATTGCAAATAAAAATTACGATTGTTTAGAATAATTTTTAACTAATAATTTTCTCTTTCCTTTAATTAATTAATTAGATCTAATTCATGTTTCAATATTTTCTTAACAAAAAATACCAAAAATATTAGAATTATGACTCATTTCATTCAACTTTTATTTTCTTAATTAAAAATAAATTTAGAATTAATCATTCTCTTAGCAAAAACCAAAAAAAAAGATTTTCTTGTTGTTTATTTTTATTTACTAGGTTTTTAGACGTTTCTTTATTTTGCGCACTTATGTTATTATGTATCTGCTTATGGCTTGTAATTTATCGCGCGCGCATTTTATTTCCTGATTATGTATCTGCCCATGCGTTGTAATAGTTTAGGATTTAAATTTTCACACTTTTAATTTCCGCATTTTTTCATTTTTAGTCAGATTAAATTGTAATTGTCCCGAAGTCCTGTAATAGCTGTAGGACTTTATTTCTCGCTCTTGATATTCTTATATGCTTGTATATAATTGTTAGTAACTAAGGCTTGCATGATAAGATTAATCAATTAACCATTAGATCACTAATCTCAAGACAAATATCTGAAAAGGGAACTGTTGCACACTTGCACCGTTAGGGTATTCCTCACTTGGTTGCCTTCGGAAATGGTCATGTCCCTCGAACATAGGGATATCTTAGCAAAGACCCTCAATCTAAAAGTCATCATAAAGATCATAGTCCTTAAACGTCCCTCGAGTTACCTTTTGGTAAATGATCTTGTCCCTCGATGTTGCCTATATGATGACAGTCCCTTCGAATGCTAAGATATCCATACATGTTGCCTTCAATGACCATAAGCGTTCCTTTCGATAGTCTCTCAATATCCAATGATAGGGCTACCTACTCACTAATAGTAGGATAGAACTATCTAAAGGAAAGGAGGAAAATAACATCCTTTTTCGAGTAGGTAGACTATTCTTAAGTACTTGCTAAAAAATCTATTTTTTTATACATTTACACACTTTCAAAAACTATTTTCAAAAATACTTTATCACACTCTTGAGGACTGATACAAGAGTTACCATAAAGCAAACAAAAATATTTCAAAACACACAAACACAAACAGTTTTCAAAAAATGAGAAAGTACCTAAGAGCCCGTGGGAAACCACGAATGGAAGGGGTGCTAACACCTTCCCTTTCCATAATCTACCCCCTTACTCAGAAAATCTCGAAAAAGGTCTTTTTCTGTTCTTTTCACCCTTTCCTTAATTTGGATAAAAGAAATGTCGGTGGCGAATCTTACTTACCGCGACATTTGCAAACAAAAAATGCAAAACCAGTATAAACAGTCGATTCTGCCACCGTATCACAATGTGATTCTCAAATATGTACTTGATAGGATCCATTTATCTATCAACAAGGTAGTGTGAGTCAACATATACTGTCTTAGTCGGAGAGCAGCACATGCCAAAGCACAACAAGTTTTCTCGAGCAATGAGTATCTTGTTTCACATTCGGTAAACTTTTTGCTAAGGTAGTATATTGCATGCTCTTTTCAACCAGACTCGTCATGCTGCCCCAACACACACACCATTGAGTTCTCCAATATTGTTAAGTACATGATCAGAGGTCTTCCTTCAACCGGCGGCATCAAAATTGGAGGCTCTTGGAGATATTCTTTGATTTTGTCAAAGGAATTCTAGAAATCGCCATTCCACTTCACTGTTTGATCTTTCTTCAGTAATTTGAAGATTAGCTCACAAGTAGCGGTCAGATGTGAAATAAATCTGGCTATGTAGTTCAAACGTCCCAAGAATCCCCTAACTTCTTTCTCAGTGCGAGGAGTCAGTATTTCTTGTATAGCTTTGACCTTTGCAGGGGCTACCTCAATACCTTTGCCGCTGACAACGAAGCCTAAGAGTTTACCGGATCTTACTCCCAAAGTGAACTTATTCGGATTTAGCCTCAGTTTATATTTCTGTATCATATCAAATAGCTTCTATAGGTGATCAAGGTGGTCCTCTTCAGTCTGAGACCTAGCTATCATATCATCAACGTAGACCTCTATCTCGTGACGGATCATATCATGAAACAAAGCTACCATGACATGTTGATAGGTTGCCTCGGTGTTCTTTAGTCCAAATGGCATAACTTTGTAGCAGAAAGTGCCCCACTGTGTGACAAAGGTCGTCTTCTCCATGTCCCCAGGTTCCATTTTTACCTGATTATATTCGGAGAAGCCATCCATGAAGGAGAATACCTTATGTTGTGCGGTATTATCAACTAGAACATCAATATGGGGAAGCGGAAAGTCATCCTTGGGGCTTGCCCTGCTCAGGTATCTGTAATCCACACACATACGTACCTTACCATCCTTCTTAGGTACTGGAACAATATTGGCGACCCATTGTGGATTAGACGTGACAGCTAAGAAACCGGCAGTGAATTGTTTCATGACTTCAGCCTTGATCTTTTCTGACATATCCGGCCGCATACGACGAACCTTCTATTTCACTGGAGGGAAATCCTCTTTTGTAGGTAGGCGATGAACCAAAATATCGGTGTTAATTCCCGGTATGTCCTCGTATGACTAGGAAAAAACCTCAACATATTCATGTAGCATCTGAATTAACCGTTCCTTGACATTATGCTCCAGATCGGAACCTATCTTGACTTCTTTTTTGTCCTCTTCAGCACCCAAGTTCACTGTCTCAACTGGCTCCTCATGAGGCTGTATTGCCCTTTCTTCCAGTTGTAACAGTCTGACAAGCTATCCTGGCACCTCACAATATTTCTCACCTTTGTCCTCGGCTTGATAGATCGGATTTTCAAAGTCATAAGGAGCAATAGCAGAACCGTTATCAATGGGATCCATAGTGGATGTGGATCTATAGTTTGATATGTGAGTGTGTGTAAGAGCATAGTTGTATATTTATGATAAAGTAAAGAGGCTGAAAAGAAAAACAAAGAGCGTAAAATTTATATGTGAAACATCCAATGTTTTATTGATGACATATGAAAATGATGTAATGACCCTCACAAATAGACCATTGTGCCTCGGATAAGACACAAGGCTTTAATGTTTCAATTGTTCAAATATTACATTTCCTCAAAACAAAAAGACAAATTACTCTTGAATAAAAGTAATGGGCACAAAGTCTTTAGCCTCCCAATTGCTGAGTCCACCGTTGATGGTTGGGAAGATCCACTTGTCCAGGTCATAATCACTATCGTTGTCTTCCAGGGTATTGACTCTATGGTTGCTGATCCGTAAAGGTGGTTGTGATACGGTGGCAGAACTGACTATTTTTTGTTACTACTGGTTTTGTGTTTTTTGTTTGCAAATGTACGGTAAGCAAGAGTCGCCACCGTCTTTTATTTTATCCAACAAAGGAAAAGGGAAAAAGAGCAGAAAAAACATTTTTCGAGATGTTTCTGAGTACGGGGGGTAGATTATAGAAAGGGGAGGTGTTAGCACCCTTTCTATCAGTGGTTTTCCATGGGCTCTTAGGTACTTGCTCATTCTTAAATTACTTTTATGTGTTTGTGTGCTTTAAAAAGTTTTAAAATTGCCTTAGTGCGGCGCTTCACTTTATGGTAACCCTTGTATCAGTCCTCAAGGGTGTGATAAAGCGTTTTTGAAAACTTTTGTTTGAAAAAAGTGTTTGAAAGTGTATGGTGTAAAAATTTATTTGAGCAAGTACTTAAGAGTTTCTACCTACTCGAAAAAGGCTATTCATTTTCCTTATTTCCTTTAGGCAGCGCTATCCTACTATTAAGGAGTAGGTAGCTCCATCGTTGGAGTTTGAGGGACAATCGAAAGGGACAATTACGATCACTAAAGCAATGGTTATGAAACCTTAGTAGGTTACCCTAGAGTCCTAAAGATCTTTTCGAGGAAACATTCGAATGGGTCATCTTTGATCTTTTGGGACTAGAGGGCAACCACTAAAAATCCCTATACTTCATGACCGTTTACCGAAGGCAACCGAAGTGGGGCAAACCCTAGGAGTGAGCATGTGCAAGTGTTTGTTTTTCAGTCATTAATCTTTTCACATTTAGGGTTTTGCTACCGTTTTAAACATTGATTTATCTTTCGCATACAATCCTATTATCAATCATCTAACAGTTTATAATGACGGAAAGTAAAATGCGAGAAATTTAAACCTTGCTATTACAAGGCCTTGGGGAGGGGATTACATAACCAAAAACTTGGGGAAAATAGTAAATGAAAAATGGTAATAAACCTAAGTTAAAAGCTATTACAAACTCGGAGCAATTACATTAATTGGAAAAATAATGAAATAAATATGCACGATGAAATTAAATACGAGGAATTAAAGTTAAATTCAAAGACATTTAATTAGTGAATAAAGAAAAATATTTTTTTGGATTTTTTGAGAAAGTAATTAATTTTGCAAATTAACCTAATTCCTAATTAATTTTAATTATAAAAAAGGAATTTAAATCATCCTAATTAACCTATTTAATTAATGAAATTAAATATTTTATGAAGAAAAAAAACTAATTCTAATGTTTTTTTGTGATTTTTGTGATTTTTTAATTTAATAAAAAAACAATGATTTTTTTGTAAAATAATTAAAACCAATAATTAAATAAAGAAAATTAAAACAAAAAATTGAAATAAGCCTGATGCTGGAAGTAATTCTGGGGGTGCATAATTGAATTTGTTAGGCCCAGAATAACTGGCCCATCTGCCTGGCGCGTAATCCAGTGAAGATCACCTTTAGAGGGTTCACCATGGGGATTGGTTGATTGGACGCTGGATCTAATCTTGGGAAGATCCAATGGCTGGATCTGGAGGCGCATGATGGATTCCTGGTTGATGAGGCACATGGAATCTGCAATAAATAACTTAGAAAATAGAAAATGTTTGGACCTGGGATCGAACCCAAGTCCTTCCTCTCAAAGGGCCACGCCTGGACCAACTAAGATGGAACGCTTGCTTGTTAAGATAATAAACAAATAAAATATAAGTCAAAAAAAGCATTATACCCTAAAAAAACGTGTGTGATTCAAATCTCCCAATAGGAGTCTGCTACCTAATTGTCTTCTTCCCAGAACTGTTGTTTTAGAAACTAGGCTTTTACCTACAGACAGATTCGTCATTATAGGCTATAACGATAGTTCTTGTGCATGGCTGCAAACCTGTAAAAATAAAAACGTAGCACAAGCAACATAAATCTCAACCAAGGCTATGGATCGATTGCAAATAATCCCCTGAGCACGAATAGACCCTTAATTTAGCCTAATTTTCCTCTAACTAGGGTTCCCCAAATTAGAGCCCCGGAACCCTAGCCATGGCAGATGCCTATACCTGCACTCAAACTCCAATCAAAGTATTACAACATGTTGTAAACATGATAACAAGCATAGATATATAATCAAAATATGTTTATGATTTCAGAATCAAAGAAATCGAAACTGAGAATATGTGCAAACTGTGACGAAGGGTGGGCGTGATTCTGTAGGTTTTAGGCCGTAGGAATGCTTGCAAGAGCTTCAATGAGTGCCCAGGGATGTGATTTGATCCTTGGAATGGCTTGAAACGACCTGGGGAGAAGAATTTGATCTGCACTTTTTTTGATAAAAAATGACACTTGTTCTTGCTCTTAGGGAGACAGGTTGTGCATAAAAACTTCCCCCTTAGGGTTCACAATACTTGTGTATATGTACTGAATCAAATTAGGGAAATATAATTGGAAATAATCAAATATATAATGGTTTTGAATTTTGATTTCAATATTTCCAAATTTGAAGATTTTCTCTTATTTTGGAGCTTGCACGATTTTGTCTATGCTATAGACAGCTTGTATGATCTATAATTCAATGCAAAACAAATCTCATTCCATTGATTTGATTTATTTTTGATTTTATTTAAATTTTAAATAAATAAAAACTAAATAAATTAAATAAATAAGTGAATAAGGTATGGATGGTCCCATAGGTCATGGGCCATGCTAGGACTGAGATTCAATCTTGAAAAGATGAGCCCATGTTGAAAAAAAATGTAATTTTGGGCATTGTTGACTTTGTGCAAATTTCCAAAAATGGCCAATTTTGACAATGCATATCTCTCTCGATTTTTACCCTAAGAGGGTCTTTTTGAACTTTTTAGAAAGCTTAGGATGTCCTCTAAACAACCCTTTTGGTTTCATCTTAATTGGATCTTACATGTTCATGTAAGGAGCTTTGACCCAAAATGTGTTTTTGTTGACTTTTTGAAATGACCTAAAATGCTGAATTTATATCTTTTTATGAGTGCATTTTTTGAACTTGAGGTAACCAGATTGAGAAGTCGACCATGTCTTTCAGTGAATGAAGATCTCTCAGGAACCCTTTGATGCTAATTCCTTGAGTTGAGGAGGTACCCTTATGAGGTTGACTTGGATAGTATTCTTGCGAGTGGACGCCATGTCCTTTAAAACAACACAAAGATAAGTCCTAAAAATCCTTGAAATGTTTAGTATGATATGCCATGTTATGATGTTATGATATCATGATTATGCTAAAAAAACAAAAATATAGCAAGCACAAGCAAATCACGCAAAGACCTTAAGTTTAAGGCTTGAATGGATTTTAAGGTAAGTACCCTCTAGAAGTTTAGTTTGTTCAACCTGTTCTAGAAAGTAATCAGGTTCTAAGGGATCTCAATATCACTGATCTTTCCCACAATTTTCGTTCCGATCGGCAACTGACTTGCCACCAAACAAAACTCGGGAGTCAAATCACAATGAGTGTAGTATCGAGTATCAACCAACTTTGGGCTACACCAAAGACGACTATCTCACTACTTTCTAATGACCAAGTTATTCAATTAAAGGTTCTAAGGTCAGTTGATGCTTCATGACACCATGCAGCGGCCCCGTATTCTCCTTGACTACTCAAGGGATAACGGTACCAACCAAAGTGTCACATCAATGTAGCTATCGCTTCAACCATGTCGGTATACCCCCACAGTCCCCACGATCTATTTCTACTTACCTAAAAGGTTCCCCATATCCGGGTGTAGGATCTATAGTAACACCCAAACAAACCCTCCAAGGATAAAGCATATAAAGCAAGCAATTAAAACAGTTTTCTAAAATGAACTAACTCTAAGGTAACTCCACTTTTTATTATTCCCCAGCAGAGTCGCCAGTTCTGTGATACGGATAGCCACTAAAACCTCTCATGTTTTGAGAGTTGTGACTATTTTCCGAAGGAAACCGAAGTGGGGTACTCTAGATGTGTGCATGTGCGAATGATTCAATTCAGTTATTTATCTTGTGCATTTAGGTTTGCTAACGTTTTAATTTTTCAGTCTTGTCATGCAATCCTAGTTACTAGCAGTTAATATATACAGAGAAATGTAAAGTACGAAAATATAACCCTATGCTATTACATGGCTTCGGGGAAGGGGATATTTACAATGTACAAAACTTGGGGGGAGAAAAATAAGGAAAGTGGTAAAAATCCTAATTAGTCTATTACATCCAGTATACAGGTACAGTAATGTAAAAATGCAAAAAATAAATAACGTGGGAAAGGTAGAGACGTCTAAAACCTAAGGAAATTTTAAATGAAATAAGAATTTTTTTTTTGTTTATTTTTTTATTTGAGAAAATAATTAAATTAATTATCCTACAGTCTATTTAGAAAATAAAGTTAATCAAGAAAAATAGTCTAAGTTTTTTTTTTAGTTTTGTTATTATGAAAAGAGAATAATTAAATTTAAATCAAGTCCTAAGTTCTAATTCATTTTAAATTAAAGGAAATAGTTAAAATATTTATTTAATTTATTTACAAAAATAGTTTAATTAAAAAAACACTAACTTAATATATATATATATATATATATATATATATATATATATATATATATATATATATATATATATATATATATATATATATATATATATATATATATATATATATATATATATATATATATATATATATATATATATATATATATATATATATATATATATATATATATATATATATATATATATATATATATATATATATATATATATATATATATATATATATATATATATATATATATATATATATATATATATATATATATATATATATATATATATATATATATATATATATATATATATATATATATATATATATATATTTGTGATTTTTTCTAATTATTTATTTAATTAATAAATAAAGAAAACAAAAATAAATAAAACTACAACAATACAACAAAAAAATGCTAGATGGGCCTGATAGCAAAAGAAAAATAGGGGGTGTTGTTTGAAATTGTTGGGCCCAATTGAAATTAAGCCACATCTACGCTAGATCAGGTGTGGAGAAGTCTTGAGGGTGCATGATGAGCTTACGTGTTAGATGCTTTGACTTGGATCAGAAATGCTCCTGATGGCTTGGATCTGATGATGTATGATGTGAAATAGGCCATGAGGAGCACTGGATCTGTGCACAATTCATTACAAAAGATAAAAATGCTGGACCTGGGATTCAAATTCATACCCTCTCCTTCACACGTGCGTGCCTTTACCAATTGAGTTTCTTTACAATTTGTGTGTTATAACCAAAGCATTACATTATATGTCAAATAAAGTCAAATATATTTAAAAAAAATTAAAACACGCGCTAGCCTCTGTGAGCCAATGAGAGGACGACAACCAAGCTGCCGGAGTCAGCAACCGGAGTCAAACCTCCGATCACCTTCTTCGGCCAATCCAAAGCTCGTTTCCTGAAAATACACAATTTAAAGCAAAACCAAGAGTCATATCCTATGTAAAATCATGTTCTGGTTCTGAATCTGGCCTTAGATTGGCCTAAAAGTAACTGTATCGCCCAGATTAAAGCTTAACAGATTCAAGACCATAACAATGGCAAGTTGGCTTTTAAGAATCAAAGCATACATGCCTTACGTCAAACATGTCCTATGAATCATCCTGAGCATGAATCAAACATTAAAAAGCATTAATATATCATAAAGCTAGAGATACGAATTTGAAAATTTTACCAAAAAGGGTGGTTCCGGTTTGGCACTTATGGGCGTGTGATAGCTTGAATGAGGGCTGGGAATGAATCCTGGGAACCTCAGAATGTTGATGGAACCTTCGAATCGGATTGAAATAGACTGGAATTGGGTTTTGGATTTTGACAACTTTTCTATTTTTTGCAAACTTTCGTGTGACTCCTTTAGGTGTTTTTTCTCTAGTTGTGTTTGGAGCTTGCTAGTGTGCTCCTTATATAGAGAGGATGGAGGGAACCAGAGGGAAAAGGAATAAAAAACCATTAAGTTGATGTTTTAAGTCCATGATATCACTTTGAAACTTTGCCAAAGACATGGTTTCTTGTCCCTTTTCGAATTTGCTATGAACCTGGACAAATTTGACTTTCGAATGCCCTCCTTCAAATGACTCTGATTGCCTCATTCGAATGGCTCTGATTCAGCTCCTTCAATGGATTCCATCCACATCAATTCGAATTGCTCGGATCTTTGATGACTCTGAATTCAGAGTTTTCCCTTGTCAGAGTTTCTTTAATTAAGTCAATATCTGCATCAATTCGAATTGCCCAGAATTCTCTTCGTTAGAGAATTTGTCCTTTTTTATGACTCAGGATTCGAATCTGTTCAGAGTTTCCTTCATCAGGGCTTCTTCGAAAGCCCCTCAGATCTTTGCTTTTCGATTGACTCTGGATCTTGATTCTATTTATATAAAGTCTCAACATTCTGGCTTCTTCGATCAGCCCCTAAGTTCACTCTCTTCGATTAATTTGACACTACTCAACTAGCCCAATTGAAAGACTTTATTCTGGTCAGTCGAAGCTTCCTTTGGCAGGAATGTGCTTGTGCAGGGAGTTTGGGCTTGGCAGCGTACTGGATTTTAGCCAACAAGTATCTTGGACCAAGACTCAGCACAAAGCAAACTTGTTTTCAATAGTCATGTGTTCTTCGAATGAACCAATGAATGCTTCTTCGAAGGGACCACATGAATGCGCCTTCGAAGGGCCTATCATGCGTGTCAAAGTGTGGAAAACTGTTTCAAAGGGGACCATTGCCCAGTCGAAGCTGGCAAAAAGGCAGCCAATGCCTTGTGGGTCGAAGGAAGCTTTTTGCCTAGTGGATTGAAGGCAAATCTGAAGGAGTCTTGGCCTTGTATGCTGAAGGCAAGCTAAAGAGGGGGCATTTGCCTTATGAATCGAAGGCATGTCTAAAGAAGCCCTTTGTCTTGTGAATCAAAGACCAATGAAAGGGGCCTTTTGCCTTGTAGATCAAAGGCAAGTTGATGGGTCTTTGCCTTGTGAAACCAAGGAAAGCATGAGGAAGCTTTGTGAATTAAGTTTGATTGAAGGAGATTCAGCGCCCAATCAAAGATTGTATGCAGGAGTTCACTGCTGGTGAATCGAAGCAAATTTGTAGGGGATTCTTGCTTGTGAAGCTTGGACCAAGGCTTGTTCAAAGGGGAACCAACGCACAATCAAAGTTGATGGGCCAATGCTTGGTCGAAGGGTTTTAGGAGCCCATTTGAAGCTTGTTGACATGCCAATTGAAAGACCCTTTGCTTTGATATGCCAATAGAAGGATATTACTCAGATGCCAATCAAAAGACATTGTTGGCATGCCAATTGAAAGACACTTTGCTATCATTCAAAATTTTCATTTTATTTAGCCAAGTGTTTGTAACCACCCATATAAGAGAAAAAACCTTGGGAAATATGAGAGGGAAAATTTTGGGGTACAACACATCTATACACTGTTAGTTTCACCAAAGGTGACAACTAACCAAACACTTAGAAAACATGAAGAGAAACAAACATATGCACTAAATTTACAAGTATCGAAAACATGAACACATAAATGCACAAGTATACATGTATAAGTCTAATTACATCATATAGACAATATGAATATTATATGCAAAACTCAAAAACAAAGAAACTATCATAATGCAATCAAATAAAAACACTAATCCCCGACAACAGCGCCATTTTGATGAAGCGGTAAAGAGGAAAGCAAAAGTAAGTATTTATTTAGCGTGATATAGGTTATATCATATCATCCCCACAGGGATTAGTGCTACTGAATTGTTGTTCGAAAAATCTCATGTTAACGAGTTTGGGTTTGAATGGGTTATTTTTAAGGAAAGGTAAAAGGTATCAACAGAAAATAAATACATTCTTCAGATAGGAGAAACTTATTAGGCATGCATATAATCCACTCCTCACAGACTTAAACCTATAGACCATTTATACTCAACCTACAAGACTCATCAATGTTATCACGTGTCAAACACAACACGCATTATATCACCTTGGTGGAGATCTCTCAACCAACCTCAACAACACAAAAGTCAATTGTGCTAATTGCATTGACGATCTCTCATAAGAACACAACCAACACAGATGCATCAATTGCAGATACCCAAGTGAATAATAGTTCTAAATTTATCTCTAGAATCTACAAACTATTAGATAGTCATCCTAGATAATAATTCAAACAATATATGTCTATAGCAACCCAAACCCCTAAGCACATAGCAAAAATCTAGGACAACAATCGACAAAGATTTGTAAAGCAAGTTTTATACAACGCCATGGGCGACAAATATACATGACTTCAAATTAAATACATATACAAAACCCAACAAATAAAGAATACACAAATAAGAAGAGAAATGAACCATAAATCTACCAGTTTATCAGCGTCGATCGAAGAGCAATCCACCCTGGATCATCTGTATGCAAGCTTCAATGTTGTTTTATAAGCTAACCCTAAGGAAAAATGAGGGTTGATAAATTTAGGAGCTAAAACTATCCCCAAACCCATACCCTAACAAATGAAATGTAAAGAAAATATATACAACGGCGCTCAAAAGGACTTCCTGGCGGTGGCTTTTATTCTGGCCACTCGGCCTGCCCCACATAAGAAATCTGGCAAAATATATCTAGTGTCGTCCGATGCTCAATACCACCAATCACTGACGACCTTTAAACTCGCACGATGACCAAGACACGAGGACAAGACAGGAGAATATGATTTTGTCTATTTTCCATCGCTCCTACTTTTCCCGATGACGGACCCGGTGCTCACATCGCCCTGACAGCGCCCCAGTACCGCCCGACGCTGGCTCCAAAACAACTTTTTCTTGTTGTTTTCTTCATGGCTTCCTTTCTTTGCCTTATTTCTCTCTTTAAAAAAATGCATCTTGAAGCTTTTATTACTCAATGCTCCAAAAATGCTTAAATACGTGCAAAATTAATGGAAAAATAATCAATGATACAATTTGTTCACAAAAACACTAATATACACAAACTAAATGAAATTACACAAAAGTCGGGTTTATTCAACCGATTTTAACAACAAATAGTTGATAAGTGCAACAAAAAGTATATATATAAAAATAGCTACAATTTGCACTTATCAATAGACACTCGAAGATCAATCTTAGGCCAGTGTTTA
Source organism: Vicia faba (assembly GCA_948472305.1). Lineage (NCBI taxonomy): Eukaryota > Viridiplantae > Streptophyta > Magnoliopsida > Fabales > Fabaceae > Vicia > Vicia faba. Next base: position 1,071,992,358 of record OX451735.1, on the reverse strand, counting down.
TTTCTTGGTAGATCACTTATTTCATGGCGATCAAAGAATAAATTGATTATATCAAGGTCCTTGTGAGAAGCTGGATATAGAGCCCTTGCAGCTACCACCTTTGAGCTTCAATGGATTCCATATCTTATAAATGATTTGGACATTAAATGCACAAGAACTCCTGTTATATATTGTGACAATCAAACTGCTCTTTATATTGCCTTAAATCCCGTTTTCATTAAAGGACCAAACACTTGGAAATTGATTGTCACATTGTCAGAGAAAAACAAAGCAAATGAGTTATGAAACTGCTTCCAGTCAAGTTAAAAGCCTAACTTGTTGACTTGTTCACCAAGGCATTACATCCTCAACCATTCAATGATTTATTATCCAAGTTGAAGATGATAGATATCTACCAACCTTCAACTTATGGAGGATATTGAAGTATTAGGATAAAAGTAATGCAAGACATAAGAATGAATGTAATAACATCTCTAACTAATTTGTTTGTTAGTTAGAAAGAGGTTAAAGTTAGTTACTTGAGACATAAGCTACAGTATGGTGTGATAAGGTGTAGAACCTTATAGTGTAGTCTAATTGTAGTTGTATATAACTCACCACACACTTGTGTAATTTCTAAAGAGAACTCTATTTTCATCATGTTCGTTTCTGCACTTTCAATACAAATGTGTATACAATAGAAGTCAGACTTTAATGTTCTTTCTTCTTCCTATTACAATGTAACCTTGAGGTTCATGTTCTTTCTTATGAAATTAGAAACGTTTGTAAATGTGCATTAAATTGGAGTGAGGCGTCCATGCAAATGAATAAGAATAACCCGACAAACCTAAGATCATACATCATGATGGAAATAATTGAAATGACCTAAAATCTACTATTTATCATTTACTCAAAGATTGACCAAACTACCTGAAATGTCCATCCCCCCAAAATTAATTTACACTACGAATTGGACATCATAGTAATTAAGAAAATAACCCTTAAATTCTTCTATTTTTCTAAATCTATTCACTAAGTGTTGTGATATCATTGGTCCGAATTTAAATACATTTTTCCCAAATCCCTCCTTACACACTAATGTACCTTCAACCATACACTCAACTATAATGACACGATCTCTCATTTATCACATAAACTTATGTGTTTTCTCTCTCCACAAAACCCAAGCTCTTTTCCTCCTGCTCTGCTCTCACTCAGGTTAGCATCTTGAACCATGTATAACATGTTTCATGGTTCTGGTATTATGCCTACATCATTTATTTTAAATTTTTGCTTTTTCTTGACTACAACTATTGCTCTGCTCCAGGACTCAAGCTGGGACTCAATCTCTTGCTTTGCTCTCACTCAGGTTTTCTTACAACCATGTTTATGTGAGAACTTTCATGGTCTATCTTCCATGAAAGAAAGGTCACCCTCACTTGCAGACATATGCCTATTTCCGATGGACACTAAAGTTGTCTTTTCACCTTCTCCATTTTATTTAGAACATTGTTATGATCCAAATATGGTTTGATGTCATTCGGTTTACTTCTATTTGGTTGCATTGACGGTTCAGGAAGCTAGGAAATTATAGTGAAATTATAGTTGGTAAAATAATGGCAGAGAGTAGTGTGTGAAAGATGGGATTGCCCATGGTGCCAAGTTTAAATTATTAATTTATTTTATGAAATTGGATAGTATTTAATAGCCTTACACACAATTAACTTTCAATCTAATAAATCACTATTAAAATAATATCTATTTTATTTTAATTAATAATTTCCATTATTTGATATACAAAATTATAATTTTCAAATGTTAAAGTTTCACTTCTTTTTCACGGGTCACTGTCAATAAAATATATATTTTTTCACTACACCATACTCATATGTTTCACCACTGTAATCAACGGTCTCGCGTGAGTATGTCATCAGTTTTTTTCTCATTTATATTTACTCATATCCCTTTAGTGGCCCATAAAATTTTTTGTCTCATTTTTAATAATCTTTATTGGGCCATGTTGTGATATAATGTTGTTGGGTCGGATATATTCATTATCATGTATTACTCTCTCAGATGCAATTAATAATTTATATTTTGATCATAGTTCCTTTTATTTATATTATTCATATCGTTCAAAAAATACTATAAATTATTAAATTTTAAGTCTTAGGCAAAATGGAAGATCATTTCATATGCAATTTTGAAGGAAAAGAAGTAATTGGTAATCATATTAGTAATAATAATTCATATATTATATAACTTTAAATAAGTTTTTTGTTCTATAATTATAATAATTTTTTATTTTTATCCTTAAATCTATTTTAAGTTTTCGTCTTCTATTTATTTTGTGCTAAGAACTTTAGTCCTTGCTATTAACATTATGTTTAGTTAACTAATTGAATTCTACAACATATGGCATGCGGCCTTCTTTTTACTCCCACCGTGTGACTTTAAAACTAATAAAGCCCAAAAATTCAAATAATAACGCTAAAAAACCAAACAAAAAGTAGACGATAGTATACAAATTAAGGGTGTTCAAATCAAACTAATGCAAATTAAAATAGAAAAACAATCCAGAAAAAATAAAACCATACAAAATTGAATATTTGTGTTTGAATGTTATTTTTGTGCAAACTCTTCAAATCGGATAAAATTTTGAATTGAATTTAATACGTCAAATCAAACTGCATACATATATTATAGTATTTGATATTTTTATTATAATATGATATTTTATTTAATCTATTATTAGTTTATTTTTTTAATATAGTTAATTAATTAAGTTTAATATTTTTATTTATCATTTGATATTCTTCAAACACAGTTTATGAATTTCATTTTGTCATATTCAATTTAAATATAATATATATTATATTTTATATTAAACCTAATATTTTATTGTATTTTCATAATATTATTATTTATTAAAAAAGTTGAAATTGTAAATTTAAATATTTAAAAATAATTCAAAATAAACCGCATCAAAACGACATAAGTCCAATTCATGCTCAAATGAACAAATAACATAACAAATTGATATATATTTTAGGTCGACCAAAGGCCCAAAGAAAATGTTCAATCAGGTGTAAATCGAATCAAAATGATCCAACATATAAAATCAGTACACGTGAGATTCAAGGTATACTTTTATGATCTCCATTTTTCACTATACTCTTCTTAGACTGTGTAATTAACTTGGACGTTGGAGTGTTAATCTTGCTAGTTCACCTGCACCGCCGTATCTGAGATCAACACCACCGGTTTTGGATCCTCCATCATTGATCAACACCAATTTTGGTTCAACAATAGAATAGTGGTGTTATCTATGAGAATGGACTCCTACTTCTCATGAAATTCTACAGATACATCACCCTCTATCCAAAGTCAGATCTCTACAGTAGACATTGAGAGATGGAGACAATCACCTCATACATCATAATGAAGAGCTCTTTTAATTTTTTTGATCCTATTTTGCCTCAATTGACAGTCATCAATGAGATTTGCAACACACCGACATCTAGCGTAGCTTTGTCCTCGAAACACCTCTTCCAAACAATAGTTGATATCAGACCGTAAAGCAAAGACCGATTGACGATAGGATTTCTAGACCGTGAAAAGATAAATGAAGCCTTAAACACAGAATTGTCGCTAGTTATACCATTCATCATCACTGAATGCATTCTCAAATTATTCCTCATTGGCGACGAAAGTCATGTAACGTCCTCTACACAAACACACTATGGTAATTAGGTCTCTAGCAACTAGACCTAAGTTCATATCTCAACAAAGATCTACTAGCCTTCAACGATTCAGTAACCCGCCATTGCAAAATGACAAATCTGACACTGTTGCTGGAAGAAGGAGAAGGCTAAAGGAAGGTAACCCTTGTCCTCTCATTGTTCTTACGTAAGAGCACTTTAAATGGTATTCGGGTAGATCCTTTTTGGTGAACTAGACACAGAAGCTTGTGTTTCCACTCGGAAATGGCGTATTATTGTGCTAGTGTTATCGCATTTTACTGAAATGCAATCGAGTTTTAAATTGTAACCCATTAATTATTGTTGTCGTGTTGCACCCCAAAATTTATCCTCTTGATTTAGGCTTATGTTTCAGCATGAACATCATAGTGCATTGCATTCATACATTGTGATAAGATCAAAATACTTTGGTGATAAAGTTTTCCTCAAGCTTTGAAGGTTGATAGCATTGACAAGTTGCTCAAGAAGAATCTTATCATCTAAACTTATGAATCTTTCAAGCTTAGATGCTTTTGCATATCTCAAGTTGTTTTTTTTATTCATCTCTTTGGACCCCTAGAAGATTGGAGCTGGTGTTTGATCACAAATGAAATCACTCTTTGGATTCATTAGTCAAATTAGGGTTTTGTTTGAAGTAAGACTACTGGTCCTTCCAATGAACAAGATTTTATTTATGGAGCTACAACATTTCTTTGACATTTGAAGGATCTTTGTACAAGAAATTGGTCAGGATGCCCAGAGGGTTTGGAGTTTTGAAGATGATTCATCAGTCTCCTAATGTGTTGACCAAAATTAGGGTTTTGGTTTTCATAAAGATTTATTGAGAATTTTGAAGTGAAACTTTGTACATGGCCTTCATATGTTTGGAAGATCATATGTTTGAATTTTTGATCATCAATTTTGAAGGAAAGTGGATCAACTGGTTCAGAGGGGCAAAATGGTCATTTTGGTCCAAATTAGTCAAAGTCAAGGTTGGCCAAGGGGTTTTTTGGCCAACCATCAATTCAAGGATGTGCTTTTCATATTTCAAGTCCATTTTGGTCATTGGATCAAAGAGATTGAAGTTTGGGTTGAAACTTGTTTTTGAAGAAACCCTAGAAGTTACTAATTTTGGAAAATAAGGGCCTAATTTCAAAAAATCATATTTTATTCATCCTTGATCAAGAATATGCAAATCAAATATGCTTGGAAATCTAATAGAATGATCTTTAATCTCCCTTTGGTCTCATGTCCAAATTGGCAAGGAATCAAGAGTTATGGTCTTTTGAAGTTACAAAATTATAGGTCATTTTTCAAAATTAGTGAATTTCAAGCTAGATTTTGGGAGCCTTAATTGATTAGTTTGCAAAAACTCAAAACTAGGGTATTGTAGATCTTTTTAAGGTCTTTCCAAATTGTACTCATTTGTGCAAAAATTCAAAAGTATGAGCAAGTTATTAGTTTTGGAATTTTGTGGCATTTTAGTGAAATTTGGCAAATGTGCAAAATGACCATTTCTTGCAAACTCAAGTTTTATCCATTCTTCTTGCTTCTAATCAATCCCATTGGTGATTTGTGACATGTTGAGGCCCATCATACTCACTATTTCGTGCCTCATATGGTATTGCACATGTTGGAATTAAAAAATGCAAAACTTGCTCAAAATGGCTAATTCACCAACACTCTCTCATTTCAAGTAATCGTGGGCTGGCATTTTGAACATGGACTTCTGACTTCATTTGGCTCACAAAATGCATAAAAGGAAGAAGAATGCACGAGCAGAAGGCATGATTCAATATACACTTCATTTTTGGCCAAAATTCTCAATCCTGCCCTCCAACGAATTTAAGGACAAACTTCCACTTCTAACCTTCTCTACAAGCTCTATATAAGTGAAAGCAAGCAAAGAGAGAGAGAACGCGCCATTTGCAAGAATTCCATATCTGGAAATTTTCTTCCTCTTCTGCATTTTGATTCGATTCTCTCAATTCCTTGGTGCTTTCTTCAAAATTCTTGTGGATTCTGCTTCAGCAAAGCAAGTAGATCAAGCCAGCACCATTTGTTTGCATCTGGAGTGAAGGAGACAGTAGATCAATTTTCCCCTTGAGGTAATGATTCCAAACTTCGATTCTTGAGATGCACTTGTTTATTGAGATGTTTGAGCTTGAATTCATGTTCAATGATGTTAATGGAATGATTTTGAAGCTTTATAGCATTTAATTTGATGAATTGTGCATGTTTGAATGTTCTGAAACTCGCGATGCAGCATGTTTTTGTTCATGTTCATGACTTGATTGTGGACATTGTGATTGATGATTTGGTATGATTTGAATTGCTATGGATTCCTTGCCATGCTAGCTTTGATTTGCCTTTGATTTCATGAAAAATGATGCACAATTGAGTGAGTTGTGTTGATCTGAAAGTGAGCCCTAATCCTGAGTCATGCGCGTGCTTTTTGGATGTTCAGAGGTTGAAGATGATGTGGTGGCACATCCTGATTGGTTCATTTGAAAATTTGGTTTATTTGAATTTTTGTTTTATAATTTGATTTCCATGATTTTATTTTATGCTGAAAAATGATTGGAAAATTATGAAAAAATTATCATAATTTAAAAATAATATTTCTGACTTTGTGTATTTTTTTGATAATTTTTGGAATTATTTTGATTGGTTCAAAAATTGTTAGGTTTAATTAATTAATTGATCAAAGATAATTTTTATTTTAATAGTTCCTTTGACCTAAAAAAATCCACAAAAAATATTTGAGACTCCTAAAATAATGTGAAAATTGATTCTGACTTTGGTTCATAATTTTTCTTATTTTTAATTAAAAATTTAATTTCAAAGTTTATTTGTCATATTTGTTTTTTTATTTTTTATTTTTAATACTTCTATTAATTCAAAAATTCTAAAAAAATCATCATAATCTTGTTTTTAATCATGGAATCTGATCATATTTTTGTTTTGCATTTTTTGTGATTTTTGGTTATGATTTGTATTTTCTTGCCTTTAAATAATAATTCCACTATTAATTGTTTTTTTTTGTCTTTAATATTTTTCTTTGATCCAAAAAATTCACAAAAATTCAGGGATGTGTGTTTTTAGCCCTAATATTTGAATATAATTTTTTTTGGCCATTCTTCTGACTTTTTGATGTAAATACTATTTTGATTTGTGAATTTTTGGTAATTACATAAATATTTGAATATTAATTTCTTTCTTGACTTTTCCTAATTCAAAAAATATGAAAAAATGTATATTCTGACTGTTAAAGTTTCTTGGTGATTGGTTTGACTTTGGTTTGATTTGTTTGAGTTTTAATCCTATTTAATTAATATTTGGGATTAAAAGTCAAAATCTAGGGTTTTTGTTGCTTATGGTGCAAGTTTCATGTTCGAAACCCTTGTGCCTTGGACTTCTATTGGATTTCGGGTCTTGATCATAGTTCATGAATGTATTGGGAATTTGAAAACTATCTTTCTTGAATTACTTGACTTGGTTTGGCATTTTTCCACAAATAATTTTGAAAACTTGTCTAGTTTGGTAGTTTTGTCAACTAGTCTTGAACTTTGAGTTTCATTTGACCTCTTCCCCAATCATTCATGAACTTAGGGCTTGCATTCTGACTTCCAAACACTTCCAAGATGTTAATATTTTTTTGGTTTGAATTATGGATCCTTGTTTCTATTATTGGTGTAATTTTGAAGTGAAGGTACCCAATTATGTTTGCATGTCTTGTTGCAATTTGTTTGATGGCCAATGAACTGGAGTGAGGCCTATAATTGGGAACCTAATGATCATGTTGGTTCTGACTTGTCCATGTTAGCTCAAGCCATTTCACTTAGAAGCCTCATGTTTGACTATTTTGAACCATCTAATACATTATGAAGGTTTCATTTCCTATTGTGTTCATGAAGTTGTGATTGAATTAGCCATGCGTGATTGAAATATGTTTGCTACTGACCTTCATGGTTCTTGTTCATATTATTCTCAAGCTATTATGATCCTTGATTGACACTCAATTGTCAATTCAACATGGTGATAGGAAAGAGCAACATTCCTCTGATTCTTTTGACCTAATTTGTGCATATGCTTGTCTCTTCTTGCTTATGATGTCTAATATTTGGTAATTTCCATCATGTTATTCTCACTTCTTCACCTTTTGGAATACTAACTTGGTTGTTGAATATGCGAGGTACTCTGAGAAAGTTGCCACTTTTGGCTTGAGGCTTTTGTGTTCCACTTTATTTGTGGAACACAATTTATTATATTGGCATTATTTTTGTGTTTGGCTTGCTTGATGGTTTATGCAGGATACACATATCTATGATTGTGAATGCCATACATTTCTCATGGGATTTGTTCATATCTGATAATTTGCTTACATCTTGATGGTGCAATTCCTGACTCAATTTGTCTACTGATGCCAGCTTGCTTGAAGTTTCTCTGGGTTTCTTTTATTTTTGCTTGATTGCTACAAATAGTTATCTGTTTGGTATTGTACTACCTCCTTTCTCCCATTTCATTTTGCATAACTCTCTGATTGCATGATGGGACCTCTGTTGCTGATATATGTCAGGAGGCCCTCTGGTTTTTATCTGATGCATGTGTTGTGATTGTTGATCGATGAGTCACTCAATTTAGATATTGAGATCACGACTTCGCTCTCATTGCATGTTCCCTATAGGATATTTTTGTTGAGTTCCCTTTAACATTCTAATTAGGATAGGATTTTCCCTTTATCCTCAACCTTAGGGTCAACCATTGTATGATAACAATAGGGATAGTGCTAGGCTAGTCTCTCTTAGTTGTTTTTCTCTCTTTGCATCTTGCATCTTAAAACAAAAACCTGTTTTCTTGGCAAATCATAAAACACCTCTAATAAACTCAAACTCCTCTTCAAAATAAAAGATACAAACCAATCCTATTAGTTTGTGTGCCTCTTGGCTTTGCTTTTACTATCTGTTTTATTGATGTTTTGCCACCTCTACCATGCAATCTTTTAAAGCCGATGTTTTACCGTCGCACATGTCTGTTATCCTACTTTGATTTCCAATATCATTGTTAGGTGTGATGTTTCATCATCTGTTTTATTGATGTTTCACCATCTTTGCCATGATTTCTTGTTATCTTTTGGTCGGTGTTTCGCCATCACACACTTGTTTGAAGTCAATGTTTCGCCATTGCACATGTTTGTTATCCTACTTTGATTCTCAATATCATTGATAGGTGTGATATTTTGCTATCTGTTTATTGATGTTTGGCCATATCTACCATGATATCTTTGTCTATGCTATCTCTTAGTCGATGTTTCGCCATCGCACACTTGTTTGAAGCTGGTGTTTCACCATCGAACATGTTTGTTATCCTACTTTGATTCTCAATATTATTGTTAGGTGTGATGTTTTGCCATCCGCTTTATTGATGTTTTTCCATCTTTGCCATGATACTTTGTCATCTTTTAGCCGATGTTTCGCCATCGCCATCGTACACTTGTTTGAAGCCGATGTTTCGCCATCACACATGTTTATTATCCTGCTTTGACTCTCAATGCCATTGTTAGGTGTGTTGTTTTATCATTTGATGTTTCGCCATCTTTGACATGTTACCATGTTATTATTTAGTCGATTTTTTATCATCTCATCTGTTTGTTGTTTTATTTGATGTTTTTCCATCTTGACTGTTTTTGTTGTCTTAACTAAAAAATACAAACCAACCAAAATATATAAGCTAAACTACGGATGCTCTGATTCCTTAAAAGGGATACGTAGGCATTGGGGTAGGGCCCGATCGAGCATAAATTTTTATTTTCCCTACATTGTTTTCTTTTTCTTTTGCATGCATTCCCTTTTCAGCTTTGAGCCATAGACATAGGATTTGACCACACCCATTAGATTAGACAACAAGAGTGGATACCGTAGAGTACTACGAGCGCGTGGGGTGCTAACACCTTCCCCTTGCGTAACAGACTCCCTTACCCGATCTCTCAGTCGAAAGACCGTGATTTCTCCCTTTTTTTCAGGTTTTCTCGATGTTTACCTTTCCCTTTCGGCGGGATAAAAGACGTTCAGTGGCGACTTCATTGATGTTTCATTACATCCAGATGACAGGTTCCGGCCGCGTTGTTTCAGTTGGTGACTTAACTGGGGATAGATTGACCTTTTGCTGGTCCATCTCGGATTCGGTCCTAGCTCTTGCTTGTTTTCTTTTTGGGTGTTTATTTTATCGCTTTGCATATTTATCTGTTTGCATTGCATCCTATATGCACTTTACTTTCTGCATACTGGATTTGGCTGGACTGTTTGGTTTCTGGATTCTCTTGGTGGGTGGGTTGTTCCATGAGGTAAAAGGCCTCGTACCCAGGCTATGAGTGAAATCCATAGAAACTAGGAATAGAGTGGCCATGGCAGCTATGAGGCGGATTCTTTGTAGACCTGACCATGAGACCCATGACTTCGGAGGTAGTTCGGATAGGTGTCATCGTATGATGATACCGACATTCGAGCTCTCGTACTCTAATTTGGCTATTAACCTTACCTTGACCTAGACTACACCCGTGAGAGGGGCGGAAAAACTTTTCTTACAGGTACAGGTACTGTTGGTGACTTTATGTCATGAAGGTGACTCAGGTTCTCATGTCAGTTTTGAAGCTTCGGGATTCTCTTTTGATCATAAGTGGTGTTGTTCTGTAATGGTCCAGCCACGATCCAGTGTGAACTTTGATCTTGTCATATTGCATCATAGCATATTTATTTCTAAAAAAAATGATGTAAAAAAAACTAGCATGCGCATGTCATTTTCCAGGGACATTCAAGAGTCTTCTTTCCATCAGAAATGGTTGATCTCCCTCCAGTCGTGTTCGATTCAGTTCATGTTAAAGAGCTTACCAGGCATACTTTCTCTTATCATATTCCTCCTATTGATGTGGCCGAGTTGAAGAGGTTGGGTTTTTATTTGAAGGGTGATGTTCTAAACAATTTCAACAAGAATTATGGCAACTTGTTACTGGTCCTTAATACTCTGGTTGACCCGATGGCTTTAATCACTCTCTTCCAGTTCTATGACAAAGAATTACGATGCTTTACTTTCCAAGATTATCAACTGGTTCCCACTCTAGAAGAGTACTCGTACCTGCTTAATATCAGATTGACCGATGAAGTTCCTTTTGTCCAAGTGTCGGAAAAGCCAAAGTTCAAAGTCATTGCTGAGATTCTTCATTTAGGTTGGAAAGAGGTGAAAGACAATTGGAAGTCCAGTGAAGGTATTGCAGGGTTTTATTTGGATCTCTTAGTGAAGAAAGCTGAAGATTGGGCAAAGAAAGGCAATTGTAGTGACTTCAGTTCTCTGTTTGCTCTTATGATATACGAGATCGTCCTCTTCCCTCACAAGAGAAATTTTGTGGATTTTGCGGCCATCTGTGTTTTTAGAAACAGGAACCCGATACCGACACTCTTGGCAGACACTCTTTATACCATTCAATCCAGGCATGGAAAAGGTGGAAATGTAGGTCTATGTCATTCGATGCTATATCAATGGCTAATGTTGCATCTACCAGTAAGTGGTCCTTTCGTGGATACCAGGCATTCTCTCCGGTGGTTATCAAGGCTCGTCAACCTTACTTCTTTCGATATTCGGTGGAATTATGATATGGGGGAAGTGCAAAGTGTCGTCACTAGTTGCGGAGATTTCCCTAATGTTCCCCTCATAGGAACTAAGGGGTGTAACAACTATAATCATGTGCTTGCTTATCGTCAATTGGGATATGCAATGGATGGACCGCCAAAGGTTGAGGAGGTGTCTGAATCAGTGTATTTCTCTAGAGGAAGTGATCCTAAGATGTTGAAGAGAGTGACAAGTGCTTGGAAAGGTATTCACAGGAAGGATAGAACTACTTTGGGCAAAAAGGTTCCCATTGCTAGGGTTCCTTACATGGAGTGGGTTAAAGCTAGGATTAAGATCTTACGGTTACCATTTGCAAGGTCGGTTCCTCTATACGAGCAACCTCCCGTTGTTCCAAGTAACACAGTGCCTACCGAGATGTTTACCCAGGTTCATGTTGAGAACATTTAGCTTCGTGCAAAAGACCGTGAGGCGGGGATGAAACTTTATTGGGCAGATCAAGAAAGGGCCGACTTAGCTCGTAAACTCAAGGAAGCTCAAGGGGAAACTCCTGATGCAACTAGTTTTAGGAAGAGGTCTTATGCTGAAATGGAAGAAAAATTGAGTAAGACTCAGCAAGAGTGTCGGAAGCTTCAGGCCTCAGAAAATAGTTACAAGAAGAAGATTCAGAACTTAGAAAAACAGCTCAAAGAAAAAGACGCTTAGCTCGAGAAGGAAGTGACCCAGAAGCGTGTCGCAGAAGATCGGTTCCAAAAGAGTAGAATAGTCGCATCTCAACTTTTGAAGGAGAAAGCCAGACTTGAAGAGTACTGTCAACATCTTGAAGCATGTTTAGTTCCGGAGATTTAGTTCTGTTATTTGCTTTTGGTGTGTTTGGTCACCCCCAGAATTGTTGGAAGGGGCCAATTGATCGTTGTTATTATTCATTTCTGTTTGCTTATTTTTTGTTAAGACATGTATTTAGTTGTTTATCGTTTTACTCTTAATTTGTCCGAAGTCACTTAGACATCGTTTATTTTTTTGTAAATATTTGAAAGTGTTCATCCTATTATCTTTCCTCTTTTGATTGTGTGGTTGCACACCATGATTGATGAATAAAAAGACTCTTCGATACTTGGAAATGACAAACATATCATGCACATCATGCATTTCATAACATTGCAGGTTATCTCAAGACGGTTTTTTTATTCTGCTGCTTTTCTTATCCAGAATTCAAGACGACTACTTATCGATATTCCACCAGAAATAACTTGCCGAGACAGATGGAACAGGTTCAAGCTGAACTCGCTGAAATGAGGGCCCAGATGGCTACACAGATGACTCAGTTCATGGAGGTCATCACCAACGTGAATCGCCGACAGGAAGAACTAGCTGCTATTGTCAACAACTAGCACCGCCATCCGGGGGATGGTGGAAATCAAGGGCTCTATCAGGACATTTTTGTAGGAGTGGGAGATGTGCAAGATCAACCTGCTGGAAATTTTCACGGGATGCCGGGAAACCCTTTTGTGCGCAACGTGGGGCAGTTTCCTCCGTCTCCTGGACCTCGTCTTGTGGAGAACAGGAGAGCTAATCAAGGTGGCATAAGGAATTATTAGGATCAGGATTATGACTTTAACCAGGATGAAGATCGGTTTTTTGTGTGGCATTCAGAGCCGGGGGTTCAGATTGAGGACATGAAGTATCATTTATTGGAAGAGCGTCTGAAGGTTGTGGAAGGGCAAGGAGTCCTTGGTATGGATGCTAATGATCTCGGGTTGTTGTCTGGGGTGAAGGTTCTTCCGAAGTTCAAGCCTCCTACATTCGAAAAGTACAATGGAACGTCGTGTCCTATTACTCATGCAACTGCTTATTTCCGGAAGATGTCAGTGCATACTGAGGATCAAGGGCTTTTGATTCACTTTTTCCAGGATAGCCTGTCTGGGGCATCCCTGGAATGGTACATGAAGCTGGAAAAAAATCATATTTGCTGTTGGAATGATCTTGCCCGGGATTTTGTCAAACATTATCAGTACAATGTGGATATGGCGCCTAATCGCACTCAGTTACATAATATGTCACAAGGACCGAAAGAATATTTTAAGGAATACGCTCAGAAGTGGCGTGAGTTGGCTGCGAGGGTTCAACCTCCACTTATTGAGAGAGAACTCATTGATATGTTTATGAGTACCCTGCAAGGGCCATTCTATGAATACATGATAGGAAGTACTTCGGCAGGATTTGCAGACTTAGTCATGGCTGGTGAAAGAATTGAAGTGGGTTTGAAATTGGGAAAGATTCAGATTGGAGGTTCCAATGGCTCATCAGGGGGAAGTAAGAAACCATTCAACACTTACCCCAAGAAAAGGGAAGGCGACGCAAGCGCGATTTACTCTCATAGAGGAAGAAGAGAGGACTGTCAGAATCAACAAATCAATGTTGTTTCTATTCCTGTTAATGCTCCTCCGCAGCAGAGACCGAATACAATGCCGCAACAACAAAGGTAGCAAGATGCTCCTCGTCAGTATAATAACCAACAGCAGAGACAACCCAGGAAATTTGATCCCTTGCCAGTAACTCTTACTGAAGCGCTCCACCACTTGCTTGACTTGAAGTTGATCAGTTTGACGAATATGCCACCACCACCCGCAAGACTCCCTGTTAATTTTGATGTTAATGCAAGGTGTGAATTCCACTCAGGCGGGGTTGGTCATTCTACTGACAATTGCTTTGCGTTGAAATGTAAAGTACAAGACTTGTTAGATGCGAAGGCGATTGAGTTTACTCCAGTGACTGGTCCGAATGTTACTCAGAACCCAATGCCAAGGCATGGAGGGGTTGTTAATATGATTAATGATAATGGTGAAGTGTTGAATTTAATCATGGATGTGGAACAAGTAACTACTCCGTTGAGCTTTGTTAAGAGGTATTTTCTTCACAATTCTATTTTCCCGGGTTGTACTTCAGAGTGTGCCAAGTGTAGAGAGCAACCGAAGGGCTGTGATGATTTGAAAGCAGGTATCCAGTTGTTGATAAAATAGGGTTCCCTACAATTTGATAGAAAACCAAGCTACCACAATGTTATTGAAGAAGATATTGTTGTGATATCCATTCCTTACACCCTTGCACACATTCCTTCCCCATCAAGGGCACCCCTATGATGATTACGGTACCCGGACCTATGTCGTACACCAGTGAGAAGGCTGTCCCGTGGCATTACGGTGCCGACGTTTATTACCACGTGGTAAAATAGGAGGTTAATGATCATTCGTCTGAGGAAGAACATGTTGAAGATGATGAAGAGGAAGTCCATAACTTTTCTGGTGTGGGTCGAATGACTAGAAGCGGGAGAGTATTTGGTCCTTCCAATGTGCAGGATGCGGCAGATGCTTCTGCAAAAGAAAAATGGAAACAACAGGTAATGATTGGTAATCCAAGGGTTACGCCAGCCAATGTGACTCAACCAATTCCGATACCAGAAGCTTCTTCAGTTCCCGATGAGGTTGAAGAGTTAATGTGAATTATCAAAAAGAGTGATTATAGCATAATTGATCATTTGAGCCATACTCCTTCTAAGATGTCTATCTTATCTCTGTTGATTTATTCAGAACCTCACAGAAATGCTTTGACGAATTTGTTAAAGAATGCGTTCGTGCCACATGAAATAACAGTCAATCAGTTCGAAAATGTTTGTGCTAATATATCTGCCGAGAATGGTTTGGGCTTCACCGATTTTGATCTTCCTCCAGAGGGACCAGACCATAACAAAGCGTTGCATATTTCGATGGAGTGCAGAGGAACTACTTTATCTCGGGTTTTGGTAGACACCAGATCGTCTTTAAATGTATTTCCCAAGTCAACATTGATGAAGATTGATTATTCTGGACTAGAGTTGCGCCCTAGTGACTTGATGGTAAAGGCGTTTGATGGGTCCCAGAGGTTAGTATTTGGGGAGGTGGAGTTGCCAATCAAGTTTGGTCCTTGCACCTTCACGGCTACGTTTTTTGTGATGGATATACAGCCAGCATACTGTTGCTTGTTGGGGAGGCCGTGGATTTATAGAGCAAGAGCAGTTAATTCTACTCTTCATTAGAAACTCAAGTATCCTGCTGAAGGAAAGGTGATAATGATATGCGACGAGGAAGAGTACATTGTAAGTCATTTGACATCATTCCGCTATGTTGAAGTTGAAGGCAAGATACATGAGACTCCGTTTTAAGCATTCGAGACAATTCATGTTGTCAATTTTCCCCCTCCAGAGCAGAAAAAGAACCTGAAACCGTTATGTCTTCTCTCAAGGATGCGAAAGCTGTGGTGGAAGGTGGTAACCCTGAAGGTTGGGGTCAGGTGCTGGACGTTACTCCGAAATTTGATAAATTTGGTCTCGGTTTTAGCCCGGGCCAGCAGAGTGCAACTCCCAGAGCATCCAGTTTATCTACTCCTGTGAAGTTTTCCCACCCTCGTGCTACTCAAGAAGGACATGTCAATGCAATTGGCGACGGTAGAGTTGATGGTTACAATGTTGAAGATTGGATTCGTCCAAGTATTTCAGGCCAGACACTCAACAATTAGACTTTTGTGGATGTTATCCAAGTTTCAAGCGCTGAGGAGTAATTTTCTTGTTTCTTTTATTTGTCATATCATAATTCCTACGCTCTGCCCAAGGCATAGTGAATCATTTGTATAGGGACACCGTGTTTATTTTGCAAGTTTATCATGAAATAAAGGACGTTTTTGCATTCAAAATCTTGTTTCTTTTTCTTTTTCTTTTTAAATGGCAATGTTCCTCTTTCCACACACTGAAACTAAAAAACGCAAAAATGTCATTCATGCAGATGCACTTCCACCATCGATTCTATTGATAACGACTCTGCTATGGCTCATTATGACTTTGATACTCCTATTTATCAAGCTGAAGAAGAAGCATATGAGGATTGTGATCTTCTTGAGGAATTAGCCAGATTGTTAAAACAAGAGGAGAAGGTTATCCAGCCGAATCAGGATTCGATTGAGGTGGTAAATATTGGCACCAAAGAGGTAAGAAGAGAGGTCAAGATTGGGGCCGATCTCGAAGAAGATGTAAAAGCCAGATTAATTGAGCTACTCCACGAGTATTCTGATATCTTCGCTTGGTATTATAAGGATATGCCTGGGTTGGATACAGACATAGTGGTGCATCGACTGCCGCTCAAGGAAGGTTGTTCTCCTGTCAAGCAGAAGCTCCGAAGAACTCATCCTGAGATGTCCAAGAAGATCAAAGAGGAGGTCCAAAAGCAGTTAGACGCAAATTTTTTAAAGGTTGTCAATTATTCGCCATGGATTGCAAATATTGTGCCTGTGCCCAAGAAAGATGGTAAAGTCAGGATGTGCGTAGATTATAGGGATTTGAACAGGGCCATCCCTAAAGACGATTTCCCTCTTCCGCATATTGATGTGTTGGTTGATAATACTGCTCATTCCAAGGTGTTCTCGTTCATGGATGGCTTTTCAGGTTACAATCAAATTAAGATGGCTCCAAAGGATATGGAGAAGACAACATTCATCACACCTTGGGGAACCTTATGTTATAAAGTGATGCCGTTTGGTTTGAAAAATTCCGGGGAAACATATCAGCACGCCATGGTCACTCTCTTTCATGACTTGATTCACAAAGAGATTGAGGTTTATGTAGATGATATGATTTCTAAGTCTAACACGGAAGAAGAACATCTTGTTCATCTGGGAAAATTGTTTGAAAGACTGAGGTAGTTCTTGCTAAGGTTGAATCCGAATAAGTGCACCTTCGGGGTGAGATCCGACAAGCTTTTGGGCTTTATTATAAGTGAGAAAGGTATCGAGGTGGACCCGGCCAAAGTCAAAGTGATACAGGAAATTCCTGAGCCAAGGACAGAGAAGGAAGTACGTGGCTTCTTGGGAAGATTAAACTATATTTCCAGATTTATTTCTCATCTCACAGCCACCTGTGAACCTATGTTCAAGTTGTTGAAGAAAAGTCAGACAGTGAAATGGAATGAGGATTGTCAGAAGGCCTTTGACAAGATAAAGGAGTATTTGCAGGAACCTCTGATACTCATGCCGCCAGTAGAAGGAAGGCCACTAATCATGTACTTAACTGTGTTGGAGACCTCAATGGGTTGTGTCCTTGGTCAGCACGACGAGACGGGGAAGAAAGGGCAGGATATTTACTACTTGAGTAAGAAGTTTACGGAATGCGAGTCAAGGTACTCAGTGCTGGAAAGGACTTGTTGTGCGCTTTCCTGGGCCGCCAAACGTTTGAGGCAGTACATGTTAACTCACACCACCTACTTGATATCCAAAATAGATCCAATCAAGTACATTTTTGAAAAGCCAGCTCTTACAGGCAGGGTAGCCCGTTGGCAGATGATACTCACCGAATATGATATCCAATACACTACCCAGAAGGCGATTAAGGGTAGTGTACTGGCCGACCATCTTGCTCATCAGCCCATGAACGATTATGAACTGATGAAGTTTGATTTTCCAGATGAGGAAATTGTATATATTAGGGATTGTAATATGCCAGACCCAGACGAAGGACCCGAGCCGGGATCACGTTAGATGCTTGTTTTTGATGGTGCCTCTAATGCCATGGGCAACGACATCGGAACTATTATCACTTCTCCTGAGGGATATCAAATTCCTTTCACGGCTCACATTTGTTTCGATTGCACTAATAACATGGCCGAATATGAAGCTTGCATTTATGGCATTGAAGCAGCGATTGACCTGCGCATCAAATTCTTGAAAGTTTACAGGGACTCCAATCTTGTTATCAGCCAGATTAATGGAGATTAGGAGACTCACCATTAGAACCTAATTCCGTATCGTGAGCATATTATGAAGCTGATTTCGTACTTCAAGGAAATCACGTTTGAACACATTCCCAGAGAAGAAAACAATCTAGCTGATGCACTGGCAACTTTGTCCTCCATGTTCAAGGTTAAGTGGGCTAATGAGGCACCTTCCATTACTATCAGGAGTTTGAGTGAGCCAGCTTTCTGTTTTGAGGCCAGTTTGGAGCCAGATGGTAATCCTTGGTTTTATGATGTTAAGCGATATCTGGAAACACAAGAGTACCCTGAAGAGGCATCTGTCATGGATAAGAAGTTCTTGAGAATATTTTCAGCCAAGTTCTTTCTCAGTGGTGGTGTGTTGTACAGAAGGCATCATGATGGTTTACTGCTCAGATGTGTTGATAAGAAAGAAGCGGCTAGAATCATTGAGGAGATACATGAAGGTGATTTCAGGACCCATTCCAACGGACATACCATGGCTAAAAAGATCTTGCGAGCAGGTTATTATTGGTCCCCCATGGAGACTGACTATTACAATCATTCACGGGTTTGCCACAAATGTCAAGTCTATGATGACAAGATGCATGTGCCGCCAGTACCTTTGAATGTCTTGACCTCCCCTTGGCCGTTTGCGATGTGGGGAATTGATATGATCGACAAGATTGAACCAACTGCGTCCAACGGGCACCGTTTCATTCTGGTTGCCATCGATTATTTTACAAAATGGGTCGAAGCTGCATCCTATGCCAATGTCACCAAGAAAGTGGTAACTCGGTTCATTAATCACAACATTATCTGTCGCTACGAAGTGCCTGAGAAGATTATTACTGATAATGGGTCTAATCTGAACAACAAGATAATGAAGGAGCTTTGTGAGTCCTTCAAAATCAAGCATCATAACTCTTCCCCATATAGACCAAAGATGAACGGTGATGTCGAAGCGGCCAATAAAAATATCAAGAAAATCGTGCAGAAGATGGTGGTAACCTATAAAGATTGGCATGAGATGCTGCCTTTCGCTTTGCATGGTTATTACACTACGGTGCGTACTTCGACTGGGGCAACCCCGTTTTCATTGGTTTACGGCATGGAAGCAGTGCTGTCGGTAGAAGTCAAGATTCCTTCTCTTAGGGTCATGAGAGATATTGAGCTGGATAAAAGTGAATGGGTACAGAATCGGATGGATCAGTTGGAACTTATTGATGAGAAGAGATTGACGACCGTATTTCATGGTCAGGTATATCAGCAAAGAATGAGAAAGGCTTTTGATAAGAGGGTGTGACCTTAGTGTTACAAACCAGGCGACCTTGTGCTCAAAAGGATAATTCTTCCCCAGGGAGATCCCAGGGGCAAGTGGGTTCCGACTTATGAAGGTCCTTTCGTGGTCAGAAAAGTTTTCTCTGGAGGGGCGATGATGCTCACAACTATGGATGGAGAGTACTTCCCTCTCCCTGTGAATGCTGACGTAGTTAAAAAATACTTTGCATAAAAAAATAAAAACCCGCTAAACTGAAAACCCAAAAGGGCGGTTTAGGAAAAAAGAGGGTGTCCTGGTGAATCGAAAACCCGAAAGGGCGATTCAGGCAAAAGTTAGGGGCTTAAAGTAAATGACTGCGTTCAACATGATTTTCTTTGTTTCTTTCCTTCGTTCCGTCACCTGGCTTAAGCTCGAGGCTAATCCAAGAGTGGCCTGTCCGGAAGCAGGAAGATGAGAGTTATAGTAGAGTCGGGACTTGGTGGATATTCATATTCACATTCACATTGCCATTCATAAACACTTGTTTGTTTTAATTTTGTAATTTCTTGCTTCCAAATGTAAATGCCTTTTTCACAGGTAGATTTCTCAAAATCAATAAAATATCTTCTTTCAAGTATACGTATGCTTTTCTTTTCTTTTATTTTGTTTGCAAAAACGTCCAATATTTTTGATAAGCATGAGCATATAAACTTCGTGGCCCTTACAAAGATCTGATAATCTAAGACACAATTGGCCGATCACTTGAAATACGGATAACAAACACAACCACCGCTGCGTAAGGAGCATGTTTGGTTCTATGTTTGATGAATCTCTCCTTCACTCTATTGGTGTTTGCCTTGCCATTTTGTTTCACAGCTCCGGGCCGTTGTTAACGATCATGAGTCGGGGTAATATCAAGGTTACGGTAAGTCAGTGGGACCGGTGAACTTGGTTGGAGATACTTCCTCCCCATAATGGTTTTTATTACGTTTTTTTACCGTGTTGTCATGTGTCATATTGATTGATTGTTTTAAGCATTGTCTGCATATAGAATTTTGTTTATAGCTGAATGGCAGTCTTGATGCGTTGATTGTTTTTGCCTAAAATTTTTTTTTATACAAAATCACTCTTTAATTGTTTTCCGGGCGTTTTGATACCAACTGTGCCAATTCTTTTGCATGACCAAGAATTTGGAGGATGAAGTTTAGTTGAAAACGGTGACTGTAGTGGTATGCTTTTGAGTAGAACCCTGTTGACGATGTACAGGCCTTGTTTCAATCCCAAAACACTGGAGATATAAGGGAGTTAGAACCTCGTTAACCCCTCTGAGCCTTCAAAGTAGGAATTTCCTTTTCGTTCAAAAAAAACCTTTTTTAACCAGGGGCAGGGTAGATGTTCAATTGATTTGCCCAAGCATTCAAATTTCAGAAGGAATGTCTCCTATGAGGATCATTACATTTTATCTGAACCGTGATTTTCATTTTCCTCATAGAATCCTGAGGTCGAGATCAAATCGATACAATAATGGCTATCCCTCACCGACCAAGGAATGAGGCATTTGTTTTCTTCAAAAAGAGAAAAGAGAAAAAGAAAGAAAAAGTTCAAAGACCTAAAGTCACATTGACTTGTTTAAAGCGGATTGCATGAATAAGAAAGAAACAAAAAGCCCCGCTAAGTCGAAACTTGAAAACAAGTTGCTTAGGCAAAAGTTAAGGGCATCCCGCTAGACTCCCAAAATGGAGATTCAAAAGATTTTGTCCAGGCAAAAGTTAGGGAAAAGAGAGCCTAAAAGGCCGAAAAATATATATTCAATAAAACTTTCATCAAAAAGAAGAGGAACAATAATATCAACAACAAAAGCAGCAGAAGTTAAGCGACGATCACGTTAGAGGATTTGTCGTGATCACTCAACCATCATAAATCTTTTTGAAAGATGAATGTTTGTGATAAATCAGCTGAACTTAGGACAGGAGAATATCACGAAGGTGGTGGGCACCAAATAACTTGAGCCTTAAAAAACTTTTTTCAAAAGAACCTTGAACCAGGCCACGTTACAACCTCTAAAAGTCCTAACTGAAACAAGAGTTTAACTCAAAAGCATACTGCGACAGGATAACATTTCCTAAATGCCCCAAATATGTGTTGCATAGCTGTGTTGGTATCTTATCACCCGCATTTTAACTCGTTTTTCAAAAAAGGGAAAGAAAAGTTTTAAAACCTTTTTGCACTCTAGCCAGTGATTCATTCACAACAGAGATGCGACATTTTGTTAAAGTTTTCAACTTCAAAGCTTAAATAATTAGCGCATCAGGTCTATCATTCTCAATAAACATTTTTCTGTATGTAAAACAGCTGTTTGACATCAAAAAAAAAAGTTTACACGTTGAACACCTGTAAAGAGCTTAATGAAGGTCAAAAGGGGAATGCTCGGTTTTCTTTTTCTGCTTATCCCCTGTGAAGTTTCGTTTCCCCAGTAAAGTTTCCTTTCCCCGGTGAAGTCTCATTTCAGCAGCAAAGTTTTGTTACTCCAGGGATTGTCTCTCAAAAGCCTTGTTCCAAGACATCAAGTTTGGATATGTCGCCTATCCCTAGTGGAGTCGTTAAGTTGGAACCCACATTCTGAAGGAGTTTCAACTCCCCAACAAGTTTGCCATCGGGGATCCCTCGCTTTGACCTCTCAGTTCCCAGCCGATCTGTTGACCGGGGCATCCTTTGTTAAGGATCTGCTCTTATTCCCCATTAAGGTTTTGTTACCGTGTGACTATCTGCAGGATTCGTCCTTTGGTTGCATTCCAAAAGAATATCTCTCCAGCAAGATAATCTTCAACAGAGTTCTATCTCTCCAGTGAAGTCCCACCTCTTCAGCAGAGTTTTGTTCCCCCAGCAAAAGGTTTTTGTCCTTTTCCGGAAGTTGCAGTGTCGACCCGATCTTCCCCAGGAATTCGTAATTTATTTTTGCAGCTCCTCTCTTTGTTTGTGGCCCGTTTCTGCTGATTGCTCGTTCGTTTCTCCGCGAAGATCCATCTCTCCGAGGTTCCCTCTCTAGTGGTTCCCCGTATTTTCTCCTATCCTTTGTATTTTGCAATTTACTTTTGCAAGTCAT
Organism: Vicia faba; assembly: GCA_948472305.1. Classification (NCBI taxonomy): domain Eukaryota; kingdom Viridiplantae; phylum Streptophyta; class Magnoliopsida; order Fabales; family Fabaceae; genus Vicia; species Vicia faba. The sequence goes on along the minus strand of OX451735.1, from coordinate 1,071,969,885 downwards.
GTCAGATTTGGACTTCTTGGTTTTTGGCTTCTCAATTGGCTATTCTCCAGTAAGACTTTTTAAACATGCATCATTATATTGCATCTACCCAAACGCGTAGTATTTCCATTATATGGAGCATTGCGCTATAAAAAAAAGAATTCCAACATGCATCGGAACATAAGCCGTTATTATTTATGTCATTCCCAGTGATTTGCTAACACTTCGGGTTTAATCCCCAGCGAGGTCTTCGTCCTCATAATCTCAGTTTCCTCCCTATACCAATATCCTTTTGACGTCAGTCATTTGTTTGTTTGAGTGTCTACTTTTGACTATGGCTGCCCAGTTTCGCCCTGGCGTGGTCTTCTCGGGTTTAGTCTTTACTACTCTCTCTAGTTCATCCCAATATCTATTGGTGCACCTTTTCGAATACCAGTTTCACCCTGATATTCGCTTTTAGCAGGTTTTTAGGTGTACGCCCTAATCTCCTCGCTTTGGATCGAGTTTTGCCTCGTCGTCTGTGCATGAAATCCAGTTTCGTCCTGGTACTCATCTACTTTAGTTTCGTCTAAATAGTTGTTGAGTCGAGTTTCGTCTCGTTTTTGCTTTCCTACCCTGGACTCTTTGACGGTGTTCGTTTACCGAGTGCAGTGTTCATGTTGCGTCCCTGGTTTGAAATCAGTCTCCTTTGTTCCTTGGATTCTCCTATCAGCTTTTGTCGCTGTTTATCCATTGATCTGAGACCAGCAGGTGTTCTGAGAAACATGCACTCTTATCACTTTGCTTTGGGTCGAGTTTCGCCTCGTTACCCGTGCGTGAAATCCATTTTCGTCCTAGTACTCATCTGGTTTAATTTCGTCTAACTGGTCTTTGAGTCGAGTTTCGTCTCGCTGTTGTTCCTCATTTCTGAGATTCTTTCAGTTCCTTCATACTGTCTATCTTAGTTGAGATTAGCAAGTGTTCCTAGAATCATGCACTCTAGCCACTTTCCCTTGGGTCGAGCTCAGAGTTTCGTCTCCTCACCCGCGTACTTTTCTGTTACAGAGCTTAGTTTCGTCTATACTCTGTTGGTTGAGTTTTGTCTCACCCCTTCCTTTTGAAGCCCAGTTTTTCCCTGGCACGTTTGTCCGGAAGTTTAGTTGCGTCTACTTTTCTTTTGTTTTTGTTTTGTTTCAACATGCATTATAGCTTCCTTCTGACGCATGTCTTGGGAGTTTTGTTTCTGTTTCTTTCAAGAGTGTAAATTTTCGGGTTCTTTCATATTCAAACATCTTCAACCCTGAACGCTTGAAAGTTATCACTTTTCTCACTTATCATGTTGAAGATATTTGAATAGGGGCAGCTGTTGCACCCCAAAATTTACCCTATTGATTTAGGCTTATGTTTCATCATGAACATCATAGTGCATTGCATTCATACATTGTGATAGGATCAAAATACTTTGGTGACCAAGGTTTCCTCAAGCTTTGAAGGTTGATAGCATTGACAAGTTGCTCAAGAAGAATCTTATCATCTAAACTTCTGAATCTTTCAAGCTTAGATGCTTTTTGTGATACGGTGGGAGAACTGACTTGGGTTTTGTGTTTGTATTCGCACTTGTTCGGTTTAGCAAGAGTCGCCACCGACCTTTTATTTTATCCTAAATGAAAGGTTAAAAAGCACAGGAAAAACCTTTTTGAGATCTTTCGTGGGTTCGGGGGGTAGATTATGAAAAGGGAAGGTATTAGCACCCTTTTCATCCATGGTTATCCATGGGCTCTTAGTTACTTGGTTTTAGATCACTTGCCTTGATTTTTGATTGCTTGAAAATGGTGTGTGTATGTGTGTGTTTTGAAAATGTTTTTGAAATAGACGCCTTTGTTTCGACAACCATTGTAATGACTCGTGTTTGAGTATATACAACGGTGTGTATCTTTTCGAAAAGATGTTTCAAAATGTTTTTGGAAGTTTGTTTTGAAAGTGTTTGTGAAGTATGGTTTTGAAAAGGAGGCAAGTGTTTTTTGCAAGTTGATTTCAAGTAACTAAGAGTTTTGTCTATCCCTATTGTACTCAAAGGTTTTCTCTATGTTTTCAACCCTTTTTAACAATTTTGTTCCACCATTGAATTTGGTGGATAATCTTGCGTTTTAGGATGTTTAACGGGACATGCGCGGGTCGTCGTATGGACCATGAATGCAATGATGCCAAGTGTCTTTGGCAATTTGCTTGAAGGGACTTGATCATTTTGATAGGCGAATTTCGAAAGCGTCATCGAGGGACTTATGATCATTTGAATTGTTTTGCCAAAGAAACCCGACGTGCAAGCATGGCCCATTTTGGAAGGCAACATGTGGGATTACCCTAGGGGGTGCAAGTGTGATTGTGTATTGATTTCATGTATTTGTTTTTGTATTAGGTTATCTAGCGTTTGATTTTATGTACATGCAAACCCTAGGTCTAACCATGGTATAATTCGAAAGCAGTAAATTGCGGGAATTTAAAGTCCTAAACTATTACAAATAGTATCCGGGAGTGGGGGTACAAATTTACAAATGGGAATGAGACTTAAGGAGGATAGTGTCCAAATAGTTTACAACCAAATCGAATTGCGATCAAATGTAATATGTAATCAAATGTACATCAATGTATAAGAATAAAGCAAATGTGAATGTGTCAATGTATGTGTATTGTATTTGTATATGTAATTTATTTACAAGTTGAGAAATGTGAATTTAAATGTATTATTCAGTATGTTTGATTTAAATCTTTTGTTGATTTTTGTTAATTATGCACAAACAAGATATTTTAAGAAAATAAAAGAAAAGAATGTTTTACGTTTTAATTATATTATGTAATATCATTTTATGTACAAATCAAAACAAGTTTTAATAAAATAAAAGAAAAAAGTGTTTTAAATAATTCTAATTTTTATGTATTTTAGTATTTTTTTTATGTACAAAAAAGTTTTAATAAAAAATGTTTAAACCTAGATAAAAAAGGTCTAATATTTATTTTAAATGTGATAAATAAAATTTAATGAGATTAATGTACTATTTATATTTAGTTAAAATATTATGTATATAAAAAAAAGAGTTAGGTTATAAAATTTAGAAAAGATTAAAAAGGGTTTGTTAATAGAAAAAAGAAAAGAGGTTATGTGGGCTTGAAAGGGTTTGGCCCAATTTAACAAAACCAACTGAGCCACAACAAGAAAAGAAGGGGGGTGCGCTAACTGAAATGGGCTTGGTGGATCTGGAACTGACTGTTTAACGCTGGTTTCGCGAAATGTCGCGGTAAGCAAGAGTCGCCACCGTCTTTTATTTTCTCCAAATGGAAAGGACAAAAGCACAGAAAAATTTCTTATAGAGATTGCTCTCGGTTCGGGAGGTAGATTATAGAAAGGGAAGGTGTTAGCACCCTTTCTATCCATGGTTATCCATGGGCTCTTAGATACTTGCTCATTTGTGTTTTCAAAAGGTTTGTTTGCTTTTCAACTGTGGGTTTTAAAAAAGTTTCTTTGAAAATTTCAGTTCGACTCTTGTATCAGTCCTCAAGAGTGTTTGAAAAGTTGCTTTCGAAAGCTTTTTGAAAAGGTGTCGGTGTGAAAAGTATTTTTGATTTGTTTTGAAATTAGAGCAAGTATCTAGAGTCGCCTACCTACCCTAAGGAATTCGTCTGTGTAAATGTCCTTAAAGTAGTGTCATCCCACCATTGAGAGGTAGGTAGCACCACCGTTGGAGGTATTCGGGTCAATTCGAGGGTTCGGGACATGGTGATCACCGGAGCAATAGGAAGACACCTTAGAAGCTACCCTCATGCCATGTTCATGGACATGAGGACTTACTAAAACGTCCTCTACTCGACGATCACCTTTCGAGAGGCAAGGCAACAGTGAGGCGTACCCTAGGGGTGGTGTGTGATTTGTGTGTCGTTTTCAGATATTTTTGTCTTGTCATGTATTGGTGATCTACGCATTGCTTTTATTTTGACATTCATTCTTTCATGCGATAGTTAACAGTTAAAAGTTGCGGGAACATAAAAATCCTACGCTATTACAAAGGCGCGGGTCCACATTGCCAAATTAATCCAGGACCCGATTTGAAATAAAATAAAGCGGAAAAGATAAATATCTAATTAGTCCATTACATGGCTTTGGGAGAATTACATGAATATTCGCAAAAAAGGAAATAAGAATAAAATGCGCGAAGAGGTAAAGTCGGGAATGCGAGGGCGTTGGACCCTTTTTAAAGAAATTAAATTACAATTATGAAATTAATTAAATTTAATGAGAAAAAGAAATTATTTTTGGGTTTTTTGTATTTATGGATTTTAATGAGAATTAATGGGATTAAAACCTAATTCTAACTATTTTTTAGTTTATTAAAAAAATGTGAAAATTAAACCTAAAGTTAACCTAATTAATCAATACAATTTAATTTACAAAAATAAATAATTAATTATTAATAATGATAAGAGAAAAGGAAAAAAGATAAAAGTAATTAAAACCCTAATTCTACATTTTTTAGTTTATTAAGAAAAACATTAGAATTAAACCTAGATTTAAAACTAAATTAATTAATAAGATTTTTTAATTAAAAATAATATTAAATAAAATATATTTTATTTTTTGTCTTTCGGATTTTATTTTTTATTTTTTTATGTTAAACAAAAAAAAATTAATTTATGAATTAAACTAAAAAAAGAAATAAAACAAATAAATAGAAAAGAATAAAAAAGAAAGAAAAATTAATGCAAACCAATGGGGGTGTTGACCCCAATTTGGAGGTATCTGGCCAGCAATTAGGCCCATTTAACTCCTGGCCTTGTTGACTTTTCTGGGACGTGCATATGCGTTGACTGGTACCCATGGTGCTCTTCAAATCTTGACCTTTGGATGGGGATTATTGGGCGCGTGGCAGGCTTAGAGGGTGGACGTATGATGAACTCCTGGGTTTGTAACTGCATGAGATCACATGAAAACAAAATTCATTGGAAAATATAGGGGACCTGGGAATCGAACCCAGGTCCCAAAGCTTGCCAGCATTACATCCCACCAACTGAGCTGCCTGAACGCGTTGTATATTAAATAAAGAATAAATAACATAAAAGAAAATTGGTGTTAGTGACATATAAACAAAAAACGCGCGCTGGAATTCAAACTACCCAATCAGAACTTGCCATATGATCATCTTCCTCGTTTGTCCCTGAAACAAAAAGAAGTAGCAGGGGTTTTAAACCCCCCCAAAACACAGTCTTTTCAAAAATAGCGAATAGCCCGTGTGGCTATATAAATTGGGCGCGACTGGTGTATTGAATTCGTCCAAGCGTCCTGATTCTAGCCATGGTACTGGGGTGTCTTGATTTTACAGTATGTGTAAATGCCTAATTTGAAGCTTGAGAAACCCTAAAACATTTTAATGGCAACTTTGCGCACAGACCATATTAATCCAATTAGATAACACCATTAGCTTTAGAATGGTTAGATTAGTGTAAATCAGTATCAAAAACATATGAAATATGTATGGCATTCAATATGCGATTATGAATATATTTCAGAAAAGTGAGACACGGTTCTACCAGTTCTTGGTGTTGGGAGCAATGGTTTTGATCCAGAAATGTTCCTTGATGCCTTGGGAGTGCAATGGAATGGTTATCTTGCCTTGAAACGCCTTGGAATGGTGTTTTCAGTTTTGACTTTTTTCACCAAAATTACAAAGTGCATAAGAGGTTTTGAGCGCAGGTTTCTGGTCGTGTGCATTAGGTTTAGCTTCTGACTTATATGAGGGATGAATTAGGGTCGAAATCAAGTCCAAAAGATCCTTGTATTGATGTACGGAATATTTAATTTTTCATGAATATTTTTCAAATCTTTTCCATGTGATTTTGATTCCAACCATGGCCAATCTTTCCAATTTTGTTGTGCACGAATCTTGAGTCTTTAAGGAGAGCAAATGCTGCATAAAAAGGTTCACATACATTTGTTTAGTATTTTTTTCATATTTTAATTAATTAAATGATTTAATAGTGATTAAAAATTCAAATAAATAATAAAAAATGATGAAATAAATCCCCTTTGGGCCAAATGTCGTGCATAGCCTTTGGATGATGAATCTTGGAAGAAAATGTGGCCCATTAGCAATTTTGAGGCATTTGAAGCAAAGTTGACTTTTCAAAATTCCCAAAAATTTCCCAACTTCCACAAGGCATATCTTGCTCAATTTTTAAGTTTTGATCATGTTCTTGGACATTTTGGAAAGGTCTTGAAGTCCTTTAACCAATGCCTTTGGTCCCATGTAATTTTTATTTACCAATCTCAAGTTATGGTCTTTGACTTAAAGTGCCTTTTTGTTGACTTTTGAAAATGACCTATAATGTTGAAATTGATAACTTTTTGTGAGAGCATTTCTTGGACTTGAAGTATGAAGAGGAGTTGTAGGAAATGCCTTTATATTCAAAATGAGCTTTGGATGGAAATTTTCTGATAAACCATGTGGAAGTTATGCCTTGGTCAAGTTACAGTTGACTTTTTCAACTATCCAAATATGGAAACTTTTGCATCTTGAGACTTTTTGAGCCATGCCTTGAAAATCATGATCAAGAATTGATCAAATGATGTTTGTGGCTTCAAAATAAGATGTTGACCAAAAATTTGAACTTTTGACTGTCAAATGACCATTTTACCCCTGCAGTTGACTGTAGGGCAATTGGGGTTTTTGACTGTGCAATTTTATGCTGTAAGTCTTGAAACTTGGTATGAGTATGCTTGACCATGTTTATAGGCATGTGGGACTTGTTTGGACCCTTGGAAACTTCAATTTCTTTGCCAGAACCAAAACCCTAGTCTTTGACTGTTAGGAGGCTCTTGAACTGTGCAACCCTTGGGGAGGTTTTAAAGCTTGACCTTGGCAAACCTTGAAGAATATGGGAGGGAAAATTTTGGGGTACAACAGTTGCCCCTGTTCAATCTTCTTAGACCTGAGGATGCAGATTGGCTGACTTGCCTTTCGTAATCCGAAGGTGGAAGATGATTGAACACTAGAGTGCCCAGAAATTTGCGCTCACATAGTAGTGTGATGGTGGGAATGGGCTTACAGATGCCATTTGGGGATTGATGGACAGGATGATGGGCTTATAGATGCCATGCTGAGAGGTGATGGATAGGTGGATGGGCTTATAGATGCCATCTGGGTGTCGATCGCGTAAGAGATTCCTTAGCGAGAACTTGCGTACCTGCAAAAGAAAATGATTACCTGACCTGTTGCAAGAGCTGGTCTTCAAACTCTTTGTGTAGATGTGCCCTGACTGGTTACAGGAATTGAATCTAGAGCTTCAAAAGGTGATGAATGAGCCAGGGATGGTTACTACCTCAACGGGACGGTGAGAGAACCTTGGACGATTACTACCTCAACAGGAACGCTGAGAGAACCTGGGGCGATTACTACCTCCACAGTAACGGGGGGAGAATCTGGGATGATTACTACCTCAACAGGAACGCTGAGAGAATCTGGGGCGATTACTCCCTCAACAGCAACGCTGAGAGAATCTTGGGCGACTTCAACCTCAACAGTAACGCTGAGAGAATCTTGGGCGACTTCAACCTCAACAGTAACGCTGAGAGAATCATAGGCGACTTCAACCTCAACAGTAACGCTGAGAGAATCTTGGATGTCTTCAACTGGATAAGAAACAGGGAGATCTTAGGGGCGATCTGACTGAACTAGAGAAGACCTTTGACTGGATAAGAAACAATAAAATCTTAGGGTCGATTTAATTGAACCGGTCAAGGTCTTGAAATCTTCAACTGGATAAGAAACAGGGAGATCTTAGGGTCGATTTGACTGAACCAGAGAAGGCCTTTGACTGGATAAGAAACAGGAAAATCTTAGGGTCGATTTAACTGAACCGGTCAAGGTCTTGAAATCTTCAACTGGATAAGAAACAGGGAGATCTTAGGGTCGATCTGACTGAACCAGAGAAGGCCTTTGACTGGATAAGAAACAGTAAAATCTTAGGGTCGATTTAACTGAACCGGTCAAGGTCTTGAAATCTTCAATTGGATAAGAAACAGGGAGATCTTAGGGTCGACCTGACTGAACCAGAGAAGGCCTTTGACTGGATAAGAAACAGAAAAATCTTAGGGTCGATTTAACTGAACCGGTCAAGGTTTTGAAATGTAGCTGAGAACTTAACTGGATTTTTCCTGAAAGGTAAAGGTCAGTCATATGCAATGCGTGATATGGATCAAGCAATGATGTTCTCGACATGAATGAGATTTGTAAGATATGATGCATATATGCATGCTATAATGTACGGAAATATGATGTTTATGAATATATGTTTTCGTCCTAGGAAAGTAGATCCTTGACGGTGCCGGGAAGTCACTCCTGGGCTGATGTTGAAGAATAGATCTTTGCTTCCGCTGGGGATGATAGTTGCAAGAATACCGGTAGAAGAAGATAACTCCGTTGGGGAATAAACTTGGCGAATAGAATACTCTGCGGGGAATGCTATGTGGGAAGAGATGTACTTTGCTGAGGTTTGATGATAACTCCGCTGGGGATACCATTGTTGAGCTTTGTTGGCAGATCTGATGAACTCCGCTGGGGATACCATTGTTGAGCTTTGTTGGCAGATCTGATGAACTCCGCTGGGGATAGGAAGACTTCGCTGGGGACGATCTTTCCGTGGCTTTTGGCTGAGGATAACCCAGTTATATCATGGTAGGGAAATAACTCTTGAATAAAGCCGGGCGACGCGTTCGTGCTCTACGGGGATAAGCTTCCAGAATCTACTGGGGATAAGCTTACTGCTGGGGAGATGGATCCCAACTTTCCTGGGGAAACTGGATAGGACTCTCCTGGGGAAGTTTTGAACTGTGTCAGGGAAGTGACTCCATTGAATGTTTAATATACCGCCGGGGAACAATCTTTAGGTCAAGACTGCCGGGGATGCTTGTTAAGAATGCCTGTATATTGTTGGGGAATGTTGAGATCTGCTGGAGGATACCCAACTTCCTTAAGGTTGACCGTATAACTTTGCTTGGGGAGAGTGCACTGACTTGCTGGCTCACTCTCTGGGGAATTAAGGTATATTGGCTATGTTCTTCGGCTGAACTTACCTTGGTACCTTGGTGGACGGAACAATTAGATCGCTTAGACAACTCTTTATTGCCCCTGTTTCTAATGTTACCTGTAATTGATCCTTTGTTTCGTATGCAAATATTCATGAGTTAGCAAATTATTATCAATGCATATATCACAAATTGAACCTTGGACGTTCTTCGCAAAACAAAACAAAAAGGAAAACAAATGGTAATTTGAGCTGAAAAGTATATTTGTATTGATTTTTTGAATTTGCCTGTAAAATAGGCGTTTATGTACAAGAGGCTGACGTTCTAGTAAGAGAACGCCGCCGAACAAAGAGTTTATACAATTTTGTACAAAGGAAAATAAAACAGTTGTGTGAAATGGAATGATTCCACTGGGTTTCAACTCTGCTATCGCCTTTATGTCTTTGAGCGTCTCATCACTTGATGACCTTAGTTGAAGATGAAGCTGACTGATTGATGCTGTCTGAACTTGATGTAGATACCGGATTCTGGATGCAAGGTGATCCAATGAGACATAGTATTACGCTTTATCCCTAACTTTTGCCTGAACCGCCCTTTCGGGTTTTCGGTCCACCGGGATACCCATTTTTGCCCAAGCCGCCTTTTCAGGTTTTTGACTTGCCGGGTGTACAGATTTTTTTCATTTCATCCCTTCATTTTTCCCGAACCCTTTTGGTTCGCCGGGAAGCCCTAATTTTTGCCTGGGTATGTCAACCTAGCGGGTCTTTTTTCATGCGTAGTATCTTTTTACTATGTCTGCATTGGCAGGGTGAGGAATATCGTCCCCATCCATGTTGGTTAGAATCATGGCTCCTCCTGAGAACACATGTTTAACCACAAATGGCCCTTCGTACGTAGGGGTCCATTTTCCCCTTGGATCACTCTGAGGAAGGATGATACGCTTGATTACCAGATCCCCAACTTGATACTCCTGTGGTCTGACCTTTTTGTTAAATGCCCTGATCATCCGTTTTTGATATGTCTGACCATGACAAATAGCAGCAAGTCTCTTTTCATCAATAATGTTTAACTGATCAAGTCGTGTCTGGATCCAATCATCTTCATTCAGATCTGCATCCTTCATTATCCGGAGAGAGGGTATTTGCACTTCGATCGGTAAGACTGCCTCCATACCGTAGACCAAGGAGAAAGGAGTTGCCCCGGTTGACGTCCTGGCTGAGGTACGGTACCCATGTAGAGCGAACGGTAACATCTCGTACCAATCTTTATAAGTCACTGTCATCTTCTGCACGATTTTCTTAATGTTCTTATTTGCTGCTTCTACAGCCCCATTCATCTTCGGCCTGTAAGGAGAAGAGTTGTGGTGCTGTATCTTAAACTGCTCGCAGAGCTCAGTGATCATCTTGTTATTAAGATTGGTACCGTTGTCTGTAATGATTCTTTCAGGGACCCCGTATCGACAGATCAGATTATGCCAAATGAACCGCGCCACAACAGTTTTGGTTACCGTAGCGTAGGAAGCTGCTTCGACCCACTTTGTGAAGTAATCAATCGCCACTAGGATGAAGCGATGCCCATTGGATGTCATAGGTTTAATCTCACCGATCATATCTATGCCCCACATTGCAAACGGCCAAGGCGCAGTCAGAACATTTAGGGGAACTGGAGGAACATGCACCTTGTCTGCATATATCTGGCATTTGTGACATGTCCGAGAATGTTGGTAACAGTCAGCTTCCATTGTGGACCAGAAGTACCCTGCCCGAAGGATTTTCTTTGCCATAGTGTGTCCACTGGAATATGTTCCGAAGGTCCCTTCGTGTAGCTCTTCCATGATCCTTTCTGCTTCTGTCTTGTCCACACAACGCAGTAAGGTTGAATCATGGTTTCGCTTATACAGGATGCCGTTGCTAAGGAAGAACTTCGCTGCGAACCTTCTCAGAAACTTCTTATCGTTGATAGACGCACCTTCCGGGTATTCCTGAGCTTCCAAATATCTCTTCACCTCATGGTACCAAGGTTTCTCAGTTACCAATTCAGTTTCAAGATCACAACAGTATGCCGGTTCGTCTAGTTTCCAGATGATGATCCGGGGAGCCTCATTGTCCCATTTGACCTTGAACATAGAAGACATTGTAGCTAACGCGTCCTCCAGCTGATTCTCCTCTCTTAGAAAGTGTTCAAAGGTTATCTCTGTGAAGTGGGGGATCAAGGTCAACACACATTCTCTGTAAGGAATAAGATTCGGATGTTTCATATCCCACTCTCCTTTGATCTGATTGATCACGAGAGCGGAATCTCCGAAGACACTCAGAAACTTGATCCTTAGGTCGATCGCAGCTTGAAGACCCATGATGCATGCCTCATACTCCGCCATGTTGTTGGTGCAGTTGAAACATAGCCGGGCAGTAAGTGGAGTATGAGTGCCTTGGGGGGATATGATCACAGCGTCGATGTCGTTACCCAAAGCGTTGGACGCTCCGTCAAAGTGCATAGACCATCGAGATCCTTCCTCAGGTCCTTCATCCGATCCAGGTACTTCACAATCAGTCACAATCATGATGCTCTCGTCTGGAAACTCGAAGTTCATTGACTGATAGTCGTCTACTGCCTGATGTGCCAAGTGGTCTGCCAATACACTTCCCTTGATGGCTTTCTGGGTTGTGTACTAAATGTCGTATTCTGTCAAGATCATTTTCCATCTTGCTATTCTCCCAGACAGAGCAGGCTTTTCAAATATGTACTTTATAGGATCCATATTTGAGATCAACAAGGTAGTGTGAGTCAGCATATACTGTCTCAGCCGGCGAGCAGCCCATACCAAAGCACAACAAGTTTTCTCGAGCAGTGAGTATCGGGTCTCACAGTCGGTAAACTTTTTGCTAAGGTAATAAATGGCATGCTCTTTTCGGCCAGACTCGTCATGCTGCCCCAACACACACCCCATTGAGTTGTCAAGTACTGTCAGGTATAGTATCAGAGGTCTCCCTTCAACCGGTGGCATAAGAATGGGTGGTTCTTGGAGATATTCCTTGATTCTGTCAAAAGCAGCCTGACATTCATCATTCCAACGTACTACCTGATCTTTCTTCAGCAGCTTGAAGATTGGTTCACATGTAGCAGTTAGGTGTGAGATGAACCGAGCAATGTAATTCAGGCGTCCTAGAAAGCCTCTGACCTCTTTCTCTGTCTTAGGAACTGGCATCTCTTGAATAGCTTTAACCTTGGCAGGGTCCACTTGAATACCCTTATCACTTACAACGAAGCCTAGCAACTTTCCAGATCTTACCCCGAAGGTGCATTTGTTCGGGTTCAACCTCAGCTTGTACAACTTCAGTCGGTCAAACAATTTCTGCAGATGATCTAGGTGTTCTTCCTCAGTCTGGGACCTTGCGATCACGTCGTCAACATACACTTCTATCTCATGATGGATCATGTCATGAAATAAAGCAACCATGGCACGTTGGTAGGTTGCCCCAGCATTTTTCAGTCCAAAAGGCATGACCTTGTAGCAGAAGGTGCCCCACTGAGTAACAAAGGTAGTTTTTTCCATGTCTTCAGGTGCCATCTTGATCTGATTGTATCCTGAAAAACCATCCATGAAAGAGAACACCTTATGCTGAGCCGTATTGTCAACAAGGACATCAATGTGAGGTAGGGGAAGTCATCCTTGGGGCTGGCCCTGTTCAGATCCCTGTAGTCAACACACATTCTGACTTTCCCATCTTTCTTAGGTACCGACACCACATTAGCAACCCACTGAGGGTAAGAAGTCACTGCAAGGAACCCAGCATCAAACTGTTTCATAACCTCGGCTTTGATCTTCTCAGACATCTCTGGACGCATACGGTGGACCTTTTGCTTAACCGGAGGGCAGTCTTCCTTGGTAGGCAAGTGATGGACCACAATGTCAGTATCCAACCCGGGCATGTCTTCGTAGGACCAGGCAAAGATCTCCACATAATCATGTAGCATCTGAGTCAACCGTTGCTTCACGCTGAGCTCTAGGTTGGCACCAATCTTTACCTCCTTTCTGTCTGTATCAGTACCCAGATTTATTGTTTCCACCGGCTCTTCGTGTGGTTGAATTGCCCTCTCTTCCTGAAGTAACAGTCTTGCAAGCTCGCCAGGCACTTCGCAATGATCTTCACCTTCGTCTTCGGCTAAGTTGATCGGATTTTCGAAGTCATAACTGGCAGTAGCAGAGTCGTTACCGGTGAGATCCAGAGTGGATTGAAACCTGTATGAGTGAGTGTGTGTAAATACAGCTGTTTTGCAATATATAAAGAAAGGAAAGAAAGGAAAGGAGCATAAGATTTGAAATGCGAGAAAACGTCCAAGATCTTTATTCATGATATATGAAATGACAATTTAATATGCCCTCACAAATGAAGCCACGGTGCCCCGGGTAAGACACCGGGCCATAGAGTTTTAATCATTGTTTATTACAAATAACAAAAACAAAAGAATTCATTACTCAGTAACAAGAGAAACAAGTAGGTTGTCCTTTGCAATCCAATTGCTAGGTTCACTGTCGGTTGCCGGGTAAATCCAGCTGTCGAAATCAGCTTCATCCGCTTCATCATCCTCCCTGATAGCATTTACTCCATGGTTAGGTATGGGAGCAGTCACCACATTGGGCTTCTCAGGTGCCTCAAACTGTACCTCATTGGCGTCAATAAGGTCTTGCACCTTATTCCTTAAGGCCCAACAGTCATCAGTGGAATGCCCCGGGCTATCGGAGTGATAAGCACAGCGGGCATTTGGATTGTACTTGGGAGACGCAGTATTCACAACTTTCGGGGCCTCTCTAACAGTCACCAAGTTGGTGGACAGCAACTGCGGCAAGATCTGCGATAGGGTCATACTCAAACGGGTGAACTCTCTTCTGGGTCTTTCAGCCCTTTGAGGGTTGGTTTGCCGAGGAGCGGCAGCAGGCTTAGCAATCATCACCGCGTTGACGGATTGGTGGCGCTCAGGTTTCTCTTGTCTTCTAGACCCATATACAGCACTGGTCTCCTTCTTAAAGGGTTTCTTCTCAGAACTCGCAGATACACCCTTCTGAATTTTGCCAGACTTCATTCCAGCCTCTATTCTCTCTCCAGTTAGAATAAGATCAGTGAACCCTGCAGACGAGTTACCGATAAGATGGTTGAAAAATGGCCCAGATAGGGTCCCCAAGAACATGTCTACCAACTCCCGGTCAGTTAACGGAGGCTGCACTCTGCCAGCCAGATCCCTCCACTTCTGTGCATACTCTTTGAAACCTTCGCTTGACCCTAGCGACATACCCTGGAGTTGGGTACATGTAGGAGCAAGGTCGACATTATATTGATACTGCTTGTAAAAAGCGGTAGCCAACTCCTCCCAGTTACGAACCTTGGTCCCATCCAGCTGATAGAACCATTCGAGATGAGTCCCTGAAAGACTCTCCTGGAAGAAGTGGATCCACAAGTTCTTGTCCACTGAGTACGGTTGAATCTTCCGCACATAAGACCTGAGGTGTAGCTTGGGACAAGACGCCCCGTCATACTTGGTGAAAGATGGTGCTTTGAACTTGTGAGGAATAATCACACCAGTAGATAAGCCCAAATCTCCGAAATCCAGCCCAGGCACTTATTGGATCTCCATAGCGTTCAGTCTGTCTTCCAACTGCTTGTACCGGTCTTCAACCGGAGGGTACTGCTCCTCATTAAAGTCAGTCTCGTTGTCAGAGACTACTGGACTAGGACCTTTTCCCCCTTGGGGACTGCTCTTGCCTACAGAAGAATCAGCCTCTTCATTCTGCAGAGTGTTGCCAAACCTTCGGCCCGAGTTGAAAAGAACAGTTCTCTTCTTCTTCTTCTTCTCCTTCTTCAGGAGTAAAGCCTTCAACTCTTCTTGGCCTTGAGCCAAACCCATGATCAGTTCCTGAAATTGCGCGTTTTGCGCCTGAAGAGCCTTGATAGACATCTCGGTTGATGATGAGTCAGGATTTATGATGCTGAAATAAACAGCGAAGAACAGTAAGCAACCTGAAAAGAAGAAAACCTGCTATGCACATGATGAATGGAATGCGTATGATTTATGTTTTCAAAGACAATTGGGAATCAACTTCGTAAGCAAAAAGGAACACACTTCATTAGATTCAACTTTGAAACTTAAATTGTTCAACAGGTTGCCCTTAGGCGTTACATAAAAGGGAAATACTGAAAAGGGAAATAAAACTGTAAAAGAACATCCAAAGCTCCTTATTGATCCCATGGTCTCCTCTTCTCAGTACGGATGTAGTCGTTCAGAGCTCGCTCATTCTCCAACTGCTTTGTCAGCTTCTGGATCTTCAATTCCTACTCGTTGAACTTTTCCCGGTAAGAATCCCGCTCTTCTCGCAGTTGTGACCAAGACCTCTTTAATGTCTCATAATCAGTAGGTATCTGAGGAGGGAAGACAGTTGAAGGAACACCCTCTTTGTCAAGATACTCAAGAATGATAGGTTTGACGGCTTCGTATGGCATACCTAACTTCTGAGCACGGATACGAACCCATTTGTAGTAGGCTTCCATAGGTAGAGAAGTCTTTGGCCCCAACTCTTGTGGGTCAGCTTTATGAACTTTATCCCAAGCCTTGATGAACCTACGACGCAGCTCGTCACTATCCACCTGAAACTCAAAACTGATGTGAGGCACCAACATCTCATGAGGCCCTGCTCTTCTGGCTCTTCCAAACTGACGGAGTGCTAGACATGGATTGTAAGAGATCCCTCCTTGAGTACCAATCAGAGGAACATTAGGGTATTCTCCGCATCGATCAATAACAGCTGTCTCATCCAAACCTCTGAAAGTCCAAATGATGTCCTTATCAGTGAGAGACATTAACCTGTGAGCCCAACCTCTTCCTTCTTGGTTCTTCAGCACGAACTTAGGGAGGTGCGAAATAAACCACCTCACCAACAAAGGGATACAACACCATAGAGTTCCTCGTCTTCGGGCAGTACGAGCATGAAGTTGTTGCATGATATCACCCAAGAGAGTGGGCACAGGATTCTGAGACATAAAGATCCTTATGGCAGTGACATTGATGAAGTTGTCAGGATTAGGAAACAAGACTAGCCCATAGATTAAGAGAGCCAAAATGTCTTCATATGCCCTAAAGTCCAGGTCATTCCAGAAACTGTTAGCTTTACCAATCAGAAACTTGGCCAAGAAACCCTTAACTCCGCTTCTAGTCACCCAGTTGTCCATTACTTCTTGATGTGTCAAAGGAAGAGCTGAAGCAACCTCCTCAAGCCTGAGAGTCTTCTCCCAACCAGTGTAGGGAGTCTGATCCAAGATAGGGATGCCAAGCAAATCAGAGAACTCTTCCAGGGTAGGGACCAGCTGGAAGTCTTGAAAGGTGAAGCACTGGTACAGAGGGTCATAGAACTGGGTCAGGACACTCATCAACTGTTGATCCCGCTTTGTAGTGACTAAACTGAGAAGAGAACCATGCCTCTGGATGAAGGAAGTGGTATTTGGAATTCTGCTAACCAACTCTTCAAGCAACTCGGGTGAGTGAACAAAGTTGAACCGGATAGTATTCCTTCGCACAGGCATCATGATGTCCTACAAAACAGAGCAAAGGTGAAACCCTCTTGTCTTTGAAATGGTCAGTCCTTATGCAGGATGCATGCAATGCTCATGATGTTATGATGTTATGATAAAGCACACCACAAATAGATACAAAGGCAAACATGGTAAGGCACACAAGTCACACAAGACAAGCCCTTAAAGTTTAGGCCAACATGAGGTCTAGGTATTACCCTCTTTCAGTTTGTTGGTTCATACCTGTCCTATCAAAAGTAACCGGGTTCTTCGAGGATCCCAATATCACTGACTACCCTCAATCGGCCATAACTCCAGCATCACAATCTTTTCTTGCGGCCAAAACCATCACGAGAGTTTAGCCTCAATGGGCGTAGCATACTGCTACTGTTCTAATGGCCAAGTTGTGTCATTTAAGGTTCTAAGGTCTGTTGGTGCTTAATGACTCCTCAGAAGACCCATATTCTCCTCGTTGCGACACAAGGGATATCGGTACAGACCAAGGTGCCACACCAACGTAGCCACTGCTTCACCCGTGTCGGTCTACGCCGGACAGGTCCCTCACAGCTTATGCTACCTAAACAGGGTATCCCCAGATTCGGGTTAGGATCTATGTAACTCCCATGCAACCCACAATTTAAAGCAAGCAAGTCAATACAGTTGAAAACACAGTTATGAACTATCCTAAGGTACACCTCACTTTAAGTAACTATCCCCAGCAGAGTCGCCAGTTCTGTGATCGGTGGATCTGGAACTGACTGTTTAACGCTGGTTTCGCGAAATGTCGCGGTAAGCAAGAGTCTCCACCGTCTTTTATTTTCTCCAAATGGAAAGGACAAAAGCACAGAAAAATTCCTTATAGAGATTGCTCTCGGTTCGGGAGGTAGATTATAGAAAGGGAAGGTGTTAGCACCCTTTCTATCCATGGTTATCCATGGGCTCTTAGATACTTGCTCATTTGTGTTTTCAAAAGGTTTGTTTGCTTTTCAACTGTGGGTTTTAAAAAAGTTTCTTTGAAAATTTCAGTTCGACTCTTGTATCAGTCCTCAAGAGTGTTTGAAAAGTTGCTTTCGAAAGCTTTTTGAAAAGGTGTCGGTGTGAAAAGTATTTTTGATTTGTTTTGAAATTAGAGCAAGTATCTAGAGTCGCCTACCTACCCTAAGGAATTCGTCTGTGTAAATGTCCTTAAAGTAGTGTCATCCCACCATTGAGAGGTAGGTAGCACCACCGTTGGAGGTATTCGGGTCAATTCGAGGGTTCGGGACATGGTGATCACCGGAGCAATAGGAAGACACCTTAGAAGCTACCCTCATGCCATGTTCATGGACATGAGGACTTACTAAAACGTCCTCTACTCGATGATCACCTTTCGAGAGGCAAGGCAACAATGAGGCGTACCCTAGGGGTGGTGTGTGATTTGTGTGTCGTTTTCAGATATTTTTGTCTTGTCATGTATTGGTGATCTACGCATTGCTTTTATATTGACATTCATTCTTTCATTAGATAGTTAACAGTTAAAAGTTGTGGGAACATAAAAATCCTACGCTATTACAAAGGCGCGGGTCCACATCGCCAAATTAATCCAGGACCCGATTTGAAATAAAATAAAGCGGAAAAGATAAATATCTAATTAGTCCATTACATGGCTTTGGGAGAATTACATGACTATTCGCAAAAAAGGAAATAAGAATAAAATGTGCGAAGAGGTAAAGTCGGGAATGCGAGGGCGTTGGACCCTTTTTAAAGAAATTAAATTACAATTATGAAATTAATTAAATTTAATGAGAAAAAGAAATTATTTTTGGGTTTTTTGTATTTATGGATTTTAATGAGAATTAATGGGATTAAAACCTAATTCTAACTATTTTTTAGTTTATTAAAAAAATGTGAAAATTAAACCTAAAGTTAACCTAATTAATCAATACAATTTAATTTACAAAAATAAATAATTAATTATTAATAATGATAAGAGAAAAGGAAAAAAGATAAAAGTAATTAAAACCCTAATTCTACATTTTTTAGTTTATTAAGAAAAACATTAGAATTAAACCTAGATTTAAAACTAAATTAATTAATAAGATTTTTTAATTAAAAATAATATTAAATAAAATATATTTTATTTTTTGTCTTTCGGATTTTATTTTTTATTTTTTTATGTTAAACAAAAAAAAATTAATTTATGAATTAAACTAAAAAAAGAAATAAAACAAATAAATAGAAAAGAATAAAAAAGAAAGAAAAATTAATGCAAACCAATGGGGGTGTTGACCCCAATTTGGAGGTATCTGGCCAGCAATTAGGCCCATTTAACTCCTGGCCTTGTTGACTTTTCTGGGACGTGCATATGCGTTGACTGGTACCCATGGTGCTCTTCAAATCTTGACCTTTGGATGGGGATTATTGGGCGCGTGGCAGGCTTAGAGGGTAGACGTATGATGAACTCCTGGGTTTGTAACTGCATGAGATCACATGAAAACAAAATTCATTGGAAAATATAGGGGACCTGGGAATCGAACCCAGGTCCCAAAGCTTGCCAGCATTACATCCCACCAACTGAGCTGCCTGAACGCGTTGTATATTAAATAAAGAATAAATAACATAAAAGAAAATTGGTGTTAGTGACATATAAACAAAAAACACACGCTGGAATTCAAACTACCCAATCAGAACTTGCCACATGATCATCTTCCTCGTTTGTCCCTGAAACAAAAAGAAGTAGCGGGGGTTTTAAACCCCCCCAAAACACAGTCTTTTCAAAAATAGCGAATAGCCCGTGTGGCCATATAAATTGGGCGCGACTGGTGTATTGAATTCGTCCAAGCGTCCTGATTCTAGCCATGGTACTGGGGTGTCTTGATTTTACAGTATGTGTAAACGCCCAATTTGAAGCTTGAGAAACCCTAAAACATTTTAATGGCAACTTTACGCACAGACCATATTAATCCAATTAGATAACACCATTAGCTTTAGAATGGTTAGATTAGTGTAAATCAGTATCAAAAACATATGAAATATGTATGGAATTCAATATGCGATTATGAATATATTTCAGAAAAGTGAGACACGGTTCTACCAGTTCTTGGTGTTGGGAGCAATGGTTTTGATCCAGAAACGTTCCTTGATGCCTTGGGAGTGCAATGGAATGGTTATCTTGCCTTGAAACGCCTTGGAATGGTGTTTTCAGTTTTGTCTTTTTTCACCAAAATTGCAAAGTGCATAAGAGGTTTTGAGCGCAGCTTTCTGGTCGTGTGCATTAGGTTTAGCTTCTGACTTATATGAGGGATGAATTAGGGTTGAAATCAAGTCCAAAAGATCCTTGTATTGATGTATGGAATATTTGATTTTTCATGAATATTTTTCAAATCTTTTCCATGTGATTTTGATTCCAATCATGGCCAATCTTTCCAATTTTGTTGTGCACGAATCTTGAGTCTTTAAGGAGAGCAAATGCTGCATAAAAAGGTTCACATACATTTGTTTAGTATTTTTTTCATATTTTAATTAATTAAATGAATTAATAGTGATTAAAAATTCAAATAAATAATAAAAAATGATGAAATAAATCCCATTTGGGCCAAATGGTCGTGCATAGCCTTTGGATGATGAATCTTGGAAGAAAATGTGGCCCATTAGCAATTTTGAGGCATTTGAAGCAAAGTTGACTTTTCAAAATTCCCAAAAATTTCCCAACTTCCACAAGGCATATCTTGCTCAATTTTTAATATTTGATCATGTTATTGGACATTTTGGAAAGGTCTTGAAGTCCTCTAACCAATGCCTTTGGTCCCATGTCATTTTGATTTACCAATCTCAAGTTATGGTCTTTGACTTAAAGTGCCTTTTTGTTGACTTTTGAAAATGACCTATAATGTTGAAATTGATAACTTTTTGTGAGAGCATTTCTTGGACTTGAAGTGTGAAGAGGAGTTGTAGGAAATGTCTTTATCTTCAAAATGAGCTTTGGATGGAATTTTTCTGATAAACCATGTGGAAGTTATGCCTTGGTCAAGTTACAGTTGACTTTTTCAACTGTCCAAATATGGAAACTTTTGCATCTTGAGACTTTTTGAGCCATGCCTTGAAAATCATGATCAAGAATTGATCAAATGATGTCTGTGGCTTCAAAATAAGATGTTGACCAAAAATTTGAACTTTTGACTGTCAAATGACCATTTTACCCCTGCAGTTGACTGTAGGGCAATTGGGGTTTTTGACTGTGCAATTTTGTGCTGTAAGTCTTGAAACTTGGCATGAGGATGCTTGACCATGTTTATAGGCATGTGGGACTTGTTTGGACCCTTGGAAACTTCAATTTCTTTGCCAGAACTAAAACCCTAGTCTTTGACTGTTAGGAGGCTCTTGAACTGTGCAACCCTTGGGGAGGTTTTGAAGCTTGACCTTGGCAAACCTTGAAGAATATGGGAGGGCAAATTTTGGGGTACAACAGGTTTGGCCCAATTTAACAAAACCAACTGAGCCACAACAAGAAAAGAAGGGGGGTGCGCTAACTGAAATGGGCTTGAGGCGTTGGGAACGGGTTGAAGGCCCATTTGTTTCTTACAATTGTTTTTAGGGTTTGAACAGCTTTATGTCATTTGGGAAAAACTTAGGGTTTGAGATTGAGGCGTTGTTCTTTGTTTTCACTTCGTCTTTCTCGTTCGCCTTTATCCTCTTGAGCCAAGTATCCAGAACAAAGTCCTTTGCCCAAGCCACCAGCGCCACCATCTGCGTCCTCTTCTCCCCACGGATTGCTCGGTGATATGGTACGAAGGTGATGATCTCGCTCTCTTAATGCGTTAGGGTTTCAAACTTGCATGTTTTTACTTTTCGTTCATTGACTCTGTTTCTTGTGTATTGTGATTCACATGATGTTTTGAAAAAAGGAACAAAAGAGTACTACCTTTTGGAGGAGACAAAGGAGGAATGAGGGTGGAGGCGCTCAGGCGGCTTGACGGCGAGGAGAAAGCGCTGATGAGCTTTTGCTTCTTGGTAACTTTATTCTTTTTACCTCTTAGGGTTTAATGATGAGTAACTGAAAACCTTTTGTATCGCCTCTTTTCTTCTTCTTGCTCTTTTACTGTATGCTGAATATGCTTGAATATTGTTGAGTGTTGCTCCTGAGTTGTTGAGTTGCCTTAATGATTTCTTTGCCTATGATGATGTTTTTCTGAGGCCTTTTGCATTTCCCTTGAATGCTTTAGCTTGATGTGTTTAGTTGCCTGTTGATATGCTGAGATATGTTGGATACAGTTGCCATGCTTGATGTGAAATAAATTCTTGATGATGTATCTGTTGATGATTCTGCTAATGTGTTTGATTCGTGTGTTTGCCCAATGATGATGTTTTTCTGAGGGCCTTTGGGACGCTTGGCTCTGTATGTTTCTGAGTATGCTTCAGCTCTTCTTCTCTTTGCCTTGCTTACATGCTTCGTATGCTTTAGCTTGATGGGTGAAGGCTTTTAGGCTCAGATAGGCACGAGGGTTTTTTAGGCTTAATAATTGTTTTGATGTTTGAATGGTTATGGTTGTTGCTTAGGCTTGCCAGCTTGGCCTTTTGGTGAGTTTACAGGTTAAAGGCTTTTGGCTTAACAGTTGTTTTGACACAGGTAAGGCTTAGCAGGTTTGTGTTCTTGTCAACTGGTTTTGTGTGCTTACAGGCCTGAAACAGGTTGAGGCGTGACAGTTTAGTAAGGCTTTAGTGCTTTTGGTTGGGCAGGTTCTTGCCTTTGGTGTTTTTTGAACTGGTTCCTCTTTGAGGCTTCAGCAGGTTGGTGTTGGAGGCTTGGGCTTCAACAGGTTGTAAGGTTTTTATGCAGGGTGTTTTATGAGAAACAGGTTTTTGGTCAGCTTCACTGTGTTTTTCAAAGTTACCTTATGCTTATGTTTTTTGATATCTTATGCTGCCCCTTTTACTTTCTTGATCAGTTTGTTATATATCTCTTCATGCCTAAAGCCAGTAAGCCTGTGCTTCTTTTCTTTCTTTCCTCTCTCTAGTACAGTTTTAAGCATATTATATGTTTATGTTTGTACTTTTAATTCTGAAAAAGCAATGGCCTAGGGAAATGATGAAATGATGTTGCTTGCACTCTAATTTTTCTCTGCATATTTGCATATCTCTTTTGACAACTTTCCTACATATTGACAGCATTTTGATGGCCTTTTGTACTTGACATCCTTTGGACAGCTTTTTGTTTAGTTTGACATTGGAACTCAGTTTGGACTTTGTAGTTCTAGTTCAGTTTACCTTTGGATTTTGTACTTGCTCATGCTGTTTGAGACTTTGGAAATTATGCAGCTTTGACAAATTTTCAATTTGTACAATTTAACTTTTGTGCATTTTCATACTTTATTCTTTTGCAAGCATTTTTTATCCCTCTCTGTGAACCGGGAGAAATCTCGTGATTTGCAGAGAGGGCGAACTGATCCCGGCCATTTGCTTTTAATGATGAGCCCAAATTAACTGTTTGCCTTTTATTTATTTTATCTGCAATTGCCTTTTTTCTTCTTTTCTTTGTTTTGCAGATAACACTCAATGGAGCATTGGACGGAAGATGAAGACTTAGGAATTTTCTTAGGATAGTTTTTATTTCAATTTTAATTGTCTGTAAAATTATTATTGTAAATACTTCGTAAATAAATACTGTATTTAAATAATAATTGTAACAAATAAATTAAAGATGAATAAAATCTATTTCTTATCAGTTAATTCCTTTTCTTCTTTTCAATTATTTATTTTATTATTTATAATTCTTGAATTATAATAAATGGAAATAAATTCCAATTATCTTAACTTAGAATAAATAAACAATTAAATAAGCATTGGTTTCAGCATTGATCAATTAATAAACCTGGCGCTTCAAAAATCCAAAGCAAAGCACAGTCAATCACAACAACTGCCGAAATGTCTTTTCCTTTTACTGACTTTAATCAAACGCTGCAAACTCAATCCAAATGGCTCTTTTCACTGATTTTGTCAAACATTGCAAACTCAATCCAAATGCCTCAGTCCATATCTCGGAATAACTTGAAAAGCACTGTGGGATTAATTCTTTCTGAGAATGCGCGCACAAAAACCCTAGTTCCTGATCAAATGCCAAAGAAGCGTTCGCCTGGTCAAAGTTGAGCCAAAATCAACCAAACCCTAAACAAACTGTTTGAATTGTTCTAGAGCCATGAAAATCAATGAAAACCTTAATTTTGTCTGACTGACGAGAAAAGTCTGTTTGACCGATTCTTGAGCCAATCTGAAAAATCAGGAAAAGCCTGAAGATGGGATTTCTCGTGGAAAAATATGAGGGCAAATTTGGGGTACAACAGTTGCCCCTGTTCAATCTTCTTGAACCTGAAGAGTTAGATTGGCAAGTTTGCCTTTCGCGACTCGAAGGTAAAAGGAGATTGGACACTAGAGTGCCCAGAAAATTTGCACTCGGTGATGTGATGGTAGAGGGAATGGGCTTACAGATGCCATTTGGTGATGGGCTTAACGATGCCATCTAGGGATGTGATAGAATCTTGTCGGGGGATGGACTTAGAGATGCCATCTGGAAATGGGCTTAAAGATACCATTTGGAAATTGCTGGAGGAGGATGGGCTTATAGATGCCATCTGAAGGTGATTGTTGAACCGTATGTCACTGGTGAGTGGACGAGTATCAGAAAGGCATCCATGTTTTGGGACATCTCTGAACTGGTGATCTGAATAAGCAATAGATTGACGTCCGTGTTTGGAGAATCCGTAAACTATTTTCAGGAGTTGGAGTTGAATAAGCCATATAGTAGCATCCGTTGTTGGGAAGCGTCCGTAAACTGTTTTCAAAAGTTGTATCTGAACAAGCGATAGATTAACATCCGTTGTTGGGAAGAATCCGTAAACCTTTTTTTTTCTTTTCAGAAGTCTTGAAGTGGAGAAGGAACCGGTGTAGGGTTTCCTGATGATGAGTCCGTGTAAAACTGCATCTGGATGAATCTGGAATAAGTATCAGAATGTCGCCGTGTTTGGGTCACATCTGAACTATTTCTGGATGAATCTCGAAAGATGATGATTTTTGTCTGTCGACTGATCTTTACTGAAAAGGTGAAGAGTTAGTTGTATGCAATGTCATGATGCATGATGCAATGTATGTTATCAATGTTTATGATATGCATGTGATGAATGCGCATGTAAGCTAATGAGCCGTCTTGCTGAGGATAGATGAATCCTGGATGGTTGGAGACAAAAGAATCTTGACTGCTGCCGGGGGAGATAATTCCTTGGGTGCTGCTAGGGAGGGCAAGAATCTTCTGATCGTTAAAAATGAGAAGTCCTGGGACCACTGCTGGGGAATCAGAAGCTTGGGTTGTATGCCAATCTACTGGGGAATCTTGTCTTGAGGAGATCTTCACCGGAGAATATTCGAATATTCTGTGAGATGCTGAGAATGAGAGTCTTCACTCTGCTTGGGGATTGATAGTTGGAAGTTTCAGCTCCGCTGGGGATTTTGAAACTTGACTCTGAGGGGAATTAGCTTCTGGAAGACTCTCTGGTTGGGGATTGCAAGAATCTTCTGATTGCTGCAGGTGTTGATCTGGAGTAAGTTACTGAATGTCGCCATCTCTGGGTCACATCTTGAACTATTTCTAGATCTTGAGTAAGAATCTTTTGAGCTTGAGAAGGAACCGGTGTAGGGTTTCCTGATGATGAGTCCGTGTAAAACTACATCTTGGATTTGAGATCTGTATGAGTAGCAGAATGACTTCCGTGCCTGGAGTATATCTGAAACTGTAACTAGGATCTGAATGAGTAACAGAATGGCTACCGTGTTTGGAGCGTATCTGGACTGTATATTCCGACAGGTGATGAAGGAATTGTTGAACACTTTTGACATTCGAATGCCCCAAGTGGTGATGTAGATAATTTCCTGGCTTGTTACAGGTGTTAATCCACAATCAGTCGTTCACAGATATTTTCCTGGCTTGTTACAGGTGTTGATCTGGAACTTAAGAAAGGTGACAGAATGGCAACCGTGTTTGGAGCGTATCTGGACTGTATCTTCCGACAGGTGATGAAGGAATTGTTGAACACTTTTGACATTCGAATGCCCCAAGTGGTGATGTAGATAATTTCCTGGCTTGTTACAGGTGTTAATCCACAATCAGTCGTTCACAAATATTTTCCTGGCTTGTTACAGGTGTTGATCTGGAACTTAAGAAAGGTGACAGAATGGCAACCGTGTTTGGAGCGTATCTGGACTGTATCTTCCGACAGGTGATGAAGGAATTGTTGAACACTTTTGACATTCGAATGCCCCAAGTGGTGATGTAGATAATTTCCTGGCTTGTAACAGGTGTTAATCCACAATCAGTCGTTCACAGATATTTTCCTGGCTTGTTACAGGTGTTGATCTGGAACTTAAGAAAGGTGACAGAATGGCAACCGTGTTTGGAGCGTATCTGGACTGTATCTTCCGACAGGTGATGAAGGAATTGTTGAACACTTTTGACATTCGAATGCCCCAAGTGGTGATGTAGGAGACTTGAATCAGATTACTCTACAAATTGAGAGATTTCTTGAAATCTTGACCGGACTGCCCCAGGTTAACTGAACTTTGAAAGATCTGTTGAAAACCTGACTGGACTGCACCAGGTTAACTGGATAGTGACATGTATTGCCCCTTGTTGATAGGAGATTTGTCGTTGGAAATGTCATCCTTCTTGAAGTGATTTTACTCATTGAGAGAGTTTCCGTTCCTCCGAACATTCGTTGTATGAATTTCTTCGCTGTCAAACAAATAGCCAAATGCAAACAGTGATATTCAAGCAATGCAAAGTTTATGTTTGTCTCGGAGTTTGGAAAAATGCGTTTTTTAGCAGAAAACTTTTTATAAGACAAGTTGACACAAGATTTTAGAGCAGAGCCTTACAGGAGTCAGGATACCTTTTGTAACAGTACGCTTTCGAACTAACCCATGCTTCAATTAGGACTTTTGAAGGGTTGTAACGTGGTTTGGTTCACGGTTTAAGAAACAAAGGATAAAGGCTCAAAATATATATGTCCCCACCCGCTCTTCGTGATGTTCTTCAATCCTAAGCTCAATTAATTATGTGTCGCACTCTGTTTTGAGTTTGGAACGACCTTTTGGGTGATGGTTCACCAATTGAATTTTCGGAGACAGTCATCATCTCCTTTTTCTTTTGCAACATTTTTCATGTTGTTGAGGATTTGTAATGACCTCTCTATTTTGATTTTGATTTGTTATCCCTAACTTTTGCCTGACTGTTCCCGTTTTTTGAGATTACAGTCAGCGGGATGCCCCAGCTTTCTTGAGCCTCCTTTACAGGTTTTGGCTTGGTGGGATTTTTCTTTTTTGAGAGATAATGACTGTCTATATGATAAGGAACCATCACTATCTTTTGATTCCAAGGGAATGCTTTTCTTTTTTGACATCGTTCATTGTGTTACGAACTGAGAGTTTGCGACTTCAATGCGGATTTTCTTTTGAATTAACTGAGATACTACCCTTCCCCAGGTTTATATTAAAGGTTTTGATTGTTTAGAACAGAAAACTCCTACTTCTTTGGCTCGAAGGGGTTGACTAGGGATTATCTTCCTTATAACTCCAGTGTTTGGGAATCGAAAGAAATGCCTGTACATCATCAGCAAGGTCCGTTCAAAAGCATATTGTATGAGATTATGGTATTATTTCGTCATCCTCCCTCTAAAGGCTTGCAGCTTTTTATCAAGAGTCAAATATCATAAAGAAAGCATAAGAGTAGTGAAAACGAATGGATGAATTCAATACAAACATATGCAATGCATTAATGAAACAGAGTTTAACATCAACAGATAATCGTTTGAATAACAAAAGAAACTACAACTTTGAAAATTCAAATGAAGCAAAAGTCTTTCAGCTTGAGCTTTGTCACTCCAGGTCGAGAACTCCTTAACGGAAGATTTTCATCTCGCCGTCTGGCATGAATTCCAGCACTCCAATGTCGATCAGATCTTGAATCTTATTCTTCAAGGCCCAACAATCGTCGGTGTCGTGTCCCGGGCTGTAGGAGTGATAAGCACAAAATGCATCGGGACGATAGTTAGGAGCAGAGGTATTGGGCTTCCGAGGAGGATCCCTTAAAGTAAGCAGGTTGACCTCCAACAGGCGCTTCAGTATGAAGGATGATGGTATCTCAGTCTTCGTGAAATGTCTTCCCGACGTTTCTTGCTTACGCCAATTACCCCGTTGACGCTGGCGAGGTTGTTGGTTGGCTTGTGACCCTGAAGCAAGCAAAGGAGCCTTCCCTTTGTCTTCTTGAGTGGATGGAGGCTGAGTGGTGACTTGCTCTTCAACCTCAGATGTTTTCCCCAGTTGGCTGTTCCGAAGCAGTTGGTTGACGAGAACCCTGAGCTCTTCTTGTCTTTGAGACAGGTCTTGGATGAGAGCCATCTGGCCCACCAACTGTCCCATCACTTGGATCCTCAAGGTTGTCAAATAAAACTGCAGTGCTTCCAACTGGTCACTCCTGGCATTGTTTGAATTCTCCAAGCCCTTTGTGAGGAGAGCTTTCATTTCTTCTTGCCCCAGAGACAAGTTCAGGAACATTTCCTGCAGCTGAGCAGTCTGGTCTTGGATGTCTTTGACAGACCTTTCTAGAGCCATCTCTTACTGAAATAAACAGCAGGAGAGTAAGGAAACCTGAAAAAGGAAAGATCGTCAAGATGCGATGCATGATATGTGGATGCATGCTTTCAAGGATCTCTTGGGGTAAACACAAGAGAATGTTAGAGGTTGAACTTCGATCTTTGATTGGAGATTTTTGCCCCGGTGGATGTCTTTCCACGAGAATCAAGCTCACCATATCGAGTGGGTCATAGCCACTGATTCAAGTTGTTGTACTTGATCTTTGATTGGAGATTTTTGCCCCGGTGGATGTCTTTCCACGAGAATCAAGCTCACCATGTAGAGTGGGTCATAGCCACTGATTCAAGTTGTTGTACTTGATCTTTGATTTGAGAACTTTGCGCCGGTGGATGTCTTTCCACGAGAATCAAGCTCACCATGTCGAGTGGGTCATAGCCACTGATTCAAGTTGTTGTACTTGATATTTGATTGGAGATTTTTGCCCCGGTGGATGTCTTTCCACGAGAATCAAGCTCACCATGTCGAGTGGGTCATAGCCACTGATTCAAGTTGTTGTACTTGATCTTTGATTGGAGAACTTTGCGCCGGTGGATGTCTTTCCACGAGAATCAAGCTCACCATGTCGAGTGAGTCATAGCCACTGATTCAAGTTGTTGTACTTGATCTTTGATTGGCATTTGTTAGAGGAGAAACCTTTGTCTCTTTGGTAGACGTCTGGTTCAACGTAACCCTGCATCAAAAGAACCCTCGAGATCCTTGAAATGGTTAGTGAAAAATGCCATGGTATGATGTCATGATGTTATGTACATGTATGCAAAAGCAAATGAGTGTATATACAAGTAATCATATTCACGCAAAGCAAACAAGTCCTTAGGTTTAGGCTTGCATGGGGTTGTAGGTAAGTACCCTCTTGAAGTTAGTTGGCTCATCCTGTCCTAAAATAGAAGCCAGGTTCTAAGGAGCTCAATATCACTGGGTTATTTTCTGTGTTCATTGTTTTGGTTTAGCCACTTAACTGGTGACCAAAATATTCCAAGAAAACAACCCTCAATGAGTGTAGTATCGAGTATCTACCAACTTCGGACTGCACCAAAGTCGGTCATCTCACTACCCCTAAAAAGGCTAAGATGGTCAATTAAGGTTCTAAGAGTTCGTTAGTGCTTCACGACATCACTCAGCGGCCCCGTACTCTCCTTGACTGAACTCAAGGGTTACCGGTACTCACAAATATGTCACACTAACATAGCTTACTGCTTCAACCGTGTCGGTATACCCCGCACAGTTCCCTCACAGTTTTATTGCTATTTACCTAAAAAGGTGCCCCAAATCCGGGTGTAGGATTTACAACAAACCCAAACAAGAACCCAAAAAGATAAAGCAATCAAAGCAAGAACGTAAAGGTGATCTAAACCCTAAGGTAACCCCACTTTTAAAATTCTCCCCA
Source organism: Vicia faba (assembly GCA_948472305.1). NCBI lineage: Eukaryota > Viridiplantae > Streptophyta > Magnoliopsida > Fabales > Fabaceae > Vicia > Vicia faba. The sequence goes on along the minus strand of OX451735.1, from coordinate 1,071,940,241 downwards.
GCAGAGTCGCCAGTTCTGTGATACGGTGGGAGAACTGACTTGGGTTTTGCGTTTGTATTCGCACTTGTTCGGTTTAGCAAGAGTCGCCACCGACCTTTTATTTTATCCTAAAGGAAAGGTTAAAAAGCACAGGAAAAACCTTTTTGAGATGTTTCGTGGGTTCGGGGGGTAGATTATGAAAAGGGAAGGTATTAGCACCCTTTTCATCCATGGTTATCCATGGGCTCTTAGTTACTTGGTTTTAGATCACTTGCCTTGATTTTTGATTGCTTGAAAATGGTGTGTGTATGTGTGTGTTTTGAAAATGTTTTTGAAATAGACGCCTTTGTTTCGGCAACCATTGTAATGACTCGTGTTTGAGTATATACAACAGTGTGTATCTTTTCTAAAAGATGTTTCAAAATGTTTTTGGAAGTTTGTTTTGAAAGTGTTTGTGAAGTGTGGTTTTGAAAAGGAGGCAAGTGTTTTTTGCAAGTTGATTTCAAGTAACTAAGAGTTTTGTCTATCCCTATTGTACTCAAAGGTTTTCTCTATGTTTTCAACCCTTTTTAACAATTTTGTTCCACCATTGAATTTGGTGGACAATCTTGCGTTTTAGGATGTTTAACGGGACAGGCGCGGGTCATCGTATGGACCATGAATGCAATGATGCCAAGTGTCTTTGGCAATTTGCTTGAAGGGACTTGATCATTTTGATAGGCGACTTTCGAAAGCGTCATCGAGGGACTTATGATCATTTGAATTGTTTTGCCAAAGAAACCCGACGTGCAAGCATGGCCCATTTTGGAAGGCAACATGTGGGATTACCCTAGGGGGTGCAAGTGTGATTGTGTATTGATTTCATGTATTTGTTTTTGTATTAGGTTATCTAGCGTTTGATTTTATGTACATGCAAACCCTAGGTCTAACCATGGTATAATTTGAAAGCAGTAAATTGCGGGAATTTAAAGTCCTAAACTATTACAAATAGTATCTGGGAGTGGGGGTACAAATTTACAAATGGGAATGAGACTTAAGGAGGATAGTGTCCAAATAGTTTACAACCAAATCGAATTGCGATCAAATGTAATATGTAATCAAATGTACAACAATGTATAAGAATAAAGCAAATGTGAATTTGTCAATGTATGTGTATCGTATTTGTATATGTAATTTATTTACAAGTTGAGAAGTATGAATTTAAATGTATTATTCAATATGTTTGATTTAAATCTTTTGTTGATTTTTTTTAATTATGCACAAACAAGATATTTTAAGAAAATAAAAGAAAATAATGTTTTACGTTTTAATTATATTATGTAATATCGTTTTATGTACAAATCAAAACAAGTTTTAATAAAATAAAAGAAAAAAGTGTTTTAAATAATTCTAATTTTTATGTATTTTAGTATTTTTTTTATGTACAAAAAAGTTTTAATAAAAAATGTTTAAACCTAGATAAAAAAGGTCTAATATTTATTTTAAATGTGATAAATAAAATTTAATGAGATTAATGTACTATTTATATTTAGTTAAAATATTATGTATATAAAAAAAAAGAGTTAGGTTATAAAATTTAGAAAAGATTAAAAAGGGTTTGTTAATAGAAAAAAGAAAAGAGGTTATGTGGGCTTGAAAGGGTTTGGCCCAATTTAACAAAACCAACTGAGCCACAACAAGAAAAGAAGGGGGGTGCGCTAACTGAAATGGGCTTGAGGCGTTGGGAACGGGTTGAAGGCCCATTTGTTTCTTACAATTGTTTTTAGGGTTTGAACAGCTTTATGTCATTTGGGAAAAACTTAGGGTTTGAGATTGAGGCGCCGTTCTTCGTTTTCACTTCGTCTTTCTCGTTCGCCTTTATCCTCTTGAGCCAAGTATCCAGAACAAAGTCCTTTGCCCAAGCCACCAGCGCCACCATCTGCGTCCTCTTCTCCCCACGAATTGCTCGGTGATATGGTACGAAGGTGATGATCTCGCTCTCTTAATGCGTTAGGGTTTCAAACTTGCATGTTTTTACTTTTCGTTCATTGACTCTGTTTCTTGTGTATTGTGATTCACATGATGTTTTGAAAAAAGGAACAAAAGAGTACTACCTTTTGGAGGAGACAGAGGAGGAATGAGGGTGGAGGCGCTCAGGCGGCTTGACAGCGAGGAGAAAGCGCTGATGAGCTTTTGCTTCTTGGTAACTTTATTCTTTTTACCTCTTAGGGTTTAATGATGAGTAACTGAAAACCTTTTGTATCGCCTCTTTTCTTCTTCTTGCTCTTTTACTGTATGCTGAATATGCTTGAATATTGTTGAGTGTTGCTCCTGAGGTGTTGAGTTGCCTTGATGATTTCTTTGCCTATGATGAAGTTTTTCTGAGGCCTTTTGCATTGCCCTTGAATGCTTTAGCTTGATATGTTTGGTTGCCTGTTGATATGCTGAGATATGTTGGATACAGTTGCCATGCTTGATGTGAAATAAATTCTTGATGATGTATCTGTTGATGATTCTGCTAATGTGTTTGATTCGTGTGTTTGCCCAATGATGATGTTTTTCTGAGGGCCTTTGGGACGCTTGGCTCTGTATGTTTCTGAGTATGCTTCAGCTCTTCTTCTCTTTGCCTTGCTTACATGCTTCGTATGCTTTAGCTTGATGGGTGAAGGCTTTTAGGCTCAGATAGGCACGAGGGTTTTTTAGGCTTAATAATTGTTTTGATGTTTGAATGGTTATGGTTGTTGCTTAGGCTTGCCAGCTTGGCCTTTTGGTGAGTTTACAGGTTAAAGGCTTTTGGCTTAACACTTGTTTTGACACAGGTAAGGCTTAGCAGGTTTGTGTTCTTGTCAACTGCTTTTGTGTGCTTACAGGCCTGAAACAGGTTGAGGCGTGACAATTTAGTAAGGCTTTAGTGCTTTTGGTTGGGCAGGTTCTTTCCTTTGGTGTTTTTTGAACTGGTTCCTCTTTGAGGATTCAGCAGGTTGGTGTTGGAGGCTTGGGCTTCAACAGGTTGTAAGGTTTTTATGCAGGGTGTTTTATGAGAAACAGGTTTTTGGTCAGCTTCACTGTGTTTTTCAAAGTTACCTTATGCTTATGTTTTTTGATATCTTATGCTGCCCCTTTTACTGTCTTGATTAGTTTGTTATATATCTCTTCATGCCTAAAGCCAGTAAGCCTGTGCTTCTTTTCTTTCTTTCCTCTCTCTAGTACAGTTTTAAGCATATTATATGTTTATGTTTGTACTTTTAATTCTGAAAAAGCAATGGCCTAGGGAAATGATGAAATGATGTTGCTTGCACTCTAATTTTTCTCTGCATATTTGCATATCTCTTTTGACAGCTTTCCTACATATTGACAGCATTTTGATGGCCTTTTGTACTTGACATCCTTTGGACAGCTTTTTGTTTAGTTTGACATTGGAACTCAGTTTGGACTTTGTAGTTCTAGTTCAGTTTACCTTTGGATTTTGTACTTGCTCATGCTGTTTGAGACTTTGGAAATTATGCAGCTTTGACAAATTTTGAATTTGTGCAATTTAACTTTTGTGCATTTTCATACTTTACTCTTTTGCAAGCATTTTTCATCCCTCTCTGTGAACCGGGAGAAATCTCGTGATTTGCAGAGAGGGCGAACTGATCCCGACCATTTGCTTTTAATGATGAGCCCAAATTAACTGGTTGCCTTTTATTTATTTTATCTGCAATTGACTTTTTTCTTCTTTTCTTTGTTTTGCAGATAACACTCAATGGAGCATTGGACAGAAGATGAAGACTTAGGAATTTTCTTAGGATAGTTTTTATTTCAATTTTAATTGTCTGTAAAATTATTATTGTAAATACTTCGTAAATGAATACTGTATTTAAATAATAATTGTAACAAATAAATTAAAGATGAATAAAATCTATTTCTTATCAGTTAATTCCTTTTCTTCTTTTCAATTATTTATTTTATTATTTATAATTCTTGAATTATAATAAATGGAAATAAATTCCAATTATCTTAACTTAGAATAAATAAACAATTAAATAAGCATTGGTTTCAGCATTGATCAATTAATAAACCCGGCGCTTCAAAAATCCAAAGCAAAGCACAGTCAATCACAACAACTGCCCAAATGTCTTTTCCTTTTACTGACTTTAATCAAACGCTGCAAACTCAATCCAAATGGCTCTTTTCACTGATTTAGTCAAACATCGCAAACTCAATCCAAATGCCTCAGTCCATATCTCGGAATAACTTGAAAAGCACTGTGGGATTAATTCTTTCTGAGAATGCGCGCACAAAAACCCTAGTTCCTGATCAAATGCCAAAGAAGCATTCGCCTGATCAAAGTTGAGCCAAAATCAACCAAACCCTAAACAAACTGTTTGAATTGTTCCAGAGCCATGAAAATCAATGAAAACCTTAATTTTGTCTGACTGACGAGAAAAGTTTGTTTGACCGATTCTTGAGCCAATCTGAAAAATCAAGAAAAGCCTGAAGATGTGATTTCTCGTGGAAAAATGCGAGGGCAAATTTTGGGGTACAACACTTTTGCATATCTCAAGTTGTTTTTTTTATTCATCTCTTTGGACCCCTAGAAGATTGGAGCTGGTGTTTGATCACAAATGAAATCACTCTTTAGATTCATCAGTCAAATTAGGGTTTTGTTTGAAGTAAGGCTATTGGTCCTTCCAATGAACAAGATTTGATTTATGGAGCTATAACATTTCTTTGACATTTGAAGGATCTTTGTACAAGAAATTGGTCAGGATGCCCAGAGGGTTTGGAGTTTTGAAGATGATTCATCAGTCTCCTAATGTGTTGACCAAAATTAGGGTTTTGGTTTTCATCAAGATTTCTTGAGAATTTTGAAGTGAAACTTTGCACATGGCCTTTATATGTTTGGAAGATCATATGTTTGAAGTTTTGATCATCAATTTTGAAGGAAAGTGGTTCAACTGGTTCAGAGGGGCAAAATGGTCATTTTGGTCCAAATCAGTCAAAGTCAAGGTTGACCAAGGGGTTTTTTGGCCAACCATCAATTCAAGGATGTGCTTTTCATATTTCAAGTCCATTTTGGTCATTGGATCAAAGAGATTGAAGTTTGGATTGAAACTTGTTTTTGAAGAAACCCTAGAAGTTACTAATTTTGGAAAATAAGGGCCTAATTTCAAAAAATCATATTTTATTCACCCTTGATCAAGAAGATGCAAATGAAATATGCTTGGAAAGCTAACAGAATGATATTTCATCTCCCTTTGGTATCATGTCCAAATTGGCAAGGAATCAAGAGCTATGGTCTTTTGAAGTTACAAAATTATAGGTCATTTTTCAAAATTAGTGAATTTCAAGCTAGATTTCTGGAGCCTTAATTGATTAGTTTGCAAAAACTAAAAATTAAGAGATTGTAGATATTTTTAAGACCTTTTCAAATTGTACTCATTTGTGCAAAAATTCAAAAGTATGAGCAAGTTATGAGTTTTGGAATTTTGTGGCATTTTAGTGAAATTTGGCAAATGTGCAAAATGGCCATTTCTTGCAAACTCAAGTTTTAGCCATTCTTCTTGCTTCTAATCAAGCCCATTGGTGATTTGTGACATGTTGAGGCCCATCATACTCACTATTTCGTGCCCCATATGGTATTGCACATGTTGGAATCAAAAAATGCAAAACTTGCTCAAAATGGCCAACTCACCAACACTATCTCATTTCAAGTAATCATGGGCTGGCATTTTGAACATGGACTTCTGACTTCATTTGGCTTACAAAATGAATAAAAGGCAGAATAATGCACGAGCAGAAGGCATGATTCAATATACACTCCACTTTTGGCCAAAATTCCCAATCCTGTCCTCCAACGGATTTAAGGACAAACTTCCACTTCTAACCTTCTCTACAAGCTCTATATAAGTGAAAGCAAACAAAGAGAGAGATAGAACGCGCCATTTTCAAGAATTCCAGATCTAAAATTTTTCTTCCTCTTCTGCATTTTGATTCGATTCTCTCAATTCCTTGGTGCTTTCTTCAAAATTCTTGTGGATTCTGCTTTAGCAAAGCAAGTAGATCAAGCCAGCACCATTTGTTTGCATCTGGAGTGAAGGAGACAGTAGATCACTTTTAACCTTGAGGTAATGATTCCAAACTTCGATTCTTGAGATGCACTTGTTTATTGAGATGTTTGAGCTTGAATTCATGTTCAATGATGTTAATGGAATGATTTTGAAGCTTTATAGCATTTAATTTGATGAATTGTGCATGTTTGAATATTCTGAAACTCGCGATGCAGCATGTTTTTGTTCATGTTCATGACTTGATTGTGGACATTGTGATTGATGGTTTGGTATGATTTGAATTGCTATGGATTCCTTGCCATGCTAGCTTTGATTTGCCTTTGATTTCATGAAAAATGATGCAAAATTGAGTGAGTTGTGTTGATCTGAAAGTGAGCCCTAATCCTGAGTCATGCGCGCGCTTTTTGGATGTTCAGAGGTTGAAGATGATGTGGTGGCACATCCTGATTGGTTCATTTGAAATTTTGGTTTATTTGAATTTTTGTTTTATAATTTTATTTCCATGATTTTATTTCTTGCTCAAAAATAATTGGAAAATTATGAAAAAATTATCATAACTTCAAAATAATATTTATGACTCTGTGTATTTTTTTGATAATTTTTGGAATTATTTTGATTGGTTCAAAAATTGTTAGGTTTACTTAATTAATTGATCAAAGATAATTTTTATTTTAATAGTTCCTTTGACCTAAAAAAATCCACAAAAATTATTTGAGACTCCTAAAATAATGTGAAAATTGATTCTGACTTTGGTTCATCATTTTTCTTATTTTTGATTAAAAATTTAATTTCAAAGTTTATTTGTCATATTTGTTTTTTTATTTTTATTTTTAATACTTCTATTAATTCAAAAATTCTAAAAAAATCATCATAATCTTGTTTTTAATCATGGAATCTGATCATATTTTTGTTTTGTTTTTTTTGTGATTTTTGGTTATGATTTGTATTTTCTTGCCTTTAAATAATAATTCCACTATTAATTGTTTATTTTTTTTGTCTTTAATATTTTCCTTTGATTCAAAAAATTCACAAAAATTCAGGGATGTGTGTTTTTAGCCCTAATATTTGAATATAATTTTTGTTGGCCATTCTTCTGACTTTTTGATGTAAATAGTATTTTGATTTGTGAATTTTTGGTAATTACATAAATATTTAAATATTAATTTCTTTCTTGACTTTTCCTAATTCAAAAAATATGAAAAAATGTATATTCTGACTTTTAAAGTTTCTTGGTGATTGGTTTGACTTTGGTTTGATTTGTTTGAGTTTTAATCCTATTTAATTAATATTTGGGATTAAAAGTCAAAATCTAGGGTTTTTGTTGCTTATGGTGCAAGTTTCATGTTCAAAACCCTTGTGCCTTGGAACTCTATTGGATTTCAGGTCTTGATCATAGTTTATAAATGTATTGGGAATTTGAAAACTATCTTTCTTGAATTACTTGACTTGGTTTGGCATTTTTCCACAAACAATTTTGAAAACTTGTCTAATTTGGTAGTTTTGCCAACTAGTCTTGAACTTTGAGTTTCATTTGACCTCTTCCCCAATCATTCATGAACTTAGGGCTTGCATTCTAACTTCCAAACACTTCCAAGATGTTAAGATTTTTTTGGTTTGAATTATGGATCCTTGTTTCTATTTTTGGTGTAATTTTGAAGTGAAGGTACCCGATTATGTTTGCATGTCTTGTTGCAATTTGTTTGATGGCCAATGAACTGGAGTGAGGCCTATAATCGGGAACATAATGATCATGTTGGTTCTTACTTCTCCATGTTAGCTCAAGCCATTTCACTTAGAAGCCTCATGTTTGACTAATTTGAACCATCTAATGCATTATGAAGGTTTCATTTCCTATTGTGTTCATGAAGTTGTGATTGAATTAGCCATGCATGATTGAAATATGTTTGCTACTGACCTTCATGGTTATTGTTCATATTATTCTCAAGCTCTTATGATCCTTGATTGACAGTCAATTGTCCATTCAACATGGTGATAGGAAAGAGCAACATTCCTCTGATTCTTTTGACCTAATTTGTGCATATGCTTGTCTCTTCTTGCTTATGATGTCTAATATTTGATAATTTCCATCATGTTATTCTCACTTCTTCACCTTTTGGAATACTAACTTGGTTGTTGAATATGCGAGGTACTCTGAGAAAGTTTCCACTTTTGGCTTGAGGCTTTTGTGTTCCACTTTATTTGTGGAACACAGTTTATTATATTGGCATTATTTTTGTGTTTGGCTTGCTTGATGGTTTATGCAGGATACGCATATCTATGATTGTGAATTCCATACATTGCTCATGGGATTTGTTCATATTTGATAATTTGCTTACATCTTGATGGTGCAATTGCTGACTCAATTTGTCTACTGATGCCAGCTTGCTTGAAGTTTCTCTGGGTTTCTTTTATTTTTGCTTGATTGCTACAAATAGTTATCTGTTTGGTATTGTACTACCTCCTTCCTCCCATTTTCATTTTTCATAACTCTCTGATTGCATGATGGGACCTCTGTTTCTGATATATGTCAGGAGGCCCTCTGGTTTTTATCTGATGCATGTGTTGTGATTGTTGATCGATGAGTCACTCAATTTAGATATTAAGATCACGACTTCGCTCTCATTGCATGCTCCCTATAGGATCTTTATTGCTTTTCCTCTTTAATTTTTGATCGATGAGTCACTCAATTTAGATTTTGAGATCACGACTTCGCTCTCATTGCATGTTCCCAATAGGATCCTTATTGCTTTTCCTCTTTAATTGTTGATCGATGAGTCATTCAATTTAGATATTGAGATCACGACTTCGCTCTCATTGTATGTTCCCTATAGGATAGTTTTGTTGAGTTCCCTTTAACATGCTAATTAGGATAGGATTTTCCATTTATCCTCAACCTTAGGGTCAACCATTATATGATAACAATAGGGATATTGCTAGGCTAGTCTCCCTTAGTTGTTTTTCTCTCTTTGCATCTTGCATCTTAAAACAAAAACCTATTTTCTTGGCAAATTATAAAACACCTCTAATAAAATCAAACTCCTCTTCAAAATAAAAGATACAAACCAATCCTATTAGTTTGTGTGCCTCTTGGATTTGCTTTTACTATCTGTTTTATTGATGTTTTTCCACCTCTACCATGCAATCTTTTAAAGCCGATGTTTCACCGTCGCACATGTCTGTTATCCTACTTTGATTCCCAATATCACTGTTAGGTGTGATGTTTCGTCATCTGTTTTATTTATGTTTCACCATCTTTGCCATGATTTCTTGTTATCTTTTGGCCGATGTTTCGCCATCGCACACTTGTTTGAAGTCGATGTTTCACCATCGCACATGTTTGTTATCCTACTTTGATTCTCAATATCATTGATAGGTGTGATATTTTGCTATCTGTTTATTAATGTTTTGCCATCTCTACCATGATATCTTTATCTATGCTATCTCTTAGCCGATGTTTCGCCATCACACACTTGTTTGAAGCCGGTGTTTCGCCATCGCACATGTTTTTTATCCTACTTTGATTCTCAATATTATTGTTAGGTGTGATGTTTTGCCATCCACTTTATTGATGTTTTGCCATCTTTGCCATGATACTTTTTCATCTTTTAGCCGATGTTTCGCCATCGTACACTTGTTTGAAGCTGATGTTTCACCATCACACATGTTTGTTATCCTATTTTGACTCTCAATGCCATTGTTAGGTGTGTTGTTTTATCATTTGATGTTTCGCCATCTTTGACATGTTACCATGTTATTATTTAGTCGATGTTTTATCATCTCATCTGTTTGTTGTTTTATTTGATGTTTTGCCATCTTAACTGTTTTTGTTGTCTTAACTAAAAAACACAAACTAACCAAAATATATAAGTTAAACTACGGCTGCTCTGATTCCTTAAAAGGGATACGTAGGCATTGGGGTAGGGCCCGATCGAGCATAACTTTTTATTTTCCCTATATTGTTTTCTTTTTCTTTTGCATGCATTCCCTTTTCAGCTTTAAGCCATAGACATAGGATTTGACCACACCCATTAGATTAGACAACAAGAGTGGATACCGTAGAGTACTACGGGCGCGTGGGATGCTAACACCTTCCCCTCGCGTAACAGACTCCCTTACCCGATCTCTCGGTTGAAAGACCGTGATTTCTCCCTTTTTTTTCCAGGTTTTCTCGACGTTTACCTTTTCCTTTCGGAGGGATAAAAGACGTTCGGTGGCGACTTCATTGATGTTTCATTACATCCAGATGACAGGTTCCGGCCGCGTTGTTTCATTTAGACATAGTACGTGTCCACAATAATTACCAACAACTACATATTCAACATTAGCGGTAGAAAGAGCAACAATGTGATGCTTCTTACTGCGCCAAGAAACTAAATATTTTCCAAACAAATAAAAAATACCATTAGTGCTTTTCCTATCCGACTTACAACCATCAAAATCAGAATCGAAAAAACCTACTAAGCTACATTTTCTTCCTTTGGGAAACCCAAGACCATGATGTGAGATTTCGTTAAGACACCTTAAAATCCTTTTTATGATTTTAAAGTGGAATTCCTTAGGTGACACTTGAAATCTAGAACACATACAGACACTAAACATAAGTTATGGCCAGCTCGTAGTTAAATAGAGTAAAGATCCTAGTATACATTTATATTTTGTAATGTTGATCTCCACACCTTGTTCATATTTATCTATAAACACATTTGAAGCCATACGAGTTGAGATGCTTTTCGATCTTTGCATATCAAATTTATTTAGGATCTCCAAGAAATAATTTGTTTGGTTGATGAACATTCCATCTTCATTTTGCTTTATTTGCAATCCTAAGAAGTAGGTTAGATCTCCCATTAGATACATTTTGAACTCCTCATGCATCAAGTTTGCAAATTTCTTGCAAAGGGATTGATTAGTGGATTCAAATATAATATCATCAATGTAAATTTGAACTAAAACAATATGGTTTACTTTATATCTAATTAACAAAGTAGTATCTACTTTACCATGATTAAATACTTATTTTATCAAAAATCTACTAAGACGCTCAAACCAAGCTTTAGGAACTTGTTTGAGACCATAGAGGGCTCATTTAAGTTTAAAAATATAATTTAAATTTTCATGGTTCTCAAAACAAGGAGGTTGTGATACATAGACTTATTTGTTTATAAATCAGTTAAGAAAATCCTATTTTACATCCATATGATGGAACTTATAACTCGGGCCGCAGGAGAATACTAAAAGAAGTTGTATTAGTTCAAGACGAGCTACGTGAGTATAAGTCTCCTCATAGTCAATCTCTTTAGCTTGACTATACCCATTTTCCACTAGCCTAGCTTTTTTTCTAGTAATTGTGCCATTTTCATCCAATTTATTCCTAAACACTCATCTAGTGCTAATGACAGTGTTATCTTTAGAACGTGGAACAAGTTTCCAAATGCCATTTCCTTTAAATTGAATGAACTCTTATTGCATGCATAGCTGAAGAAATATTATATAGATAGACTTTGTAGCAGACTTAATCAAATTAAGATTTTGCTACTTTTATGATATATGAAACTTCAATCTTCTCCTTCAATGAAAAAATCAAGATATGTAAATGTTTAAGTGTTCAAGTGTTTTCTCTAAACTTTTTCACATATGAATGAAAATTATGCAGGAAAAAGTTTTTCTGTTAAATATTACAGACACTTGAAAAACAAAAATTTTACTCATGAAAAAGATGATTTTGAATTTGAAAAATCCTTTAATTTATAATACTCCAAATACCTCTTGAAAAAAAGAAACAATGGTTGAAAAATATGTAAAGGATTCATAACCATTTGAGACGAAGAGGTATGGCAACGATTATGCATTTTTTCCTTCAAAATGTATAGATGACAATCGATTGTTGTATCATAAAAATCGATTGCACATAATATTCAAAAATATTGAAAAATACACAGGGACAATTGATTTCATCAGGATGATAATCGATTGTCATGCTCAGAATTTCCAAATTTTGCTTGGTAGAGATTTTGAGTAAATGATTGCTTCTATATGACAATTGATTACTTTAATGAAAAAAATGTATGTAGTTTTTGCTAAGTTAAAAGATGGTGAAATCCAATTTCATTGTAAGTTAAAAGATGGTGAGATCCAATTTCGTTGTATTCAACACCTAAAGCTTATAACAACTAAATTGCACATTGTATGATCCAATTTCATTGGAATCTAAAACTTATGCAAACTTGATATTTTGATTCCAATCTTTTTCTTTTTTTATCTTTCTTCTAAGATTGCCTTTTTTCTTCATCAAAACCAAGTTACGATTGATGATGAACATCTTCTTCAAAGTTCCACCAACGTAACTCTTTTCAAGGACATCTCATCGACCTTGAAGATCTCAAAGGGATTAAGTCTATTAATGTCATATGATCACAGTCCATGTTCCAGATGATCCTTGATGTAGACATCACTAGAGTACCGATCATAGGATTTTTGGTAAGAATTGACGTAATATTTGGAATCCTCTTTATTCATAATGGAAACCTTCATTTCGAGAGTCAACAAAGCAGGGAAAAGTCGAAGTTCCTACAACTTAAGAGAAAGTGGGAATGAAGGTGACTACGCAATCATCCTGTGCATCTTCATCAAAGAAGAGACTGTCGAAAGAAGAATCATTGGAAGAAGATCCCTTGTCTGGAGATCCCCTAAAGCGCTTCTCCAAATTAGAATCGTTAGTTACAAATATGAACTTGTGGGGTGAGTGATTATTGATTAAATGAGAAGGATTTGGACTAGAAGATACTTTTACACTAACTAAAGAAGAGCAATAATTATTGACATAATTGCTAGACAAACTTATAATAATATCATTCATATTGGTCATGGTAAAGAAAGTGTTGAATATATGCAAAAGCTTAAGGTAAGAAGGGTGCCTGGGAGAAGTAGAATCTGATGAAAAAGGCAAGGTTCAAATGGGGGAGTGAAGGTTTTTTTTCAAATGAATATCAATAACTATGAAAAATACTCCTAGAGCATAAAAAGTTAAAAAGTTCCCAAGGCAATCAACATACCAGATTATCGGGAATAAGGAAGTTACAAATCAATGGCTGAATTTCGCCTAGGAAATATAAACAAACTCAAGTGCACTCAAATTCACTAGGAAGAAGCGTCATACCCAAAGATGATAACTTAAATCCATGCGTATTGAAAAATTAGCGAAACACTTCAATGATAGGAAAGCATTTAGTGTGCTTGTTCCCCACTAATTTTGTAGTTGATCCATGACATATCTGTTTCCCTCCAAGGTTGGACATCATTACTTGAGGCTGGCCACGACTTTGAATACTTCTAACTTAGTTTTCCCCTGGCCAACCTTGGAAGCAACTGTTCTAGATCGGCCAAATACCCAAACCAAAGGCCTGATTAGGTGTAAGCCCAATCAAAATTATCCAACATATAAAATCAGTACACAGGAGATTCAAAATACACTTTTTATCTTCACTTTTCATTATACTCTTCTAAGACTTTGGAATTGACTTTGGTGTTAAAGTGCTAAACTTACAGGTCTACCATGTACCACTGCATTGAAGATCGATTCAGGTTCCTCCATCATTGATCAACACCAATTTTAATTTCACAATGGAACATAATGTATTATCTTTTTTTTCTCTTTCAAACCTTCTTACTACTATTTATTGTGTTTCTTCCATACTCTTTGTCTGATCATTTCTAACTTGCACATTATCAATTAGTTCATTAATTATATTTTTATCTATTCATTTTTTAATATTGTTTTGTTGTCTATAGGATGATAAGACAACTAGAGCGACAACAATCTGAAAAAAATTATTTGAATTCATCACGAGTCTATAATATCCATCTTATTTACGTGATTTCTCAATCTATCTAAACTAGTCACTCTCAATAAAACAATACCATATTCAATTATTCTTGCATTATGATTAAAACAATAAATGATATTTTAAATAGTGATGTATCCCTTTCAGTAGGTCATTTAGTGTAGAATTAATTTTAATATGTTTGACTCTATAAAATCGAAGTGATTTTACCTCTAAATTTGATTTTATTTAAAGATAAAAATTGTAGCTTTTGAGTTTTATTTTTACATTTAAATTTATTGTTTAATTCATGTTTGCATGGATTTATTACAAAATAAATCACATTTCATTCGAGTCATTTTTAACCAAAATCTACTTTACTAATCAATTCATTTAAAATCAATTTTCATCTCCACACACCTACCATATTTAAAATTAAAATAATTTATGATACACAAGTCATATTTAAATAAATAGATAAATAAATAAATAAATGTTAGAGTTAAAGAACATAACCATATACCAAATATATAAATGATAAAGTTAATTAAAAATAATAATAATAATAATAATAATAATAATAATAATAATAATAATAATAATAATAATAATAATAATAATAATAATAATAATAATAATAATAATAATAATAATAATAATAATAATAATTATTATTATTATTATTATTATTATTATTATTATTATTATTATTATTATTATTAGTATCATTTTAAATTATTTTTTATTATTTGTTATTAATAATTCGAATATATAAAATTATTGTCTTCCTTGTTATTTCTAGTGGTTAGGCTATTACCAAAATTTCTATCCTAGCGTTTATTTCATAATTTGTTTGCCATTATAGTAATAGCCAACAAATATTCATAAATCATTTAATAATTGTTAAATTTCTATAAGTTACAAGATATTCCTAATTTATCATGCAGTTTCCATTTGAGCATAAAAATTGGACCATGCAATTTCCATTTGAACTTATTTTCTGATCTATTCATGTAAAAATGCGGTTTCCATTTTCAAAAAATAATAATAATTTCTGAATATTTATAATGTTTCACACTAGTCCAATATAAAGACATTAAAAACCAAAAGAAAAAGCATGCAATTGCAAGTTTTCAAGTTCCTAAAACATCAAGGAGTTCATATGGCAAAATTTGAAAAATTGGTTACTTTGTTCTTCTTTCTTGTTATACCTAACATTGTTCAAGTAAATGCAAATTTTATCAAAAGCATGCGTATTGAATGGGGTGCCCAAAATGCATTACTTTGGGATGATCATCTCCAACTTTCGTTGGATAAAATCACAGGTGAAATTAAATTATGAAATTATATTATGTTTGTCATGCATCTTTCAATATATTGCAAATGAATATCAATACAACTATTAAAAATAATTATTATAATATATCTTTTTTAATTTACTTATCTATACTTATTTACTTATATGTGTTTGTTTAATCAATTTTTCTTTTATATTAATCAATTTTTAATTTATGAAAAATGATGTATGTTTTGATTGACATATTTGTATTAAAATATTTAGTGTTACATTTGAATTATAGGATCAGGGGCTCGAACAAAGATACCATTTTTATTTGGAAATATTGAATCACGAATCAAACTTGTGCCTGATAATTCTGCCGGAACAGTTATATCTTACTATGTAAGTTCAACTAGAAGATCTAATAAAGTTCTATTTTTTTATTAAACAAAAATAAATTGCATTAAACAAAAATAAATTACTTAATGTAAAAGTATTGATGTTTCATTTGACAAAATATTGTGCAGCTATCTTCTGAAGGAAATCAACGTGATGAGATAGATTTTGAGTTCTTAGGAAATGTTTCAGGACAACCTTATATTATTCATACAAATATTTACACACAAGGAAGTGGAAATAGAGAACAACAATTTTATCCTTGGTTTGACCCTACTAATGATTTTCACAACTATACTATTCATTGGAATCCCACTGAAATTGTGTAAGTTGATAATAAATTAAATTGTTTGCATTACTTATTAAGATTAATTTTAATACATTATAGTTATAAAAAAGTTATATGTCAATTAGTTGTAAATTTTTCCTATCACTTAAAATGATTAACTTTAGTTGTAATTTATTATCCTTATTTATAAATTTATAAGTTACATTTGAAAAATAATATGCTTTTAAATATATGTTACATTTCAATTATCCTATATACTTATCATTTTGAAGTGTTTTGGGAGATATGAGTCCATAGTTGAATACATAAAATGTACATTATATAAACTATACTACAAAATATTTCTTATTTGACAACCAATCTAAGAATGAAAATATTTTAATACTTAGAGCAACTATTTGTGACTAGTTAGTTGAGGTTGTAAAATATAGTTATATTGCTAATTAGAGTATATCAATTAAATATTTATATTATTTTTAAGTTTATATTGTTGTAAATTCGAAATTGTTTAGTCGAGAAAATTTTATTTGAATTCAAATCCAAAATCACAC
The DNA here is from genome assembly GCA_948472305.1 of Vicia faba. Classification (NCBI taxonomy): domain Eukaryota; kingdom Viridiplantae; phylum Streptophyta; class Magnoliopsida; order Fabales; family Fabaceae; genus Vicia; species Vicia faba. The sequence continues at coordinate 1,071,923,895 of OX451735.1, read as the reverse complement.
AATTGTGCGAGTTTCGCTGATAAATATTATTTTGTATAGAAATAAAACATAATGGACGTTTCACCTTTCTAATTTTATATTTGTCCTAATCTATATTATTTATTTCAACAGGTTTTATATTGACAGCATTCCAATTAGAGTATACAGAAATTATGAAAGAGATGGCATTGCATACCCAAATAAGCAAGGAATGAGGGTTTACACAAGTATATGGAATGGAGATAATTGGGCCACTAATGGTGGACTTGTTAAGATAGATTGGAATTATGCACCATTTACTGCCAAATTTAATCATTTTAGAGCAAGGGCTTGCAAGTGGCTAGGAGATGTGAGTATTAATCAGTGTGCTTTAAATATAGCTGAAAATTGGTGGACATCTCCTATATACAAACAATTGAGTTATGCTCAAATGGGTCAATTGAATTGGGTTAGAGATAATCATATGATTTATGATTATTGTCATGATACTAATAGATATAATGGACAAATGCCTCCAGAATGTTACAAGGCACAATTCTAAACACAAGAATTAATGTCAAGCTAACTTGAAAGGTTCTTTTTTTTCTTTTTTTTTTAATAATTTATTTGGTGTTAGGGGACATTATTTCATTTTTGTTTTTTAATAAATTATACTTGTCTGTCTAGTATAATATTTAGTTATTTTATTATTGTCTGTATTGTTGTTTTAATATGATTTTATTATTTAATTGTTGTGACTCGTTTATTGGTTATAGTGTGCATTTGAATAGATCTCTCAAAGTAGTGTCTTGTGAATTTTTTAACATAATAATCCATATTTTTGGAAAAAAAATCTCAAAATAATTCATATTTTAGATTTTTTTTTCAATCTATTCCACTTTCAAACAAAAAAATGGGGGCGTAACACTGGTGTCAGGCGAATTGGTACATACACCTATATTTTAAAAGGAGGCGTCGATTGGTTTGAAGTTTGCACCTAGTGTTACCAACTTAATTGACGACTATATGTTAACTTTTAAAGGTGACGTCAATTCAATTGACACCAATGTGTGTTGTATTTTTTTAGTATAAATAGAGGTGTTTCTTACCATTTCAACTCCACACCTCTTTTCATAATCTTCTTTTATTTTTTCACTGGCTTTATCATGATTCTTAAAAGAGACTGACATGAATGTTATTCGACAATAAAGTCTGTGATGAAAATGCGTTTTTGAAACATCCAAAGTTTTGAGCATCTTAAAAGAATTTTGAAAAGTTGGTTAGACGGATGGATTAATGATGGAAAAGAATTAGAAGAATCGAGAGGTTTGTTTCATATATCTCAATTGCAAATGATAATAATGCTATGCATTGTATCTAGATGCAAGTTAAAGATGACAATGATGTTAAAGATATGTCTGCATAAGATGATATTATTTGGACTGTTATCATATCTTAAATATGTTATGGTATTATGTCTTAAGCCTTATATTTTATTGTTTGTGTTATTGTTTTTAAGCGTGTTTAAGTTTATGTGATGTTAATTTTGTTCTAACCAAAAACTTATATATATATATATATATATATATATATATATATATATATATATATATATATATATATATATATATATATATATATATATATATATATATATATAGAGGTTGCTCCGACATTGAAATAATTTTTCGATTATATCCAAACTGACGGCACACAATACCACTACAAAAAAAGCACGTAAATTGTGGCATTTTAAATATGGCGGTTAGTGGAAACCACCACAATTTACCGTTCATTATGGCATTTTTATTAACTGCTAATGTGCATAAAAAAAAAACAGCAATTTTAACCGACGTTATTTACTGAATTGTTTTTAATATCGACATCAAGTTAAATGACAAGTTTTTCTCTCCTCCCTTTTTATCCCATAATTTGTTTCCTCTTCCCTTTTTAATATTCTCATTTTCTTAATTATTTATTAAATAATAAAAAATTAATAAATATAAATAAAAAATATTAGTTTTATTATTTATGAATGAATTAAATAAAAGAAAACCTAAGAGTGTTTCCTATCTTCTTCTCCAAAAACCTCTTCTTCTTTCTCTCCACCGTTCATCTTCCTTCACGACATTTTAATTTCAACTTTCTCTTTTTCCTTTTAAAATCATTTAAGTTCAAATCCTAACAATAATTTGAAGTCCAAATTACACTTATTCGATATCGGTATCAATATTGAACCCTAACAATCAATCCTAACATTTGAACCTTCATTGAACCCTCTTTATCCTAATTTTTATGCATCTTGTTCAAAACGTTTGAAATTTGTGTATGAAACAGGGTTGTTACTGACAATGTTGTGTGTTCCTCGACTACTCTAGTCAAGGTAACATCTCTAAGGAATCAATTTGTTTTTCATTTTAATTTTAAAAAATTAGCATTAATAATAATAAATAATAATAATAATAATAATAATAATAATCTCCTTTTTAATGAAATTAATAGTTTATTAGTGGGAGAAGACATGGTAGTTTACTTGATGCAATACATATTCTCATTGATCTGAACCTTGTAATTAAGAAAGCATATATATCCTCTAATGGAAAATGGTTCATGGATGGTAAGCTAGTATCCATTTCCCTTTTAAAATTTTCATTTTAATTTTGTTATTCTTATTTTAAATTGGATAATGTATTAGTTAAATATTAATATCTGGTTATTCAACGCACAGTTTTCCATGTTGTTGATCCAAAATGGAAACAAGTGTCAATGGTGAAGCATTCACATGTAAACTCATGGAGAAGATGAAGTGTAACAGAGAATAAACTACAATAATAGAATGAGTTAAAGAAATATTGAATACTTTCGTGATTGATTAGAATGGATTACATGTGTGGTTTATATATAAAGAAGATAAGCTAAACAACTATTGGGTGGTATTCATGCTTAGTAATAAGCTGAGGTGGCAAGGATATAATAACTGTACTAATTTACTTAATACAAATATGTACAATGATATGTAAAATACAGGGACTATACTAACAACCCCCCTCAAGTTGGACTGTGGATGTTATAAAGTCCTAACTTGACCAAAGTCTTTTGAAGAGCATGTGAATGAAGTGATTTAGTCAGCATATCAGCCAGCTGGTCATGAGTAGAAATAGGTAGCATGTGAATGAGTTTGGATTGAATCTTCTCACGAATGACATGACAATCCAACTCGATATAATTACTTCGCTCATGGAAGGTAGGATTATGTGCTAAGTAGATTGATGACTTGCTGTCACAAAAAATAGAGGCTGGTTGCTTAAACTCAATATAGAGATTTCAAAACAAGTACTGCATTGTTTACATCTAATTTCTCTATGTGCCACCCTTTTATGACTGCAAGTGACAGAAGGACTCCAACCGTTGTGAGTTTTGCTACAGGAGAAAAGGTATCAAAATAGTCAATACCCTTCATTTGAGTGTAGCCTTTAGCTACCAATCTGGATTTGTATCGTTCTATAGATCCATCTGCTTTGTGCTTGACCTTATATACCCAACTATAACCAATTAGAACTTTTTCAGAGGGAAAATCCACCACAACCCATGTGTGATTCTCTGCAAGAGCTTTAAGCTCCACATCCATAGCATTTATCCAACAATCATGTTTAATGGCTTGTTTATAGGTGGTCGGTTCAGATATAGATGATATGCTATAGTAATATCTCTTGTAGGAGGGAGAACACTTGTCATAAGATATGACAAAAGAGAGGGGATAGGTAGGTTGTGTTTGTATGTAGGAAAGGTGGGAAATATTTTGGTTATTGTTAGCATGATATAATTAGTAATCTATAAGGTAGGTTGGAGGATTGAAAATGCGACTAGATTTTCTAGAAGGTATATTGGAGGTCTTATCTGGCTCTCCTGGTTTTCTGGAGAACTATTATAAGGTTTGTGATTAATAGGGTTATGAGGGGATAAATAAGCATAGGATTCAATGGACAAAGGTGAATCAGGATTATCCATAGGGTTGGTACTAGTTGCAGGTGGATCTGCCATAAAAGTATAGGAGAAGAATAGTTATTGGGATGTCTAGAGGGAATAGGCTATGTGTTGGTATCTGAATGGTCACTATCAGAGCTGGGAGTAGGAGGTTGCTGCTGCAAGCTAGGGGAAGAGTTGCTGGTCTCGAGACAACCCGATACATCAATAGAAGAAGGATACTGATGGGACAAATCAGGGTCAGCATAAGTGTGTGCAGTAGGTGGGGCAGGCACTGGTTTAGAGTAATCTTGAGCAGGGTCAAAAGGAAAAACATGTTCATAGAATATGACATGTCTAGACACAAAAATATCATTGCTTTGAAGGTCATACAAAATGTAGCCCTTAGTTCCATCCTTGAAGCCTAAAAAGACAATTTTTCTTGACCTTTGATCAAACTTGGTTTTGTTTATCTAGTTAGAGGTGGCATAGCTCAAGCATCCAAAAATTTTAGGTGAATTAAGGATGGAGGTTGGTTTTATAATAGTTCATATGGACATTTAAAATGTAGCAGGGGAGTAGTGAGTCTATTTATGATGCGGATAGCATGTTGTATACAAAAATTCCACATATTAAGAGGAAACTTAGAACGGAAGTAAAGAGATCTATCCACATTTAAAATATGTTGGTGCTTTCTCTCTACCACCCCATTTTGTTGGGATGTGTAGGCACAAATTTTTTGGTGGATAATCCCTTTTGACAGAAAAGTATCAGATAAAGAAAGAAACTCAGTCCCATTATCTGATCTAAAACACTTAAGATTAGTGTGAAACTGGTTTTCAATGTAAGCCATGAACTGAATAATACTCTGCTTGGATTGATCTTTTATTTTTATAAAAATAACCCATGTGTATCGACTGAAGTCATCTACAAGGGTCAGAAAATATTTGTGTCCTAGCATTGAGACAGTGGAGAAAGGACCCCACACATCAGCATGTAAGATTTCAAAAGGTAGTTTAGATTTTGTATATCTATTTAGAAAAGATAACTTCTTTTGTTTACTAAAATGACAAGAGTCACAAGGATGCTTGTTATTACAATTGAATGGAATAAAAGGAATTTTTTTTACATGTATTGTAAACTTGCAATAGAAATGTGCCTTAATCTTAAGTGTCACAGTAAAGAATTGTCTTGTATAGAAGAATTACAGACATGATTATGATGTGATGAATCAAGCACATATAGGCCTCTTTGAAGCTTAGTTGAACCAATCATTTCCTCAGAATGATTCTGCAGGATTTGGCACGAGTTATTAGTGAAATGTGTTAGACGATGTGATCGATCTAGAAGGGGGGTTGAATAGATCGTTTAAAATAATTTGCGCTTTTTAAAATTATTTTCAGAAAAATATGCGAAAGCTTCCTGGAATCTCTAATCGTCTAAACGATCCTCTATTGAAAAGGTCGGATATGCGTAACCGTATGGGATGTAATGAAAAAATAAGAATCAATGCATTTTACTCAATTGATCCATCACTTATACACCCACAATGATTATTAATTACTACCAATGAGTTAAATGAGATAAGGATAAGCACAATGAATAATTTGTGGAATAGTCAATTTATCAAACACCTTGTGAGCAAAGCACCTTAGGTTTGGTTTTACTAAATTGTAGTGGTAAGTTTTCTTAGGTATTAATCAAAAGGATTGTTACCAATGTTTTGAAATGAACTCAACACACTACAATTTCAATAAATGCAGATTTGACAAATTAATTTTTGCACAGTATAGTCAAGTATAGAGATAAAGAAAAAAAAGAAGAACACACGATTTGTTAAGGCAGTTCCCCTTGTCGTCCTCGCGTAGGGTACGTCTGCCCCCAAATCTAGAATCTAGAATTGATATATTTGATATTAGGTTGAAAATGATACAAGAGAAAAGATAGTTCAAAATACAAATAAACCAATGTTGTTGATGTAACAATCTTCTTCCCTTTCCTTTGTTTGAGCAAAACCAAGTGCCAAATTCTTCGAACAAACCTCCGGTTACCGCTACTTGATTAAGCAAACCTACTATTTCTTAATCCTTTCACTCGGCTTCTTTCAATCACAAGCAATTTGACCCCAAAGCAATCTTCACAATCCTCCTGTTACCACTACTTGATTAAGCAAACCCACGTTTCTTAATCCTTTCACTCGTCTAAATTCAATGAAGCAAAGACTTGTGCAAAACCCCCTGCACCAATAGGAATCTTGGAGGATAAAATCCCAATTATTTTATTCAAAAACAATCGACAATTGCTCAACCCAAATCTGAATTGAATCCTTGGTTTGAACGTTATCACAACAATAATTTTCTTGAATCAACAACCATGATTATGTGTAGATGTTGATTTTTGAGAAGAGAGGATGAAGTTGATGAGCACTATGTGTATCTTTCACTAGTTCTTGTTAACTTAAAATAATGATGCATAATGAATGTGTATATATATATATATATATATATATATATATATATATATATATATATATATATATATATATATATATATGTTACCTAATAGCCAATACCCACAAACATAGTTGAAAATCAGATGAGGCCAGCGAGCAGTCAACTCAACTAGAAGCAGGGCTCAGCGCGACACAACCCGCACCCATAGAGAAAAATGTTTTGAATTTCAATGCGTTGACCACTTCAGGACTTGTGTCGATGAAAACTTTGAATATTCTGATTCCCAGGTTGATTCGACCAAAAGGGTCGACGCGATACATCCAGTAGTTAGAGAGAATTCCATTTTGAAGTGCAGTGCATCGACTGCTTTAGGGCTTACGTTAATTCAAACTTTGAATGTTTTGATTTTCTGTTTGAGTCAACAGGAAGGATTTACCTGACGCATACAGAGCTTTATTAAAGACGATGAGTCGACCGCACATATCATTGAGTCGACACACAGATTGAATTTTCTCAAAAATACGTGTTTCTGGAGATGTTCATTCGAGTCATCCCATTGCAAAATTTTTCATAGGACCAACCCAAATACAGAGAGATTAATAATCATTTTGACATCATTAAAATACTTATAGAGGGACTTTGCCCTCACATACTCCCCCTTTTTTATGATGTCAAAACAATGCTCAAATATGCTTCCTTTGAGTTTGTGCGTTCTGTTTGCAAGCTATGTATAGTCTTCTATGTTCACTTATCCCCCTTTGACAACATCAAAAATAGAAAAAGCACAAGGTCAAGAGTAACAAAATATATCAAAGGCAACATCATTTTCCATTTACAACCAAAAACACCAACAATCATTCACATAAAATGAAATTAATGCGGATCATAAAATGCAATAATTAGACAAATGTATGTAGAATATTACAAACCAGTTAATAAGGATAAGTGCATGAGGTTATAAAAAAAAGTAACATAAGAACTTAAACAAAATTACATATATATAAGCATGAATCAATTCTCTAGGTTGTCAGTATCATTGTTTTATGGAGCATCAGGTGGAAGGTTTGGAAAATGCTGAAGGAAGGTGGAATTAAGGGAGGCAAGGGTCTCAGCTAGTGATTGAAGCGTGCCTTCCAACGTGGAGTACCACTGATCTTGAATATTTGAATAGTTTGAGAATATTTTGTTTTGGACTTTGACAAGGTTGTAGATGTTCGAAATCCTCTCATTTTGAAGGAATGTGTCTTTCTTTTGTTGGATATGCATTTTCTCCAAAAGAGATATCACATTGGCATTTTTTTCTTGAGGAACCGGGACATCCTTGTCCATATTTGCTTCATTTCGTTCTTCCTCGGACTCTTCTTCTTCTTCATTATCATCCTCTTCACCATCACTATTTTGGAACGAAACAGATGTACTTCTCACAATATAACGGTATTTTTGTTCCTTGTGATCCCATTGGAAGCCCATTAAGTTAAGTGGTTTCTTTGTGAATTCAAGATCAGGAGTCATACCAACATAAGGAATTCCTGGAACTTTAATCTTTTCTCGATTGAGAACTCTTTAAATGAAAGAGGGATAGCATAGTGTGGTGCCTCTTCCAGAGTTATGCAGATCAAACATTCAGCTAGCAAAATAATGTGGCCAATGAACCTTTATTTTATGTTTTAAAACATAAAGCAGTTGAACCTCGGGTTTATCCACATGAGAAAGACCTCCCTTCTTGGGTCGAATAATGTGGAAAACGATCCAAAAGAGAACTCTGTCAAATGGGGCTAGGGCACCAGTTTTTACAGATCTTGGAAATAAATCACTGTTTACAATTCTATCACTGTAAGGTTTCTTGAGCATGGAGTTTAAAGACGAATTGAATTCATAGTTAGGAGCAAGAACAATATCAGAGATTTTAATAGCATCAGAATCAACTGGCCACATACCAAATAGGTCTTTCCATACATGCGAGCTGACCATATAATATTTGTTGTTCATTTTATATTTAAATTCAAAACCCCCAAACTTTCCTTGCATGCCAACATAGAATATTTTGACTAAATCCTCATTATACGGTGTATCACGTTCAAGAAATAAGTGGAAGTTTTGAAATCTTAACAATTCAATAATTTCAGGAAGATGCATATGACCCAAGGTTTTCAAATATAAAGTCGATTGTCTAACTATGTTTCTCTTACCGAAAGTGTCTGCAAAAGTACCAGGAATGTCATCAGAGAGAAGTGAAAGAGCAATTACCGGATTATCCGACGGAACATTGGAGGAGTTGCCTCTGAAGGTTCTCTTCTTAGCTACCCTTGAATCCATTAGGGAAATTTCTTGATAAAAATGGGTATGTGAGGGAGATTTTGAGAGTGATGGGTTTTGAGAGTTTTTAGGGTTTTGAGAGAAGAGAGTGAATATAAAAAACAAAAGAACAAAATGATAAAGAAATATAAATCAGACATTTTTTGCGATGCGTCGACCGCTCATAGAGCGTTGTGTCGATGCAAGAATTGTTTTAATTGATGCTGAGTGAAATATAAAGTACGCGTCGACACATGTAAGCTATGAGTCGACTCAAAAGTAAAGAATTTTGATTTTATGCAGCTTTTTCAATTGATTTCATGCAATTTATATAACTCTTAGAATCCCTATGTACTTTAATAATAAAGATAAAGAAGAACAAGTTTACCATTTACACATGGTTAAGAGTAGAGAATAGATGAGAACGATATTACCTTCATGAGAGTTGATAAGAGCTTTAACCAAGGCTATCCATAAGTGCATCAAGCATTAAGAGAATATGTTCAATAAAATAAAAGGTATGCAACTTACTTAAGTTACAACCTATCCGAGATATCGAGAACACCAAGTTCCCTATGAATGTGATGGAAGGGATCCGTAGCGAGTGGTTTAGTAAAAATGTCAACAAATTGATTTTTGCTATCAACATGCTCGAAAATAACATCACCCTTTTCCACATGATCCCGTAGAAAATGATGCCTTATCTCAATATGTTTTATGCGAGAGTGCAAAATCGAATTTTTGGTTAGGTTGATGGCGCTTCTATTGTCACAGAAAATAGGAATATGATCAAGTTGGACATTGAAGTCGAGTAATTGTTGTTTGAGCCACAAGATTTGGGCACAATAATTACCGGCTGCAATGTATTCTTCTTAGACGGTTGATAGGTCAACTGAAACTTGCTTTTTGCTATGCCAAATTACCAAAGAATTTTAAAAGAAATGACAAGTACCACTAGTGCTTTTCCTATCCGATTTGCAACCGGAAAATTCAGAATAAGAATATCCAACCAAAGAACAATCACTACCTTTGGAGTACCAAAGTCCATACTTAGTTGTACCACTAAGGTACCTAAGTATGTGCTTTATGACTTTTAAATGTGACTCCTTAGGACATGATTGAAACCGAGCATACATGCAAACACTAAACATAATATCTGGATGAGAGCTCGTATTATAAAGAAGGGAACCAATCATACCTCTATAGCTTTTTATATCGACGGGCTTACCATTATCATCATGGTCCAAGTTCACGGCCGTAGGCATAGGAGTATCGATTGCTTTAGAGTTTGCCATATCAAATCGCTTTAGTAGGTCAAGACAATATTTGGTTTGACTCACGAATGTTCCATCATTTAATTGCTTGATTTGAAGTCCAAGGAAGTAATTTAAATCTCTCATCATGCTCATCTCAAATTCTCCCTGCATCATCTTAGAGAATTTCTTGACTAAAGATGCGTTAGAAGAACCAAAAGTAATGTCATCTACATAAACTTGAACTAAAATAAAATGCTTTCCTTCATGCTTAATAAAAAGGGTTGTGTCAACCTTTCCTCTTGAGAATCCTTGATCTAATAAGAATTTTCTAAGACGTTCGTACCAAGCCCTAGGGGCTTGTTTAAGACCGTATAGCGCACGTTTAAGTTTGTAAACATAGTTAGGATTATCAAAATTCTCAAAACCAAGAGGTTGAGACACATAAACCTCTTCATTAATGTATCCATTTAAGAAGGAACTTTTTACATCCATTTGAAATAATTTGAAGTTTTGCGAGCATGCATATGCAAGAAAAAGGCATATAGCCTCGAGTTAGGCCACTGGAACATAAGTTTCCTCATAATCTATGCCTTCCTCTTGGTTATACCCTTGGGAAACAAGTCGAGCTTTTTTGCGAGTTATAATTTTGTTTTCGTCTAGTTTGTTCCTAAAAACCCATTTAGTTCCAATAACTCAATGATCTCGCGGAGGGGGGACAAGGTACCAAACCTCATTTCTTTTAAAATGATTTAGTTCCTCTTGCATGGTTAAAAACCAATGTTCTTCAAGTAAGGCATATTTAGATTTTTTGGGTTCAATTTGAGAGACAAGCAAAATGATAACAAAAGTTACTTAACTTAGAGCGAGTTGTTACTCCCTTTGATATATCTCCTAAGATGTTGTTGATTGAATGATACTTAGAGGTTTTCCATTCCAAAGGAAGATAATTTTTATTTCTTGGATGATCTTCCTCTCTTTCTTTGGAAACTTGATCCAACTCTTCTTCAATTTTAGTAGATTCCGAGTCCTTTTCTTTGGAATCTTGTATTATGCTTTCCGAAGATATACCTGCACCATCATAAACACTACCCTTTCCGACTAATTTCGGATCAGATTCATAAAAGTAAACATGTACAAACTCTTCAACTATATGTAATCTTTTATTAAATACTCTACAGGCTTTGCTTGATTGAGAGTATCAGAGAAAGATACCTTCGCCAACTTTTGAATCAAATTTACCTAAATTTTCTTTACCATTATTTAACACAAAGCATTTACATTCGAAGACGTGACGATGAGAAATATTTGGTTTTCTTCCTTTAAAAAGTTCATAGGGAGTTTTGTTTAGAATAGGACGTATTAGAATCCTATTCAAAACATAATATGTCGTGTTAATGTCATCAACCCAAAAGTATTTTGGAAGACAGTGTTCATTGATCATAGTTCTTTCGAGTTCTTCTAAAATACGGTTTTTACGTTCCACCACTCCATTTTGTTGAGGAGTACGTGGAGCGGAAAAATTATGATCAATACCATATTTTTCACAAAAATTATTAAAGAGATCATTCTCAAATTGACCACCGTGATCGCTTCGAATAGTAACTATGCTAGTGTTCAATTTGTTTTGAGAAAACTTGGCAAAATTTTCAAAAGCCGGAAAAGTGTCACTTTTATTTTCCAAGAAAATTATCTAACAAAATCTTGAGTAGTCATCTACAATAACGAATCCATAGTAGTTACCACCTAGGCTTTTAATTCTAGATGGTCCAAAAAGATCCATATGAAAAAGTTCCAGAGGTCTCATTGTAGAAATAATGTTTTTAGATTTAAATGAGATTCTAGTTTGCTTCCCCATTTGGCAAGCATCACATAAGTGATCCTTGGAAAATTTTAGTTTTGGTAAACCGACTACTAAATTTTTTGAGACAACTCTATTTAACAAATCAAAATTCAAGTGAGCTAGACGTCTATGCCATAACAATGAATCCTCATTTAAAGTGACTAGATATTTAGTTCCGGTTAGAGATACATTATTCAAGTCAAGCATATACACATTATTTACCCTCAAGCCTTTGAACACATCATCTTTCTTATCATTGTGTTCAATTATGCAACAGTCTTTTGAAAACGATACATTGTATCCTTTGTTGCATAATTGACTAATGCTAATAAGATTGTGTTTAAGACCATCAACTAATAGGACATCAAAGATAGTAGTAGAAGAGGGATTACCTACACTACCTTTACCGAGTATTTCTCCCTTGTTATTGTTTCCATAGGTAACAGATCCTTTCTTTTTTCCACAAAGTAAAAAAATAGGGAGACGTCACCTGTTATATGTCTTGAGCACCCACTATCGAGAAACCATCTTTTCTCCGTAGTCTCAAGACATTCCACCTACAAGTTTAAACAGGGGATGTAGGTACCCAATTTTTATTGGGTCCTTGTGTGTGAATGATACTTGAGTTCCATTTTGGCAACCATTTGAAAATTCCCCGAGGAACCAAAATCTCCTAAATCGACATTTGCTAATGGTGTGTCCCCTTTTGCAACAATATAAACATGTTAGAGTTTTGGGAAAGTTACTTTTGCTTGGAGGATATTTTATTCCATAACTGTATTTTTTATATGGATTTATCATACTACTTCTGAAATTTGATCTATCAATGTTAAAAGTAATTTTGGGTTGTAAAGCCTTGTCAAATTTGGCTTTAAGAGTTTTTACTTCTTTTTACCAAATATAGCAAGTTTCACATCCAGCCCAATCATACCAAGAAAGCTTATTATCTTTGCTATTAGTTTTGATTTTCTCTACCATGGATGCCTTGAGAGCTTCCAATTCTTTTTGGGATTTGAACACTTTATGCTCAAGGTATGGATTTTTTTCTTCTTAGTTGAGGCTAATCGTTTAAAAGCTTCCTTAGCCTCATTTTATAGAGTATCAAAAGCTCTTTGAAATTCTATGTGAGACATTTTATCAATGTGATTATATTTAGAGTGACTTATATTGTTTTTTTCTTTTGATGAGCCATGAGGAAAAGGTTAACTGTTTCTACTTCGTAACTAGAGTCACTTTTGCTTGAGGCTCCACTATCACTATCCCAAGCAATGTATGCTCTTCTAGCTTTGTTTCGTCTCTTTTGAAATTTGTCTTTTCCTTTGTCTTTCTTGAGCAACGGACATTCCAGTTTATAGTGGCCGAGTTTTCTGCAGTTGAAACATGATCCTCTTGATTTAGATTTATTTCCTTCATCTTGTCTTGAAGGTTTTGATTGGTTTCTATAATTGATGAGATTTTTGTTCGAGTGTTGGACTTCATTCTTTCAGAGATATCTGTGATATTTTCTCACAAACAACCCAATGTCTTCACTTGAGCTTTCATCTTTATCACTAGAATCACTCATACAAGAGTATTGGTGGAGGACTTTGTGCTTGAAGCCTTTAATGCAACATACTTATTTTCAATGTCTTTTGGTTTTTCCTTCTTTTCCTTTTTATCATGCTTATTGAGATTGATGAGCTCTTGCTCATGCTCTTGAAGCTTTCCAAACAGTGTTGTTATATCGAGTGTAGCTAGGATGTTTGCTTCCTTAATTGTTGTAACTTTAGGCTGCCATTCCCTATTAAGACATCTTAAAATTTTGTTAGTAACAACAGCATTGGGAGTAATATGACCAAGAGTGCATAAGCGATTGATTATATGAGAAAAATCTCTTTTGCATATCAGCAATGGTTTCACCATGCTTCATGTGAAAGAGATCAAACTCTTGAGTTAATGTATTGATTCTAGAAAGTTTAACATCATTTGTGCCTTCATGGGAAATTTGTAGAGCATCCCACATTGCTTTAGCTGTCGCACAATGTGATACTCTAAAATATTCATCAACACCTAAAGAAGCAATAAGCATATTTCTACCTTCCAATCATAGCTATACTTTTTCTCGTCTTCCTTATCCCATAGTGCTTTTGATTTTGTTATGGTAATGTTATCCTCATTGGTCATGGTTATTTGCATAAAACGATCCTCGATAACTTTCCATATCTTTTTATTAACAGAGTTAATATGCACACATATACAATATTTCCAATAGCTATAGTTTTCACCGGTGAAAACTAGAGTTCTCGTATAAGCCCCTTTTGGATCGTTCTCCATTTTCTACAAAGTAATATGTGAAGCACCAGATGAATCGGTGCTCTGATACCACTTGTTAGACGATGTGATTGATCTAGAAGGGGGGTTGAATAGATCGTTTAAAATAATTTTCGCTTTTTAAAATCATTTTCAGAAAAATATGCGAAAGCTTCCTGGAATCTTCAATCGTCTAAACGATCCTCTATTGAAAAGATCAGATATGCCTAACCATATGGGATGTAATGACAAAATAAGAATCAATGCGTTTTACTCAATTGATCAATCACTTATACACCCTCAATGATTATTAATTACTACCAATGAGTTGAATGAGATAAGGATAAGCATAATGAATAATTTGTTGATTAGTCAATTTGTCAAACACCTTGTGAGCAAAGCACCTTAGGTTTGGTTTTACTAAATTGTAGTGGTAAGTTTTCTTAGGTATCAATCAAAAGGATTGTTACCAATGTTTTGAAATGAACTAAACACACTACAATTTCAATAAATGCAGATTTGAAAAATTAATTTTCACACAGTATAGTAATCAAGTATAGAGATAAAGAAAATGCAGAAGAACACACGATTTGTTAAGGCAGTTCCCCTTGTCGTCCTCGCGTAAGGTACGTCTTCCCCCAATTCTAGAATCTAGAATTGAGATATTTGATGTTAAGTTTCAAATGATACAAGAGAAAAGATAGTTCACAATACAAACAAACCAATTTTGCTGATGTAACAATCTTCTTCCCTTTCCTTGGTTTGAGAAAAACCAAGTGCCAAATTCTTCGAACAAACCTTCGGTTACCTCTACTTGATTAAGTAAAACCACTGTTTTTTAATCCTTTCACTCGACTGGTTTCGATAGCAATAAATTTTACCCCAAATCAATCTTCACAATCCTCCGGTTACCGCTACTTGATTAAGCAAACCCACGTTTCTCAATCCTTTCACTCGGCTGAATTTAATGAAGCAAAGACTTGTGCAAAAACCCCCTCACCAATAGGAATCTTGGAGGAGAAAATCTCAATGATTTTATTCAAGAACAACCCATAATTTCTCAACCCAAATTTGTATTGAATCCTTTATTTGAACGTTATCACCACAACAATTTTCTTGAATCAAGAACCATGATTATGTGTAGATGTTGATTTTTGAGAAGAGATGATGAAGATGATGAGCACTATGTGTATATTTCACTATGTGTATCCTGAATATATATATATATATATATATATATATATATATATATATATATATATATATATATATATTACCTAATAGCCAAGACCCATAAACATAGCAGAAAATCAGATGAGGCCAGCGAGCGACCGACTCAACCAGAAGAAGGGGTCGACGCGACACAACCCACACCGATAGAGAAAACTGTTTTAAAGTGCAATGCATCGACCGCTTCAGGACTTGTGTCGATGTAAACTTTGAATATTCTGATTCCCAGGTTGAGTCGACCGGAAGGGTCGACGCGATAAATCCAGCAGTCAAAGAGAATTCCATTTTGAAGTGTAGTGCGTTGACCGCTTCAGGGCTTGCGTCGATTCAAACTTTGAATGTTTTGATTTCCAGTATGAGTCAATCAGAAGGGTCGACCTGACACATACAGTTCTTGATTAAAGATGATGAGTCGACCACACATATCCTTGAGTCGACGCACAGATTGAATTTTCTCAAAAATACGTGTTTTTGGAGATTTTCATTCCAATATTTCCATTGCAAGATTGTTCATAGGACCAACCCAAATAGAGAGAGATTAATAATCATTTTGACATCATTAAAATACTTATAGAGGGACTTTTCCCTCACAAAATGATCAAAATAGGAATTATTTTGTACCCGTTTTTCTATAGAGAGTAGATTGACATTGAAATTAGGGATGTATAATATATTTGGAGAACTAAAGTGGCAGAAAGAGTTATGCTGCCAGAAATATTCGTGGTGACTTGTGAACCATTTGGTAAGCTAACATGGATAGGGATTATTTTTCTATGTGAAGTGAAATTGGAAATGTCAAAAGTTATATGGTCACTGGTTCCTGTGTCAAGAATCTATAGGTGATTATTCTTACCGGTTTCAGGATGAGAGTGAGAATTGAGGATAAATGGTGATGTAGAGATGGAATTGGCTTTAGGCTTAACCTTTGAATGTTGAATTAATTCGAGGATGCTTTAATGTTGCTCTTGAGTGAAGCCAATCATGGATTGAGATGAGCTTTATTCTAGAGTTATTTGACCTGTTTCAGCAGAAGCAACAAATTATGAATTAGAGTTAGTGGATTTTCCTTTACCTCGAAATCCTGGTGGGTAACCGTGCTTGAGAAAACAAGTCTCAACAGTGTGGTTGTTTCTTCCATAATGTGTACCCGATTCTATTTGTGCCCTTAGCTCCTCCATAGCTATTACCCTTTCCTATGAAATGATTGTTCTCAGGTGTTGTACCCCAAAATTTTCCCTCCCATTTTCACACAAAACATACTCCTAGAGGTCCTCAATTGCTCAAGTTGACTAAGGATTTACCAGACAAATCCTCCTACTAAGACAATGAGTCTCAAACCAGGGTTTCACTCCTCATCATGATGGTTGAGTTCCAAGGGTCCCAAATGGTCTCCATTTTCCTAATATGTCCTCTAGATCATCCATGCCAAGTTTCATGCCTTGCACAACAAGTTTGCTCAGTCAACTGCTTAAATGCCTAAAAATCAATTATACTAGGGCAAAAGTCATATGTGGCCCAAATACAGTCAAACTTCAAGATTTTTGGTCAAAATCAATATTTTGAAGTATTATCCATCATTTGATAAAGGTTTGATCATGATTCCTTAATAAATGCTCCCAACTCATCAAAAGTAAAAAAATGGCAATTTAGGGTTTCTATAGGAAAAGTCAACTGAACTTTGACCAAGCATAACTTTCTCATACTTTTTCAGAAAATTTTCAACCAAGGCTCATTTTGAAGAGAATCCAATTCCATACAACTCCTCTTCATCCCTCAAGGTCAAGAAATGCCTCAATAAAAAGATACAAGTTCATACATTATAGGTCATTTCAAAAAGTCAACAAAAATACCTTTTGGGTCAAAGCTCCTTACATGAACATGGAAGATCCAATTGAGATGAAACCAAAAGGGTTGTATATAGGACATCTTAAGATTTCTAAAAAGTCCAAGAACACCCTCTTAGGGTAAAAAATGAGATAGATATGCATTGCTAAAGTTGACCAAATTTTGGAAATGTGCATAAAGTCAATATTGATCAAAATTGATTTTTTTTCCAAAGGGGCCCATGTTTTCTCGGTTGAAACTAGTTCCTAAGATGGCCCACACCACCTGAGCTTATCCACTTATTATTTTATTATTTTTATTATTTGTTTTGATTTTTTATTCATTTAAATCAAAAATAAATCAATTTAAATAGTGGAATAATGAAATAAAATCCAAGATTTGATTTTATGAGCATATTATGAGTCAATGAGCAGCTGGTAACTCAAAGATTTTCGTGCAAGGAATGATTGGAACAAATATAATATAATTTGGCCAACTTTAGAAATAAAAAATACATGATGCAAATCAAATCTTTTTTCATAAATGTTCAAAGATTGTGTTCAGTTTTGTTGACCTAATTCACTCTACTATATATCCATAACATTCCCAGATCAAAAGAACAAGGATTGTCCGTGTGAATTGGGAGAACAAAACTCAAAAAAAATTTAAAAAAGTGGGGGTAAGATTCTTGTCCACAAGGAGATTCAAAGCATCTTGAGACTTGCAGTCGATTGCTGGAGGTACTCTGAAGCCAATTGGATCATTCCCACGCGTTGAAGCACCCAAAAGTGCCTCATACAGAACCACGATTTCCCCTTAATTTCTTGAATTTGATTTTGAACATACGTGCATGATAAATGAAATCTAACTACACATTCATGTTTGTCTAATCATTTAGAACATATTGGTATAATTAATTGTTTGTTTTGGTACATGTACGAGTAACTGCCATTATTAGGGTTCAGAGCTTCGTTTTATGGTTTCTTGTTACAGGTGAAATTAAGCCAAAAGAAGAGCACTATTGTACTCACGAGATCAAGCCCAGTTGATCTATGTACTTAGATTAAATTTATGCTGCTTGGTTGTGATTTTTGAGATTTGCAGGTTTATAATTACAACATGTTGTCCGTAGGTAAAGGTCTGGACCTAAAACGACAATCCCCTAGGGAAGATGACTACGTGTCAAAGCCTGAATGGGCAGTTTGAAATTCGCGCGCATTTTGTTACAATCATTAACCACTATTCAATATATTATATTTTGTTTATTTATATTAACAAAAGATCAAGTGGCCCAGTGGCAAGCAGGAAGGGTTTTCAAGGCGTGCGTGTAGGAGGTCAGGGGTTCGACCCCTGCCTCCAACGTTATCTATTTTCTTAACATTTATTTGCAGATTCAGTGCTATCATTCCCAGTGCGTCCACCATACGCCCAAGATTCATCACCATCAGATTATTCCTTGGCCATATCTCACGCCTCCAGGAAGCAGCCACATGATGGACCTCCTAGCTTATTCCGCACTGGATCTAGCGTGAGCATGAGCCACAAGATTTAGACTTTGGCATAATTCAACAACCTCACCCCCTAGTCTGGGTTTCACACCCCCCTTTTAGGCCCATTTCTCATTTTTTATTTATTTATTCTTTTTAGTTTTATATTACTTTGTTTATTCATTCTTTTTTATCATAAAATCAAAAAATCATCACAAAAAATTAAGACTGAGTTTTTTCTTAATAAATTAATTTTTGCAAATTAATTAATTTAATTAACTTTAAATTATTTTCTTTAAATTACAATTAATTAGAGAAATTAGGTTAAATTTCAAACCTTTTCATAAAAATCCAAAATAATATTTTAATGTTCAAATTAGTTTTTTTAGGGTTTTGCACTTGTTGCTTTTAATTAATGATGATTTCAGTTGTTGAACTTTAATTTGATTGTTGCTAAGTATGTGTTGTTTTGAAGTTGCTGAAAGATGGATAAAGATGTTATTAGAAATTTTGCTACGTAGATGTTGAAATTGTTGAATTAAGAGATTAAATTACTATGCTGATAGTTCATCTGAAGTTTTAAAGTGTTATGTATCCACGTCGAATGCAATGTGTTTTTAAAGTTTAATTTGTGGCATCCTGATTCGTTTTCATGAATGATTATAACTCTGATTTGTATATATAATTGTTGGGTAGATTTGGGTGTTACAAAGTTGGTATCAGAGTAAAAGGTTGGTTGGTCCGACCTTGTCATCGAGTCGTAGTTGTCTAACAATCGAGTATTATTAATTTGAGTTCTAACCATTGTTTATGTTGTAGTGATAAGTTGAGATGGCTGGAAGTAATGATGTTGCACTTGCTGCTACTTTAGAAGCAATGGCTCATGCGATGGAGAATTAGCCGAATGCTGACAGGAATGCTGGATCTCATAGCTTGGCAACTTTCTAGAGAGAGAATCCGCCTACGTTCAAGGGAAAGTATGATCCTGACGGAGCATTGGATTGGTTGAACGAGATTGAGAGAATCTTCTGTGTGATGGACTACACTCCAATACAGAAGGTTCGATATGGTACTCATATACTAGCAATCGACGCTGATGACTGGTGGTTATAGACTTGTCAAAGATTGGAAGTTGCAGAGGAGAATGTCACTTGGGCTGTGTTCCGTAGGGTATTTATGAGGAAGTAATTTCCTGAAGATGTATGTGGTAAGAAGGAGATTGAGTTCCTTGTGCTGAAGCAAGGGAATATGTCGGTTGTTAAGTATGCTGTAAAGTTTTCTGAGTTGGCTAAGTTTTATCTGCACTATGCTGAGGCAGATGCTGAGTTTTCGAAGTGTATCAAGTTTGAGAACGGGTTGTGTCCGGAGATCAAGAAGGAAGTTGGATACCAGAAGATCCATGTCTTTGCTGATTTGATTGATAGTTGCAGGATTTATAAGGAGGATAATAATGCTCATTACAAGATTATCAATGAGAAGAGGGGTAAGCACCAACAGAATTATGGTAAGCCTTATGATACCCCAACCGGTAAAGGTAAACAGAAAGTTGCTCAGGGTCAGAGGACTAGTGGAGGAGATGCTCCTGCTAGTGTGGTTTGTTTTAAATATGGGAAACATGGGCATAAGAGTAATGTGTGTACTACTTAAGTAAAGAGGTGATTCCGTTGTGGTAAGAAAGGGCATGTTGTATCTGAGTGCAAGCATAAGGATGTGATTTGTTTCAATTGTAGTGAAGAAGGGCACATTGATAGTCAGTGTCAAAAACCAAAGAGAGCGCAAACAAGTGGTAAAGTGTTTGCTTTGCTTGAGGATCAGACAACTGCTGAAGACAGACTTATCAGAGGTACATGTTTCATTAATAATACTCCTTTAATTACTATTATTGATACTGGTGCCACTCACTATTTTACTGCTGCTGATTGTGTTGAAAGATTGGGTCTTATGTTGTCTTCTATGAATGGAGAAATGGTCGTCGATACTCCAGCCAAGGGGTCGATGACTACTTCTTTCGTGTGTTTAAAGTGTCCCTTGTCGATCTTCGACAAAGACTTTGTTGTTGATTTGGTTTGTTTACCGTTAAGAGGTTTGGATGTGATTTTGGGTATGAACTGGTTAGAGCATAATTATGTTCATATTAACTGTTATGACAAGTCTATAAGGTTTTCTACTCCTGAAGAACAGGAAGATAGTTTGTTGTCTGCTAGACAGTTGAGGAAGTTGATGCAAGAGGAAACACAAATGTTCTCGTTGATGGCGTCGCTATCTGTAGAGACTCAAGCTATAATTGAGGAATTGCAGGTGGTGTGTAAATTTCCTAAATTTTCCCCCGATGAAATTCCTGATGTACCGCCAAAGAGGGAAGTTGAATTTGCTATTGATCTTGTACCTGGTACCATACCTGTTTCTATGGCACCATACAAGATGTCAGCATCTGAACTGTCAGAGTTAAAGAAGAAATTGGAAGAGTTATTGAAAAGAAGTTTGTAAGACCAAGTGTATCACTGTGGGGATCTCCAGTGTTGTTAGTATATAAGAAAGATGGAAGCATGAGGCTTTGTGTTGATTATAGACAATTGAATAAAGTGAAGATTAAGAACAAGTATCCACTTCAAAGAATAGCTGACTTGATGGACCAATTGGTGGATGCTCGTGTGTTTAGTAAGATTGATTTGGGGTCGGGTTACCATCAGATTAAAGTGAAGGGTGAAGATATCCAGAAGACGGCTTTCAGAATGCGTTATGGACATTATAAGTATTCGATGATGCCTTTTGGTGTTATTAATGCGCCAGAAATATTCATGGAATATATGAATCGTATCTTTCATACTTATTTGGATGGATTCGTAGTGGTGTTCATTGATAATATTTTGATTTACTCTAAGTCAGAAGAAGAGCATGCAGAACACTTAAGAGTAGTGTTACAAGTTTTGAAAGAGAATAAGTTATATGCAAAGCTGTCCAAGTGTGAATTCTGGTTAAAGGAGGTTAGTTTCCTTGGTCATGTGATCTCAGGTAGTGGCATTGCTGTAGATCCATCGAAGGTTGATGCTGTGCTGCAATGGGAAACTCCGAAGTCAGCTACTGAGATTAGAAGCTTTTTGGGATTAGCTGGTTATTATAGAAGGTTTATCGAAGGTTTTCTAAGTTGGCACTTCCGTTGACTAAGTTGACTTGTAAAGGTAGAGCTTTTGTATGGGATGTTTAGTGCGAAGAATGTTTTACAGAATTGAAGAAGAGGTTGGCGTCGGCTCCGATTTTGACGTTGCCTAATCCAAGAGAGCCTTTTGTTGTGTATTGTGATGCTTCTAAGATGGGTTTAGGAGGTGTGCTTATGTAGAATGATAAGGTAGTTGCTTATGCATCAAGGTAGTTAAGGACTCATTAGAAGAACTATCCTACGCATGATTTAGAGCTTGCTGCAGTTGTCTTTGTGTTGAAGATTTAGAGGCATTATCTTTATTGTTCTAGATTTTAAGTGTTTAGTGACCAAAAGAGCTTAAAGTATTTATTCAATCAGAAGGAGTTGGATATGAGGCAACGAAGATGGTTGGAATTGTTAAAGGATTATGATTTCAGTTTGAATTATCATCCAGGAAAAGCGAATGTGGTAGCTGATGTGTTGAGTCAAAAGACTTTACATATGTCGGAAATGATGGTTAAAGATTTGGAATTAATTGAACAGTTTAGAGATATGAGCTTAATTTGCAAGGTTACACCACAAAGTGTTATGTTGGGTATGTTGAAGATTAATAATGAATATCTAGACAGTATCAGAGAAGCTCAAAAGTTAGATGTGAAACTGGTTGATTTGATGGTTGGAATCGATCAGTCTGAGAATAATGATTTTAAGCTAGATGCGTAAGGTGTGTTGAGATTTCGTAACCGAATTTGTATTCCTGATGATGCTGAGATGAAGAAAGTGATACTTGAAGAGAGTCATAGAAGTAAGTTGAGTATTCATCTAGGAGCTACAAAGATGTATCAAGATTTGAAAGGTTTGTTTTGGTGGCCTAGAATGAAGAGTGATGTGGCTTGGTTTGTGTATGCATGTTTGGCTTGTCAGAAGTCTAAAGTTGAACATCAGAAGCCTGCAGGGTTAATGCAACCGTTAGAAGTTCCAGAATGGAAATATGATATCATTTCGATGGACTTTATGACAGGGTTACCTAATACTATAAGAGGACATGATTCGATTTGGGTGATTATTGATAGGCTTACGAAGTCGACTCATTTTATTCCTATTAACATCAGTTTTTCAGTGTCGAAGTTGGCTGAGATTTACACTAGTGTGATTGTGAAGCTGCATGGTGTTCCTTTGTGCATTGTGTTAGATAGAGATCCAAGATTTACTTCTGATTTTTGGAAGAGTTTACAAGAAGCGTTGGGTTCTAAGTTGAGGTTGAGTTCGGCGTATCATCCTCAGACAGATGGTCAGACTGAAAGGACTATCCAATCGTTGGAAGACTTGTTAAGGGCATGTGTTCTTGGGTAGGGAGGTTCCTGGGATACTTATCTCCCGTAGATAGAGTTCACTTATAAAAACAGTTACCATTCTAGTATTGGGATGGCACCTTTTGAAACGTTGTATGGTCGAAGATGTAGAACTCCTTTATGTTGGCATGAATCTGGTGAAAGTGTAGTACTTGGACCTGAACTTGTTCGTGAGACTACTGAGAAGGTGAAGTTGATTCTAGAAAAGATGAAAGCTTCCCAAAGTAGACAGAAGAGTTATCATGACAAGTGAAGGGAAGATTTATAATTTCAAGCGGGTGACCATGTGTTTTTAAGAGTTACACCTGTGACTGGTGTTGGGCAAACATTGAAGTCTAAAAAGCTCACTTGTCGCTTTATTGGACCATATCAGATTTCAGAGAGAGTGGGGAATGTTGCTTATAGATTGGCTTTACCGCCTAATCTTTAGAATTTGCATGATGTGTTTCATGTGTCACAACTCCGGAAGTATATTTCAGATCCATGTCATGTGATTCATATGGATGATGTGCAAGTATGGGATAATCTTATGGTGGAGACGATGCATGTACGGATCATGGATCGTGAAATAAATACTCTGAGGGGAAAAAAGATTGCTTTGGTTAAAGTGGTTTGGCTAGGAGCTGCCGGAGAAAGCATGACTTGGGAGTTGGAGAGCAAGATGCGAGACTCCTATCCTGAGTTGTTTGATTAAAATTTTCGAGGACGAAAATATTCTAAGTGGGAGAGAGTTATAACGCCCGTAATTTAATTAATTATTTAATTAAATTATTTTTGGATTATTTATGAAGTTGTGTTATGACGATAGTTGATGTGTTGTGATTAGTTGGATTTATTTATTTTATTAAGTGGTGGAATAATATTAGAATAATAATATTATTTGATGTTGGCTTGTTTTAAAGGAATAGAAGTAGTAAAAAGGGGGTGTAGGAGTTTTAAGCCCATTAAGGTATTTTGAGAATAATCAGATTATTTTATTATTGTTAGAAATAATAAGAAAAGAAGAAGCAGTAAGAGAAAAAGTATATGGGTTGGAAGAAGAGAACGTGAAAGTTGTTGGAAAGGATGAAAAGAGGCAGAACAGAAATTCAACCGGAAAAGTTATAGAGGAACCTTTAATCCAAGGTAAGGGTGGGGTTCTAACTCTATAATAGGGTTTATGATGATTGGTTTCTAGGATTAGATGTGAAAGTATTGTCTTGTTCATGGTTTGAATGTATATGTTGTTGTATGATGAGAATCGATGATTGAAAGATGAATAATGATGCCCTAATATTGTATATTTGATGTAGAATTATAGGGTAATTATAATTGATGATTATCTATGATTAGAGGATTTTTTAGGGCTTAAAGTATGGAAACCACAGTGAAAACACAATGAAATCGCAGAAAATATCCATGACAGAACAGTATGTCTCGACCCCAAAAGCCATACGTCGATGCATGAAGGCTTTTAGACTCAGGATGAGTCGATACGAAGGAGTCATGCGTCGATACATGAAGGCTTTTAGACTCAGGATGAGTCGATACGAAGGAGCATGTATCAATACATGTAGTGTTGCAGACTAAGTATGAGTCGATGCAAAGGGTATACCCGTTGACTCATGCAGCATGTTAAGTCCAGTACGCGTCGACCCAAGACATTACGCGTCGATCCATGTTGTCTGGTTTTTGGCAGAATCATTTTAAAAAGGCTGTAACTTGAGTTTTCAGACTCTGTTTGAGGTTCCGTTCGAAGCGTTAAATAGCTAACGCGATGAACTTCATTCTTAAGGATCAAAATGAAGAATAGGAAGAATAATCCTAGTATCCAAATTAGGATTAGAGTTAATTCCTGCGTTAATCGCCATGTTGATTTTTGTGAAGAATGATGAGGATGAGATGGTTATAGATTACTGTTTGGTTCGTAACAATAGGATTAATGCTAATAATAATTTAATATTACAGAATGAATAATATTTATAGGTTTGGTAATTTATAAGTAAGCCTTAGATGATTAATTAATTATAGGCAATATCATGTTGTAGGCCTATGGTCAACGTTGCGAGATTGACGAGTTACTGTTGTATTGTTGTATGGCTGAGTTGTTGATGATAAATGATGTTTGATGAATTATGATGTATAAATGATGTTTGATAAATTATGATGTATAAATGATGTTTGATTAATTATGATGTATAAATGATTTTTGACGAATTACGTTGATAAATGATGTTGATGAACGATGTTGAGGAAAGATGTTGAGATGTCTCTAATAATTGGTAGCTATTAAGATGTAGGATTCTGGACAATGATGATGTTGTTTTGAGATGTTGTTAATTATGGTGTTGTCATTACTTTAATAATTGTGTCGCATACATTGCATTTCAAGATGGAGCTTATGCTCGTTAAGATGGCCTGTATTGGCAAATATTAAGATGAAGGCTTATGCCTTGTTGATGCCTCTATTTATTGGCAGATTTTTAAGATGGAAGTTCTGCTCCAATGTACCACATGCATTTGCATAGTATTGATTCACATTATATGATTGCATAAAGAAGTTGTGTATTGATGCGGTGAATGTGTATATTGTTGGTATTTCTGTTGCAATTATTATTGATTATAAGATGATAAATGGTGATGTTATGTGATCTAATTTAACATATTAATTATCATACGTTTTATTATATTGTTAGATATCTCATCCCTTCTGTTTGAATGTTACCCTTACGTTGGTAACGTGCAGGTAATCGAGAGTGAAGGTTGTATACCTTCAGTAGTTAGGGTCGGTTTCATTGCTCTGATATGTAACACTCGGGGGAATGAACACTTGTTGCTTTTAATTAATGATGATTTCAATTGTTGAACTTTAATTTGATTGTTTCTAAGTATGTGTTGTTTTGAAGTTGCTGAAAGATGGATACAGATGTTATTAGGAATTTTGCTACGTAGATGTTGAAATTCCTGAATTAAGAGATTAAATTACTATGTTGATAGTTCATCCAAAGTTTTAATGTGTTATGTATCCACGTCGAATGCAATGTGTTTTTAAAGTTTAATTTGCGGCATCCTGATTTGTTTTCATGAATGATTATAACTCTGATTTGCATATATAATTGTTGGGTAGATTTGGGTGTTACAAAGTTGGTATCAGAGTAAAAGGTTGGTTGGTCCGACCTTGTCGTCGAGTCGTAGTTGTCTAACAATCGAGTATTGTTAATTTGAGTTCTAACCATTGTTTATGTTGTAGTGATAAGTTGAGATGGCTGGAACGAATGATGTTGCACTTGCTGCTGCTTTAGAAGCAATGGCTCATGCGATGTAGAATCAGCCGAATGCTGACAAAAATGCTGGATTTCGTAGCTTGGCGACTTTCTAGAGAGAGAATCCGCCTACATTCAAGGGAAAGTATGATCTTGACGGAGCATTGGATTGGTTGAAATATATTGAGAGAATCTTCGGTGTGATGGACTACACTCCAGCACAGAAGGTTCAATATGGTACTCATGTGCTAGCAGTCAAGGCTGATGACTGGTGGTTAGAGACTTGTCAGAGATTGGAAGTTGCAGGTGAGAATGTCACTTGGGCTGTGTTTCGTAGGGAATTTATGAGGAAGTACTTTCTTGGAGATGTCTATGGTAAGAAGAAGATTGAGTTCCTAGAGCTGAAGCAAGGGGATATGTCGGTTGTTGAGTATGCTGCAAAGTTTTTTGAGTTGGCTAGGTTTTATCCGCACTACGCTGAGGCAGATGCTGAGTTTTCGAAGTGTATCAAGTTTGAGAACGGGTTGCGCCCGGAGATCAAGAAGGCAGTTGGATACCAGAAGATTCGTGTCTTTGCTGATTTGATTGATAGTTGCAGGATTTATGAGGAGGATAATAATGCTCATTACAAATTATCAGTGAGAAGAGGGGTAAGCACCAACAGAATCGTGGTAATTCTTATGATACCCCATCCGGTAAAGGTAAACAGAAAGTTGCTCAGGGCCAGAGGACTAGTGGAGGATATGCTCCTGCTAGTGTGGTTTGTTTTAGATGTGGGAAACCTGGGCATAAGAGTAATGTGTGTACTACTTAAGTAAAGAGGTGTTTCCGTTGTGGTAAGAACGAACATGTTGTATCTGAGTGCAAGCATAAGGATGTGATTTGTTTCAATTGTAGTGAAGAAGGACACATTGATAGTTAGTGTCAAAAACCAAAGAGGGCGCAGACAAGTGGTAAAATGTTTGATGTGGTTGAGGATCAGACAACTGCTGAAGACAGACTTATCAGAGGTACATGTTTCATTAATAGTACTCCTTTAATTACTATTATTGATACCGGTGCCACTCACTGTTTTATTGTTGCTGATTGTGTTGAAACATTGGGTCTTATATTGTCTTCTATAAATGGAGAAATGGTCGTCGATACTCCAGCCAAGGGGTCAGTGACTACTTCTTTCGTGTGTTTAAAGTGTCCTTTGTCGATCTTCAACAAAGACTTTGCTGTTAATTTGGTTTATTTACCATTAAGAGGTTTGGATGTGATTTTGGGTATGAACTGGTTAGAGCATAACTGTGTTCATATTAACTATTATGACAAGTCTATAAGGTTTTCTACTTTTGAAGAAGAGGAAGATAGTATGTTGTCCGCTAGACAGTTGAGGAAGTTGATGCAAGAGGAATCACAGATGTTCTCATTGATGGCGTCACTATCTGTAGAGACTCAAGCTATAATTGAGGAATTGTAGGTGGTGTGTGAATTTCCTGAAGTTTTCCCTGATGAAATTTGTAAGTGTTTAGTTGTTGGCATGTTTTTTGGTAAAACCAGTTATGTGAATGTCATGACTGATGTCATAACATTCTGGGACACAAGGTACATTCTGCAGAAAAAGAATGTCATACAGGAGCTGCTCAATATGAGTGTTTAGCTGATCATTATGCAATGATCATATTTATTGCATTCTACCAAAGTCAATAAACAAGATTCTTGTTGTCATAACCAATGTTAAGACATCATGTACTGAACTAACATTAATGCAGTTTTGTTAATTCTGAGATTTTTCAGGAATCTGGTTTATTCAGTCCAGATCAGATTCTCACGTGGATTTAGGGTAACTTTGCTTAACCCTAATCTGGTGTTAAAGTCCTATGACCAAGTCTTGAGGTTAACCCTAATTAACCCTAGCTATTTTCTTGGAAGCCCTAACAGAAGAATAGATGGCTATATATTCATCATGAAGACTGTTGGTGAAAGACACTTTTTGACAGAAGATCAATAAGGGACTGTATAGTTGTAACTACTATAATCCAAGCAATTATCATTGTGATAAGTGACTTAGAGTAGGATTTGATTGTAAGGGTTGTGTATCACTCAAAGCTTTGAAGCACGAGTGTTTGTGTCACTTGATTAAAGCTTTGAAGCAAAGTCAAGTTAGGGTTGTGTATCACTCAAACTTTGAAGCACGAGTGTTTGTGTTACTTGATTAAAAGCTGTGAAGCAAAATCAAGTGTATGTTCTGAAGAGTGTCTTCATAATTTCATTAGTAAATTATTTAGTATCACTGTTGTGATTGAGGGGGAGTGAGTAGGAACTCAGGTTTAAGTTGAACTTAGATTGAAGTTGCATTGGGTAGGTCTTAAGTGAAGGAGATAAACTGGTTAGTTTATTCCTGAATTAATATCTCTTATAGTTAATTTCCTCCCTGGCTTGGTAGCCCCCAGAGTAGGTGTTGTTACACACTGAACTGGGTAAACAATTGACTGTGTTCTTTACTGCTTTTAGATTTACTGTCTTGAAGAAAGTCAGATACGGTGTCATAACATTCACTGTGACATTAAGTATCTGCTGCCAAAATTTCAATTGGCATCAGAGCAGGCACCCTGCCTGTCTTACTGGGTGAGATCTAGGGATATTATTTTCTGGCCCTATGGACAAAGAAGGAGGATTTGGAAACAGACCACCCATTCTGGATTGATCAAATTATGACTACTGGAAACCTCGTATGATTGCCTTCTTAAAATCACTGGACAAAAAGGCTTGGAGAGCTACTGACAAAGGATGGAATCATCCCACCATAACTGGGAAAGATGGGACAATCAGTCTGAAACCTGAGGAAGAATGGAGCAAAGAAGAGGATGAGTTAGCCCTGGGTAACTCCAAAGCATTAAATGCCTTGTTCAATGGAATTGATAGAAACATATTCAGACTAGTACATCAATGTGAACTGGCCAAGGAGGTTTGGGACACTCTCAAAACTACTCATGAGGGCACATCCAAAGTAAAAATGTCAAGGCTTCAGATGCTGACTACCAAATTTGAGAACCTATGGATGATGGAAGATGAGACCATTCATGAATTTCACATAAACATCTTGGAAATTGCCAATACCTCAGGAGCATTGGGAGAAAAGATGTCAGAAGAAAAGCTGGTGAGAAAGATCCTCAGATCCTTGCCTAAAAGATTTGCAATGAAGGTGACTGCTATAGAGGAAGCTCATGATATCTGCAACTTGAAGGTGGATGAACTCATTTGGGTCACTTCAGACCTTTGAGATGGGGATCAGTGACAATGTTGACAAGAAAAACAAGAGCATAGCACTTGTATCTAATACTGAAGATGAAAACAAGGAGGATGAAGAAGAAAATATTTCAGAAGTTATAGCCATGCTTGGAAGACAGTTCAACAAACTCATCAAAAGAATGGACCCAAAGTCAAGGTCAAATGTTAAGAACATTCCTTCTGACATTAACATATCCTATGACTCCAGCAGAAGACCAAAGTCTGAAGAGAAGGGAAATCAAAGCAAAGGAATTCAATTTCATGGATGTGAAGGATATGGGCACATTCGAGCTGAATGTCCTACCTTTCTTAAGAAACAAAAGAAAGGAATGTCTGTTACTTGGTCTGATTGTGACTCAGAAAGTAATTCTGAAGAAGAATCTGCCAAACTAGTTGCTGCACTAACTGGTATTTGTGACTCTGATAGTAACTCTAGTGATGAGGAAGTGACATTTGAAGAACTGGCTGACTCCTACAAGAAGTTATGTATCAGAAGTGCTGAAGTCTGTCAGCAAAATGAGAGACAAACAAAACTCATAGTAAAGTTGGAGTCTGAGAAGAAGGCAGGTGTTGTACCCCAAAATTTGCCCAATCATGTTTTCCAAAGTCTTCCCACTGCATGGTTGATCACAAACTCTTGCCTAAGGAAAAAGAAATTTTTTGAGTGGTGCTTTAAGTACATTTCGATTGGCATTCTGAAAGACCCTTCGATTGGTATTCTGAAGGAGCACTTCGATTGGCATTCTGAAAGACCCTTCGATTGGCATTCTGAAGGAGCACTTCGATTGGCATTCTGAAAGACCCTTCGATTGGCATTCTGAAGGAGCATTTCGATTGGAATTCTGAAGGAGCACTTCGATTGGCATTATGGACAAGCACTTCGATTGGCATTCTGAAAGACCCTTCGATTGGTGTTCTGAAGGAGCCTTTCGATTGGCATTATGGACAAGTACTTCGATTGGCATTATAACAGTGTCCTTCGATTGGAATTCCAAAAGGTCCATTTGAAAAGGCATTCAAAGGGTCCATTCGAAGAAGCTTTCGAAGAGCATTCGAAGGAGGTCATCAGCCCATTCGAAAGGGAGCATTCGAAGGAGACCATCAGCCCATTCGAAAGGGAGCATTCGAAGGCCAGCTACATGTCATTCAAAATTCAAAAAGGGACAAGATCCCATGTGTTTAGCTGTTGTACCCCAAAATTTGCCCTCCCATATTCCTCAAGGTTTGTCAAGAATGATCTTCAAATTGTTCAAGATTGCTCAAGGGTTGTACAGTCAAATCACTTCCTAAGACAATTCAAAATTAGGATTTTGGTTCTTTCAAGGAATTTGGGGTTCTCAATGGTTCAATCAAGTCCCATAGACCTATATACATTCTCAAGCACCTACATGCCAAGTTTCAAGACTCACAGTGCCAATTTACACAGTCAGAAGCCCCATTTGATCTATAGTCAACTGCAGGGACAAAATGGTCATTTTGCAGAAAAAAGTCAGAATTTTTGGTCAACATCTTATTTTGAGTTCACAATCATCATTTGATCAAATCTTGATCATGATTCCACAAGAATAGCTCAAAAATCATCAAGATGCAAAAGTTACTATTTTTGGACAGCAAAAAAGTCAACTGTACTTTGACTAGGGCATAAATTTTTCATGGTTTGTCAGAAAAATTCCATCCAAAGCTCATTTTTAAGAGGATGCAATTTCCTACAATCCATATTCACACTCCAAGATCAAGAAATTCACTCACAAGAAGTTACCAATTTTTACATTATAGATCAATTTCAAAAGTCAACAAAAATACACTTTGAGTCAAAGGCCATAACTTGAGATTTGTAAATCCAAATGACATGGGACCAAAGGTATTGGTTAGAGGACTTCAAGAGCTTTCCAAAATGTCCAAGAACATGGTCATATGATCAAAATTGAGCAAGTTGTGCATTGGAGAAGTTGGGAAATTTTCATGAATTTGCAAAAGTCAACTTTGCTCAAAACACCTTCCTTTTGCTAATGGGCCTCAAATATCTTCTTGAAACTTCACCCATGACCTATGCACGACCCACCAAGCTAAATTGGATTTATTTTCTTATTTTTATTGATTAAATGGATTTTTAATACATATTAATTCATTTAATTAATTTAAATCATAAGAAAATAGAAGATTTGATTTTTAAATCAATTTGTGAACCAAATATGATCAAAACATGCTGGCAAATTCGTGCACAAGTCAAAGATACAAAAAAAAAATCCAAATTTGGCAACATTGTTCAATCATGGAAAATCAAGAATATTTGATTTTCAATCAAGGATTTAATCTTCAATGCACATGGATTGGATCCAAAACTTTGACCTAATTTGTTTCTCCTATATGTATGCAAGTAAACCATGACCTAGGACACGATTGAAAGCTGCAGAAACGGCCATAGCAAATTCAAGAATTTTCAAGAAAAGTCAAAACCTGTTCTTGCATTCTAGGCCAATTCAAGGCGTTTTGACCATCCAAATACATTGTAGGAGGTACCAGGAACGATTTGCAATCCAATTCAAGCACCAAAGCTCAAGGAATCGCTCCATACAGTTTCACAGTTTGCACTTTTGATTCCAAATCGTATTTCTTGATTCATGCGCATTTAACATGTTTTTGTGATTGTTTTGCATTGCTAGAGATCATACAAAGCTAATGGAATGGATTAATTGAATTATAATGCCCTGAATCGTGAGATGCCATGATCAAATTTCTAGGGTTTTCGAGCTTTAAATTAGGGCTTTCTAAACTAGGAAAAATTGGGACCAGTGAGATACATGGCTGAAATCGTGAGACCAAGACGATCAAAACCCATGCCTCGCGAAATATTTATGATTGCTATATTCCTATTCGCTATTTTTCCTTGCAGGAGGTAGTGGAGGTTAAAAACCCCCGCTATCTGATTCTAATTATACAGGAAGAAGGTTGAAGATGATGAGGTGTTGATATCTGGTTGGCCAATTTAAAAAGCGCGCGTTTTGTTTTTTTTTTTATTTTACAGCATGTTGATTGTTTCGTATATATTAATTGCTTATCATTATAATATCAATTGTAGCATGATGGTGTAGTGGCAGGGACGCTGGCCTGGAAGCATTGGGACCTGGGTTCGAATCTCGGGTCCCCCAAAACCTTGTTACTTTTATTTTTCAGATATTCTTGTACAGTTTGCAAAGAGAGGTCCACCATATACCCCAAATCTCAGCGCGCCAGATGTCTCCAGGCATAGATCCAATGGACATGAGTGGGACATCACCATACTCCCCAGTCAACAGGCGTGTGGATAATCACCAAAGTCAACATGGCTGAAATGCTAGTGGGCCTGGAAATTGCCAAAGACACCTCCAAAATTGGCCCAAAACCTCCCTGAGTTTGCATTTTTTATTTTCTTTCATTATTTATTTGCTTGATTTATTTTTATTATTTTTAATTAATTTCTAACTAACAAATTAATTTATTTTTCCTAATAAAAATCAGAAAACATAAAAAATATAATATTTTTATTTATTAAATTTAATTAGTTATTTTTGTAAATAAATAAGTAATTAATTAACTTAGTTTTAATTAGGTTAATTCTAACTTTTTTGCAATAATTTAAAATCAATGTAGAATTAGGGTTTTTAATAACTTTTGACCATCTTTTATTTTTTCCTTAAAAAACATAAAAAACTCAAAAAATATCTTTCTGTTATTTAATTAATTAATTAGTCTAGGTTTAATTTAATTAAATACACAAAAATAACAAAAATCTCTTTCTTTCCTAACAAAGGGTCAAAACCCTAAAAAACTCCCCGATTCAATTTTTTCTCGCGCATATTATTTTATTCATATTATTTTGATCCATATAATTGTATTTGCTCCGAGGATGTAATAGCTTTGATTAGGACTTTTTATCGCTTTCATTTATTTTCCGCAATTTACTTTTTCAAGGGTTTGTTTTTTGGCGATGTAAATACCCGACGCCTTGTAATAGCTTAGTTTTATTTTCCGCAACTATTAACTGCTAGATGTATGCTAACTAGGCTATGCATGACAAGACTTATCCTCAAGTTAAAATCAATCGTAGCTCACCATAACATGTACAAAGATAACATAACTGAAACCTGACACACTCGCACATGCCACTCCTAGGGTACGCCTCACTTGGTTGCCTCGATGTGGTCATTGAGTATAGGGTGTTTTAGAGGTCGCCCTCCTGTCTAAAGATCAAAGTTGCCTCGAAACGGTTGCCTCGAATAAAATTGATCTAAGACATTAGGGTTATCGCTAAGGCGTCCTACCATTGCTTTAGTGACCACATGTCCCATTAATCGAATTGACCCGAAAACTCCAACGACGGTGCTACCTACTTCTCAATAGTGGGATAGTACTGTCTAAAGGACATTTACACAGCTTAATTTATTTTGAGTAGGTAGAGGTTCTCAAGTACTTGCTCTTTAAAAAAAAAACACTTTTCGCACTTACACTTTTCCAAACAAAGTTTTCAAACAACACTTCATACACTCTTGAGGACAGATACAAGAGTTAAATCGAAGTTTTCAAACAAAACTTTTTAAAAACCCACAAACACAAGAAAAGCAAAACTTTTTGAAAACATAGTGAGCAAGTACCTAAGAGCCCGTGGATAACCACAGATAGAAAGGGTGCTAACACCTTCCCTTTCTATAATTTGCCTCCCGAACCCGAGAAATATCTCGAAAAGGAATTTTGTTGTGCTTTTGTCCTTTCCTTGTTGGAGAAAATAAAAGACGGTGGCGACTCTTGCTTACCGCGACATTTTGCGAAACACAAACGCGAACCAGCATTCCAAAACGGTCAGTTCTATTTCCACCGATCACAGAACTGGGGACTCTACTGGGGATTCTATAAGTGAGGTGTACCTTAGGATTAGATCATTGTGTTTTCAATTGTATGCTTTGTATGCTTTAAATTTTGTGGGCTTGTATCGGAGTTTTATAAATCCTAAATCGGATCTGGGGATACCCTTTAGGTAAGTAGCAATAAACTGTGAGGGATCTGTACGGCGTAGACCGATACGGATGAAGCAGTAGCTACATTGGTGTGGCATCTTAGTCTGTACCGATATCCCTTGTGTTGGAACGAGGAGAATATGGGTCTTCTAAGGAGTCATTAAGCACCAACTGAACTTAGAACCTTAAATTGACCAACTTGGCCATAAAACGTAACAGTATGCTACACTCATTGAGACTAAACTCTCGCGATGATTCCGGCTGTAAGAAAAGGTTGCTAAATTGGAATTATGACCGATTGAGGGTAGTCAGTGATATTGAGATCCTTTAGAACCCGGTTACTATTTTTAGGATAGGTTTAAACCAACTGAACTGAAAGAGGGTAATACCTAAACTCCATGCCAGCCTAAACTTAAGGCTATTTGTGTGACTTGTGTACCTTCAAACCTGAACTACTTGCACATTCTTGTTATCTGACAACATGAGTTCCTTGCAGGTTTTGTTTACAGTCCTTATCCAATAATTTGGACTTATTGCGGGGTTTACTTACATCACCTCACGCTTTTGCTTAAACGTATAGCATACACATCATAACATCATGCCTTAACATTTCCTTAACCATTTCAAGGATCTCAAGGGTCTGTGATGCAGGTTATGGTACATCAGATGTCTAGCAAGGGGCAAAGGGGATTTATTTTCCTCTAGCGAAGGTTGTCTAGAAATCAAAACACAATAACTTGAGTCAGGGGCTATGACCCACTGATATGGTGAGCTTGACTCTTGAAGAAGGACTCTTAACAACACGAAGTTTCTTCAATCAAAGCTGCAAAATTCAAATTCTAACAAGTTTCTTGTTTACCCCGCGAGATCCTTGAAAACATTGCATACATATATCATACATATCATTGCATAACAGGTCTCCCAGTACATGTCTCTCATGTTCTTGCTGTTTATTTCAGCAATGGCTCTCCAACAAGACAACCAAGACCTTCATACTCAAGAGACTCAGTTCAGGGAAATCTTCCTAAACCTATCCAAGGGGCAGGAAGAGTTGAGAACACTCCTCATGGGGAATTTGGTCAAGAAAAATCCTGAAGACAATAAGGACGAACGACTGAAACATTTGCAAGCTGAGGTAGATGCAATGAGAACCCAGATGCTGGGGCAGATGGCTCTTATCCAAGGCTTGGCTCGGGAACAAGAAAAGTTGAGAACCATGATCAACCAGCTTCATCAAGACAAATACAATAGTATGAAGCAAACGGTCAAGGCTGGGGATTAAATCATTAATCAGCCTCCAAGAAGACAAGAGTTTGGTATGATGAAGAATGGACCTCTCCAAATTGCTACTACAACCCGGGTCCAACAACAACCTTGCCATAAACAACGGGTTAATCAGAGGACGTTTACCAAGATCAATATGCCGCTGTCCCAAGCTTTGCAACACCTGTTGAGATTGAATCTGGTGACGTTGGTAGGACCTCATTCGAATCCTAAGACTTATTCACCCAACTACAATCCTGATGCAAGGTGTGCATACCATTCTAACAGTCCGGGGCATGATACTGACGACTGTTGGATGTTGAAGTACAAAATTCAAACCTGATTGATGAAGGAGCGTTGGAATTCACACAAGATGGTCAGGCTGAGTTCTTCTACCATCCCTCCAAGGTTCACCATTTGAAGTGACAAGTTCTGACAAGAGGGGCTTTTTATTCATTATAATTTTCAAGCTGTGATTTTCTTTTGATTGTTCGAACATTTATTCATGTCAAACTTTATTACTTTATCAATGCATTGCATATGTCTATTTTAAATCAACCCATTCGTATTCTCTATATTTAAATTTCTTTCATTTTTTGTGATGATCAACTCTCGAAAAAAATTCTAAGCCTTTAGAGGGAGGATGACGAAAATGATATCAAAATCTCTACAGTATGCTTTTGAACATACCCCGCTGACGAGGTACAGGCATTGTTTCAAATCCTAAATAGTGGAGTTATAAGGAAGATAATCCCTAGTCAACCCCTTTGAGCCAAAAAAGTTGGAGTTTTTCTTTTCACAAATTAAAACCCTTAATTATAACCTGGGGCAGGGTAGTTTTCTCAGTTGATCTGGGTGCACAATGAATGGAATCAAAGAAGTCCTTCTGAAACAAAAGACGGTGTTGGTTCCGTATAATCGTAAGGACATGCAGTCATTATCTCTCAGAAATCAAAGCCCATTAAGTCAAAACCTATGAAGGAGACTTAAGAAAAAAACTGGGGCATCCTGCTGACTGTAATCACAAAAGAAACAATTCAGGCAAAAAGACAGGGATAACGAAATCAAAAAGGGAAGAAATCCTGCAAACCCTCAACAAAAAAAAATGATTGCCTGTTCAAAATAAATTGTCAGTATCCGAACCATCACTGGTATATCAGAGTAAAGACTCAAACAAGATCTAATGCACGATTAGCTGAGTTTAGGATCGAAGAACATCACGAAGAGCGGGTGGATACAAATAAATTTTGAGCCTTTATCCTTTGTTTCTTAAACCATGAACCAGACCACGTTATAACCATTAAAAGTCCTAACTGAAGCACAGGTTAGTTCGAAAGCATACTGTTACAAAAGGTATCCTGACTCCTGTAGGGCTTGCTGTAAATCCTGAGTTGACATCGCATTTTACAAATTTTTTTTTGCCTGTTTTATTAAAAAATGCATTTTCAAAAACTTCAAGATAGACATAAGCTTTGCATTCTTAAAATAACATTGTTTGCATATGGCTATTTGTTCAAACAGCAGAGAAATTCGCACGACGAATATCTAGTGAACAAAAAACCTTCTCAACAAAAAGGATCACATCAAATGGAAAAACACTTCCAATCAAGGGGCACGGCATGAGCATTGTCTATCATCTGGGGCAGTCAAGTCAAGATTCAAGGAATCTCTCAAGATGCCAAATAGCCAGGGGCAAATCTCCATTTGAGTCACTTGGGGCATTGGACATGAATTCCAGCAACGAACCTTACACGATCAAACATCTTCTGGTAGTATGGCAACACAACACTACTGACAGTGACAACTCCCTACACTCTGAGAACGTGGATATAGTCAAAAAAGTACTACGCATAATCAAAGACCCGCTAGGTCGACCGACCTAGGCAAAAATAAGGGCTTCCCGGCGAACCAAAAGGGTTCGGGCAAAAATAAGGGATGAAAATGAAAAAATCCGTACACCCAGCAAGTCGAAAACCTGAAAAGGCGGCTTGGGCAAAAAAGGGTATCCCGATGGACTGAAAATCCGAAAGGGAGGTCCAGGCAAAAATTAGGGATCAAAGCGTACGACTATGTCCCGTCATCTCGTCACTTGCCTACCATAAGAGGATTTGTCAATCAGCAGTTATCAAGCACCTCATAGGCCTTCTTCTCCCGCAGAAACAGGGGCAATAAGAATTGTCCGAACTGTGCAGCTACTCTGAACACCAGGTACCAAGGTAGGTTCAGCTGAAGAACATGACCAAGATACCTTCACTCCCCAAGAGTAAGACCGTAATGGTAGCTATCCCCCACTGAGACCTGCAACCATGGACGAGTCAGCCATACTCTCCCCCAAGCAGAGTTGGTCTACCATCAGCCTTAAAAAAGTTGGGTATCCCCAGTAGGTCTTAACATTCCCCAGCGGAGTATAAAGATATTCCCCAGCAAGCATAAAGAGCATCCCCGGAAGTCTTAATATTCCTCGACAGAATATAAGAATGTTCCCCGGTGGAATACAGGATACCCCAGTGGAGCCATTTCCCCAGCGCAGTCTAAAAAAGCTTCCCCGCTAGAATTGAATCATCTTCCCTTGTAGATTCTAGAAGCTTGTCCCCTGCAGAGTACAAATGCGTCTCCTCAGCCATATTCAGAGGTCATCCCCACAAGAGTCTAACTGGGTTATCCTCAGCAAGTTGCAATGGGAAGATTATCCCCAGCGAAGTGCTTTCTATCCCCAGCGGAGTTCATCATCAAAATCCCCAATAGGGCTTATCAACGGAATCCCCAGCGGAGTTATCGTTAAAATCTCAGCAAAGCATCTCCTCCCCACAGAGTAATTCCCCGCAGAGTAATCTATCCACCAGTTTATTCCCCAACGGAGTCATCCTCTCTTGCAAGTTTATCATCTTCGTTCACCATCCCTGGCGGAAGCGAAGCATTCAACTCTATTCTCCAGCAGCTCCGGGATTTATTTTCCCCAGCTAAAACATCACATTTTCATACATCATGATACATGCATATACGCATCATATCATACGATCTCATTTATGTTGAGAACATCATTGCTTGATCCATATCATGCATTGCATATGACTGATCTTTGCTTTTCAGGAAAGACGCAGTTAAGTTCTCAGCTATGTCAAGGGAGACAAAGATCAGTTAAATCGATTCCTAAAGATTTTTCTGATGCGAACCCAGTCAACGGAGACAAAACCAGTTAAATCAATTCCTAAAGATTTTTTTGAAGCCAGTCAATGGAGACAAAACCAGTTAAATCGATTCCTAAAGATTTTTCTGAAGCCAATCAATGGAGACAAAACCAGTTAAATCGATTCCTAAAGATTTTTCTGAAGCCAATCAATGGAGACAAAACCAGTTAAATCGATTCCTAAAGATTTTTCTGAAGCCAGTCAATGGAGACAAAATCAGTTAAGTCGATTCCTAAAGATTTTTCTGAGGCGAAGCCAGTCAATGGAGACAAAATCAGTTAAGTCGATTCCTAAAGATTTTTCTGAGGCGAAGCCAGTCAATGGAGACAAAATCAGTTAAGTCGATTCCTAAAGATTTTTCTGAGGCAAAGCCAGTCAATGGAGACAAAATCAGTTAAATCAATTCCTAAAGATTTTTCTGAGATGAAACCTGTCAATAGAGACACCCCGTCAGAAGAGACAACCCATCAACCTTCTTAAGTTCCAGATTAATACCTGTAGCAAGCCAGGAAAATATCTGTGGACGACTGATTGTAGGTTAATACCTGAAACCAGCCAGGAAAACTATCTACATGAAGAGATTGAAGATTAACACCTGTAACAGGCCAGGAAACTATCTTTCTTTCTCATGTCAGAGATTAATACCTGAAACCAGACAGGACAACTATCTCATCGACCAACCTTTTCAAGTTCCGGATTAATACCTGTAGCAAGCCAGGAAAATATCTGTGGACGACTGATTGTAGGTTAATACCTGAAACCAGCCAGAAAAACTATCTACATGAAGAGATTGAAGATTAATACCTGTAGCAAGCCAGGAAAACTATCTTTCTTTCTCAGGTCAGAGATTAATACCTGAAACCAGACAGGACAACTATCTACTCGACCAGCTCAAACCACCCAACTTTCCAATACAGTTCAGAGGCGCTCCAGGCACGGACGCCATGCTGGCAATCATCCAGTTCCAGCTTATAGACACAGTCTAGCATTCACCTCTGGATGGCATCTTTAAGCCCATCTCCACAACTATCCATTACATTTCCAGATGGCATCTATAAGCCCATCCTCCTACCAACAATCTCCAAATGGCACCTGGAAGCCCATTCCCGACGTCACATTGCTGATACTACGCCATGCGAGTGCAAATTTCTGGGCACTTTAGTGTTCAATCATCTTCCACCTTTGGATCACGAAAGACACACAAGCCAATCTACATCCTCAGGTTTAAGAAGATTGAACAGGGGCAACTGTTGTACCCCAAAATTTGCCCTCCCATATTCCTCAAGGTTTGTCAAGAATGATCTTCAAATTGTTCAAGATTGCTCAAGGGTTGTACAGTCAAATCACTTCCTAAGACAATTCAAAATTAGGGTTTTGGTTCTTTCAAGGAATTTGGGGTTCTCAATGGTTCAATAAAGTCCCATAGACCTATATACATTCTCAAGCACCTACATGCCAAGTTTCAAAACTCACAGTGCCAATTTACACAGTCAGAAGCCCCATTTGATCTACAGTCAACTGCAGGGGCAAAATGGTCATTTTGCAGACAAAAGTCAGAATTTTTGGTCAACATCTTATTTTGAGTTCACAATCATCATTTGATCAAATCTTGAACATGATTCCACAAGAATAGCTCAAAAATCATCAAGATGCAAAAGTTACTATTTTTGGACAGCAGAAAAGTCAACTGTACTTTGACTAGGGCATAACTTTTTCATGGTTTGTCAGAAAAATTCCATTCAAAGCTCATTTTGAAGAGGATGCAATTTCCTACAATCCATCTTCACACTCCAAGATCAAGAAATGCACTCACAAGAAGTTACCAAGTTTTACATTATAGGTCAATTTCAAAATTCAACAAAAATACACTTTGAGTCAAAGGCCATAACATAAGATTGGTAAATCCAAATGACATGGGACCAAAGGCATTGGTTAGAGGACTTCAATAGATTTCCAAAATGTCCAAGAACATGGTCATATGATCAAAATTGAGCAAGTTGTGCATTGGAGAAGTTGGGAAATTTTCATGAATTTGCAAAAGTCAACTTTGCTCAAAACACCTTCTTTTTGCTAATGGGCCTCAAATATCTTCTTGAAACTTCACCCATGACCTATGCACGACCCACCAAGCTAAATTGGATTTATTTTCTTATTTTTATTGATTAAATGGATTTTTAATACATATTAATTCATTTAATTAATTTAAATCATAAGAAAATAGAAGATTTGATTTTTAAATCAATTTGTGAACCAAATATGATCAAAACATACTGGCGAATTCGTGCACAAGTCAAAGATACAAAAAAAATCCAAATTTGGCAACATTGTTCAATCATGGAAAATCAAGAATATTTGATTTTCAATCAAGGATTTAATCTTCAATGCACATGGATTGGATCCAAAACTTTGACCTAATTTTTTTCTCCTATATGTATGCAAGTAAACCATGACCTAGGACACGATTGAAAGCTGCAGAAACGGCCATAGGAAATTCAAGAATTTTCAAGAAAAGTCAAAACCTGTTCTTGCATTCTAGGCCAATTCAAGGCGTTTTGACCATCCAAATACATTGTAGGAGGTACTAGGAACGATTTGCAATCCAATTCAAGCACCAAAGCTCAAGGAATCGCTCCATACAGTTTCACGGTTTACACTTTTGATTCCAAATTGTATTTCTTGATTCATGCGCATTTAACATGTTTTTGTGATTGTTTTGCATTGCTAGAGATCATACAAAGCTAATGGAATGGATTAATTGAATTATAATGCCCTGAATTGTGATATGCCATGATCAAATTTCTAGGGTTTTCAAGCTTTAAATTAGGGCTTTCTAAACCAGGAAAAATTGGGACCAGTGAGATACATGGCTGAAATCGTGAGACCAAGACGATCAAAACCCATGCCTCGCGAAATATTTATGATTGCTATATTCCTATTCGCTATTTTTCCTTGCAGGAGGTAGTGGAGGTTAAAAACCCCCGCTATCTGATTCTAATTATACAGGAAGAAGGTTGAAGATGATGAGGTGTTGATATCTGGTTGGCCAATTTAAAAAGCGCGCGTTTTGTTTTTTTATTTTACAGCATGTTGATTGTTTCGTATATATTAATTGCTTATCATTATAATATCAATTGTAGCATGATGGTGTAGTGGCAGGGACGCTGGCCTGGAAGCATTGGGACCTGGGTT
Organism: Vicia faba; assembly: GCA_948472305.1. Lineage (NCBI taxonomy): Eukaryota > Viridiplantae > Streptophyta > Magnoliopsida > Fabales > Fabaceae > Vicia > Vicia faba. Next base: position 1,071,881,660 of record OX451735.1, on the reverse strand, counting down.
CGAATCCCGGGTCCCCCAAAACCTTGTTACTTTTATTTTTCAGATATTCTTGTACAGTTTGCAAAGAGAGGTCCACCATATACCCCAAATCTCAGCGCGCCAGATGTCTCCAGGCATAGATCCAATGGACATGAGTGGGAGATCACCATACTCCCCAGTCAACAGGCGTGTGGATAATCACCAAAGTCAAAATGGCTGAAATGCTAGTGGGCCTGGAAATTGCCAAAGACACCTCCAAAATTGGCCCAAAACCTCCCTGAGTTTGCATTTTTTATTTTCTTTCATTATTTATTTGCTTGATTTATTTTTATTATTTTTAATTAATTTCTAACTAACAAATTAATTTATTTTTCCTAATAAAAATCAGAAAACATAAAAAATATAATATTTTTATTTATTAAATTTAATTAGTTATTTTTGTAAATAAATAAGTAATTAATTAACTTAGTTTTAATTAGGTTAATTCTAACTTTTTTGCAATAATTTAAAATCAATGTAGAATTAGGGTTTTTAATAACTTTTGACCATCTTTTATTTTTTCCTTAAAAAACATAAAAAACTCAAAAAATATCTTTCTGTTATTTAATTAATTAATTAGTCTAGGTTTAATTTAATTAAATACACAAAAATAACAAAAATCTCTTTCTTTCCTAACAAAGGGTCAAAACCCTAAAAAACTCCCCGATTCAATTTTTTCTCACGTATATTATTTTATTCATATTATTTTGATCCATATAATTGTATTTGCTCCGAGGATGTAATAGCTTTGATTAGGACTTTTTATCGCTTTCATTTATTTTCCGCAATTTACTTTTTCAAGGGTTTGTTTTTTGGCAATGTAAATACCCGACGCCTTGTAATAGCTTAGTTTTATTTTCCGCAACTATTAATTGCTAGATGTATGCTAACTAGGCTATGCATGACAAGACTTATCCTCAAGTTAAAATCAATCGTAGCTCACCATAACATGTACAAAGATAACATAACTGAAACCTGACACACTCGCACATGCCACTCCTAGGGTACGCCTCACTTGGTTGCCTCAATGTGGTCATTGAGTATAGGGTGTTTTAGAGGTCGCCCTCCTGTCTAAAGATCAAAGTTGCCTCGAAATAGTTGCCTCGGATAAAATTTATCTAAGACATTATGGTTATCGCTAAGGCGTCCTACCATTGCTTTAGTGACCACATGTCCCATTAATCGAATTGACCCGAAAACTCCAACGACGGTGCTACCTACTTCTCAATAGTGGGATAGTACTGTCTAAAGGACATTTACACAGCTTAATTTCTTTTGAGTAGGTAGAGGTTCTCAGGTACTTGCTCTTTCAAAACAAAAATACTTTTCGCACTTACACTTTTTCAAACAAAGTTTTCAAACAACACTTCATACACTCTTGAGGACAGATACAAGAGTTAAATCGAAGTTTTCAAACAAAACTTTTTCAAAACCCACAAACACAAGAAAAGCAAAACTTTTTGAAAACATAGTGAGCAAGTACCTAAGAGCCCGTGGATAACCACGGATAGAAAGGGTGCTAACACCTTCCCTTTCTATAATCTGCCTCCCGAACCCGAGAAATATCTCGAAAAGGAATTTTGTTGTGCTTTTGTCCTTTCCTTGTTGGAGAAAATAAAAGACGGTGGCGACTCTTGCTTACCGCGACATTTTGCGAAACGCAAACGTGAACCAACATTCCAAAATAGTCAGTTCTATTTCCACCGATCACATTAGCCAACGTTACGAACTCTCATTCATGGCTGTCAAACACATAATCAAGGTCATTTAAACCTTTGTCTTCCTGTCCCCTCTACCCCCTCTATATAAAGAGATCACAAGTGACACGAAAAACACACACAACACACGAAAATACACAAAAACTCTGCAGGAGAAGATGAATATATACAGAAAAAATAGAGAAAAGAAGCAGGGAGAACTTGGAGATACGCTGCCAGCACTTCCAGGGAGCCATACCCAATCCTTGCACTAGTCAAAGCTACCACCCAGCGAACACCTCCACCCTCAGAACTACAGATTAAAGCACCTCTGTTTGGTAAAGAAATCTAATCTCAAACTCATTTCGATCTCTGATTGCATATTCATGTTATTACTGCTGTTTGTGAATGATTTAATGTGCTACATATAAGCTACAGCGCAGAGATGAGATTGTGCCATTGCTTGGCCACAATCTGAGTTTCTCCTTCGAATCCCAGGATAAAACAAACCCAGACCCAGATTCAACAGGTCCGAATAAGGGGGAGATTCGAATCAGGGGGGTAAAATCCCCCTGGATCTTTAATATGTGTTTCATTTTTGCAGGAAATATATTCTCAGGATCCTGTTCAGAGTTTCGAAGCTCAGCATCTTAGCTTCGAACTGGACCCAGGACTTCCAGATTGAAGGATGACATATCTAAATCTAACACCCTCAGAGTGCAGCCCCTCATGCACCTTCGATCCAGCCTATTCATTGGGTCGAAAGACAGCCTGCACCTCTTTCGACCCAGGCCTCCAGAATTATATTTTTTCTTGATTTGCTGCCTGGCACATTTGTACTTTGTTTACTTTGTTTTTGTTTATTTCTTTTAGTTTGTTTTTTTAATCAACATAAAAATCATAAAAATAAATAACTTAGAATTAGGATTTAATTTAGTTAATTATTTTAACTTATTTTCTCCAAATTTAAAATCAGTAGACTTAGGATTTTTTTAAATTCAATCCTTTTCATAAACAAAAAAAAATGCAAAAAATATTAAGTATGTTTTGGAGTTTAATTTTAATCAGTTTTTTTAATTAATTAAATTTGACTTAATTGAACATTTAGCATTTTCCCAAAAATAAAATAAAACAACAAAAAGATTTTACTCTTAGGATTTTTTAGAGGTTATGTTCAAATTCACGCACGTTTATTTTATTGTAACTGCTTATTGGTTTGTAATAACTTAACTAAGACTTTTACTTTACTGCTTTATTACCCAATTTTGGACATGTAAATAATCCCCCTCCCCGAAGCCTTGTAATAGCGTAGGATTTACAATTCCCGCACTTTAAATTCCTGTGCATATATTAACTGTTTAGATGTATGCTAACTAGGATTGCATGACAAGATTAACTCTTAACTTAAAATCAACAGTAGCTCACCATAACATGTACAAAGATAACATAACTGAAAAGTGACACACTTGCACATGCCACTCCTAGGGTACACCTCACTTGGTTGCCTCGAACGTGGTCATTGAGTATAGGATGTTTTAGAGGTCTCCCTCTTGTCCAAAGATCAAAAGTTGCCTCGAAATGGTTGCCTCGATAAAAATGATCTGAGACATTAGGGTTACGACTAAAGCATCCTAACATTGCTTTAGTGACCATACGTCCCTTAAATCGAATTGACCCGAAAACTCCAACGACGGTGCTACCTACTCCTCAATAGTGGGATAGCACTGTCTAAAGGACATTTGCATAATTAAATTCCTTTTTGAGTAGGTAGAGGTTCTTAAGTACTTGCTCCTTTTAAAAAACAAAACAAAACTTTTCGCACTTACACTTTCTTCAAAAACAGAACTCTTTTCAAAACCCACAATCACAAAGAAAAGCAAAACTTTTGAAAACATAGTGAGCAAGTACCTAAGAGCCCGTGGATAACCACGGATAGAAAGGGTGCTAACACCTTACCTTTCTATAATCTACCTCCCGAACCCGAGAAACATCTCGAAAAGGAATTTTTCTGTGCTTTTGTCCTTTCCTTGTTGGATAAAATAAAAGACGGTGGCGAATCTTGCTTACCACGATATTTTACGAAAACAAACGCAAACGCGAACCAGCATTCCAAAACAGTCAGTTCTTGTTCCCACCGATCACAGCAGGCATTGATACTATAAGTCATCTAGAAGGGGAAGTTCAAATGCTAAACTCAAAACTTGACCAGATGACCAAATTTGTCAAGATGCTGACAAATGGAACTGACAAATTAGAAGAAATCCTTCAGGTTGGACAAAATGTGGGAAACAAGTCTAGTCTAGGATTTGTGGCAGCAAAGAAATCTATTATAGACAAGAAGAAGATCAGGCCTGATAAACAAATGTCAAAGCAGATGTCACAACATAGCACTCAACATCGAGAATAGAGAAATATGAAGAAAAAGTATCAAAGATGGAGATGTCATCATTGTGGGAGGTTTGGTCACATAAAGCCATTCTGCTTCAGATTATATGGATATCCTAATCAGACCCCAGTTGTCAAACCTAAGTCTAACAAGGCACCATATACTCAACAGTGGAAGAAAAAGGCTACTGCCCTGATAGCCCACACCTCCCTTAGAGTCTCTGCAAAGGAAGACTGGTACTTTGATAGTGGATGCTCTAAACACATGATTGGAATCAAGAATCTTCTCAATAATGTTAAACCTCACACTACTAGTTATGTGACTTTTGGAGATGGTGCTAGAGGAGAAATCAAAGGAGTTGGAAACTTGGAATGCCCTGGAGTTCCAAACCTAAATGAAGTATTGCTGATAAAAGGCTTGACTGCTAATCTTATAAGTATCACTCAATTATGTGATCTAGGATTCAAGGTCAACTTCACCAAGTCTGAATGTCTTGTAACTAATGAGAAACAAGAAGTTGTAATGAGAGGAGTCAGATCTAAAGACAACTGCTACTTGTGGGAGTCTGAGAACACTAATTATTCTTTTGTGTGCTCTATTGCCAAAGAAGAAAAAGAAGTGAAACTGTGGCACCAAAAACTTGGTCATTTACATATAAGAGGAATGAAAAGGATTATATCCATGGAAGCAGTCAGAGGGATTCCAAGGTTGCAAATTGATGAAGGGAGAGTCTGTGGTGAATGTCAGGTTGGAAAGCAGACTAGAATGTCACATCCAAAGTCAAGACATCTGACCACCTCTAAGGTGTTAGAACTTCTACATATGGATCTGATGGGACCAATGCATGTAGAAAGTCTTGGTGGAAAAAGATATGCCTATGTTGTTGTGGATGATTTTTCCAGATTCACCTGGATTAACTTCATTAGAGAAAAGTCTGATGTATTTGAAGTATTTAAGGAACTGTGCAAAAGAATTCAAAGAGAAAAAGAAGGATGCATTGTCAGAATCAGAAGTGATCATGGCAAGGAATTTGAAAACAGTAAGTTTGATGAGTTCTGCTCCTCAGAAGGAATTAATCATGAATTCTCTTCACCCATAACTCCTAAACAAAATGGAGTTGTGGAAAGGAAAAACAGGACTATACAGGAATCTGCCAGAGCAATGATACATGCCAAAAGACTTCCTATTCATTTTTAGGCTGAAGCTATGAATACAGACTGTTATGTCTATAACAGGGTCACCTTGAGAAAGGGAACATCATCCACCATTTATGAACTTTGGAAAGGAAGAAAGCCTACAGTGAAGTACTTCCATGTATTTGGAAGCAAATGCTATATTCTGACAGATCGTGAACAAAGGAGAAAGATGGACCCTAAAAGTGATGAAGGAATATTCCTAGGATACTCTACCAACAGAAGAGCTTATAGGGTATTCAATTCAAGGACTAAAGTTATGATGGAATCTATAAATGTCATAGTTGATGATTACCATGAGGAAACAAATGTCCCATATGATGTTGAGACATTCTTTGAGACTTCAACTCAAAAGCATGATATTCCTAAAACTACTTCATCAGAATCTGAATCAAAGGAAGCTAACAAAGACCATTCCATCAGAATTCAGAAAGATCATCCTAAGGAACTCATCATAGGAGATCCTAACAGTGGAATCATTACAAGATCTAGAGAAATCATCTCAAACTCTTGTTTTGTATCTAAGATTGAACCAAGAAATGTTAAGGAGGCTTTAACTGATGAATACTTGATTGGAGCAATGCAAGATGAATTGAACCAATTCAAGCAACATGAAGTATGGGAGTTAGTTCCTAGACCAAGAGGAACAAACATCATTGGCACAAAACGGATCTACAAGAACAAATTACATGCTGAAGGAGTTGTCACCAGGAATAAGGCTAGACTTGTTGCTCAAGGATACACTCAAGTTGAAGGGGTTGATTTTGATGAGACTTTTACTCCTGTAGCCAGACTGGAATCAATCAGACTCCTATTGGGAATTGCTTGTCTCCTTAAGTTCAAGTTATTTCAGATGGATGTAAAAAGTGCCTTCCTAAATGGGTACTTAAATGAGGAAGTTTATGTGGAACAACCTAAAGGATTTGTGGATCCAAACTGCCCTGATCATGTCTACAAATTGAGGAAAGCTTTATATGGCCTGAAACAAGCTCCTAGAGCATGGTATGACAGGTTGACAAAATTCCTATCTGACAAAGGATACATGAAAAGAGGCTTGGATAAAACTCTTTTTGTCAAAAATGAAGGAGGAAAGATAATGTTAGCTCAAATCTATGTTGATGACATAGTGTTTAGGGGAATTTCAGATAAAATGGTTAAACATTTTGCTGATCAGATGCAAGCTGAATTTGAAATGAGCCTCATGGGAGAATTGACCTACTTTCTTGGACTACAAGTCACATAGATGGAAGACTCAATTTTTTTGTCTCAAAGCAAGTATGCAAAGAACATTGTCAAGAAGTTTGGGATGGAGAATGCCAGTCACAAAAGGACTCCTGCACCTACTCACTTAAAGCTGTCCAAAGATTCAAGTGGGGTCAAGGTGGACCAAAGCTTATACAGAAGCATGATAGGAAGTCTGCTATACTTAACAACCAGCAGACCTGACATTGCTTTTGCAGTTGGAGTATGTGCAAGATACCAGGCTGAACCCAAAGTAAGTCATATCAACCAAGTGAAGAGAATTTTGAAGTATGTGAGTGGAACCCACAACTATGGCTTGTTGTACTCTCATGGATGTGAACCAACTCTGACTGGTTACTGTGATGCTGATTGGGCTGGAAGTGCTGATGATAGAAAGAGCACCTCTGGAGGATGTTTCTTCTTAGGAAATAATCTTGTCTCCTGGTTCAGTAAGAAATAGAACCGTGTGTCTCTATCTACTGCTGAAGCTGAATACATAGCAGCTGGTAGTAGCTGTTCTCAAATGATCTGGATGAAACAGGTGCTTACTGAGTATAATGTCACACAAGATGTTATGACATTATACTGTGACAATCTGAGCACTATCAACATTTCCAAGAATCCTATTCAGCATAGCAGGACCAAGCATATTGACATTAGACATCACTTCATCAGAGAACTTGTAGAGGAAAAGACGATTAAACTGGAACATGTTGCCACAAAACTACAACTGGCTGACATTTTTACCAAGGCACTTGATGCAAATCAATTTGAAAATTTGAGGGGTAAGCTGGGTATTTGCCAACATGAAGACATGTAGCAATTAATTTTGCTTAAAACAAGGGATGAGAGAGATTTTTTTGTTAAGTCTACTCTGATTGGGCTAATCATCTACTTCTCTATTTCTTTCCAAGATTTTAAGAAGTTGAATAGACATTCATATATCTCACTCCTCTCGCGTTTCTGCAACAATCTTCAATCTCTCAAACGAAGACTGCTCTATTACTGTTACCTGTTTTCTAAAACTCTCAAAATGTCTCAACTATCCATGACATCATCCTCTTCAAAGGCGACTGCTTCTTCCGCATCCTCTGATCGAGAACCTAGGGCAATCACAAACTGCATAGACTCAGATGTTTTGGAGATAACTCCTCTTCGTGAACTGGCAGCTGACCCCACTAAGGTCAAGAAGCTGCGAACCAGACATGCAACAAGGTCACAAGCTTCTTCATCTGGTAAACCCTCTCAACCATCATCATCTGTTCCTTCAGAAATAGCAAATAGGGAAGGCTCAGTCTATGTTCATCAAGCTATAGCTAGACTTGTCACTAGGATTCTAAATGAGAATCACTCTGTACCTGGCATTTCTGTACCCTTGAATCAAGAATCTGCTAGTCTAAATGTTGAAATAAATCCAGATGTCACTCAGAATGTTGAGACACCGGATGATAACATTAGGAAATCTCCTGAAAATCTTGATGATCACCAGAACCCTACTGAGAAGGATGTTGAACCCCCGATTATTACTGTTGATGAAGAATACTCTAACAATGACTTAATTACAAATATCAACCATAGCATAGCTAGAAGGATGATGAACAGAAAAGGAAAGTAGGATGCTGCCAAAAGCCTCTCCAAAGAGAAGACTGCTGATGTTGTTCATAAGAAAACCAGGTCTAAGAACAAGACTGGAGTAGAAACTGTGAAGGCTGGATTGTCAAAAGGGAAGGTGAAAACTCGAGTACCTGCTGGTAGTCTCTCAAAACCTGTGATACAACCAATAGCAAAGAAAAGGAAAGAGCCTAAACCCTCTAAATCTGATGAGGAATCAGAATTTGAATTTGATGTTGAAGACATTCCTCTCAAAAGGAAACTCTCTTCAAGCAAAATGCCTAAAGTCCCTGAAGTCCCCACTGACAACATCTCCTTTCACCATCCTGAGAATGCAAATAGCTGGAAGTATGTATGTTTGAAAAGGATAGCCTTGGAAAGAGAACTGAACACCAGTGCCATGGAATGTAAGGAGATCATGGATCTAATCAAAACTGCTGGTCTAATAAATACTATGGTAAAGTTTACCAACTGCTATGAAGCTCTTGTCAAAGAATTCATAGTGAATTTATCTGATGGGTGTGCTGATGGGAAGTCAGCTGATTTTAAATGTGTATATGTGAGAGGAAGGAAGTTAAATTTCTCTCCCTCTGAAATTAACAAATTCCTAGGAAGACCAGATGATGCTTGCCCTGAGCTAGAGGTTACTGACAACCAAGTGTGCCAAACCATCACTGCAAATCAAGTTAAGAGCTGGCCCTTAAAAGGGAAGCTTAATGCAAGCAAGCTGAGCATGCAATTTTCCATTTTGCACAAAATTGGTGCAGCTAACTGGGTTCCCACCAACCATAAATCAACCATCTCCACAGGCTTGGGAAGATTCATTTATGCTGTTGGAACCAGGACAAACCTTGACTATGGCAAGTATATCTTTGATCAAACATTAAAACATGCTGGAAGCTATGCTATTAAAGGCCCTATTGCCTTTCCCTCTCTCCTATGTGGTATAGTCCTTGCTCAGTATCCTGACATTCTAGTTGAAAAAGATACTGTATGCAAAAGAGCCCCTGCTCTTGGGTTGCACTATAAGCTATTTCAGGGAACACATGTTCCTGACATTGTCATGACATAAGCTGAGACATCATCTGTCAAGTCTCATTCGAAGAAAACTGATGTTATAGCTGTGCTGAAGGAAACCTGCAAAGAGCTTGATACAAGGAAAAGGACTCTTGAGGACCTGATTGCTAGACTAGAATAGGAGGAGATTGAAGGACAAAGAAGGGAAGAGGATGCTGCTGAAGACCAGCGTAATATTGAAGATAGTGCCTCCTCTGAAGATGATAGTGCTTGAAGATCAGTGCAGTTGAAAAGTTTGCTGCTGGTACCTGATGCTGCAAATGACATTTGATTTTTTTCTCTCTGTGTTTTTATTATTCCTTTTGGATGACTGTATAACCTAAAAGTACAATTATCTTTGGCCTATTTATGGCTAAAGAGGGGGAGAATATTTTGTGATAATTTTGGTAGAATTAGACTTGGTAGATATTATTTATTCTGCTGCTGTCTAATCTTTGATTGTTTACGGGTTTTAGCCAAAAATTTGCCAAAGGGGGAGTTTGTAAGTGTTTGGTTGTTGGCATGTTTTTTTGGTAAAACCAGTTATGTGAATGTCATGACTAATGTCATAACATTCTGGTACACAAGGTACATTCTGCAGAAAAAGAATGTCATACAGGAGCTGCTCAATATGAGTGTTTAGCTGATCATTATGCAATTATCATATTTATTGCATTTTACCAAAGTCAATAAACAAGATTCTTGTTGTCATAACCAATGTTAAGACATCCTGTACTGAACTAACATTAATGCAGTTTTGTTAATTCTGAGATTTTTCAGGAATCTGGTTTATTCAGTCCAGATCAGATTCTCACGTGGATTTAGGGTAACTTTGCTTAACCCTAATCTGGTGTTAAAGTCCTATGACCAAGTCTTGAGGTTAACCCTAATTAACCCTAGCTATTTTCGTGGAAGCCCTAACAGAAGAGTAGCTGACTATATATTCATCATGAAGACTGTTGGTGAAAGACACTTTTTGACAGAAGATCAATAAGGGACTATATAGTTGTAACTACTGTAATCCAAGCAATTATCATTGTGATAAGTGACTTGGAGTAGGATTTGATTGTAAGGGTTGTGTATCACTCAAAGCTTTGAAGCACGAGTGTTTGTGTCACTTGATTAAAGCTTTGAAGCAAAGTCAAGTTAGGGTTGTGTATCACTCAAAGCTTTTAAGCACGAGTGTTTGTGTTACTTGATTAAAAGCTGTGAATCAAAATCAAGTGTATGTTCTGAAGAGTGTCTTCATAATTTCATTAGTAAATTGTTTAGTATCACTGCTGTGATTGAGGGGGAGTGAGTAGGAACTCAGGTTTAAGTTGAACTTAGATTGAAGTTGCATTGGGTAGGTCTTAAGTGAAGGAGATAAACTGGTTGGTTTTCCTGAATTAATATCTCTTATAGTGAATTTCCTCCCTGGCTTGGTAGCCCCCAGAGTAGGTGTTGTTACACACTGAACTGGGTAAACAATTGACTATGTTCTTTACTGCTTTTAGATTTACTGTCTTGAAGAAAGTCAGATACGGTGTTATAACATTCACTGTGACATTAAGTATCTGCTGCCAGAATTTCAAAATTTCTGATGTACCGCCGGAGAGTGAAGTTGAATTTGCTATTGATCTTGTACCTGGTACCAGACCAGTGTCTATGGCACCATACAAGATGTCTGCATCTGAATTGTCAGAGTTAAAGAAGCAATTGGAAGAGTTATTTGAAAAGAAGTTTGTAAGACCAAGTGTATCACCGTGGGGAGTTCCAGTGTTGTTAGTATAGAAGAAAGATGGAATTATAAGGCTTTGTGTTGATTATAGACAGTTGAATAAAGTGAAGATTAAGAACAAGTATCCGCTTCAAAGAATAGATGACTTGATGGACCAATTGGTGGATGCTCGTGTGTTTAGTAAGATTGATTTGAGGTCGGGTTACCATCATATTAAAGTGAAGGATGAAGATATCCAGAAGACAGATTTCAGAATGCGTTATGGACATTATAAGATTAGATGATTCCTTTCGGTGTTACTAATGCGCCAGAAGTATTCATGGAATATATGAATCGTATCTTTCATACTTATTTAGATGGATTCGTAGTGGTGTTCATTTATGATATTTTGATTTACTCTAAGTCAGAAGAAGAGCATGCAGAACACTTAAGAGTAGTGTTGCAAGTTTTGAAAGAGAAGAAGTTATATGAAAAGCTGTCTGTGATCGGTGGGAATGAGAACTGACTATTTTTTAAGCTGGTTTCGCGAAATGTCGCGGTAAGCAAGAGTCGCCACTGTCTTTTATGTTCTCCAACATGGAAAGGACAAAAGCACAACAAAATTCCTTCTTTGAGAATGTTTCTCGGTTCGGGAGGTAGATTATAGAAAGGGAAGGTGTTAGCACCCTTTCTATCCGTGGTTATCCACGGGCTCTTAGGTACTTGCTCTTATGTTTTCAAAAATTTGTTTGCTTTTCAAGTGTGTGTGTGGGTTTTGAAAAAGTTCGTTTGGAAAACTTCTAAGTAACTCTTGTATCAGTCCTCAAGAGTGTATGAAGTGTTTTGTTTGAAAACTTTTGAAAGTGTAGGGTGTGAAAAGATGTTTTTGTTTGTTTTGAAAAGAGCAATTACTTAAGAGAAATCTACCTACTCTAAGGAATTAAGCTGTGTAAGAGTCCTTTAGATAGTGCTATCCCACCATTGAGAGGTAGGTAGCACCATCGTTGGAGGTGTTCGGGTCAATTCGATTAAGGGACAGTGTGGTCACCGAAGCAATGGTAGGATACCTTAGAAGTAACCCTAATGTCCTAGATCCTTTTATCCGAGGCAACCGTTTCGAGGCAACTGGATCTTTTGGACAGAAGGGCGACCTCTAAGACACCCTATAATTGATGACCACGTTCGAGGCAACCAGTGAGGCGTACCCTAGGAGTGGCATGTGCTTTGTGTGTTGTTCTTCAGTTAATTGTCTTTGTACATGTTATTTGTGAGCTACGGATTGGTTTTATTTACATACATTCTTTCATGCATTGTTAACAGTTAGGAGTGCGGAAAAGTAAATTGCGGAAATATAAATTCTAACTATTACAAGGCGCGAGTCTATACATCGCCAAAAACAAAAACCCGTTTTGAAAATAAAGTGCGAGAAATAGTAAATAAAGCGGTAAAATTCCTATTTAACTATTACATATCTGGAGACAGTTACATAAATAATCAAAATAAATAAATGCGCGCGAGTAAAAATTAATCGGGAACGTCCTAAGGATTTTGACCCTTTTAAGAAAAGAATTGAATTTTTTTGTCCTTTTTTGTGATTAAATGAAATTAAAATAACTAATTAACTAATTAATTAATTTAATTAAAAGAAATATGTTTTTGTATTTTTATGTTTTTAATGAAATAAAATAAAAAGAATTTAAATTAAAAGTTAATAAAAACCTAATTCTAAATTTATTTTAATTATTAAGAAAGAAAAAAAAAGGTTAAAGTTGCCTAATTAAAACTAATTCAATTTATTAGTATTTATTTACAAAATAAGTTAATAAATAATAAAATGTTTTTTTTTTGGTTTTATTGAATTTTATGGGAAAAAATTAGTTTGTTAGGTTAATTAACAATAATGATAATAATTAAAAAACGAAAATAAAAAGAAAAGGAAAATAGAAAAAAAAAGAAATAGAAACCAATGGGGGTGTTGATGGCCCAATGGAGGTGTGAAGCCTGGAAATTGCTGGCCCATTAACCAGCCTTGTTGACTTTTGGAGATTGCCTGGAGCACGTTGACTGGAGAATATAGTGTTCATCACTTTTTGGCCCTCGGATTGATGATCATGGCCACTTGGCATGTGGAACGCTGAAGGTTCATGGTGAAATGCACTGGGCATCCTGCACACAAACACATAAGAAAAAATGATATGGAATTTTGGGGGACCTGGGAAGAACTTACAGCGCGGTATAATGGATCTTAGGACGTGGCAAGAGTTTCTTTAGCTTCAGGGGATGGCAAAGAAGAGAGTCACGTTCTCCTTTTGGCCTGAAAATGCTTGCAATACTCCTTTTGATCTCACACTTTTTTTGACACTTTTTGGATTTTGCTCTGGCCGTTTGTGTAATGTTCAGGTGTGAATGAGGCTTGCAAGGCTTGTATATAGAGTAATGAGTGAGAATAAGTCACATTTAGGAGCCTTTAACCATT